>CM046001.1:94698395-95898395 GCA_025175895.1 Wurfbainia villosa
GAAGGAAATCGATTAATTATTCGATTTGTCATCAATTGTATATTTTGTGCTCGACTATAATTACGCTATACGCAGGTTTTTCATTACGAGGCAGTCCCAAATGTGACGATTCTTCTTCTTCATGGATATATATTCAAAGTGTATTTTGACTTAACGCTTAGATTAAGTCAAATCGATATGCTAGTTAGGATAGCTTACAATAATTTTTCATGTTTATATGCCTAGTATGTTTTCGTGCCTACTAGAGACATGCATGTGATAGGATATGATTATATTTACCGCTTTGATTTGGATCATAGTATGTGGATTAGGGATATACATATTGGTTATGCATATCATTCGGATAGGTATATTATGAGTAGGATTTACATGCTTTAGTATCACGCACCATTTTCGCATGACGGGGTTCCATTATCATTGAGCCCGCACTATTCATGTTTACGGCTCGCACACACCGCCACTTTAGTGTTAGTACATCGTGAGGGTGTGTGCGGTTGCTCTGTCAGTCACCGGTCCGCTCGGGTAGCGATGAGCGTGGTAGCGGGCAGGATCCTCCTCCGCCATGACACTGTGGAGATGAGAGCTTAGCTCCCACTATGTTTGGGGCAGAGGATAGGTGTACTCGACAAGATCCCGTCCCACTCGGCCACTCAGAGCATGATGGCAGAGTGCATTGTCATACTCTACCCACTCCTGGCCTACCATTATCAGTGAGGCTACCGATCAAGCGTCGGGGTGACCATGTCATCGCACGGCATGCACTTTGCATAGATCAGATTCAGACTGTTTCACGATTTTTATGCCTTGGATGCGTATACGATTATCTGCATACATGATACATGCTTATATACGATCGAGGACTTTATTACTTCTAGTCGTACACGCTCCTATATCAGGTAGGAGATTCGAGTAAGGCATACTGATCATTTGTATTTCTTGCCAGATACCCTATTTATGTGAGATCAGATCATGTTATTTTTTATTGTTAGCTATACCGATTTTCAGATATCTACTATACCCGCAGAGTTCTTTGAACTCACCGCTGATTGATTTATATCTATTTCGTGATTTGTCGGAGAGAGTCACGGACCCACTCGTCGTAAAGTTTTGATTCGATATTTGTTTTTACGGTATTTGATATTTTGGTTAGAGGACATGTATAGGTTCGAGATTGATTTTGTATTTGGTTTTCGTGTCCTTATGGACCTTATTCGATTTTGGTTTGGTTGGATTTTGTTGAGTATTCCCGCCTGATGGCGAAGGGTAAGTCTATTTATTTTAGATCGCTTTGTCATTTATTTTGGATGATGGCCCGAGGCCAAATTATATAAGCGTGTGAGTTTGGATTCCGGCCGTGTTGAGATGTATAGTGGCCGTGTAGGCCTTTGTATGTAAATTGGGATCACACCCGCATGTGAGATCGCCGATTTTTGTCCGTGGGGTCTCTTCGGGCGTGATAATTTATTCGCATCGAGCGCTAGGTTTTCGAGTTCCTAGGGGTTTTTGGATTTTTCGAGTTCGCCATGTATTGGCGTTTATGCAGGTAATTTGGAAATTTTGGATTGGTATGGATTTAAGCGATTTTATGTTTGGAAATTCGAGGATTTTTTTAGATCAATATGGGGTTTTGCGCATCGGACCTCTCCCGACGGTGAAATAGGTATGATGATAAATTTGATATGTTTTTATTTACGGTAATATCCGTATTCATTTAATGATATGAGACGAGGTGGGCGATTTCGCACGAGACGTGGTGGGGACGGCCACGCCAGAGGACCCAGAGATCTTTGGTGACCGACCACTGAGAGATCTACGAGGGTGAGCATATCGATGGTCGATTCCACAGGTGCTACGGGAGTTGTGGATCCTCGCCCTCTACGGATCCTCCTCCCGAGATACCCATCACTGGGCATCCGATGTACGCGGAGATCCATCGCTACACATCGAAACCCCGCCAATGGGACCTTCTACACTGACCCGACAGGCCCATCAATGAGCGGCCGACCACTCAAGATCGGCCCCTACTTATCCATCACGATGAGTGCGACGAGCTCTGATTCCGTGATCGCTAAGTCGATGAAGAGCCGGTTCACTTTATTCGTGGAGAGACCGATCCGATCGTGGCTCGCTTGGATCGAGACGATGGAGCGTACCTTCTACTATACGGTCCGCTCCGAGTGGAGAAGGCGAGTTAGCCTTCCATTTACGAGGCGAGGCCGAGATGTGGATATGCTACGATTATCGGCGAGCGCAGTTACCCGGGCGAGATTTAGAGAGGCTTTTGAGAGTCGTGATTTCGCGCATATCGGATGATGAGACGCGGGATTTTCTCGAGTCTAAGATGTAATAATCGCTCGATGATGGAGTATAATACGAGAATTTAATCGGTTAGCCGGTTTGCCCGAGTTAGTTCGAGGATAGTCACGGATGATGCGGTTTAGACAGGACTAGATGGGCATTTGCAGTCGGGATGGCAGGATTTGGTAGTTCTTCCTACCGAGAGGCGTTGGATAGAGCTTTGTTGACGAGTCGGCTACCAACAGAGTTAATACAGACGGTGAAGAGGAACAGACCGAAGATCTACAGTCGTCCATCACCCAGACCATCGGACATCGCAGAGTGGCCGCAATCAACCGGCCTCGAGTCATTCGGGGCAACTAGCCTACTGTAAATCGGGGACGATCTTCACCGGCCCTCGCGGTCTTTTCAGAGAGCCGAGACCGCCCATCATGCGACACCCATCGTATTCGTTGTGGATCGAAGAGCACTATTATTGCCCGGGACACGAGCCGAGATTGTTCGTTGAAGGCTCGGCGATGTGGCTTCCGGTTTCTATTCGGGAGGACTCGTGGCAGGACTCGAGAGAGGGCCGAGACCCGGACCTTCGCAACGCCCGCAGAGGACAGCTCCCCTGCGCAGAGTCGCCTATGGTATTCTATGGACGAGTACACGGTGCGCGTACGGTGTCACAGGTTGATTCGGGGCCGCAGCGATGCACGCAGCCCTCGGCCGCAGTACAGTACCATTCGCAGCAGCAGCCACTGTTACAGTATCAGCTGCAGCCCTCGCCACTAGTTCAGGATCAGTCACAGCCGTCTGAGACAAGATCGCCGCCGTTATACCACCTTCCTATCGCCTTCACATCTTCGTATCAGTCGGGCTCGTGCACATCCCCTTTGGCGGTGCTGATACCTCCACCGCCACCGGAGACTGGGCTGATTCATGCGATTACCAGAGAGGATGCGCAACGAGCCAACGAATCCGTATTTCGCGGTACGGTTTCACTTTATGCATTTTCAGCTATTATGCTAGTCGACATCGTAGTTCACATTCGCTTTATTTCGTACTTTTATGAGAGAGATTGGTAGACTACCTGCTAGTAGATCACAGAGATTAGTCGTCTCCCTACCGTCTGGCGATACAATGGATGTTACCCAGGAGGTTCGAGGTTGTCCCTTAGATTTTGGTAACATCATTCTTACGGTAGATTTATTGCATCGACATAGTCGAGTTCGACATTATTCTTGGCATGGATTGGCTGTCAGTATATCATGCCACAGTAGATTGCCAGACGAGGGTGGTCACATTTCGACCTCCGAACCAACCCTCGTGGGATTTCACTGGCATCCGGGACGATGGTATAGCGACCATATCTGCGATTCAGGCTCAAAAGCTTTTATCGCGGTTGTCGTGGTTTTCTATTATCTATGATTCAATGTAAGGCGGTGGTGACTCTCGGATCGCTGACATCCCTATCATTGTCCGAGAGTATCCAGATGTCTTTCGGAGGAGTTACGTCCGCCTCCCGTATGGCAAGTGGAGTTCACGATTGAGTTAATACCGAACGGCGCAGATCGAAAGCTCCTTATCGTATGGCCCCGAGAGAGTTGGATGAGTTAAAGGTTCACTCCGTGAACTTTTGGACAGAGGTTTTATTCGCCTAGTGCATCACCACAGGGTTCTCCTTCTCTTCGTGAAGAAGAAAGATGGTTCGATGAGCTGCAGATCGACTACGTAATCAACGCCGGCCACACTATCAAGAATAAATATCCCCGCCACGTATTGAGGACTTGTTTGATCACTCGAGGTACATCCTATTCTAAGATCGATCCGCGGTCCGGATATCATCAATTACGAGTTAGAGATTCCGACATTCGTAAGACAGCCTGCATCCGGATATGGGCATTATGAGTTTTCGTAATGCCATTTGGGCTTACCAATGCTCCAATGCAGTATTCATGGATTCACGAACCGTGAATTTATGGATTTCCTAGATCGGTTCATTGTTTTTATCGATGACATTCGGTTTATTCTCGTTCAGGAGGAACACGCGCAAAGATCTTCGCCTTGTTCTCGATAGGCTCAAAAGCGGCTATACGCGAAGTTCAATAAATGCGCGTTTTGGTTACACTCAGTCGGTTTTCTGGGACATGTGGTTTCGAGTAGAGGTATTTCAGTTGACCCCAGAAGATCGAGGTCGCTAGTTGGGAGAGCAAATCGATTCAGAGGTTCGCAGCTTCTAGGCTGGCGGGTATTACAGACGGTTCGTTGAGGGTTTCTCGAGCATTTCTATGCCATCGACACGCCTTACGGGAAGGGCGTGAAGTTCACGTGGACAGAGGCGTGCGAGACTAGTTTTCAGGAGTTGAAGAGGAGATTGGTGTCAGCACCGATTCTGGTATTACCATCAGGGGACGATGGTTTCGTTCTTTATCTGTGATGCGTCTACAGGTTTAGGCGCAGTGATTGACAAGACTACAGGTAGTCTCCTATGCTTCTCGGCAGTTGAAGGATCATGAGAAAACTACCCGATTCCACGATTTAGAGTTCACGCTATTATCATGCCTCAAGATTCGGAGGCATCATTTATATGGTATTACGTTTGAGATTCTTCCGATCATAAGAGTCTCAAATATCTGTTACGAGAAGGAACTCAATCTCCGGCAGAGGAGATGGATGGAGTTCTGAAGGATTATGATCGTACCATCACCTACCACCCGTGGAAAGCTAATGTGGTCACGACGATTTAGCAAAGTCCCGAGGACTTTAGCTTCCTTCCGAGTTTCGTCACGGATTCGATCTGTGGTTTCTCCGAGTTGAGCTTAGAGGAGCAGGACCGGCGAGAGCAGGCGTTCTAGTTACCATGGTTGCTCATCGTGCCTATCCGACGAGAGTCCGGAGGCTCAAAGCCGATCGATCGATTTACAGTTCATTGGTAGTCAGATCACATCGGGACAGCAGACTGAGTTCACCCTAGATGATGAGGGTATTATATATTTCCGAGGTAGATTATGTGTACCTCAGCCTCACCCCGGTTATGGAGGAGTTACTACAGGAGGCACATCGCTCTCGATTTGCGATCCACCCAGGCGGA
The DNA here is from genome assembly GCA_025175895.1 of Wurfbainia villosa. NCBI lineage: Eukaryota > Viridiplantae > Streptophyta > Magnoliopsida > Zingiberales > Zingiberaceae > Wurfbainia > Wurfbainia villosa. The sequence goes on from CM046001.1 coordinate 94,703,770, forward strand.
ACCCGCATGTATCGAGATTTAAAGCGTTTGTATTGGTGGAACGGTATGAAGAAAGACATCATGCGGATTTTGAACTAGATGTCGATTTGTCACGGCCAAGGCCGAGCACCGAGACCTACTGGATTACTTCAGAGGATTCCTATTCCCGAGTGGAAGTGGGATCATATTACTATGGATTTTGTGATGGGTTTCACAGGACACGCCAGGTCATGACGCGATTTGGGTAGTCGTAGACCGACTAACCAAATCCGCAGACTTTATCGATTCTAAGACCGACTGGATCGGTTGGCGCGAGCTTATATTGCTTCGGAGATCATCGATTGCGCACGCGGTGTTCCGTTGAGCATTATATCGATAGAGATCCCCGCTTCACGCCTAGGTTCGCAAAGTCCGCAGCAGCTTTAGGCACACAATGCCTTTAAGATCGCATTCCATCCGCAGCAGACGGATGATACCGAGCACCATTCTGCACCCTAGAGAGGATTTCGAGGTCTGTGGTTATAGATTTCTGAGGCAATCGGGAGGATCATTTACAGTTAGTGGAATTCGCCTACAATAACATTGCTCGTATCATTATCCAAATGGCCCCGTGATGAGGCATCAGATGGTAGGCGTTGTCGTACACCCACCCTCCGGGAGGAGGTTGGGGAGGCCCAATTGCTAGGACCCTGCAGAGCTCGATGAGGCGAGAGTTGGTCCGCATTATCGACGTAGGATCGCAGAGGCGCAGGATCGCCGTAAGAGTTATGCAGATCGTAGACTGAGACCTGGAGTTCTCTGTTGGTGATCATGTATTCTCATGAAGTTTCACCCACGAAAGGGGTGAAGAGGTTTGACTCGGGTAAGCTTGCTCCTAGATATATCGGTCCGTTTGAGATTTCGAGAGGATCTGAGCGATTGCTTATCGCTAGCGCTACCCCCATCTTTGGACGAGTATACATGATGTATTCCACGTGTACATCCGAGGAAGTATGTGCGATTCTACACATATTCTATCGATGATCGAGTTCCATTCAACCCGATGCTACTTACTACGCAGAGGTTCCGGTGCGGATTTTGGATTTCAAGGAACGATGAACAAGGTCATGCGATTGTCAAGGTCGGGTGGAGTCACCACACCGACGAGGAGGCTACTTGGGAGCTCGAGGAAAGATTAGAGCTCAATACCCCACTTGTTTACTTAAGGCGTGAGGTGTATTTTCAAGATTATGGTATTTCTTACTTTATGATTTGAGTAGGAAATTTGGGGACCAAATTTTTATTAGTGGGGAGAATGTTAAATCGAAAATTTAAATAGTAAATTAAATGGCCAATAATTGAGGAAATAATCCTGAAATTTTTGGGATTTTTAGGAATTTTTCCTAATTTTTCGATTTAAACGGACTCTGTCACGAGATTTTTCGAGGATAAAATAGATAGGCTTTATTTAAGGGTTATTATCCTAAACCTAAACCCTAATATCTATTTTTCTATGCGATCCCTTCTTCCCGATTTCCTTTTCTCTCCCGCGCCAAACCCCGGAACCGGCGCCGCTCTTCTCTCTCCATGGGCCCAAAATGCGTTCTCCTCTGCAGGCTCGCCGACTACAATCAAGCCTGCAGAACAGGAGTTGCCGGCAGACGGCTCTCGCCTCCGCTCTAACAGCCGATTTCTTTCCCCACCACGCCCTCGCCTCGGATCACCCACGCTAGCTTTCTCTTTATCGCGCCACCGCGACGTCGGGCCTCGCGTTAGCGAGTTCGACGCCACGGCCGCGTCCGTCGACACCACCGTATGTGGTCTTCAGGTCACGGAGCAAGAGTATTAGAGGCGTGACAGATTTTCTCCGGTTGAACCGGCGGAAGGCTTCCATCAGGTATAACTCAGATTAACTTCTTTTATCATTGTTGGTTGATTCGGGTGGATTTCCTTGAGGAATAGGTGATAAAATTTGTCGAGGGCTTGTGGGTTTCGTGCGGTTAGAGTTGGATGTGAGGGTCATGGAGGATTGTAAATGGTATGAATAATGTTTGAGCCATGTAAATTGACTTGGAGATCCGATTTGGGAAAGGAATGGTGTGGATGAAATTTCTAGGCGGTGAGCTTGATTCGGTCGATTTGGGTTGATTAGGAGTTATTCGGTTGATCGGTATGGTTCGGAGGATATGGGATTTGGGTGATATTGTTTGATCTTGAGGATATCTTTGTAAGTGATGAATTAGGTTAATTGGTTTGGGTTAATTGGGATATGAAGGAAATCGATTAATTATTCGATTTGTCATTGAATTGTATATTTTGTGCTTACTATAATTACGCTTATATCGAGTTTGATCAGGCAGTCCCGATCGTGACGATTCGGTTCTTCATGGATATATATTGGGTATTTTGACTTAACGTTTAGATTAAGTCAATTGATTGATACTAGTTAGGATAGCTTCTGATAATTTTTCGATGTTTATATAGTATGTTTTGGTGCCTACTTAGAGACATGTGATGATAGGATATGATTATATTTACTGTTTGATTTGGATCATAGTATGTGGATTAGGGATATATACATATGGGTTGTCATATCATTCGGATAGGTATATTATGAGTAGGATTTACATGCTAGTACGGACGGGTTCCATTATCATTGAGCCGCTGAGCTATATACGGCTCGCACACACCGCCACTCATGGGTTAGTGGTACATCGAGGAGGTGTGTGCGATTGCTCTGTCTCGAGCTCATTGGTCCGCTACGTGGGTAGCGATGAGGCAGCGTGGTAGCGGCGAGGATCCCTCCTCCGCCACATGACACGAGATGAGAGCTTAGCTCCCCATATGTTTAGGCGGAGGATAGGTGTACTCCGGCAAAGATCCCGCCCACTCGGCCACCAGAGCAACGGCGATGATGGCGAGTCTTGATTATCTACCCACCCTGGCTCACCATCATTGCGTGTAGGCGGTAGACCGCGCGGGTGACCATATCGTTACGGCATGCACTTTGCATAGATGCATTTATCTGTGTTCTGCATTTTGATGCCTTGGATGCGTATGATTGATCAAATGCATACAGATACGCTTATATATGATCGAGGACTTTATTACTTCTAGTCGTGCACATGCTCCTATATCGAGTAGAGATTCGGTAAAGTCTGATCATTTTGTATTTCGCTTCAGATACCCTATTTATGTGAGATCTTGGCGTATTATTTTTATTGTTAGCTATACACGATTTTGCATATCTACTATACATGAGTTCTTTGAACTCACCCCGATTGATTTATATCTATTTGGGATGATTTGTCGAGAGTCGATTCTGGGACCCAGCTCGTCGTAAAGTTTTGATTTGGATATTTGTTTTTACGGTATTTGGATATTTTGGTTAGAGGACATGTATAGGTTTGGAGATTGATTTTGTATTTGGTTTTGGTGTCCTTATGGACCTTATTTGGATTTTGGTTTGGTTGGATTTTGTTGAGTATTCCTGCCCAGATGGCAGAAGGGGTAAGTCTATTTATTTTAGACTGTTTGTCATTTATTTTGGATGATGGCCTGAGGCCAAATTATATAACTGCGTGTGAGTTTGGATTCCGGTCGTGTTGACCGATGTATAGTGGCCGTGTAGGCCTTTGTATGTAAATTGGGATTGTCACCCGTACAGGGGAGATGCTGCCGGATTTTTGTCTGGTGGGGTCTCCTTCGGGGCGTGACATCATGACCATCCTTAATGCCCATCAAATCAAGGATTCTATGTCATCTTATCTGGGATCAGTCTCTAGCCTTCTATGTGAGTTCAATGACCTGCTCCCACCTGCAGCCACTCCTATTGCAAAGTTTAAAAATCAGAAGAAATTTTTTCTCTCTGACCTTATATGGTCTGCCCATAGATTACTCTCATATTCGAGATTTTGGGCAGCCCCATAAAAGCCACCATGGACTCTACTTGGGCGACTCTCCTCCATGTCTCTGCCAAAGTCTTGATATTGTCATCTTTCGTTCCTGTTGACTCTTCAGTTTTGGTCTCTCAAAACAATAACAGACCTCCACCTCGTAAGAGTGACAAAGGACGTCCTTAGTGTAATCATTGTCACCGACCAGGACACACGATTGATAAATGTTAGAGTCTCCATGGTCGATCTCCTCGTGCTGCTCAGATCGCCCAGAGTTCTGTCACTTCTTCAGCTTCCACTTCACAGTTGCCACCGGATCCAACTCCACCGCCTTCCTATGATGACTTTCTGAAATGGTATAAGGATCGACGGGATTCTAATTCCCCTTTTGTCGTTACACAAACTGGTAATTCCGTTGCTAGCATATCTCGCTCTTCGGATCCTTAGGTACTTGACTCTGGGGCTACCGATCATATCACTAGTAATAGATCTCTTTTTTCTTCACTATCCACTTCCAGTTATTTACCCTTTGTCACCATGGCAAATGGTTCTCAAACTCAATCCCAAGGTGTTAATGTTGTTCATCCTTCTTCATCTCTTCCCATTCATAATATTCTTTACATTCCCCAAGCTCCCTTTACTTTGTTATCAATAAGTCAGCTTACTCGGTTTCTTGATTGTGTCATCTCGTTTATTAAATCTTCTGTTTCATTACATGACCGAAATACGGGGAGGATGATTGGCTTCGGATGTGAGTCTCATGGCCTATATCGACTTCACCAAACCTCCCTTGTTGGTTCGACGGCAGTATCTCCGCTTGTTATTCATGCTCAGTTGGGACATCCTGGTCTTAATAAGTTAAAACAATTACATCCTAGTCTTTCTCAGTCTTTATCTTGTGAGTCGTGTCAGTTAGGCAAGCATATTCGTAGTTCGTTTTTTCCTCGCATTATAAGTCCGGCTATGTCTCCCTTTGCTTTGGTTTATTCCGATGTTTAGGGTTCGAGTCGTGCTTCTTCTACATTGGGGTCACGACATTTCGTTACTTTTATAGACGATTTTTCCCTTTGTACTTGGTTATATCTGATGAAGGATCGTCGGAATTGTTTTCTATTTTCCAATCTTTTTTAATGAAGTCAAAACACAATTTGGTATCCTTCTTCAATCTTTGTAAAGTGATAATGCACGTGAGTATCTATCTACTTCGTTTTAGACCTTCTTGGCGTCTCATGACGTGTTACATTGGACTTCTTGTCCTCATATCCCCCCCCAAACAGAATGGAGTTGCAGAATGCAAGAATCGTCATCTTCTCGAGACCACTCGGACTCTTCTCCTCCACTGTCATGTTCCTCTTTGTTTTTTAGGTGATGTTGTACTTACTGCATATTATCTCATTAATCGCATGTCTTCCTCTACTTTACAGGTCAAATACTTCATCGTGTACTTTATCCAAATCGGTCCCTTCATCCTTTACCACCTAAGGTCTTTTGGTTCTACATGTTTTGCTCATGCTCTTGATCCTAACATTGATAAACTCTTTCCTCGGTCGCATAAATGTATTTTCCTTGGGTACCCACGATGTCGGAAAAGGTACAAGTGTTATTCTCCTACTCTCTATCGGTATTTCATCTTTACTGATGTCACGTTCTTTGATTCGGTTCCTTTCTTTGGACCTTCAGAGTCATCGTCCAAGTTTCCTCTTCCTATGTATACGCCAGTCTTTTATCCTCCGGAGGATTCTCTTTCACCCCAGCCTCAATTTCTCCTCCGTTGCAGGTTTATCAACGTCGTCCTCATCTTATTTTGTCGCTGCCCAACACTGACTCTATCATGGAATCATCTCTGGAGCCAGGTCCTCCACCCCTTTCTTCAGCCCAGTCTTCTGAATCTGATATTCCCATTGCACTTCGGAAAGATATATGTTTTACTCGTAATCCTTCTCCTTATCATGTGTCTTTGAGTTACCATTGTCTTTCTCCTTCTTATTATTCTTGTCGTTTATTTCTCTTCCAAAGACTGCAGGAGATGCATTTGCCCATCCACGATGGAAACAGGATATGCTGGACGAAATGAGTGTCTTACAGAGCTGTGAGACTTAGGACCTCATTCCTCTACCACCAAGAAAGTCATTCGGTTGGTCAGTCGGCCGCGGTATATACGGCCAAGGTTTGTCCAGATGGAATCATGATCGCTTAAGGCTCGCCTCATTGCTAAAGCGCTTATACTGATCTTCTGGATCGGACATGAACACTTTTTTCCTCTATTGTCAAGACGCCCTCTATACGCCTAATCACTGCTCATTGTCATGATTCAACACCGCCTCTTTATCACTGACATCAAGAATGTGTTTACACGTGACCGCTTCAAGAAGGCTATACGGAGCAACCTCCGTTTGCTGTCAGGGGAGTCTTCGTCTTTGTGCGCCGCCATAAAATCTTAATACGATCTCAAGCAATCACCCGCAGTACGGTTCTAGATTCAAGATCAGAATTCAACAACAATACGACTTTGAGCGAGGCTGACCATTCTGTCTTTTATCGACACTCATCTACCGGCCAGATCTACTTAGGGTTTATATCGATGATATCATTATCACAGTAGTGATCATCTCTGATCTCACAGTGAAACATCTTTCAAACATTTTCGCATAAAAATCTCGACAGACTAAATATTTTGGGATGTATAGATACCCATAAACGGGATCATTATATCCCAAAGAAAGTATGCAATGGATATTCTGTAAGAAACATGTAAATGTTAAACTCAAAGACAATGACAATCTTATTGATCCTAATGTCAAGCTCTCAAATTAGTGGAGCCTCTACGATCCTCGAACGATACAGCGACAAGAGGAGACTAAGCTTACCCATCATTACTCGCCCTAGATATCTCATTCAGAACGTAGTAAGTAAGTCAATTTCAACTCTCCGTAAAGAACATCGACGTCAGGATTTATTCGATATATCTGAGGCGCCCAAGAAAGGGTCTGCTCAAAGACAAAGGACATACTGAGTCATAGGTATTTGATACAAATCGAAAGCAGATCTCCCATCGATAAGATATATACTGCTTTTTTCAGATATTTATCGGAGATAACCTTGTTTCTTAGAAAAGCAAAAAGTAGAATATTGTGGCAAGATCCAGTGCAGAGGCAGAGTATCGAGTTATGGTCATAGTCAGTCAAGAGCTTATATGGCTCAAACAGTTGCTTCAGGAGCTAAGGTTTGAAGACATTATACAAATATCACTTATATGTAATAACCAGGCCGCCATGCATATCGCCTCAAATCTAATTTTTCATGAGAGGACAAAGCATATTGAAGTCGACTGTCACTTTGTCAGAAAGAAAGTCATATCTGGACAAATATCTACTAGTTTTGTTAACTCACATGATTAGCTAGCAGATATATTTACTAAGTCACTGAAAGGTCCCCGAATTGACTATATATGTAACAAGTTAGGTGCATATAATTTTTATGCTTTAGCTTGAGGGACAGTATTAAAATATTATAATTATGACTAGGGATAATTTGATATCCCTAAATATGGTTAGAAATAATTATTTTATCTCCTAAAATAGAGTTTGATCTATTATTTTATTTTCTAGGATAGAGTTTGATCTATTTCTTAGAATAGGCCCTAACTTTATAAATAGGGCTTCTTACGTATTGCTCCCCTTAGAAAAAATTAACACAAACCTACTTATAACCTATTTTCATTGAATTAATCAAATCTTGAATTAATTCAATTTAACCAATCCTACAAATTTATTTGACTATCATTTTTAACTTTGATGTCATCTCATCCCATATCATATTCAAGTTTTTATGTATCACTTTTAATACTTGTACTCCTACCTTCTCTTTAAATTTATTTTATTTCTCATTTTTTAACTTCCACGATTTAATTTTAGAAGTATACATATTTTTCTTCTCTTTATACTATACTTAAAGCACATATCCAATATTATCCACCTATATTAGATAAGTTTTCTCCAAGAATATAGTTACAATGTTTACATATTTTTCTATCCTTCTTCCTCACCATAAGAAAGTCAATTTGTGACTTATCATTTCCACTTTTAAACATGACCAATTGTTCTTCTCTTTTTTTGAAAAACATATTAGCTAATTGATGCAGACACATCCAGCAATTTGGTCAATTTTTATCCTGTGATGTGACTTTGCCTTCTTCTGAACCATAACGAAGAACAATTGAGACCTCTAACAAGGATGTTGATACCCCCCATGACCCCCTGACACAAGTGTACTTCATTCTAAGGTCGAACGTAGCACCCAAAAGCTACCACGGACTACTCATGGCCACCTCCACGGGCATAGACTATTATGTGGCTCGATAGGGATCATCCAGAATGGACCACGACCTGCTTGTGGTCCACACCACGGTCGTAGCGTGTCGTCACCGCTAAGTAGGGTTTCATTAATATTTTTTTTATTTGTTTTGAATTTTCTATTTAATTTTTTTTTCTTTTTTCTATCTAGTTAATAAATTTTTATTATTTCTTGTGTTTGTTCGAACGTTTCTTATTTTCTAGTCTATTTAAACATGAGCTAAGGTTCTTATAAAGACATTCTAGTTATGGATTAATAAAGTTATTTCTTTTCGTTTAAACCTAGAGGCAGATCTTTTTGTTTACAAATTCTCTCCTCCGATTCTCTCTGCCTCTCTCTCTACTAACGTCGTGCGTGGAAGGATCTCACTCATCTTGCTATCCCGCCTGCGTTATTTTATATCAAAGTTCTAGATCCATAGAAGGTCGATGAGATCATAGTCATGGCCATGGCAGGCAGATTCCGATTGAAAAAATCGCACCCCGAGATCGAAATTCCTAAAAAATCATCAAGAATCTATAGAGATAAATCACAGAGTTATCTCATCATATATCAACGCGAGATCTTAAAGAATGTGAGGTATTTGATCGACACACTACTTCGAATTTTAAAAACCCATATCATCGAGATCATCATGGTCGCAAAAAATGGTATAGAGACCTTAGTTTTCGCGTCGAGCTTCCCGAGTTTTTAGTACATTACATGCAGAAATTTTTAACAATTGGATTGACGAAGTCGAACAAATATTTTATTTCCAAGAAGTTCCCGATTGGTAGCCAGAATAAGGGCCGAACCTCCACTTGGTGGAAACAAATGTGGCGCTCATGCGAGGAGCAGGGCAAGGCCAAAGTTACTGATTGGGAAAAGATAAAGAAAAATACGTAAGGTCATTCCCTCCCTTTTTATGCTCTGTCATTATTTCAACATTTTTATATTTTTTGGCAGGTCACCCGATCAATCAAAGAGTGGACTCTATAGATTGATGAAGTAAGAGGTCGCGCATAGATAATGACCTAGGTTCGAACTCAAGGACGAGTTCTTTTCAAAACAAGACAAAAGATAGAGGAGCAATACTTGATTGAAGATGATGTTGACAAGGTAATGGAAGACCTAATCTACAACGATATTAACATTGACGAAGTAATAGAAGAAATCATGGAAGATCCCACCTACGATAAGGATGATTTGAGACCACCAAGTTTAAAGAAAACATGAAAGATCCTATTTCTAACAAGGACGACCTTAAGACTACCGAGTTTAAAGATGACATGGAAAATCCCGTCTAAGACGAGGACTATGAGAGCACTGAGTTCAAAGAAGACATGGAAGATCCCGTCTATGACGAAAACAACTTTGAGAGCACCGAGTTCAAAGAAGTCATAGAAGACCCTGCCTACGATGATGATGATGTTGATGAGGTAATTGAAGAAAACATGGAAGACTCTATCTATAACGATGATGACATTGACGAGATCGTGTACGAAGATGGATACGAGAGCACCAAATGTAAAACTCTATTGATTAAAAAAGACATGATTGATCCCGTCTACGACGAAAATAACATCAACGAGGTGATGATTGTTTGCAAGAATCTTCTCTCTCAAAGACGAAATGATAGAGGCATGCTATATATTATTGGATCCACCTTGGCAGCACGATCGCAAAGCTATCCATGATAGATGAAAGAGCACCTATGTCGGAGGCCAAAAGATTGAACTAGCACCCCAATGAGAGGATCTCACTCCTATTTTGGTATCTTTTATTTCTCCTTTTCTTTCTATGTCCAGGTATTTAGAGATGATCGCACAAGAGAAAGCCACCTATGCCCTACTACCTTGCTCGAGTAGCATCTTAGACTCAGATTTAAATTTATCGACAAAGCAACAAGTGATGGAGCTAATAGACCAAAGATACATCCAAGAGAGCAAGAGTCCTCATGCCAAAAAAAGGTAATGACCTTGATTCGAACTCGAGGTCGAGTTTGAATCAACCCCGGGCATCTGATGCAGGCGCATCCAGCAGTTTGATCAACTTTTATCTTATGACGTGACTTTGCCTTCTTTCGAGCCATGACGAAAAGCAATTGAGGCCTCCAACAAGGATCTCGGCACCCCATGAGCCTCTGACACGAGTGTGCTTCATTCTGGAACCAAAACGAGATGTAATGGAGCTCCTAGAGGCTACCACAGTCTACCCGTGGCCACCTCCATGGGCATAAACTATTTTGGGGCTCAACATAGGCCTTCCAAGGTCCACGATCTGCCCGTGGTCCCCACCACAATCGTGGCACATCGTCACCGCTAATTAGGGTTTTATTATTATTTTATTATTATTATTATTATTATTATTATTATTATTTGCTTTGAATTTTATGTTTAGTTTTTTTTTGTTTTTCTATTTAGTTAATAAATTTTTATTATTTCTTTTGTTTGTTTGAACTTTTCTCCTTCTCTAGTCTATTTAAACATGGGCTAAGGCTCTTATAAAGGCATTCTAGTTATGGATTAATAAAGTTATTTCTTTTTTGTTTAAACCTAGAGATGGATCCTCTTTGTTTGCGAATTCTCTCCTCCTTTGATTCTCTCAGCCCCTCTCTCTACTAACGTCGTGCGTGGAAGGATCTTGCCCATTCCAATATCTCGCCAGCGCCACTAGTATAAATTCATATGTTATTACAAAATCCAATATAATTTTTCTTCTTCATTGTTTGTTTAAACCTCATAATCCTCATGCATCATATTATACTCTTCATTTTTTACTCTTACATGTCTATTTAGACCTCCTCCTATTAAAATCATTTCGTTTGATGAAATTTTTTATAATACTTCACTTAAGTCTTCTCAAAACGTCTTCATCTAATCTTACTTAAGGTGCATATATGTTAATTATATTAATAGTTTATTTTGCTATCACTATTTTGAGAGTCATAATTCTATCTTCTTTTCCAATTACTCTTATTACTTTATTATTTAATGAACTATCCACAACCATAGCTACTCCATTTTATGTTCTCCTCTTTTCATAACTTAAAATCTGAGTTCTATCCTCTTTATCTTCTCTCCTACCTATTTTATCTCTTATAAACATAAAATATTAATTCTTTTTCTAATCATAGTATTTACTACTATTGTTTTATCAATGAGCATTCCTATATTCCATGTTCCACAACAACAACAACAACAAATCCTTATCCCACTAGGTAGGGTCGGCTATATGGATCCTTTTACGTCATTGGACTCTATCTCCTACTATATCATCATCTATATTTAAATAAATTTTATCTTGTTTTATTGTTGCTAACCAAGTCTTTTTTGGTCTTCCTCTTCCTCGTTTGATGTGTATATTTGGTATCGTTTCACATCGCTTAACTGGAGCATTTATTGACCGTCTAAGTACATGTTCGTACCACCTTAAACGTGTCTCTCGGAGCTTTCCTTCAATAGATGCAACACCAACTTTTTCTCTAATGCTCTCATTTCTTATTCTGTCCATCCTCGTATGTCCACACATCCACCTTAACATCCTCATCTCTGCAACTCTCATCTTTTGCTCATATGCTCGAGTCGTAGCCCAACATTCAGCTCCATATAATATAGCAGGTCTAATTGTCATTTTGTAGAACTTCCCTTTAAATTTTAGAGGCACTTTACGATCACATAAAATACCCGATGTTTCCTCCATTTCAACCATCCTGCTTGTATTCTATGTAAGACATCTCTCTCAATCCCTCCATCATCTTGCAAAATTGATCCTAAATATTTAAAACTCTCAATTCCAGACAACTCATCATCTCCTATCTTAACACTTGTCTCATTACGTCGAATATTGCTAAATTTAAATTCCATATATTCTGTCTTTACTCTACTAAGCTTAAAACCTTTCACTTCTAGTGTTTCCCGCCACGATTCTAGTTTGGCATTTACTCCTTCACGTGTCTCATCTACTAAAACAATATCATCTGCAAACAATACGCACTACTAGAATGTGTCTCAATACGCCCAGGAGTGAGTTTCCATGATTAGTGTAAAAGATAGTGGATTTAAAGCGATCCTTGATGTAACCTCTATCTTTATTAGAAATGCTTTTAATCCACCAAGTCTTCACTCTGTCACATTTCCTTATACATATCCTTAATTAGTTCAATATATGTTACACTAACACCCTTTTTTCTAAAATTCTCCATATTATTTCTCTGAACTCTATCATGTTTTTTTCTAAATCAACGAATACCAGTAGATCCCGCTGCTTCTATACTTTCGATTAGTCGTTCGAGAAGACGATAGCTTCATTCATCGACCTTCCCGCATTTGAATCCAAATTGATTTTCGAGAACCATGGTCTCCTTCCTTAATCTTTTTCTATTACTTTTTCCCAAAGTTTCATATATGACTCATTAGTTTAATACTCCTATAGTTTTCACAAGTCAGTATTGCCTCCTTATTCTTATATAAAGGAATTAGGATACTTACCTCCATCGATGTGCATCCTTTTGTTTTCAATATCATGTTAAATAATTTTGTAAGTCATTCAATAATTGCTTTCTAGACACTTCCATACCTCATCTAATATCATCGTCCAACGCTTTTCCATTTTCAGATTCCATTTAAAGTTTGTTACTTCTCAAATTTGAATTCTACGATAAAAATTTAAATTTCTATACTCATTGACCTACTTAAATTACCTAAATTAAGTTGTCTCCTAAACCTTCATTAAAAAGTTGATAAAAATATCTCTTCCACCGCTCTTTATTTCTTCATCATTTACTAGACTATCAGATTCATCTTTAATACATCTTATTTGACAAGATCTTTTGTCTTCCTTCCTCTCTCACTTTAGCTATTCTATAAATGTCTCTTTCCCTTCTTTTCAGATCTAATTTTCGATACAACTGCTCAAAAGTTTCACTTTAGCCATTCAACGCTTTCTTAGCTTCTTTCTTGGCTATTGTATATTTTTTCAAATTTTCCTCATTTTTACAAATATTTAATTTCTTATATGCTATTCATTTTTCCTTGACTTTCTCTTGCACTTTTTCATTCCACCACCAAGATTCTTTACTTGGTGGTGCATGTCCCTTTGACTCACCGAGTACACTCTTAGCTATTATTTTCAATTTTGATACCATCTTATTCCACGTCATATTAGGGTCACTGTATATGTCATCTAATACTTGTACTCCTACCTTCTCTTTGAATATATTTAATTTCTCATCTTTTAACTTCCACCACTTAATTATAGGGGTCGTGTATATTTTCCTTCTATTAATACTATGTTCGAGGCATATATCCAATACTACTAACATATATTGAGTAGTTAAACTTTCTCCAGGAATAACCTTACAATCTTTACAAATCTTTCTCTCTCTCTTCCTAACCATAAGAAAGTCAATTTGTGATTTATTATTTCCACTTTTGAACGTGACTAAGTGTTCTTCTCTTTTCTTAAAAAATGTATTAGCTAGTATAAGATCGTATCATGAAAATCCAATATAGTTTTACCTTCATTTCTTGTTCCAAACCCATAACCCCACGCACTGTCGTATTCGTATTTTTCACTCCGACGCCCATTTAAATCACCTCTCCTATTAAAATCATCTCATTAATGGAATATTTTATAATACTTCATCCAAGTCCTCCCAAAACCTTAATTTGGTATTTTCATCTAATCCTATTTGAGGTGCATATACACCAATTACGCTTTATAGTTTCTTTCTCCACTACTATTTCGAGAGCTATAATTCTATCCCCTTTCTAATTACTCCTACAACTTCATCCTTTAACGAACTATCAACAATAATACCCACTCCATTTCTTGTTTTTTTGTATACCATAACTTAAAACCCGAGTTCTCTATCATCTTTGCCTTCTCACCAACCCATTTTGTCTCTTGTACACATACAATATTAATTCTTCTTCTAATCATCGTATCTACTATCTCCATTGTTTTACCAGTGAGGGTTTCTATGTTCCATGTACCAAATCTTAGACTACTAATTTTTCTATAATATTTGTTCTTACCCAACCTATGGTGTGAGAACTCTTGCTTATTTAACACTACACCCAAGTTCTCATAGAGATGTAGCGGTCCTTGCCGATACGTTGCAGTCGGACCCTGCAACGTGAACTCTAACATATTTTTCACTACACCCGAGTTCTGAAAATGTAACGGTCCTATATTCCATGTTCCAAATCGCAAAAAATTAATTTTCCTATAATATTTTTTTTATCCAACTTATGGTGTGAGAACTCTTGCATATTTAATATTAAACCAAATTCTCATGGAGATGTAATGATCGTTGTTGAGACATTACGGTCAAATCCTACAACGCGTTCCTTCTGAAGAAGGACTGAACATTAACACAATATCTTGATGGATTCACTCATTGAAATTTGTCAAAGTTCAACACTGACTAACAATCTAATGCAACCCTCCCCATTTCTCATTTGGGCTTGGGACCAACCACGACAAGGTTCCTCCAATTGTCAGTTGCATGGTACTTAGTGACGTCCCTTTGAAGGTATGTACTAAAGAGTGTTTTTGCTCAATATTATTGTAGACCATACACAACGAGCAAAACTTGCCTCTTGGCTAACTTACCTCAAGCATGTGCGAAATACATCTGTTGGATCAAGCAGATCGCTAGAGGGGGGGGAATAGCGATATAAAATCTTTCGTTCGACTTCGTTTGTTGAAACACGAGTAGACACAGCGGAAGATAAAATCAAAACAAAAGAGACAATAGACACAAGGGTTTTTACTTGGTTCGTAGCCGGAGGCTACTACTCCAAGGCCCTAGTGGTCCTTGACCACGCACGGAGGGCAAAATACTAAAGAACTCCTCGTTGGAGGTAGGAGTTAAACGGATACACGAAATCACAAAAGCTCGAGATAGAGGGACACTCCCCCTCTCCTCGTTATAATAAAAGCTTTACGAGATAAGTAAAATGAAATACAACTAAAAACTTTCGTTACCGACGACTTCAAAGGTCGAGGTCAAGCTCTAGTCGTATCTCTAGCTCGTCAGAGAACGTCGAGAGTCGAGCATATCTGAAGCACTGAGGCTTTTCAATTGATGAAAAACCCTTAGAGAAGCCCTCCTTTATAGCCTTTGAGCCCTCATCGAATGGGTCTTCAACCAATCACAACAGCACAAAGTTCCTTAAAATGAGGTGATAAGGCTCCTCGGCTAATCCTTGACACCATCGATCACGGTCATCATCACCGATCAGTGATGCGATGAAGTCGCAACACTCGAATGATCGATTTCAGCAATGTGATGCTAGCTGAAATCACAAGTTAGCTTAACAAAAACATAATTTCGATGGTCGCCAACCGTCCGATCTCGACCTAGATCATCCATGGGATGTCTTTGGTCGGATCTACGCTTAAGACCATCCCTGTAAGAAGGATACGACCTCACTTACGCTCACACACACGAGCTTACCTCGATACTTACTTTGTAGCTTTCGCTTCCGGCCTTCCACTCGATTCCTTCGGCTCCCTCCGAAGTCACTCGAGTGTCGCCCGACCACCGCGGCTTCCTCCGGGTGTCGTTAGCCTTTAGCTTCAACTTTTGTATTTTTCTGCACACTCGATTAAGCTCGTGAGATAACGATGTAATCTTAACTCAGATCTTTCATTATAATCAAAACACGTGTTCGATCATCTGCCCCGCACTAACAATCTCCCTGATCCCATGCAAACTTACGCAAAGTTAAGGAAAAATATAATGTGGAAAATGAGTAAATGTAAACGATGCACTCATTAATTTTTGTTCTCCCCCTTAACTTGTGATCTTCTTTCCCTTTTGCCATAAATCAAAAAAAGATTTGGGGTTGTATAAAAAGTAGGGGTTTTTAACAAAAAGTAGCATGCATAAAAATTATCTAACATGAGTCCAAGCATGTGTCTCGATTTACTTGGGTTCGAGGTATAACCCTCTGCACCAACAATATAAGTCTTGAGACTAATTTGATTTTCAAAATACTTATAAAATTAGCTTTGAATTTCAAAATACTTATACGCTAATAACTTTTGAAAATATATAACCCTTAGGGTTAGTTTGCTCTCCCCCTTAATCAAGTATATAAGGTATAGAAGAGTTAGGGAGCGCTAAACATTGACCTAGAAGGTTGTATATTTAGAGTTTTGTCCGAGTATAAGTAAACGTTTAAGCTTGATAGTTTGAAAAATAGATAACATTTTTGAAAGGATTATATAAATTGAAATTGTTCCTTATTCTTCTCACCCATTCTAAGTGTCTTAGAATTAGTTCACCTTCTATGTTGTGTGAGATGATTCCAATTTTATCTTGATTAAATTTAATGATTTGAAACTAGTCAACCTTGCATTAGATTTAGATTTGACCCTAAGCTCATCAAGTCACCTTTTCAAGATCTCGCTTCTGTGTCGCGCGAGGCACAGGGGCCTTCTTTGATCGGAAAAACGACCACTTCCTTAGACAAAGCCAATTTCAAGAAAATAGTAACTTGACTCACCTAAAACCACTTCCTAGTCTAACTAGTCTAGGATACGACGAAGTAGCTTCAACTAGTTCCACTCGGTCAAGTGAACCGAACTAGATACGCCTTATCTAGCCCGAATACACGCGACTCCGTTTTCCTAGCGTACTATTATCTCGCCGCATCCTGGTACTATGTTATCAAGCATTGACGAGTTATAGTCCTATCTAACCATAAAAAAAATTTAGGTTACCGGATATACTATTTTGGTATTAGCTCCCCCTAGATCATTGAACCAATATGGTCTGGTCAAGTAATGAACTTGATCCTGGGGAATCCAAAACCTATTGGTCCTTATATGTGAGTTTAATAAAGTTTTCGAGACCCACGCTTAGACTCAATGATGACTACGGTTTACGATAGACATGTAAGATCTATTCGTAGTCTTTGAGCTATATCCGAGTCCGGCTCTGTTGTACACGGCCCTCTGAGTTCCAAGAAGTCGGTTAAGATTCTTGGACCCCATCGAAAACTTGTTCAACGGAGCTCCGAGCTCTTGGACTCGTCCTTTCAAGAGAGAGTTCTCTTCTTCGAGTTTTTCAACTCGAGTTGAGTCCTCCTCTTGAATTCGACTAGTCAAAGAGTTTAGGGGTGTCTCTTGTTTGAGGGTTTCAACCTCCTCAACTAAGGACTCGACCCTAGACTCGGATTTAGCTAATTTCCTAGTTAGCAATTTAATTGTATTGTAAAGTGTATGAATTAGTGAGCGGCTAACCTTAATTTTCCCTTCCGGTCCGGCTTTGAGTTGCTTCTCGAAGTAGTCCTCGAGTTCGGAGTCGGTGTTGTAGTTGGATTCGGATTCGGACTCTGACTCGGACTCTTCGGGTCTTGCCATATACGCTATGCCGACGCCTTCTTCGTTGTCCCATGTTGCATGAAAAGCCTTCTTTTGATTTGATTTGAATTGTGCCCTCTTTTGGTTCTTTAGTAGCCTCCTTTCCCTCCGGACGATCTTCCACACTACGTTCACTATTGTTTCCACCTCTTCGGATTCGGACTCTGATTCATCTTCGGGTTCGAGTTCATCTTCTTGCCTGGTAGGTGGCTTGCTTCTTTGTCCTGCAAGTAGAGCAATACCTCTCTCGGCCCGAACCACGTTAGTCTGCTCGTGAAGTTCAAACTCGGAAAATAATTCGTCTAACCTAAGCTTCGAAAGGTCCTTAGAGACCTCAGAGCATCGACCGTGGATGCCACAAGGTAGTCCTAGGAAATGACGCGGTTTCGACCTTGTGTCGATGGTGTGCAGTCGTTATGATCACGGGCGGGCGTGTAGTTGCGTCGCCGTCTCGTGTTCCTGCATATTAAGGTTATACAACTTATTGAAAAGAATGTCACGTTTACATACCTTAGCATCGGACGTTCCTTCGTGTAGCTCGATTAATTTGTTCCACAGGTCCTTCATGATGAAGTCCGGTCACGGTTGAGCTCCTCTTCGAGCCGACTGCAACATTTGGATCACCTTTCAGACGGCTTCGATTTGCCTCTTAGTTGCGTTGGTCCTCCACTTGCCGAAGTCGAGGCTCGCCTTGATCGTTAGTGGATAGAGCAAAGCGGTTTAGATGATTATCCAAGTCTCGACTTGTGTTTTTAGAAAACACTCCATCCAGACCTTTCGATAGCGGAAATCATCTCCGTTAAGAGCGGAGAGTCGGGTGGTGTTATACTGTAATGTGGAGTCGTTTGGAAGAAAAACCTTGCCTGTGAAATAATAAAAAAACACGAAAAAGGTTCGAGACTTACGCTTTGGATTAGCGATGTAGGAAATGAAAAGCAAAGGAATAAGCGAGAAATAACTTGACTAAAATAAAGATAAACACTTCTGACCTTGATGTCACAGAAAGTACTAAGCGTTGATTTTTAAGGATGAAGACGACATTACGAGTAAACCTTTATAAAAGTGTAGATCTCTCGAGAGCTTCGTTTTGATAGGTAGCCCGTTTAGGTAGATTGACTTATGCGAAAAGTTATGACCGTTTACTGGTAATTTACTCGAAAATGAATACTTGCAAAACAAAACCAAAGAAAGTACGAAGACTTCGTCTTGGATTAGTAATCTTGAGGAGAAAATTTAAACAAGCGAAAATAAATTCGTAAAATTAAAACAAATGTAAAAGGCTAGATTGGTGGTTTCACCGAATCTTAGCGCCCTCGACTCACGATACGATTATTGGATCGAGCGGATCGCTAGAGAAGGGTGAATAAGCGATATAAAATCTTTCGTTCGACCGTTCGTTGAAACACAGTAGACAGTGGAAGATAAAATCAAAACAAAAGAATGATAGACATGAGGGTTTTTACTTGGTTCGTGGCCAGGAGGCTCTTACTCCAAGCCCTAGTGGTCCTTGACCAGAGAGGCAAAATACTAAAGAACTCTTCCTCGTTGGAGGTAGGAGTTAAGCGGATACGAAATCACAAAAGCTCGAGGTAGAGGACACTCCCCTCTCCTCGTTATAATGAAAGCTTTACGAGATAAGTAAAATGAAATACAACTAAAACTTTAGATTCTAAGCGACTTGAAGGTTGGAGGTTGAAGCTCTAATCGTCGTCTCAGCGTGCCGTCGTAGGGATGTCAGAGAGTCAGAGCGTATCGGAAGCACTTGGAGGCTTTTTAAATTGATGAAAAACCCTTAGAGAAGCCCTCCTTTTATAGCCTTTGAGCCCCTCATCGAATGGGTCTTTAACCAATCACAAATATACACAAAACTCCTTGGAATGAGGTGATAAGGCTTGACTCCTCGAAGCTGATCCTTGACCATCAGTCGACTGATGGCCACCATCAGTCGACTGATGGCCACCATCGATCGGTGATGGCCATCATCGATCGTGATGGCGGCGCGCCAATCAGTCGCAACACTCGTGATCGGTGATTTGAGGCGGTCAGTGGCTCTTGTAGACGATCGTGATGCTAGCTGAAATCACAAGTTAGCTTAACAAAAACATAATTTCGACGATCGCCGACCGTCCGATCTCGACCTAGATCATCCATGGTCTTTGGTCGGATCTACACTTAAGACCATCCCCGTAAGGAGGATACGACCTCACTTATGCTCACACACACAAGCTTACCTCGATACTTACTTTGTAGCTTTTGCTTCCGGTTTTCCACTCGATTCCTTCGGCTCCCTCCGAAATCACTCGAGTGTCGCCCGACCACCGCGGTTTCCTCCGGGTGTCGCTAGCCTTTAGCTTCAGCTTTTGCACTTTTCTGCACACTCGATTAAGCTCGTGAGATAACGATGTAATCTTAACTTTGCATCTTTTGCCATAATCAAAACACGGGTTCGATCATCTGCTGCCCCTGCACCAACAACATCTTCCAACATATTATCAAATTTGTCCCACCCCTCAACTTATAGATATAACGTTACAACATGCCTAGTTTCCCTAGTATCACCTCTCCTAGCCCCCGCCTACCAACCGCCAATGCTAAATCCTATATTGGCTTTTCACAACACCATTCATCAAAGTTGGATGCCTTATATGTGACCCAATTTAATCTTCTCTTCATGAGGAAGTTGATATGATTTATGGAGGTTCTTAATTGTGTTAATTTTATCCTAAATGAAACACTAAGTTATGGTAATTAGAACAATGCTTCATCAAAGTTTGTACCCCCTATCAACTGCCAATACCTTATAGTCCTATAGTTGGCTTTTAGTGACACATCAACTAAAATTAAATGCCTTCTACATGACCCGACTTAATCTTCCCTTCATAAGGAAAGTCACATGGTCTACCATGTATTGTATTTGACAATCAGTTCAATACTAGATGTGACACCAAGTTAACCTCGTGGCAAATTCAACCTTGAACTAGATTGCAAAATTCTAGTATATTTGCAAACCTCTTTGAAAATTGTTTCTATTTAGTTGGCTGAGATTTTTGTATTTAATTAATTTTTCTAACAAAAGCCCTAGTATAACATCATTCGCCAATTACTAAAAATCAATTTTTATACTATCATATATATATAATATCTTTGTTGCATTTAGTTTATTCACCATCCATCATTTATAAAATGTTATCTTTGTTGTGCCTTATTTCTTGTAATATTTGATTTTACTTATAAACAACATGATTACTTGTCAATGAACATAATTCACTTTAGCTCGTTTAGAATTGTAAAAGGAATCATCACTACTGTTATTGCATATTTCTTTTTCTTTTTTTTCTTTTTTTTTTTTTTTATAATCTAGATATCCATATCTTCGATCCGATTAAGTCCTAGAGATGGATGGTCCGGCCCCATGGAAGCTCCCACAGACCACCAAGGTAAATCGGGAAGCACGCGCGACAGGAAGCTTAGCAGCCCAACGTCCTAAGATTTGTCACCCCACTGGAGGAAAATTCCTACAGTACACCAGAGTTGGGGATCGAATCCTAGATACCTGAGTGACTGTAAAGCCTCTTTATCACTGCATCATAGCCCCGAGAGTCTGTTATTGCATATATGATATATGTAAAGGTGTTGAAATTTAAGGCATTCATCATCTGATCAGATTTGAAGGCTAATTAGAGCGTCAATTTTTTTTTACCTATGTTACTCGTGGGGATGTAAATTAGAAAATTATTACAATTTCATATTTTGTAAAGTTTATTTTAATATATCCTATTATTAGAAGAATTACATAGGTAATTTTTGAATTGGTAATTTGACTGGACCCTTTTAGGCATAAAATTACTTCTTTCATATTATTTAACATATTCTAATTTTGTTGGGTTACAGTCTTCAATGAGATTCTAAAACCCTCATGTCAATCATATTTTAGTTTAATAACATTTTTCTATGTGAGTTTGGTTCTTTGTGAGATCAGTTTGTGTGCACATCAAATTTGTATTAGAGCTAAATTCCTATTACGGTGTTTAACACTCAGTCTTCGTCTACACTGCATCTTAATTACTCCTTGTGCATCCCACCACATCACCCAACTACTGTAAGTCTGTAACGAACTGCTTTCCACCCGAGCACTATTGCCAACAATTCCAACAAACAATTTTAGGTCATCAGCTGCAATCAGATTTGTGACCACCCTTGCCATAAATTTTCCCAACCTTTGCTTGCCCATAAATTTCATCTCCTTACAAATCACTTGCATAGCCTTTACCTACTCCTTGCAATCATCAACTGAATAAGACAAACTTGCCAAGCAACTTAGAAAACAAATTTTAGACTCAAATAGTGACGATTCTACTTCTTCTGGATTGTGTGAGTAGATTAATTATCATCATTCCCATTTCAATACCCCCATGATTATTGTGGAGATGCAGACATCATTCTGGTTCTGCAATTAGTTGTAATGTTTTCTTATTCATTGGAAAACACTAAGGTGACCAAAAAAAGAAGAGAATAAGTCAGGTTTAATTTCTTAAGTATCAAAAGGAGAAACAAAATACACCAATACCTCACATACAGTGAGGGGCAACCAAAAGGCAGACAAAGCTCCCGCCAATACGGATCCCCAGAAAAGATCTATTGTACATAGTCTAATCCTACATTACAAGAGATTGTTTCTGATACAACCAATAACAAATAACAATAACAACCAAATTTTATCATACTAGGTGAGGTCGGCTATATGGATCCACTTAGACAATTGGACTCTCTCCCCAACTATATCATCATCAATATTTAAACAAATTTTATCTTATTTTATCATTGCTAACCAAGCTTTTTTAAGTCTTCCTCTTTCTCGTTTAATTTGCATATTTATAATAGTTTCATATCGCCTAACTGAAACATTTAACAGTCGTCTAAGTACATGTTCATACTATCTTAAATGTATTTCCTAAAGTTTTTCCTCAATAGGTACAATCCTAACTTTCACTCTAATAGTCTCATTTTTATTTTATCAATCCTCATATGTTCACACATCTATCTTAACATCTTCATCTGTACAACTCTCATCTTCAGTTCATGTTCTTGAGTTATAATCCAACATTCAACTTCATATAACATATCAGGTCTAATTGTCATTTTGTAAAACTTCTCTTTAAATTTTAAAAGTACTTTACAAACATAAAAAAATACCCGATACTCTCCCTATTTCAATCATCTCGCTTGTATTATATGTAAAACATCTATCTCAATCCTTCCATCCTTTTGCAAAAATGATCCTAAATATTTAAAACTTTCAATAACAAATTACTTATTAACTCCTAGCTTAACAATTATCTTATTGTATCTAACATTGCTAAATTTAAATTCTATATATTATATTTTTACTCTACTAAGACCTTTTGAAGCAATGTTTTGGCGCAACGATAAAATTGTTACCTTATGACCTAGAGGTCATGGATTTGAATCCTGAAAATAACCTTTACTCAATCCTTCCATCCTTTTGCAAATATGATCCTAAATATTTAAAACATTCAATTACAAACAACTCATTAACTCCTAGTTTAAAAATTGTCTTATTGTATCTAACATTGCTAAATTTAAATTTTATATATTATATTTTTACTCTACTAAGACCTTTTGAAGCAGTGCATTGTCACAACGATAAAGTTGTTATCTTATAACCTAGACATCACAAGTTCGAAATCTGAAAATAATCTCTTACAAAGCAGGGTAAAATTGTGTACAATAAACCCTTCCTGGGACCCCGTACGGCTGGATCTTCATGCATCGGACTGCCCTTTTTACTCTACTAAGACCTTTCGCTTCTAGCGTTTTCTTCCAAAATTCAAGTTTAGCATTTATTCCTTCACGTATCTCATCTACCAAAACAATATCATCTATAAATAACATATACCATAGTATCGTATCTTAGATGTGTCCAGTGAGTTCATCCATAATTAATATAAAAAGATAGAAATTTAAAGTTGATATTTCATATAACCTTATCTTTATTAGAAACGCTTCAATTAATTCTCTCAACATTTTTACTGTTGTCATTAAATTGTCATATATATCGTTAATTATTTCAATATATACTACACTAATATCTTTTTTTCTTTTCTATAATTCTCCATATAATTTTCCTTGGGCCTTTATCATGAGCTTTTTCAAGATCAATAAATATCATATGCAAATCTTATTTTTATTCCCGAAACTTTTCAATTTGCTGTCTAAGAAGGTATATAACTTCTATTTGTCGACCTTCTTGCTACAAATCCAAATTGATTTTCGATCACCTCGGTCTCCTTCCTTAGTGTTTTTATTACTTTTCCCATAATTTCATAGTATGACTCATTAATTTAATGCCCCTATAATTTATGTCTCCTTTATTTTTTAAGGAACTAAGGTACTTATCCTCCACTGATCAGCCTTTTTTTCGTTTTCAATATAAAATTGAATAATTTTGAAGTCATTCAATACCTTGCTAGCTTACACTTTAATACCTCTATCGGAATATTACGTGATGGAACTACTTTTTCATTTTCCATTCCATTTAAACTCTGTTCTACTTCTACTTTAAAGGTTGAATTCTAAAATAGCAATTTAAATTTCTATACTCCTTTGACCTATTTAAAACGCCTAAATTAAATTGATCACCTAAACCTTCATTAAAAAGTTAATGAAAATACCTTTTCCATCACTTTTTTATTTTCTCATTGTCTAATAGAAAACACCTAAACCCATCATATTGGAATATAATCTGGTCCAACTACTTTTTCATTTGTCATTCCATTTAAACTCTGTTCTACTTCTAAAGGTTGAATTATACAATAACAATTTAAATTTTTATACTCCTTCGACCTATTTAAAGTGTCTAAATTAAATTGATCACCTAAATTTTCATTAAAGAGTTAATGAAAATACCCTTTCTATCACTTTTTTATTTCCTCATTGTCTAATAGAAAACACCTAAACCCACCCTAATCAATCCCAAGTCCGAAAGAGAAAGGGTGAGGGTTGTATTAGGTTGTCACTTGATGTTGACTTTTGACAAATTTCAATGAATGGATCCATCAAGTTTCCCAGACAACCAATAATGAAAAATTATGTTAAACAAAGTGGATGATGTAATTGTTCCCTTTGCTTAGAAATGATGACCCAATAAAAATGTCATTTGGAGTGGTTTCCTTGGAAAAAGAGAATGACGCAAAGTAGGAAGAAGATCATGAGTTTAATTCTTAATAGTTTTAGACTTCATAAAAAATGGAGAAAGGTAGTTTTTATTTGGGAATTATTTTTATTTAGGAAAACTTGGATTTCTTTTGCTACAAATGAGAGATGCCCTTGTGAGATTGTGCCAATATTCTTTAGATCCTTGCTTGTGTCAATGGTCCAATATTCTTCTGATCCTTGCTTGTGTCAATGGTTTTTCTTATACTGTTGTACTGTTCATCTTTGACAACTTCTCAATTTTGCATTTATATTCCAAAAAGCTGAGTTTTCATAGTTGGCTCCTTGTGAGATGGAGGAATGGTACATCATATACATATACATTTTTGCCAATACCGTTGCCCTTGAATTCTGCCAAAAAAAGGGCACCCAACAATACTATCCCCAGTGACTTTTCTCCCGATAATAAAAGAACATTTAATTAATCAAAAAATTTGACTTCCAAACAGCCATCAAATGATTTGACTCCCTCTAAAGAATGCTCCACACAATATTAACTAGAAGTTTGACTGGCAAATTATAATTTGTTCATGCTGTCCTAAAATAACAAACAATGCCAATACAATCATAATGTAATAGAACTACAAAACATTCATTTAAAAAGGGAAACCTAGTGCACGAAGCTTCCGCCAATGCAGGATACCAAGAAAGGATATATTGCATGTAATCTTATCCTACTTTCCAAGAGGTTGTTTTTGAGATTTGAATCTGTGACCTCTCGGTCACACGACAATAACTTTACTGTTTTGTTAAGGCTCCCCTTCAAAACAACATTCATTTAACAAATGATAAATCTATTAAAACTTTCATTGGTACATGTCCCTTTGTAATTACTTGGGACTCAAAATCTTGTCAGCCTAGAAAAACAACTAACTTATCTACTTCTTCCTACCACATTGCCAATTCCAGTGAGATACATGAGCTACACATGCCAACACCAAGAATGTATAAGTAATGATTATTGATGGCGATAATGATGATGATGATTTAAGAAGACTTTTCATCAAGTGAGAATTCTTTTTAACTCCTAGCATTGTCATCCATCTTATAACTTATTATTTAATATAAACAAAAAACACAACTTAACAATTATATTGCATTGTTCATATATTTACAGCAAGAATAATTACATTGAGCTTCTTGATATTAGAATGATAAAAAGTCAGCAAATATGATAATTATAAAAGCCAAAAATATTTATCTTTTGTTAAATTATAAAGATATAATGATCCTACATTATACATACAACCCAAACCTATGAACCCATCATTGTTCCTAAGCAACATCTCAATCCTCCCAATCTTAACTGCAATGAAAAACAACTATGCACTCTGTAGTTCAGCATTTTGCTTGAGATTCAAGATTGAGTTTTTGGATCTTCAGAACAAATGCAAGAAGCTCTCCAATTACAAATGTCAGTAAAATGGAACAAGATAGTTGATATAAATATATGTTACCATGGGCCTGCATAGCCATTAGAAATATGTGGTATGGAGAGAATAGGAAGATCAAGGAGATGGTAAAGAAGCAACGAGTGGAATTTGAAGAATACACAACCAGTTTACTTTAAGTGATGAACATGCCAATCTAGATTATAACCAGATAAGTTAGGGAATCCTTTTTCCAAGTCCTAATCTAACTTCAAGCAGAATTTGGAATTCAATGTAGCAATTTGAACTCAAAAGATTATTATCAGCAATCCCCTGGCATTTCCCAGTTTTAAGCATTCATTTCAGAAACATTACTAAGATCCTTATTAACCTTATAACATACAAGACGATGGTATATGAGTATTGATTGTACTAATCATTTAAAATCTGATTATCACCTTAAACTAGATCTAGAACTACAAGCACAGTAAAGAAGGAAAATGAAGAATCAAATAGGTAAATCACAATACCATGCAAATGATCTTCTAGTGATCCAAGTGGCATAAACTCATAGACAAGTAACCGTTGATCTCCATCAGCACAATAACCAATTAGATTGACAAGATTGGAGTGATGCAAGAGACTGAGCATAAGTACTTCAACAAGAAACTCTCTGTTCCCTTGTAGACCATTTCTGTCAAGTTGCTTTACAGCAACAACCTGAGAAGTTCTAAGTCAGCTTCATGCTCAATATGTAGATTCATGAATGCCTTGTTTCTTTAATGCTATAAGAAAAACTTAGACAAAGTGATAAAGAAATGTGTTGACGGGGAAAGCAAAATATATCAAACTTTACATCAAAATAATACTAACCTGTCCATTTTCTAACCTTCCTTTATATACACGACCAAAACCCCCCTCACCCAAAAGGCAATCTTGTCTAAAGTTCTTAGTAGCAGCAGCAAGTTCACGAAAGGTGAATGTCTGTGCTGCAATATTCCCAGTACTGCCTTCCTTTGGTATTGATGTCTCCTTTCTAGAGTTTGAATCTGTCCTCGACTTTGATTTATCTATTACAATAAACAAAATGAAATAAATAGTAAATAACTTAATTGCCAAAACCAACAATTTAATCTCAAATAACATAATTTATTTTCCAAAGGAAAGAAAAAAATATCCCATTAAGTTCCATAGAATAGAGTATCATTTATTCAAAATTAATTATTGGGTGGACTCTAAAAAAATATACAAGCACCATAAATTTTAAAGTTGAACTCCCGAGTGTTGTTTCTAAAGATTAACCAATTCGTAGTGAAAGTCAGTCATTTCTATGTAGACTAGATATCCTTTTAATTTGGATGGAGTGATCCATGAACATGTCAAGGAAAAAATGGACATGAGATATATTAACTTCATCTCCAAATCATGCGCAATGCCTAGAACAAACCAACGAATGTCCAATAAGGCATTCAACATTTCTTCAGATGAAAGTTCAAACGACAGCCCAGCACAAACCATCAAGAGATTCCACGGATCCAACCAAAGAACGATCCAAACAAAACGGACGATCAATCTCAACAATAAAAAATACGCCAAGAAAACGCATCAGATCCGTAAGTCCGACAAACAACCATCTTTTTCTCCAGAAAAAAAAAATCAGTTTTCTTACTCAAAATGCCGTGATGGGACGAAGGGGCGGCAGAAGACTCCTTCTTACCATCTCCTCCACCTTTTCCGAGGCTCTTCTTCTTCAGGTCCTCCTTCGGCGATCCAAAACACAGAAAACAATCCATCAGATACCAGCGAACCAGGGTAAAGTCACTCCTCCGAAACCCCAAAATTTGCAGATGCGCCGACAGCTCCGCCCCGATTCCACCCGACTGCGACGGAGCGGCTCGAAATATCAGCAGTGGACCAGATCAGCGGCCTGAGACAGATGAGAAAAAGATCAGGGGAAGGGAGGCGGAAAAGGAGGGGGGCGGAGCCAAAAGGAGAGAATCCCGAGCTGAAATTAAATCGGCGAGAAGAGTTCGGCGGTCTGTGGAAGGCAGTACACTGATCAGGTCGCCACATGATGTAATATACTGGAGAGAAAGAGGAAAAATAGCGACTATTTCCTTGAATTATCCTGCCCCATTTATACCCCTAATTCAAATAACACCTTGCGTGGCATAGCGGTATTCTGTTGGGTCCTTTTAAAGAAGGTGTTAAACGAGAAGAGAAAACAATCACCGGCTTTTGGGGGGGGTCAACAGCCACAGGACAAGTTGTGGCCGTAGATTTATCTAATCGTACGACGGGGGTAAATATTGAAGCGGTAACATTCGAGGCCGCAGATGATGGAGATAGCTAGACCGGGTAGGAAATTGAGTACGTGAGTTAAGATGGGTGAATGGAGTACGTTTGAAGGAAATTCATGCCATAAAAATGTACCTAAGCAGAAGTTTAATCCTCCTAAAATTTTTCAAAAGGCTCTTTTTAATTTCTTGATTATTCAATTCTTTCAATTAATTAATTTTGAAAATAATCAATTTTATTTAATAGAAATTTTTCATCGAAAATCAAAATAAATTCAGAAATATTTACGATAGATGATCTAATCATTTAATATCCCAAATTTTTTATTTATGGAAAAAATATCGTATGATATATTGTATCTGAGAATTGTAGCATAAATATTTAGAAGACTAAATTACATTATGTAGAGGTGTGCAAAAGTTTGATTAAACCGATTAAATCTATCGAATCGATCGAAATTGGAAGTTCAATTCGTTTTTTCTAATATTGGTTTTTTCAATTCGAGTTTGATTTTGAAGCGAAAAATACAGATTAAATCGAACTGAAGTGTATTAGTCGACTAATCGCCCCAAACCACGACATAAAAAATCATGATTCTATTTAATCCCTAATCTCTTTTCTCCTGTGACTCCCGACTCGGTGACTCTCGCCCTGCGACTCTGACATCTCTGACTCCGACCTTTTTCGACTGCGACTCTTGACTCGATGACTCCCGCCCTGCAACCCCGACCTATCTGACAATGGCTCTTCGTCTCTAACTCTCTGACATCTCTCCATCTCTAGTTCTTCGACATCTCTCCGTCTCTAACTCTCCAACTGTTTGGCATCCCTCCGTCTCCAACTCTCCGGCATCCTCCAACCCTTTCCATCTCCAACTTGTTAGGCACTTGTCATGCGATTAGGTTTCATGCGTGTGTGCAAAGGGTTTGCTTAATTTGTTATGTTGATTTGAGCATGTGCGCGTCAAGTCGGCAGACTTAATAATTTGCACATGGAGCCGTGGTGAGTTTCACATCTCATGACTCCTGCCTTCGAGTCGGTGAAGGATAGCTTCATGAAGCCGCGGCGCTTGGAGCATCCGAGGGACCGCGACGAGGAGCTTGGAGTGAAGCCGAGGAAGTAGACTTCGAGGCAAGAGACGCCGAAGGAGCATCGCAGAGTCGCGGCGCTCCGATGTCGCCGAGGGACGGGCCGCGAACGAAGAACTTTGAAAGCGAGGACTCGAGGATGAGTGGCGAATGTAACCGGGAAGGGTAGTAGCTCTTAGGTGAAACTTGGCCATTTGGCTAAGTGTCGGATGATTTCCGACACGATCATTGCTCATGGGAATGGCGATCTGCTCAGTCGATTAGGTTCGTCGTGTCGACTCATGGGCATTTAGCTTCAAGCGATCGGCTTGCCATGGTCGGTAGCGATCGACATCGATCGGCCGCCAGGGGCGGCGGTCGGTGATGTAATGCAGGCGCGAATGGAGTCGACCTCGTTGAGGACTCGACTGATCGAGCACCAGTTGACTGATGGTAATATCAGTCGACTAATGTCAATACCGTTGGATGGAATCCAACGTAGAAAGCGGCCGTTATTGGACAACAGCTACGGGATCAGTCGACTGATCGAGGGCATCAGTCGACTGATCCTGTGTCAATGGGAAGAAACCCTCTTCCTCTATAAAAAGGAAGAGGATGGGGCTTTGGGAGGCTAATGCTTATGCTCCAATTTGCTCCCAAAGTGTTCTAAGTGTTCTTCCACTCTTCTTACTTGCTTTATTTCCATTCTATTGTAAGAAGAGAGATTGTAAAGAGGTTACCTCTACCTAGCTTTGTGCAAAAGAGAGATCTAGTGGATAGATTGCGGAGTGATTCACCGTGGATGAATCGGACCGTGGATTAGCGGCGTAGCCGTGAACCACGTTACATCTCGGTGTTTGTATTGTTTGTTTATCTTTTGCTTTGTCTTTATTTATATTTGCATATTCCGCTTGCGCTAACGTTTTGTAGACGGGCAAAATACGACATCCAACGAACGAGGGCTATTCACCCCCCCTCTAGCCGGTCGTTTCGATCACCTAACAAGTGGTATCAGAGCGAGGTTGCTTGTCACCGGACTAACCGTCGCAACAAGCTCTTCATCAAAAGATGGCCGGCTCGAACATTCATCCGCCGAAATTCAAAGGGGAATTCGCTTGGTGGAAGAAGCGAATGGAGGTATTCTTCGAAACCGACTTTGAAATCCTTTTAATAATGGAAAACAGTTTCGAGTTGCCTAGGAATGAAGATGGGGAGCCATTAGAAAAATCGAGATGGAGCAAAAGACAAAGAGAAGAATACTTGGCAAATTCAAAGGCTAAGCATCACCTATACAATGTCCTCCCCCAACAAGAAGTCAACCGGATAGGAGAGTGTGCTAGCGCCAAGGAAATGTGGGACAAATTAATAGAGATTCATAAAGGCACATCCGAGGCGAAGCTAGCAAGGAGAGATGTCCTTCGCTCCCAATTGTCCAATATCAAACTCAAAAAGGGAGAGAAGGTAAAATCCTTACACTCTAGATTTAAGGAAATTCTAACCGGTTTGACAAGTGTAGGTGAAAAGCTCTCCAACCGGGATATGGTAATGAAGGTCATAGATGCCTTTCCCCGGTCCTCAAGATGGAGCTCCATGGTGGATTCGTTTTACATCTCCAAGAACTTGGAAGTGAGTACCTTGGAGGAGTTTTTCTTAACAATAGAGCTCCACGAAACGAGGCTTGAAGGAATACAAGAAGAGTCAAGAATTCAACCTTCAAGAGGAGTAGCTTTGATGGCAAACAAGGGGAAGAAGAAGATAGAGATCCCCTCCTCCTCCGATGATGAAGCCTCTTCCTCCTCCTCCATGGATAGCACGGAAGAAGCGTATATGGTAAGGAGGGTAAGGCGTGCATTAAAAGGTTTTAGATTTAATAAGTCTAATGATAGGAATAGAAGACCAAGGGGGAAGGTCATATGTTACAATTGTCAAGGAGAGAGGCACATAAGGGACAATTGTCCTCTCCTAAACAAGAGCAAAGAAGAGAGGAAGAAGAAAGAAGAAAAGAAGAAGAAAAAGGGGAGCAAGAAGAAAGAGGAAAAGAAGGCAAAAGAAAAGGGGAAGGCCAAAGCATTCAAAGCCAAGACATAGGATGATCTTTCCTCCTCATCCTCATCCGAAGAAGAGGAACAAGTCTATTCCAACCTTGCATTGATGGCCTTCGACGACTTGGATTGCTCCTCCTCCGAAAATGAAGGATCAAACTTAAGTGGAGAGAGCTCAAGTGAAGGGGGAGCTTCCTCATCCTTCTCATCAGAAGAAGAAGACATGGAAACTATGGTAACGAATGTCGCTCCTAAGAAAATAGTTTTCATAGTTTCTAGCTTAACTAGGGATTTATTTAGAGCAAAGAAGAAAAATAAGAGCACGCTAGATCAAATTAAGGACTTAGAAAATAAACTAGATAAAGCATGCTTAAATCAAAATGAAAATATTTCTTCTTGCCATGATGATGCATGCTCACATGAATATATGTCATTTAATATTAGTGATGCATGTATGGATGAAAATAGGGCTTTAAGGGAAAAGGTAGATTATTTAACCAAAGCCCTAGAGAAATTCACAATTGGCTCAACCACCTTGAACATGATCATAGGGATCCAAAGAGCTAGCTTTAATAAAAAAGGTCTTGGATATAAAGAAAAGAAAAATGAAAAGACCTACAAATGTCTAATTGCTATGGGTCAAGATAAGAAAAAGACAATTGCTAGGAAATAGATTCCCAAGGAGTATCTTGTGAACCCTATAGGAAAGAATTTATATTGGGTTCCAAAATTCATCCTTAAGGGTTAGAAAAACCCTAGGATAGTCAACCATATGGACTTGACTTATATCATATCTTTGGTTGACTTAGGATATTGGGACACATTTTTTTTGAAATAGTGTTAGGTGATGATAACGTGTCTATAAATAGATAATAATGTTTAAATCATGATAATTAATGAAACTGCTATGAATATTTGCAATCATGATTTATGATTTTGAAATTTGGCACATCATCATGAGAAATAGGATTTAAATGATGCCTTAGGTGATATTTTGCTTATTATCATGATATAATACCTAATGCATGATAACAATTCAATGAATACATGTATTTAATAATCATAATGTGTAATTCATTCATATATGTCATTATGATCATGAGAATTGTTAGGGTGATACTTAACCTTAATAGAATTGCATGAATATAATGGTTAAGTATATACAAATACCTCTAGGATACATCTCACACTCACTATAGGCTACCATGATTGAAAACTTAGCATGAGTGAGATGTTAGGATGATACAAATGTCCACTAATGCCTATGACATTTAGATGGTCATTTAAAGTATCAAAATAGCAATAATAGATCAATCATGGGGAAAGCTTATATTTAATTCATAGATATTTTTCCCAAAGATCATGGTTGGATATTTCATATGTTTTCAAAACAATTTCTTACCTTAAAATATGTGTATTCATGTTTTGAAACAATTCAAACTGAAACTAGGTGTTAAAATGGATACTATCATGATCAAAAACCTAGTAGTTTTTAAAGCTTTTGGATTTTTGGTAAATATCAGAAAATATAATGATTTTTCATGAAAAACTATTTTTCATTGATAGATATACTTACAAGAAATATGTTCCCCAAATTTCATGACTTTTCGAATTTTCTGGAATTTTTAATGCATTTTTGAAATTCGGTCCGAAAATCAGAAAGTTCTGAAATTCGTGTGCCAGTCAACTGGTAGTCTGAACCAGTCGACTGGTGGCCTAAAAATCAGACTAGTTAAGGCCGAATTCAGGTTTTAGACTAATTTTTGGTATTTTCCTTCTATTATACTTGATGCCATGAGTTTATAACTTAGTGTTAATCTTTTTGATGGTGTCAAAGGGGGAGAAATGATTATGTTTAAGTAAATTATGATAGGGGGAGAGAGAGGTTCATGGATTAAGGGGGAGTTGCATGTTGCTATATCATGTTTATGTTTACATGCTTTCTTACCTTAGAAATTTTTATCAAATGTTTTTACCTAACTTAAACGGATTGTCACACATCAAAAATGGGGAGATTGTTAGGGCAATCTCTTGCCATGATTAGGTTTTGATGTGTGTGGCAAAGGGTTTAAGTTAGTTTGTTATGTTGATTTGATATGTGCGTTGAAGTCGTGCAGGACTTAGTAATTCGCACATGGAGCCGTGGCGAGTTTCACATCTCATGACTCGGTCCTTGAGTCGGTGAAGGATAGTTTTGCGGAAGTCGTGCACTTGGAGCATCCGAGGGACCGCCGGACGAGGAGCTTGGAGTGAAGTCGTAGGAAGTAGACTTTGAGGCAAGAGACGCGAAGGAGCATTGCAGAGTCGTGCGCTGATCTTTGCTTAGGGGCGTGGCATGAGCGAAGAGAACCAGCGAGGACTCAGAAGGATGAGTGGCGAATGTAACCCGGGAAGGGGTAGTAGCTCATAGGTGAAACTTGGCCATTTGGCGAAGTGTCGGATGGGATTTCGGAGCACGGTCATTGCCATGGAATGGCGGATCGGCTTCTAATCGATTAGGTTCGGCGGTGTCGACTCATGGGCATTTAGCCCAGCGATCGTATCATGGGGTAGCGATCGGCGCGAGGCCGTTGAGCACTCGGTGATCGAGCACCGGTCGGTGATGGTAATATCGGTCGGTGATGCAATCTGGATTGGATGGAATCCAACATGGAAAGCGATCGTTATTGGGCAATGACTACGGGATCAGTCGACTGATCGAGGGCATCAGTCGACTAATCCTGTGTCAACGGGAAGAAACCCTCTTCCTCTATAAAAAGGAAGAGGATGGAGCTTTGGGAGGCTAATGCTTATGCTCCAATTTGCTCCCAAAGTGCTCTAAGTGTTCTTCCACTCTTCTTACTTGCTTTATTTCCATTCTATTGTAAGAAGAGAGATTGTAAAGAGGTTACCTCCACCTAGCTTTGTGCAAAGGAGAGATCTAGTGGATAGATTGCGGAGTGATTCACCGTGGACGAATCGGACCGTGGATTAGCGGCGTAGCCGTGAACCACGTTACATCTCGGTGTTTGTATTGTTTGTTTATCTTTTGCTTTATCTTTATTTATATTTGCATATTCCGCTTGCACTAACTTTTTGTAGACGAGCAAAATACGACATCCAACGAACGAGGGCTATTCACCCCCCTCTAGTCGGTCGTTTCGATCCCCCAACACAACTCTCCCTCCTTCAAGGCTTCAAGCATTTAACGGTTCCACTCGTCACTTGTGGCTTCCTTCAATGACGCTCTTCTCTGTTCTCCCCTTAGCCCTCACAAGCCACGCACGTAAAGGTCTCAACTCAAGGATTCAACTCTCAACTCTCAAGATCCAAAGACATGTTAATATGTATTAAAATTTGATAATGCTTGAATGTTTTAACAGTAAAATGTAAGAATGCATAGAAAAGCTTTTGACTTGTTGTATAACTTAACTTGAATGTAAGAATGTTAAAACTTTGTTTAAGGACATTTGTATAGGAACGAGTTCTACCGAGAGAGAGGGTGAATCTCAATGTTTAGCAAAATTTTATTTTATTTTTTAAAAGAGATTAGAGTAGTGCAGTGGAAATATAGTAAGACAAGTGCTTGAGGTTTTTACTTAGTTCACAACTCGAGCCGGGTTGCTACTCCAAGGTATGTGACTTGCTGAGAGTCACCTCGATGGACAATCGCTAAAAGATCCTCCGAATTAAGAACTCTCAATCTCGAAGGGATTTCGCTTTTACAAATAATAAAGAGTAAGGTAACAAGCTAGCTTCTCTTCTTGAATTTAAGTACACAAAGTGAAAATGAAGACAGAAGTTATATTGACACTTCTAAGAATGGAGATGTAGCTCGAAGTGTCGGAATGTCGTTGTGTCAAAGCTCTTGCAAATTACAAATGATGGAGACAACACTTCGAGGTTGTAGAAAATCTTACTTCGGAGCTAGTCTTCCATTTCTTTTATAAGGATTTTCCAATCGACTAGAACACCCTCCAGTTGACTGGAACACCCTCCAGTTGACTGGAACACCCTCCAGTCGACTCCAAATCAACCCATCGATTTAGTGTTCCGAGCTTTCCAGTCGACTCCAAGTTGGTTGGCTCTGCTCTTCCGATGTCCGAGAAATTTCCTATCCTAGTTGACTGGACCTCCCCAGTCGATTGGAATGTCTGCCATCTCGGGCATAGGATCTTCAGTTGATCAACAGCCTACCTTGCTAACTCGACATCTCAATCGACTGGACTATACCCTATCGATTGGGTCTAAGGCGACTAAAATCTTTTTAGTCGCTTGGAGACCTGCAAAACCAGATTAATATAAAATGGAAATAGTAATACTGCCCAATCTCAACTTCCGAATCCAACACAAACCCTCCGTCGGATCGACACCTACCTTATCCTCCTACCGATGACTCGACCTCACCTCTCCACTCGAGGCTTACTTGTCAATTGTCTTGCCGGACTTACCTTGCTTGACATCCAATCTGACTCATTAGGTCTTCATGCCAGCTGTTCAGTCTCCCTGATCTAGTTGGGCTTCCTATAGATTTTTTGGTCTCCTTATCCAACCGGTCTTCTATCAGTCTGGTCCACTCTATTGGGGATTGTTTGATGCGTAAGAGGGGAGGTGAATAATGATTCTCGATTTTCTCAATTCTATCATGTTCGTGTGTTCTTGTTTACACAAGTTAGCAAAGCAGAATACAAAAATAAATACAAATATACAACACACAACACAAGATAAAAACGATTTAACGTGGTTTGAAACTCTAATTTTTACTCCACGATTGAGCTCTAGTGATGCACACCACCACTAACAAACTTCTCATTCTCGAAAAATACTTTGAAGGTGGAGAAACCTCTTATAAGATGTTTATAATAATAAAAAATAAACTACAACTAAATATAATAAGCAAATACAATAATAAGTAAAGAAAACTTTATAAAGAGAACTTTTGATTGTTTGCTTGTCGATTGCTCTTGAAGGTCTAGAATGCAACAACACTTCCCTTTCAAAATCGCACCAAAAATTGTTGGCTTCAATCTTCCCATCGAGCTCCTTTTATAACTCTGCTTGAGTTGATTTTTTATCTTCCAATCGATTGTTCTTACCTAGCAGTCGACTTGACAATGTATCGTTATCTCACAACGGCTTAATTCACATTAGATTAAGTCGACCAGTCGACTATCCAACATTCTGTGCCCTGGCAACTTAATTCCAGTCGACTGCTAAACTCTAGTAGTCAGCTGCTAGTGGCTAGTCAACTGTCAACTCCTAGCAGTTGACTGTCAGAGCCACAGAAGCAGTCGACTAGTCGACTAGATCATAACTCCAGTCGATTATCCGAGTCAAGTAGGCCTTCCGAGTGTTAAACACTTGGTCAGTCAACTGGTAAACCTCAACCATGAGGTTTTACCTAAGTATGACCCCCTCATACTTAATCGACCACCCTTAGCCTAGACCTAAGCCTTCTAGCCACCTCCAACAACCTCACACCCTTAGGGTTTATCTAAGTCCTCCACGACTCCTTCACCTTTCGTGTTAGCCTTCAGGTGCTTCCATCGGCTATGTCATGCTAATCGGGTCTCCTTTGCTAAGGTTCATTTGGACTTATACTGTTAAGACTACATGCTTGGACTTTACACTGTCAAAAATCTCACCCTTGGATTTTCCGATTGCCAAGCCTCAATGCTTGGACTTTCACCACCAAAATTACACACTTGGACTTACATGGCCAAGACTTTAAACTTGGACTTTCCATGCCAAAACTATTCTTAGACTTTCCATGTCAAGTATCCATACTTGGACTTCTATGTCAAGACCATGCTTGGACTTTCCATGTCAAATATCCAAACTTGGACTTTCATGTCAAGACCATGCTTGGACTTTTCATGCCAAGACCATTCTTGGACTTTCCATGCTAAGTATCCAAACTTGGACTTCCATGCCAAGACCATGCTTGGACTTTCCATGTCAAGTATCCAAACTTGGACTTCCATGCCAAGACCATGCTTGGACTTTCCATACCAAGACCATTCTTGGACTTATCCTTGAGTTTCACTCGAGTCTAGTCAACCTTGACCTGAAGTTTGATTGATCTAATAATCTCCCTAGAATAATCACCTCCATATGACTTTGGATATCCCAAACATCCATTTGTCATATGTTCAACATATGGTCAAACAATGGTCAAATCAATTATCAAACATCAAAATCCTACTCGAGTCTGGTCAATAATGACCTAGGCCAATTGCACCAACACACTCGACCCATTTAGACTTCATGTTTGGTGTCTGGTCCTCTTGATATGTTAAGTCTTTTGCCTAGTATCTGGTTAACACGTTTTATAAGGACTTTTCTTGCATACTCAATCATGCATATTAGATCACAAGCTTATCCTAGCTTTAACCATGGTCCATACATCAAAACTTAGGAGTGATGTTTTTTGCACCAATAATCTCTCCCTTTTTAATATATGACAATACATCGGTTAAAGTTAGAAGATATATATCAACATAGCATAGTGTAACATGTAACTTCATATTGCAATGCATCAAAATACATAGTATTTTAAGTTTACATGCAATGCATCAAGTTCATGACTTATAACTTTAACTCTTATATTCTCTTCCCCTTTTTGAAAAATGTATTATTTTAACTTTAGCCCTTACATTTATAGGGGATCCTTGGATGGCTAGAGGGGGGGGGGGGTGAATAGCCTCTTTTGATTTCTATAAAAATGTATGCGGAAGCAATAATAACAAATAGAAAGAAATCAAAAGACAATGCTAACACACTGTTAAACGTGGTTCGGAGATGATGCTCTTACTCCACGGTAATCCATAAGGTGGATCAATCCTAGTAATTCTCCACTAAAATCTCCTTTTGATGATCACACCAAGGTGGAGAAGCCTTCTTACAATCCACTCTTCTTCCTACAATATGATGGAAGTGAAAATAGAGAATAAGAGATTTAAAGCACTAGAAAGCTTGGAGAAAAATTGGTGAACTTGAGAGCAGAGTTTGGAGTTAGAGCACTAGCCCTCTCAAGCTCCCTAAGGCCTCCTTTTATAGAGAAGAGGTTGATTTTCCCATTGAGCCTATAGTAGTCGACTGCTGCATATCAGTAATCGACTACTATTGTAGTCGACCTAATCCAACAACTTTTGACAAAGCCTGATCTGCAATCGTCACAACTCAACGGAACTCCGATCAGTTGACTGATCATGTCATCAGTCGACTGATCAAGCCATCAGTCAACTGCTCTAAGCAATCAGTCGACTAAAAATATTTCTGTGCCCATGTCCACTTATAATAGTTGACTGCTAAGGTATGGCAGTCGACTGATGATGGACCAGTCGACTGTCAAACCCTAACAATCGATTGATAGGCCACAAAACTCAGCCGACTTCAATTGACTAGCTAACCAGTCGACTAGGTCATAACCTCAGTCAACTGATCAAGCCTTCTAGACCCTCGAGTACTAAGAACTCGAGACCAGTCGACTAGCATACTTCAAGTATGATCAAATCATACTTGAAACCAACACCATATGCCTAGACTCAACCTTCTAGCTCTTCCTTCAGCCTTGCGCCTCCAGGATCCCTCCAAGTATACGACTCCTTCATCCTTGCGCTTGCCTTCAAGAGCTTCCCTCGGTCTCATCATGTTTTGGGTTTCTCCTTTGCCAAAGTCCTCTTGAACTTTACGCCACCAAGACTACATACTTGGACTTACGCTGCCAAGACCTTGCCTTTAGACTTCTTTTGACAAGTTTCGCTTGGACTTTATGCCGCTAAAACTATATGCTTGAACTTATGCTACCAAGACCTTCCCTTGGATTTCCCTTGCCAAGATTCACACTTGGATTTCTCTTTTACCAAGTCTTCACACTTGGGATTTTCCTATCACTTAATACATTCATAATTAGATCACAAATATTGTCTAACTATAAATGATTATCCAAACATCTAAATACATAAATGTTTGGGGCATTATTGCACCAACAATCTCCCCTTTTTTGATGTTTGACAATCATTTAAGTTAGGTATTATAATATGCAAAGAATAAAAACATCATATATCTCAATATGAATTCTAACTTAAAGTCTCCTTCTCCCCCTTTGACATACATCAAAAAGAGAAGGACACATAAACAACAAAATGCATGATGAATAAGATTGGTTATGTTTTGAACTAAGGTATGAAATATTCTTAAACCTCCCCCTTAATCCAAGACATACTTCATGATGTGTAAAGAACATGTTGAGCAAAACATGAAACTGTTGGTGCAATTGACCCAGGTCACGATTGACCTGACTCGAGTAATATTTTGATATTTGATAATGATTTGGGGAAATTGTTGGTGCAATCGATCCAGGTTATAATTAACCGTACTCGAGTTTGACTCAAGTAGTATTTTATTGTTTGATAATAGTTTGACTATATGATTGACATGGGGTTGACCATATGATGGTGAAGTCCAAGTTGAACACTTGATAAATTAGAAAGTCCAAGTCTTCTGTACTTGGCATGGGAACTCCAAGTCTTGTGTACTTGGCATGGGAAAGTCCAACATGGAGTTGGCAAGAAAAGTCCAACATAGAGTTGGCAAGGAAAGTCCAAGCATGAGTCTTGGCAATTGGAAAGTTCAACATGAAATTGGCAAGGAAAGTCCAAGTATGGGTCTTGGCATTTGGAAAGTCCAATATGGAGTTGACATGGAAAGTCCAAGAGTCTAATCTTGGTCACGTAAGTCTAAGTGTGTAGTCTTGGCGGTGAAAGTCTAAGTCATGGGTACTTGGTGTTGGGTTTCCGGCACCGCGGAGTGTGTGTGTTCGATCATGTTTCGTAAACATGAGCACAGCGGAAGTAATAAAAATAATAAATACTCCTATTTATTACAACACACACAACACACGCATGCTATTACAACAAGTGTAGACATAACCGTAAATTAAAATTGCGATAAAAGAAAATTAAACTACGTTATACCTTCCGTATGACGTGTAGCGGGAACGACATCAACCGGAACGATCCTCGTAAGAATCGTCTCTATCCGTATCCACGCCGAGCTCCTCGGGATGACTTCGCTAAGTCACGAGCTTCGTCTTCGTATGGGTTACTAGCCTCGTGTTGAAGACGACGTGATCGAGAGATGATCACGATCCGAATCCAAATTCGGATCCAAAACGAGTTCTCAAAACTCGCTTCTCCGGAGAGGTGTTCGTCAACCGTTTGACGAATCCTTCGTCCTCCACCTCAGAGGATTACCGGAGATCAAATCCCCGGTATGTTAGCCGCTGTCGGAGCACTAACCGTCGTCCAAACGACGCTCCGACGAGAGGAGAAGAAGCTGTCCAGAAAAACTGGACAGCTTGGTGGAGGAGATAGGCGCCGGCCAACAAAGGAAGCCAAGTGCTCACCTTGATGCCAAACCTAAGGAGGATCGCCGGAACTCTTCCGGCAGCAGCTCGACGCGGGAGGAAGAAGCCGCCTTCGGATGCCGGTTGGAGGAGCTATAGGCGGCAACACAAGGTGGCGGCAACAATGTGTTGGATGATTGGATTAGTTAGGGTTTAACAATCCCTTAAGCCCATTTTTATAGAGAACTAATTCTCTTAATGGTTAATGGATCATATCCATAAAGCCCGTTAACCCGCTCCATTAAGATAAGTTAAAATAAACCAAACCATGATGGTTTATTTTAAGTTAAAACGAACCGAACCAACCTTTGGTTCATTCGTTTAATATAAACCACACCCTTTGGTTTATTCTCATCCATTGGATTAGAACCAAACCATTTTGGTCCATCCATTATGTCTTCATAAGACACGGCCCATCCACGCTTCCATTGCGACTGAAACAATTTCATGCTCGCTTTATGTTTGGTCGACCAAACATAGTTTCTCTCGATCGAGAATCCCATTCTCAAGCTCGTTTTAAATCCTTTGGATTACACTCGTTGTCGTGTGACCAAATAGGTTCTCGGTTTATGTTGGCCGTCTATAATTAACCATTAATTATAGAACGATCATGAGTGGCACCTAGTAGTACATCATGATCCCCAATTAACCGAAAAGATCAACGGTTGATCCCAAACTTTTTCTGAAACCCTTCAGTAGCTCGAATGAATCGTGCCCCATTCCCTTCACTCATCTTATACCCACTTGGTTCAGGACATGGTCTATTGTGTCAGTCCCCACTAGGCTGACTACGTCACACCTAGCCCAAGTATCATTTCCCCTCACGGATTCTAGTTACTCCACATGTATCGAAGAGTACTTTACTCTAAACATGTAATGCTTTGGCAAAGACTTTAGTAACAATCCGACGAGAGTGGGTATACATCTCCTCGCAAGGAGTGGTGAATCCTTTATAGGCTATTCAAACACCTTCGATCACTTCGACTTATACCCAATCATCCCGGGTCCACATCTCCTCGGAGATGTTTGCTTAAGATGTCAAAGCATAAGTCTCCATGATCAAGATGACTTGAGTACCGCAAGTCAAAGGAACATCGCACTTAAGCCACAGTAAGAACTTCATTGACATATCTATATATGCAGAGAACCATATGAAGTCTTACGGTACGGTCACTCCAATGAACTAGTTACCATAACTAGCATCCACGATTAACTCGGACATCACAATGTCTCCGGCCCGGTGAGAATCGGATTTGCTTGGATACACCAAGGAGTATACCTCGTGCTAGTCTCGACGAATTGATGGTGTCCAAATCCATCAATTCATCGACTAGGATAATTAGATACATCACAATTACACATGTAGAGATACTCACTAGTTGTGATCCAATCACAAATTCTCTCATCTTTGTGAATCGTATCGTGGACATTCGATAAATGAGTTTAAGATCCAATCAAATACATTAAACATGTATACTCGAATAGTGAATCTTCATTTATCATATAAATGGTTCATACATAAGGCGATTGCCTTAGGACATCTCTCATATATTACTAACAGACTCCCACTTGGCCTAATGCCAATCGCTACGGTATCCAATACCATAAGCTCTAACATGACCCTCAAACTTACTTTGAGGTAATGCTTTAGTCAAAGGATCCGCTAAGTTCCTTTCGATTAGGAATTTTCTCGATTTGTATTTCGTTCCTACTTATGATCTCTCGATAAGATGATAGCGGCGAAGCACATGTTTGGATCATTGATGAGACCACATCAAGTTCATAGATGAACTACTTGATCCAAACCGCTTCGCTCTTTGCGCCAAAGTCGCAACGTATTATAGTGTCAAGCTTGGAACCTTTCCAACTTATTGCGCCTCCATTCTAGGTGAATACATACCCGGACTAAGACATGGAATCATCCTTATGCATGCGGATCCGCATCCGTATACCCACGTATCACCATGTACCCTTCTCCATATATTAGAAACACATCCTTAGTTCTTCTCAAGTACTTAAGGATCGTCTTAACAGCCGCCCAATGATCCATTCCTGGATCAGACTGGTATCTGCTCGTGACACTCAGAGCATACGATACATCGGGCCTCGTACATAACATAGCATATATGATAGATCCTATTGCGGATGCATAGGGAATCTTACTCATGCAAATCCTCTCGTCTTCTGTGCGCGGACACATAGACTTCGAAAGGTGTTCCCCATGCCTGATGGGCAGATAACCTTTCTTGGATTCCGACATGCTAAACCTCTTTAGCACTCGGTCTATATATGTAGACTGCGAAAGACCAAGCAACCGTTTCGATCTATCTCTATAGATCTTAATCCCGAGGATGTAGGTTGCTTCTCCCAGGTCTTTCATGGAGAATGTCTTGGATAACCAAACCTTAACTGACTGTAAGATTGAAACATCGTTTCCTATAAGTAATATGTCATCGACATACAATACTAGGAATACAACTGCACTCCCACTAACCTTCTTGTACACACAAGGTTCGTCTGGATTTTGTGAGAAATCAAACCTTTTGATTGTCTCATCAAAATGGATATTCCAGCTCCTGGATGCTTGCTTCAATCCATAAATGGACCGTCGTAATTTGCATACCTTGGTTTTATCAACCGATGTGAAACCCTCAGGCTGTATCATATACACGTCCTCGAGCAGGTTTCCATTAAGGAAAGCTGTTTTCACATCCATCTGCCATATCTCATAATCATAATGAGCCGCTATGGCCAGGAGCATCCGAATGGATTTAAGCATAGCTACAGGCGAACAGGTTTCGTCATAATCAACACCTTGCTTTTGACGATATCCTTTCGCCACCAATCTAGCCTTATAGGTAATCACATTACCATCCATGTCGGTTTTCTTCTTGAAAACCCACTTGCACCCTATAGGCTTTATGCCTTCAGGTGGGTCAACCAAGTTCCAAACTTGGTTTTCGTACATGGAATCCATTTCCGACTTCATGGCACCAAGCCACTTATCCCTTTCTGAACTTGTCAGCACTTCTTCATAACTGGTAGGCTCCTCATCATCAATGAGTAACACGTCGTTCGATTCACTTACGAGAAATCCATATCTCTCAGGAATATTGCATGTTCTACCAGATCTACGAAGATGTGGTGTTACAATAGGTCCAGCCGATTGCTCATCACTATGAGTTGTCATTTGTTGCTCACCGGTATCTCATCAATGTCTATTTGAGTCTCTCGAGCCTCCTCAAGCTCGCGACACTCCCCTTGTTTTCATGCAAGAGAAACTCTTTCTCTAGAAACACAGCATGCCTTGAAACAAACACCTTTTGTTCCACAGGATGATAGAATTGGTAACCCCTTGTTTCCTTAGGGTATCAAATAAAT
Source organism: Wurfbainia villosa (assembly GCA_025175895.1). Taxonomy (NCBI): domain Eukaryota; kingdom Viridiplantae; phylum Streptophyta; class Magnoliopsida; order Zingiberales; family Zingiberaceae; genus Wurfbainia; species Wurfbainia villosa. Next base: position 94,748,113 of record CM046001.1, read on the forward strand.
AGACATTTATCATACTTAGCATCCGGTTTATCGTCTGATCGCTTCACAAAAGCAGGACAACCCCATATCTTCAAGTAAGATACATGAGGTTTCTTACTAGCCCAGATCTCATATGGAGTAGTAGAGATTACCTTGGTAGGCATTCTGTTTAACAAGTAAACAGCTGTCTGAAGTGCATAACCCCAAAAGGATTTGGGAAGAGTCGCATGATTCATCATTGACCTGACCATGTCCAACAAGGTCCGGTTACGCCTCTCAGATACACCATTATGCTGTGGTGTATAGGGCGGAGTCCATTGAGACAATATGCCATTGTCTCTTAGATAATCAAGAAACTCTTGACTTAAGTATTCACCACCTCGATCCGATCAGTATTTTAATACTTTTGTCATGTTGTTTCTCTACTTCATTTCTGAATTCTTTGAACCTTTCAAAGGCTTGGACTTGTGTTTCATCAAGAACACATACCCAAACCGTGAGTGATCATCGGTGAAGGTAATGAAGTAGCTATAGCCTCCTAAAGCTTGAGTTGACATAGGTCCACATACATCAGTATGTACTAGACCTAGTAACTCTCCCACTCATTCACCTTTTCCAGTAAAAGGTAACTTAGTCATCTTGCCTTTTAAGCATGATTCGCATGTATCGTATGAATCCAATTCAAACGATTCCAGAATTCCACATCGGTGTAATTCGGACATGCGTTTCTTGATTATATGGCCAAGACGACAATGCCACATATAGGAGTCTATTTGATTATCCTTTCGAGCACGCGTGTTGCTCGCTTCGATATGGCAAATGTCCTTTGAATCGTCCAGCGTATATACACCATTGCTTAAAGTTCCGGTCCATAAAGAACCCCATTCAAAGTTATGTAACAACAATTGTTACTAAAAGTCAAATGGAACCCATTTCTATTTAGACAAGAAATAGAAATGATGTTCTTTATCAACAAAGGAATATAAAAGCAATTGTCCAGTTCTAAGACAAGTCCTGCAGGGAGTTTCAACAAATACGTTCCGATGGCGAGTGCAGCAACCTTTGCTTCATTCCCAACACGTAAATTTGACTCTCCTTTGACGAGTCTTCTTCTATTCCTTAGCCCATGTATGTCATTACATATATGTGAGCCACACCCAGTATCAAATACCCAAGTGTCTGAGGAAATAGAATGACAATCAATAAAGAAGATTTCTGAAGAAGATGGGGCATCCGATGCCTTATCCTTCTTCACGAACTCAAGATAAATCTTGCACTTTCTTCACAAATGGCTCTCCTTGCCATAATGATGGCAAGTTTCCTTTTGTGCTAGTTCTACCTTCTTAGCCTTTCTCTTCTTTCCCTTCTGTTGTTCCTTTGACTCCCTCTTAGAACCTTTCTTCGAGGAATCAACTAACAACACTGTCCCCTACTCATGCTTCTCAGAAGGCTCCACAGTCTTCAGCATGTTGAGCAGTACCATAGATGAACCTCCTTGCATCTCAGAGGTGAAGAGGAGCTTGGAGACTTCGAACCTTTCGAATCTCACTTGCTCATCAACCAACTCACAAAGATGAAGGACTACGATATGAGCATCCATATGCTCATGCTGCTTTCGTAGCTTGGGTTCCATCGCGGCTAACATGATGCAACTCATTTGTTCAGAATCACTCACATGTTTCTGATAGGCCAACAATTGGTCCAAAGTTGCATCGTCACTAGGACGGGCGGGAAGAGGCGCTTCGAGGACATACACAAGCTTTTCACCTTGAGAACAATTCTCAAGTTTCTAAGTCAGTCCAAGAAGTTCGGCCCAGTCAATTTATTTGAATCCAAAATGGAACGCAAATTCAAACACATCATGATCAATATATTAACTTAGAAATACAAAACGAGCATATATGAGAAAGATGATTTTAAAAATGCATCAATATACATTTATAAATCCCATTCATTTTTCGAATTTCAAAAACCCCAAAATCACTTCGGGAGATTGTAGGTCCATCTCCGAATGGGCTGATATCCATCATAGTTATGAACAACCTTGGAGAGAGTCCAACAAGCCATTCATAACTACGACGGTAGGTATCATCTATACCGATTGCATATCCCGTATATGCAACTATCAGAATGTGCTATCAACTAATTGAATGTTCACACATACATCGGGTTGTTAACACATTAACAAGTATGCATCATATGCATAGCACCCAACTTCACCTCCCTTTACATCGACCTTGGAGAGAGTCCAACAAACCGATGCTCCAGGTTAAAGTCAACCCATTAATCAGGACATAGTTTTAATATGGTTAGCGCATTCAACCAATTAGCCCAGCTTGGAGAGAGTCCAACAACCAAAGCTAACGATTGACCTCTGACTCTTACCATATTAGTATTAAACTATTCCATGGTTTGAACATATTGAGGTTCGGTAGGGCTTGGAGAGAGTCCAACAACCCAAACAAGAAACAGAACTCTGGTTCTAACCATATTAATGGAAGGTGTAGGCTTTAATATTGATTAAGGGTTTTTATGTCTCATCCTCTTTGCATGCAAATAACTATTATCTACATGGCATGGCATACATGGCATACATCTACATGTCACGACACGCGTGGCATAATGTTATGCATCGATGCAATTACATGGCATACAATTATGTCATGTATATAATTTCCTTATATGTCATAACTATTTATGGAAATAAAATATGTTTAAGATTTGATTCTCCAAATCAAATCATAATTAAATTAGGAAACAAATTTCCAAATCTAATCACATATTTTATTCATGGAATTATTTGATTAAGGAAAATCTATTTGAGAAACCAATTTCCTAAATCTTTAAAACTACTTATGGAAATTAAATATTTTAAGATTTGATTTCCCAAATCAAATCATGATTAAATTAGGAAACAAATTTCAGAATCTAATCAAATATTTTATTTATGGAAAATATAAATTTCCATAAATACTTCCAACTTTCCAAAAGTGGAAGATTTCCATAAATACTTCTAGACTTTCCAAAATTGAAAAATTTCCATAAATACTTCTAAATTTCCAAAATTTAGAAAACTTCCAGAAATACATTATGACTATCATAAAACCATTTTACGATTATGTGAAACACAACCTGGGCTCGATACCCTTTATTGGGTTTTCGCATGGCGTGTGTGTGTTCGATCATGTTTACGTAAACATGAGCACTGAAGCAATAAAATAATAAATACTCCTATTTATTACAACACACACAACACACGCATGCTATTACAACAAGTGTAGACATAACCGTAAATTAAAATTGCAATAAAGGAAATTAAACTACGTTATACCTTTGGTATGGCGTGTAGCGGAAACGGCATCAGCGGAGCGATCCTCGTAGAATCGTCTCTATCCGTATCACGCCCGAGCTCCTCGGGATGACCCGCTAAGTCACGAGCCGTCTTAATGTGCGGGTTACTAGCCTCGTGTTGAAGGCGGCGTGATCGAGAGATGATCACGATCGAATCCAAATTCGGATCCAAAGCGAGTTCTCAAACTTCGCTTCTCGGAGAGGTATTCGTCAACGTTTGGCCAGATCGCCCGTCCTCCACCTCAGAGGATTACGGAGATCAAATCCCGGTATGTTAGCGCTGTCGGGCACTAACCGTCGTCAAGCGGCGCTCCGGCGGAAGGAGAAGAAGCTGTCAGAAAACTGGACAGCTTGGTGGAAGATAGGCGCCCAACAGAGAAAAGCTCACCTTGATGCCAAACCTAAGGAGGATCACGGAGAGTCGCGGAGGTTCACGGCTGAAGCTTGGGAGCCGGCAGCAAGTTGGCTTGTTGCGGCACACAAGGTGGAGGCAACAAGATGTTATGATTGGATTAGTTAGGGTTTAACAATCCCTTAAGCCCATTTTTATAGAGAACTAATTCTCTTAATGGTTAATGGATCATATCCATAAAGCCCGTTAACCCTCTCCATTAAGATAAGTTAAAATAAACCAAACCATGATGGTTTATTTTAAGTTAAAGCGAACGAACCAACCTTTGGTTCATTCGTTTAATATAAACCAAACCCTTTGGTTTATTCTCATCCATTGGATTAGAACCAAACCATTTTGGTCCATCCATTATGTCTTCATAAGACACGGCCCATCCACGCTTCCTCTGCGGTGAAACAATTTCATGCTCGCTTTATGTTTGGTCGACCAAACATAGTTTCTCTCGATGCGAGAATCCCATTCTCAAGCTCGTTTAAATCCTTTGGATTACACTCGTTGTCGTGTGACCAAATAGGTTCTCGGTTTATGTTGGCCGTCTATAATTAACCATTAATTATAGAGCGATCATGAGTGGCACCTAGTAGTACATCATGATCCCCAATTAAGAAAAGATCAGCAGTTGATCGAACTATTTACGAAACCCTTGATGGCTCGAATGAATCGTGCCCCATTCCCTTCACTCATCTTATACCCACTTGGTTGGGGACATGGTCTATTGTGCCGATCCCCACTAGGTGACTCGTCACACCTAGCCAGTATCATTTCCTAAATCCTCTGTTCTAGTTACTCCACATGTATCGAAGAGTACTTTACTCTAAACATGTAATGCTTTGGCAGACTTTAGTAACAATCCGACGAGAGGCCATGGGTATACATCTCCTCGCAAGGAGTGGTGAATCCTTTATAGGCTATTCAAACACCTTCGATCACTTCGACTTATACCCAATCATCCCGGGTCCACATCTCCTCGGAGATGTTTGCTTAAGATGTCAAAGCATAAGTCTCCATGATCAAGATGACTTGAATACCGCAAGTCAAAGGAACATCGCACTTAAGCCCGCATAGAACTTCATTGACATATCTATATATGCGAGAGAACCATATGAAGTCTTACTACTGGTCACTCCAATGAACTAGTTACCATAACTAGCATCCACGATTAACTCGGACATCACAATGTCTCCGGCCCGGTGAGAATCGGGCTTGGATACACCAAGGAGTATACCTCGTGCTAGTCTCGGGAATTGATGGTGTCCAAATCCATCAATTCATCGACTAGGATAATTAGATACATCACAATTACACATGTAGAGATACTCACTAGTTGTGATCCAATCACAAATTCTCTCATCTTTGTGAATCGTATCGTGGACATTGATAAATGAGTTTAAGATCCAATCAAATACATTAAACATGTATACTCAAATAGTGAATCTTCATTTATCATATAAATGGTTCATACATAAGGCGATTGCCTTAGGACATCTCTCATATATTACTAACACTTGGCAATTGGGAAGTCCAAGGGTATGATATTGACGGTGTAAAGTCCAAGAGATAGTCTTAGCATCATAAGTCCAATGTTTGACGTCGTAAAGTCTAAGTGTATCTTGGCAGCGTAAGCCCAAATATGTCTTGGCGGTGTAGACCCAGTTAGCATGACAATAGCCAATGGAAACACTTGAATGTTAGCGTATGGATGAATAAGTCATGAATTACTTAGAGGGATCCAATAGGCGTGAGGCTGATGGAGGTGGCTAGAAGGCTTAGGTCTAGGCTAAGGGTGGTCTAGCAAGTATGAGGGCATCATACTTAGGTTAAACCTCATGGTTGAGGTGTATCAGTTGATTAAGACTATGAACCAGTCGACTGGTCAAGTGTTTTGACACTTGACAGTCGAGTCGACACTAAGTAGTCGACTGAGATTATATGACTAGTCATTGTATCGTCGAGTGTTGGCGTTCGATGCGACAAGTGGCCTTGACGATCATGCTAGCATTAGTCGGATCATTATCCTTGAGTAATCGGCGCCATGGAGTCTGATCGACTCGGCTTTGGTCGCGAGGACAAAAGCTTCGATAACCGTGACGATTGGCTATGAGCTTTGGCAGTCGATTGATGGAAATGACAGTCGATTACAGTGTATTCGTTGGTTGGAATGCCGATGTGGATTAAGCCATTGTGAGACAACAACTATAAAGGCAGTCGACTGCCAAGCGTGGAATCAGCCCGATGTAGGCATAAAAGGAGCAATTTGTGGAGGATTTCGGCTATGGTTACTTGAGAGGTTGTTGAGACGATTTGAAGGCAAAGTGCAGGCGCATTTTAGGGTCCTTCAAGCTCATCCAAGCAACCAATAAGCAAAGCATTCAAAGTACTCTCGTAAAGTTTTCTTTACTTATTTTTCTTGTATTTGCTTGTATTCTCTTGTATTACTTTTGTAATCTATTATAGAAGGTTTTTTCCACCTCCAGAGTGTTTTCCGAGAAGGAGAGGTTGATTAGTGATGTTTGGCATAGCTAAAAAAAATGATCCCTTAACTTTGGCATTTTTCTCCCCCTTTTGCCATATATTGAAAAGAGTGGGGAGGGGGGGGGGTTTGAAAAAGAAGAAACTATAGGTATTAAATTTAAGTTTTCAAGTCCAAGCATGTTCCATATTATTTTGAAAATAATATACTAAAAATAAGCTCATCTATATAATGTTCAACTCTTATTTGACTTGATTGATATAAAAAATCAACAAGTCCTAGTCAGAGTTGGTTAATATATATGATTATACTTCGTGGTTCATGGCGATACACTAGCTCTACATCTGGAACCAAGAGTAAGGTCCTAACATCTCACACCCATCTACGTGGCTAAGTACACAAACACATTAGTACTATGTGTTGTGAGATGCATTGACTCCTTAAATCTATAGGTGCATGATATCTAAAGTATGTCCTAAGTTAGTTCCATGAGCATGTAAAATAAAAAAAATAGTAATAAGAAGATATAATTTGTTACCTCCTATTCTACTACGCACATGCCTAATTTTCATCTTCGTAGACTGAATTCGGCTTCGGGTAGAGGTTTAGTAAATAGGTCTGCCAAGTTGGACTTCGATTCGACGTATTCGAGTTGTATGTCTCCGTTGGCCACATGTTCTCGAATGAAATGGTATTTGACCTCTATATGTTTGGTCCTAGAATGACATATTAGATTCTTAGTTAGGTTAATTGAGCTAATATTATCTACGTGAATTTTAGTGTTCGTAAAGTCTAACTTAAAATCTCAGAGAATGTGCTTCATCCAAAGAAGCTGAGTGACACACTCACTCATCGCGATGTATTCGGCTTCGATGGTAGATAAGGCAACATAGTGTTGCTTTCTACTGCACCAACTCACTAGACTTGAGCCGAGAAGTTGACAACAACCACTTGTACTCTTTCTATCAAGCTTACTACCGGCATAGTCCGAGTCAGAGTAGCCGATTAGTTCGAACTTGGTAGATCTAGGGTACCAAATACCGACATTAAGTGTACCTTTTAGATATCTAAGGATACGCTTGACTAGAGTTAGGTGAGACTCCTTGGCACATGTTTGGAACCTTGCACACATACTTACTGCAAATAAGATATCAGGTCGGCTTGCAGTTAAGTAAAGGAGACTCCCTATCTTGCTCCTATAGTGTTTTAAGTCAATTGGATTTCCGGTTACATCTTCTTCTATATATTTACATTCGTTGCCATTGGGGTATTAATAATTTTAGCGTCTTGCATCCCAAAGCATTTAATTAATTCCCTAGTATATTTGCATTGGTGTAGGTATATTCCATCTTTAGTTTGTTTAATTTGTAGACCTAAGAAGAAAATCAACTCACCTACTAAATTCATTTCAAATTCACTTTCCATAAGTGAAATAAATTCGTTTAGTAGGATCGAGTTGGTGGTTCCGAAGATGATATCATCTACGTAGATTTGGGCTATGAATATGTCTTTGCCTACGGTTTTTACAAAAAGGGTTGGGTCAACTACACCTTGGTTAAATCCTTTGGACTTAAGATAAACCGAAAGCCTCTCGTACCAAGCTCGAGGAGCTTGTTTGAGTCCATAGAGAGCTTTCTTTAATCTAAGGACATGGTCGGGTTTATCTAGACTTTCGAAACCGGGGGATTGACTAACATAAACCTCCTTCTTAATATATCCATTCAAGAATGTTATCTTTACATCCATTTGAAACAAATTAAATCCTCGATGTGTAACATATGATAATAACATTCAAATGGACTCTAATCTAGCTACTAGGGCATAGGTCTTGTCGTAATCTAATCCTTCGACTTGACTAAAACCTTTGGCGACTAATCTAGCTTTATTTCTAACTACTTCACCTTTATCATCAAGTTTATTTCTAAACACCCACCTTGTTCCAACGATTATTTTATCTTTAGGTGGTGGTACTAATTCCCATACTTCATTCCTAGTGAATTGAGCTAGCTCTTCTTGCATTGCAATAATCCAATCGGGATCAAGAAGAGCTTGGTCAATAGTTTTGGGTTCAATTTTGGAAATCAAGGAGATTTGACTAAGGTTTCGGTATGAGGCTCTAGTTCGAACTCCTAGGCTTGGATCACCTATCACTTGGTCAATAGGATGATTCGTTTCAGTCCTAGTTTGATTTGGGTTAGAGTCATCTATCATTGTGTCGATAGGATGACTCGTTTGAGTCCTAGTTTGGTTAGAGTCATCTACCACTTGGTCGATAGAATGACTTGGTTGACTTAGGTTAGGATTAATACTAGACTTGATCTCCGGATCGGAGTTGAGTCTGGTATGAATCGACTCGCTAATTGGGGTTGCCGAGGGTTTGTAGGTTTGTGTCCTTCATCAAACACTACATTATAGTCTCCTCGACTCTAAGGGTGTCATGGTTATATACTCTATAAGCTCTACTCGTAGTCGAGTATCCTAGAAAGATTCCGGTTGAGGTTTTGGATATAAATTTTCCTAGGTAATCCTTAGTGTTTAGGATATGTACCTTACACCCAAATACCCTAAAGTACTTGATGTTAGGTATTTTATCGTGATAAATCTCGTACGAGGTCTTAAGGTGACTCTTTACCATAAGGATTCTATTTTGGACATAACACGTCGTACTAACGGCTTCCACCCAAAACCTATTGGGTAGGTTATACTCGTTTAACATTGGCCTAACGGCTTCTTGTAGAGTTCTATTTTTACGTTCTACCAGGCCATTCTATTGTGGAGTTCTAGGGCATGAGAACTCATAGTGGTATCCTTTTAGGTTACACAATTCTGTAAACCTGTGGTTCTCGAATTCACCATCATGATCACTCCTAAGTCTTTTGATTTTAAGGTTTTATTGATTTTCTATTAGTTTAAATAGGTTGATTAATTGATCTAGGGTATCACTTTTGTGTTTGATGAACTTAACCCAAGTAAATTTAGAATAGTCGTTAATTATGACTAAGCAGAATTGACTCCCATTAAGTGACTTAGCTCCATGTGAATCAAATAGATCCATGTGTAGGAGCTCAAGAACACTTTTGGTTCATTCTTGATTAGTTAGTTGATGTTGTGTCCTAGATTGTTTACCTTGTTGACAAGCATTACATATTTTATTATTCAAGTTGTTGAGGTTAGGCAAACCTTTGACTAAGTCACTCTGACTCATCTTGTGGATGAGTCTTGGGTGTGAGTGACCGAGTCATCGGTGCCACAACCAAGATTCCTCTTACCGTGTCATAAGACACTTGGTTGAGGAGTTAGTTAAATTAATAGTATAAATATTGTTATTTCTGGTTCCCTTAAGAATTATTTTAGAAGTTTCATTTGTATTAATTATGCATTCATTTTCTAGAAATATGACCTTATAATTATTATCACACAATTGGCTTACACTAAGTAAATTATATTGAAGATTTTCTACCAATAAGACATTTTGAATAATAAAGTTAGAGTTGAACTCAATATCACCTGATTTGATGATTTTGAGCTTGTCGTTGTTTCCGAAGGCTACCGATCCTTGTCGTTTGAATCGAAACTTTGAAAACTTTAGTTGATCCCTGGTCATGTGTCGGGAGCAACCACTGTCCAACATCCATTGATCCTACATGCAAGGTAGTTGGATTAGATATTGGAATTATTAAAGGTTGGTTGTAAATTATTAAACCTAAATCATCTCACCCATATCTACATGATCAAGCATGTTAACCTTATATGTTATTGTGAGATGACTTCCAATTTTATTTGATTTAAATTTAATGATTTCAACACTTGTCAACCTTGCGTTAGATTCGGATTTGACCTTAAGCTCATTAAGTCACCTTTTCAAGATCATGGCTTCCAGGTCGTGGCGAGGCACAGAGGCCTTCTTTGATCAAAAAAACGATCACTTCCTTAGACAAAACTATTTTCAAGAAAATAGAGACTTGACTCACCTAAGACCACTTCCTGATCTAACTAGTCTAGGATATGACGAGGTAACTTCAGCTAGTTCCACTCGGTCAGGTGCACCGAACTTGATACGCCTTATCTAGCCCGAATACACAAGACTCCGCTTTCCTAGCGTACTATCATCTCACCGCATCCTGGTACTATGTTACCAAGTATTGATGAGTTATAGTCCTATCTAACCATTCTAAAAAGAAAAATCAAAATAAATAAAGAACCTAAGCATGTAATTTCTAAGTTAAAGCACAAACAAGTTTTGTACGGGCTCCCCCTGGACCGTTGAATCGGTTCGGTCTCTCCACATATTGGATTTAGTCCTTGGGAACCCAGTACTGGTTCGATCCTAAGTTTGAAATCAAAGCGGTCTTAGGGACCCATGCTTGGACACGTTTTTTATGTCGACTTACAATCGACATATACGACTTGTTGGTCGTATTTGAGCTAAACCCTAGTCCGACCTTGTTGTACACGACCCTTTGCAATCCAAGTAGGAGGTCAAGTCCTTTGGATCCCAAAGTAAACCTTTCCAACGTGTTCCTAAAATCTTCGACTTGACTCTTCAAGAGTGAGTTCTCAACTTCGAGCTTTTCAACTCGAGTTGAGTCCTCCTCTCGAACTCGACTAGTCGAAGAGGTTAGGGAGACCTCGTGTTTGAGGAGTTTAACCTCCTCAACCAGGGTCTCGACCTTGGACTCAGACTTAGCTAATTTCCTAGTTAAGAATTTAATTGCACTATAAAACATACTAATAAGAGATCGACTTACCTTGAGTGTATCTTTTGAACCGGATGTGGATTCATGGCTTGTCTTGAATAGAGTTTCGCAGTCCGATTCGTCTTCGATTTTAGATTCATGTTTCGATTCCGACTCCGTCTCCAATTCAACCGTTTTAGCCATGAAGACTCGATCATCGTCTTCTTCCTCAGACGCTTCTTCCCACGTAGCGTTGAGTGCCTTTTTGTGTTTCGGTGCTTTGTTCTTGAGCTTCGGACATTCGGACTTGATATGTCCAAACCTGTTGCATTCATAACACCTAACATTAGAACTTTTAGGCTTACCTTCGTTGGGTCGAGTGACGGTACGCTTTCGGCCCTTGACCATCCTCCGAACTAGGTTGACTAGTTCGGCCTCCATTTCCGGGTCGACCTCCGAATCGGATTCATCTTCTTCCTCCTTCGGGGGTGGCTTGCTCGCAGTTTTCTTCTTCGAACCTGCAAAAAGTGTTATACCCTTCTCGGGTTCCAAGTTAGATTGTTCATGGAGTTCAAAATCGGAAAACAACTCATCTAATCTAAGTTTTGAAAGATCCTTGGAGACCTTGTAGGCATCGACCATGGATGCCCACAAGGTAGTCCTAAAAAATGAGTTTAGTACATACCTAATAAGGTCACGGTTTTCGACCCTTTGTCTGATTACATGTAGGTTGTTGACGATATCTTGAACGCGAGCGTGAAGTTGCATCACCGTCTCGTGTTCCTGCATTTTTAGATTATATAACTTATTGAACAAGAGATCGCGCTTACATACCTTGGCTTCATCGGTCCCTTCGTGTAGCTCCACTAGTTTTGTCCAAAGATCCTTTGCGCAGATGAAGGGGACGACGCGATTAAGCTCCTCCTTGGACGAGCCACATTGGAGGATTTGAGTCGCCTTGGCGTCGACTTCGACTTGTCTTTTTGTAGCATTGGTCCATTTGGTCATAATCCAAAGATTCACCCACTTCATTAGTCGGAAGTGTGAATCTCATTTGGATTATGATCCACATCTCGATTTGGGTCTTAAGGAAGCACTCCATTCGACCCTTCCAATAACGGAAATCATCTCCATTGTAAAATGGAGGTCGGACGGTGCTAAGACCCTCGAGATGGGCCATTGATACAAAAAACAAGAGAATAAAGCAAAAAAAAAACCTAACAACAACATAAACGATCGAAATGTCCCAAGACTCGCGTCTTGGATTAGTAGTGCGGGAGAAAAAAAACTAAACGAATGAAAGAGAGAAAAAAATTGAAATAAATAGAAATAAAAAAGAAAAAAAATCTGTAAAAATCTAGATTGGTGGTTTCACCAAATCTTAGCACCCCCGACTCTGATACCAATTGTTGGATCGATTTGAGCGCTAGAGGGGGGGTGAATAGAGCAAAATAATTTTTCTTTTCGTACGATTAAAACACGAGTGCACAGCAGAAAATAAATAAGGCAAAGCTTTTTTTTTACTTGGTTCACAGCCTTCGACTGCTAATCCAAGGCCCTGACAGTCCTAGATCGTGTACGGAGGGCAAATCACTAAAATACTCCTCCTCGTTGGAGGTAGGAGTAAGTGAGTACAAGAGAAAGCCAAGACTCAAGGTAGAGGGACACTCCCCCTCTCCTCGTTACGATAAAAAGCTCCGAGACAAGAAGAGTAATACAATAATATGAAAGGGATGAGCTAAATTAAACTTATATCGACGAAAAAGAAATGAAAACTCAAGCTTAGATCGTCAGAGTAGTAGCACTTCGTCGTCATAGAGTCGTCGGAGAGTCGCGGTGTTGAGGAGGCTTTTGGAGAGCTTTTTGATGATCAAATGGGGAGGAATGGACCTTCTTTTATAGCCCTAGAAGTCCCCTCCTCGAGCACATCAAGGTCCTACATCAATGGCCACCTCACCCTTGAAGAAAGGGATGAGTTTTGACTCATCTCGAAGCTGATCCTTGACCAGCAGTTGAACTGATGGCTCAGTAGTTGACTAGCCGGTTGAACTGATATCTAGCAGTTGAATGGCCAGTTGAATTGATGGCCAGAATTTTTGACTACAATAAAGATTTAGCTCGAAATATAAGTGAATTCGACGGCCACTTGCCATCCGATCTCGACATAGACCTTCCATGGGAAGTCTTGGTCGGATCGTCGCCTAAGGACGTCCCCATACGAAGGACACGACCTCACTTCACTTTACTCACTCGAGCTTACCTCAACATTTACCTTTGAAGCCTTGCTTCCGGTCTCCACCTGAGGTCTTCGGCTCTCTTCAAAGTCCTCCCGGTGTCGCTAGCCTTCAGCTCTAGTGTTAACACTTTTCTGCACACTCGATTTAGCTCATGAGATAACAATATGAGCTTAACTTTGTATCGTTTGCTATAATTAAAACTCAGGTTCGACTTAGGTGCATACTGTACCAACACTATTTTTGGTCGTGGGGAGAGTGATGGTGTTGTGCGAGCTAGTGAGCTGTTTTGCTTATGGGACATGCTACAAAAAAGGAGTAGCATTGATGTAGGGTTCCATTTCATTAGACACCTAGTGAAAATGGGCAAAGCAGTGAGATGAGAGATTATTATGGGGGGCCTACTTACTCACATTTGTCATAGGATGGGGTACGACTACACCACGCTAGATAGCATAAAGGGGAGCCCTAGGATCGACTTACGAGTGTGTATGACCATGAAGATGATAGTGAGAGAGGGACACTCCTTGTGCTTTGTAAGGAAAACCCTATCATCCCTTAGGCTTCCCGACCCCGATCGTACCACCATCACCACAATGCCAACTGACGCTTAGACCTGCTAGTGGAGTCCCCGCCATATGAGGGACCATCCACATCGACACACATCTCTCCCCCTTTACATCTCTCTCCCTCCAGTCCACGCATGTATAGGAGCTCACCTAGTCCACATCGACATGAGCCTGCACCTGCACCACCACCTTTTTCTACTTTTGAGCAGGATGCAGGTACATCTACCTATGATTTTTTGGAGTTCCGATCATGCCTCGATGACATATATGCCGAGCAGCAGACATTGAAGCATCGATGGGAGGAGCAGAACGCTTACACGCAGATAGAGTTTCAGGGCTTCCAGGAGCACTTCCAGCGGGCTGAGGAGTTGTACGACGAATCCTGCATCTACTTCCAGGAGGAGGCTACCCATTGCCAGGATGAGGTCACTTACTGTCAGGAGATACGACAGTACATGCATGCCTAGCAGGCATAGTGGGCCCGGGAGGAGGAGCACAGAGCGACCGATGCATCTACCATCTCTCAAATCGACCACATGTACATGTGGCATCAACGGCTGAGCACCAGGTTTACCCAGGAGCCTGACATGCTGAGACTGTCGGACTTCCCTCCTCGACCACCATATTAGCGGTACAGTCTCATATAAGTCTTAAAGGGACCCCAAGTTTTGATTTATTTTGTTTTTAGCAGTAGTTTCTTATTTGTCATTTGCATTTTTAGTTAGCATTCATTTATTCATACATTGGGTTTTTTAGTTTCGTCAGTACTTAATTTTAGTTATATTTAAGCTGCCTCAGTAGTATTTTTAAAGTTTTCTTCATGAGTTGTTTCCATGGGTAGTTTAACTTCATTTACCTCATGCTATTTTATTTTATTTGCTCTAATGAATGATCTAGACTTACACTGGTTAACTTTTATTTTTATACCTACACATGACGAACATTCTGGAAGGGAAAATCTAATACATACCTAGTTATGATTCATCTAAGTAGTCGAGTACTTTGGAATCCATAGGTGACTCTAGATTTAACATTTTAGTTACTAGAGATGCTTGGATTGTGGAAGCCCATTCGGAAAAATCAGAATCCCAAAAGAGAAAAAAAAAATAAAAAAAAATAGTTGTCGTGGGTGGAAATGATTAGGTTCCCCTTTGAGACTGAGTTAGGTTACTAGGGAAACACCTACCAATTTCTCTCAATATCGAGCACGCCTTTGAAACTTTGTGCTAGATCTAGGGAACGACCCTCACTTTGGGCAGTGCCTAAGAGCTAGAGACCTTAAGAAAGCTATAGGATAATAACTTAACTTATCATGGAATGAGTATCCTCTAAGAAGATTCGCTTAGCACGAGCACGAGGAGCTAACTTAGTGAATTTCTAGAACATCTCTATTTTACTTTGATTGCAAATACCACTTGATAAATCTAGTTAACATGCTAAGTATGGAAGAATACCTTTTAAAATTTCATGGCACTGATGTTTGCTTAAGGATAAGCAAAGACTTAAGTCTGGGGGAATTGATGTGAGCAAAATATATAGGGTTTTAGGAGTAGTTTTCGCTCACATCTCATTACATTTTAGGTTTATTTCATGCATATTTTACTTTGTTTTGTATGCATTTCTTATTTTTTGATTCAAAGATCTGCTCTTTGAACTTTTGTGTGTATGATAGCATTTCATGGGGAAAATGACGTACTTTCGGAGCAAAAGAAGGATATTTTACAGCTGAACACAGAAGTGGACATGACCTGGGTGTGTGACTACATACGGCCGTGTCCATGGGTCGAAATTGGCTGCCACAGCGCCACACATGGCCTAGCCATGTGGAAATACACGGACGTGTGGCGCTACACAATTTCGACGTGATTCAATTATTTTTCAGGTTCTAGGGAGATCCAGGCTGATGTCTAGATAAAGGAGGCTACGCCCAAACTCTAGGAAGGAGGCACGACGATCGAGATGACACTCCGACGCCCTAAAAAACTTCAGGAACTTGCAACAGGGAGGAAGAAAGCCGTCGGAGATCCAAGTTCTGCACTTCAATGCCGGAGAGAAGAGCCACATTGCATTGTAATTTCTGTTCTTTGCATAATTTCCATTGTTTATACGAACATGATCGTGCTTTGTGTTTCTCCTCTCTTATTTATGGAGTAGACTCTTCGATTCTAGGATTAGGGAGTAGTTTGTGTGCGTAGAACATGTTATTCCAAATTGAATTCTGTTCTTGAATTTGTATTTGTAATTGGTATTAGTTTAGATCGATATCTACGCATTTTGATTTTCTATCTACTGTACTAGCCGATACGAGGGGTGACAACCCTTGTATCTAAGATTAGGAGAATTAAGGAGGAACCTAGGGGTTGGCTTCATCTCCCGTAATCGTGGGTAGAAGGATGTGATAGAGTAGGAAATGCGCCCCATTTTCGACTCATCGTAGGGATCGATTCAACATCCTCATAGCAACTATCCCGTCCTAAGTCCAGGGGTCGACCTGGCAATGGCAAAGGTAGCTTCCGATAGATGTGATATGATGTCATTTCCACAAAACCGTAGCTAGAAACCTAGACAAAATCCAATTGACAACGTGTTCTGCGATACACAAACGAAATCGAAATCCTAGAATCCCTTCCAAAGACTCGCAACTAGTTTCTTTCTTCTTCTGTGTGACACCGTATTGAGTTAGGACCACCGTCAACCTTCGCAATCACAACCCTTAGAACTGAATTCCGAACAATAACATCTACTTGACAAATCGATACTCGAATCTCATCCACTTATGGGATCGATAATCTTTTTATTACTTGATGGCGTCCGTATACTTGCGGGCGTTAAGTACGAGTGCACACTTCGATTTCTCGATGGTCTCCGTTGTGAAATTTGAGATCGCGTTCGTGTGCATTAAAAAGTCAGAATCCTTTTTTAGATTATCTAATTAATTTTTCTATTGTTTTGATCAGGTGACTAGAAAAGCACTAATGCTGGATGAGAAAATTAACTACGTGCAGTCCTTGCAAAACCAAGTTGAGGTATTCAATTAAACAATAATTTGTTTAGAAACCAACATTTTTTGCCTCAACACTATTAATCTTCTAAATTTAATTTGTTCTTCAGTTTCTATATATCGATGAAGATTGCATCCTTGAGTCCTGTGCTATACGACTTCAATGTGGACCTTATGGACTGCATCAATCAACAGCAGGTAATCTCGATCGTATCGTTTAACTATATGTAAACAAACAGAGCCTGATATGATGCTTCAGTTTGTCTTGAAAATCTCAAAAATTGCTAAGGGGCATAATACAACAACCGCAGCCTTGTGTGGAACCATTGGAATTTAAATGGAAATATGAAGGAAGGATAAAAAAAATGATCTGTTATCCTTCTAAATTCGTTGAATGGTAAAATAAAAGATAAGAAAGAAGTTCCACTATCTTTCGCGTCTAATAATGGAAAGTTTGTATTGAAACTCTAACATAAATGATCAGACATTAATAAATTAATAACATATCAGTTGAATCAAAGCAACATTATTGCTGATCTTTCGATTTACGTAAATTAAATGAATCAACGCAACATTATGGTTGACCTTTCAATTCCATCATTAATAGATTTCATCTATAAAAGGAGATAGGATTGCGAACTCGAGAGAAGAGACTTGCTCTTTGTTTTCATCCCCACAATGATAGCATTCAGATGTATGTTCAGTTCGCCGTGAACTACTTATGCTTGTTTGAGTCCGCAGTTTTTTCGTTGTATTCTGGGAAATAGACATTCTGCTAAACCTCACAAGCATCCTGTTGGACGAGGACGAATCTATTTTAAGAAAACTGTGTAAACATAGGCCTCGACAGTTTCTTCACTTGGTGTTCACCGCTTCAGTCTCCCAGCTCGGCAACTCGACGGACGAAGTCTTCCATTTTGGCTCGGCAATACCTTACAAGTAGTTTCTGATCCGACAGCTTAGCATGAGTTCAACTCGGTGCTCAACTTGGCTAGACGACATCTCCACAGTAGCCTCTTGACTCAGCGCTCAACTCGGCTAGGCAACATCTCCACAGTAGTCTCTCGACTCGGCACTCAACTCGACACTAGAAATATCTCCACAGTAGCCTCCTGACTCGGCAGCTTGCAACAAGGAGACTTCTAATATGGCTCGACGGTCTTGATAAGAAGAAGCTTGTCTTGGATGAGGACATTTCAGAAGTGGCAGACTCAACAGACAAGTCTGAATAATTTTCAGGTTTTCCTTTGTATTTTCTCCAGGAAAGGTATAATACCCAACATTCTTAAAATAGATTCATTCTATTGAGATGACCACGACGCAAGCGGTTGAGGTGCAACAGATTCAACATGCGATGGCTCCCTCCACCCCGATTGGTAGTGTTCAAATCAATCATGGGGAAAAATTAGAGAAGTTCACCGGGTTGAACTTCAAGCGTTGGCAGTAGAAGATGTTCTTCTACCTGACCATGCTAAATCTGACTCAGTTCTTGACCGAGGATCCTCCCAATGTACCTGAGGGTACGAGCGATGCCCAACCTTCAATATTGTGGAGGCATGAAATCACTCGGAGTTTCTATGTAGAAACTACATCCTCTACTGCCTAGCCAACTCGTTATACGTTGTGTATAGCATGAAGAGAACGACTAAGGAGTTATGGGAGTCCCTGGACAAGAAGTATAAGACGGAGGATGCAGGGGCCAAGAAGTTCATTGTGTGCCGATTCTTGGACTACAAAATGGTTGACTCCAAGACAGTGATCAACCAAGTTGAGGAGCTTCAAGTGATTCTGCACGAGATTCACTCAGAAGGTATGGTTCTAAGTGAACATTCCAGGTGATAGCGATCATAGAGAAGCTACCTCCCCGGCTGGAAAGACTTCAAGAATTAATTAAAGCACAATTGGAAGGAGATGAATGTGGAAGAACTCATTGTTTGACTTTAAATCGAGGAAGACAACAATAGTTGAGAGAGGAATATGTTCTCTTAGGCTACTGTGAAAGCTAACGTAGTCGAGCACGGTCAAAGCTTGAAATGGAAGAATTTCAAATTTTCCAAGGTGAGACCCAAAGGAGGGGTCAATAAAAGGAAGTTCACTAGAAAGTGCTTCAATTATGACAAAATGGGTAACAAATCTTCGGAGTGCAGAAAGCCAAAGAAAAATTAAGAGGCTAACCTGAACGAGAGGCTAGAGGAGGACGACCTTTGTGCGGTGATCTCTGAGCTGAACCTAGTGGGTTCAAACCCTCGACAATGGTGGTTGGATATTGGTGTCACAAGACATGTGCGTTGTAATAAGGAGCTACTCCACAACTTCGAAGAAGTCAATGGGGAGAAGCTGTATATGGGGAACTCGACAACCTCGAACTTTATGGGCCAAGGAAAAGTGATGTTGAAGATGACCTCAGACAAAGAGCTCACTCTGAACAATGTGTTATATATTATGGAGGTTCGAAAGAATCTGGTGTTCGGATCGCTGTTAAGCCAGCATGACTTTCACATTGTCTTAGAGTCGGATAGAGTTGTACTATCCAAGAATGGAATGTTTGTAGGGAAGGGTTATGTAACTGATGGGTTATTTAAACTAAGTGTAATAGTCATTACACCCAAAGTTAATAAAGTTGAAAACTCTTCCACTTATATGCTTAAGTCTTCGTGTTTGTGACTGGTAGACTAGGACATGTTAACTACGAGTGTTGCGTAGATTGATTAACATGCGAAACATACCTACATTCCACCTTGACCTGAAACATAAGTGTGAGACTTGTGTTGAAGCAAAATTGACAAGGTCATCATTTCAACAAGTTGAAAGAAGCACTGAGCCACTCGGCCTGATCCACACCAACGTGTGTGACTTAAAAGGGACACCAACACGAGGTGATAATAAATATTTCATCACTTTTGTCGATGATAACACAATAGAGAAATTTTCTCAAAAGTAAGGATGAAGCTATAGAGAAATTTTTTCTCTATAAGAATGAGGTTGAAAACCAACTTAATAGAAAAATTAAGGTGGTTCGGAATGATCGAGGTAGTGAGTATATATAACCGTTCGCAGAGTTGTGTGTTGAACATGATATCATACACGAAATGATTGATCCCTACTCACCTTAGCAAAATGGGATCGTTGAGCGAAAGAATCGTTCTCTAAAAGAGATAATGAATGCTCTACTATTGAGCTTTGGCCTACCAGAGCACTTATGGGGGGAAGCTGTGTTAACAGCTAATTACCTTTTGAATAAGGTGCTCAGAAAGAAAATAGATAAGAGCCCTTATGAGTTGTGGAATGGTAGACAACCATCATATAAATACTTGCGAGTGTGGGGGTGTCTGGCCAAAGTTTTGGTACCGGATCCGAAAAGGATCAAAATCGGACCAAAAACTATTGACTGCATATTTATTAGATAAGCATATAACAACAATACCTATAGATTTCTTGTGACTGGATCTCAAATTCCAGAGATACACAAGAACTCGATTATTGAATTAAGAAATGTCTCATTCTTTGAGCATGTGCTTCCATATAAGACCTAAGAGGATGCTAGCTCTTCTAAATGGGTATACGAAAGACAAGAGCAAGAAGGAAAAGATGAACCAGTTGAGGGTGAGCTCAGACGGAGTAAGAGAGCTCGGGTGGAGAAATCCTTTGGATCAGATTTTATCACTTTCATGATGGAAAGTGATCTCTAGAGTTACTCAGAAGCGGTAAACTCATCTGATGGACCTCAATGGAAAGAGGCAATTGCTCCTGAGATTTCATCAATCTTGCAAAATCATACTTAGGAACTAGTGGATCTTCCTTTCGGAAGTAAGGTACTAAGCTGCAAGTGGATTTTTAAGAAGAAAATGAAATCAGAGGGCACAATATAAAGGTTCAAGGCTAGGTTGGTAATTAAGGGTTACCGACAACGTGATGACATTGACTATTTTAATACCTATGCTCCGGTATCAAGAATAACCTCCATTAGGGTGTTGCTAGCGATTACCACTCTGTGGAATCTGAAAGTACATCAAATGGATGTAAAAATTGTCTTTCTAAATAGAGATTTAGAAGAGAAAATCTACATGGAACAACCTGAAGGGTTTTCTGCTCCGGGGCAAGAAAATAAGGTATATAGATTAATCAAGTCATTGTATGACTTGAAATTGTTAGTTATATATGAGAGGTGTCCTAAGGAAATCGCCTTATGTTTAAACCATTTATATGATAAATGAAGATTCACTATTTGAGTATACATATTTTCATACATTTGATTAGATCTTAAACTCATTTACTGAATATCCATAATGTGATTCACAGCATGAGAGAATTTGTGATTGGATCACAACTAGTGAGTATCTCTACATGTGTAATTGTGATGTATTGGAATTATCCCTAGTCGATGAATTGATGGATTTGGACACCATCAATTCTGTCGAGACTAGCATGAGGTATACTCTTTGGTGTATCTAAGCAGCTGATTCTCACTGGTTGGAGATATTATAATGTCCGGAATTAATCGTGGATGCTAGTTATGATAACTAATTTATTGGAGTGACCAGCTGTAAGACTTCATATAGTTCTCTGCATATATGAATATGTCAATGAAGTTCTTACTGCAGCTTAAGTGCAGTGTTCCTTTGACTTGCGGTATTCAAGTCATCTTGGTCATGGAGACTTATGCTTTGACATCTTAAGCAAGCATCTCCAAGGAGATGTGGACCCGGGATGATTGAGTATAAGTCGAAGTGCTTGAAGGTGTTTGAATAGCCTATAAAGGATTCACCACTCCTGGGGGGGAGGAGTGTATACCCAGGGCCTCTCATTGGATTGTTACTAAAGTCTTTGGCCAAAGCATTACATGTTTAAAGTAATGTACTCTTGGATATATGTTAGTTATAGCCCTAAGAACCAATCATGTGATGGTTGAATAGGGAACATTTTGTATCATATTCTATAAAGGCAAAGGATTGGTTATTATATTTAAGTCTTGCTTGTGCCAGCTAAATTAAATATAGTAATGCCCTAGAAAAGTAGGTTCTTATCTACAGCACATCAATTGGCAGAATTGATTATGAGAGGCTGTAGAGAACACTTTCTAAATGTTCCTAGTCAAGTATTAATATGCAAGGGCAATATTAATACATAAAGACTAGCATGTAGGTCAATTGATGACTTGATCTCACAAGTCATGGATATATGATATCAAGTTGACACATGGGTATATATTAGAGAATATATATCTTGAAGGACCCATCATGAGAAAGTTTCATGGATCGTATATGAGTGTCATAAACTTTCTCATGTGACTATTGGTATGAATAGTCCTCGGACGAAGTCACTACGGTTCCCTCATAAGGAGTTATGTACTTTGGTATCGTCAAACGTCACCCGTAACAGGGTGGACCATAAAGGCGATTACTGGGTATATAACAAATTATGCGGAGGGATGTGAGTGATGTAGATGGGATCTATCCCTCTCATATGACGAGAGTGATATCGGTGGGCCCCTTGATTGAGTAGAACTACTAAAACGCATGTCCATGCTCGAATGAGTCAATATGAGATATTGAGCTCATTTGTTTGAGTTAGTTTACTCAGGGATCAAGAAACACATAGATTGATCGAGGATGACACGGTCTATGCCTCATTGATCAATCTGATATCAAGGATAGAAGGACACGGTCATATATTATAGTAGTCACGGAAAGGTTAGTCGGATCTTGACTTATCTCGTAACTTGGGTAGCAATAATGTATTGCTAGATGCCGCTCATTGCTTGTGTATCTAAAAGAGTTTAGGTCCACTGCCAACGTTATGAGAGCCTATAGGGTCACACACAAAGAGCATGATAATTAGAGGAATTAGAGTATTCTAGTTTGACTAGAATAATTTGGGAATAAGCTTAAGTACAAAATGGTTTTGGACTTTAAGCTTAATGAGAATTTTAGCTAATTGATTTAATGAGATTAATTCAATATGTTACCTTATTGATTTAATAAGATTAATTCAATATGATAACATAAGCTTAATTGAATTAATAAGATTAATTCAATATGATTGAATTAATAAGATTAATTCAACATGATAACATAAGCTTAATTGAATTAATAAGATTAATTCAACATGCATGAATGCCACATAAGAATGCCACATAAGCATGCCACATAAGCATGCCACCTAAACATCCACCTAAGCTAGATAAGGTGGAAGGAAACAAAATGGTTTTGTCTCCTTAAGTGGCCGGCCAAACTTGTGTCCCAATACAATGGATTGCATTGAATGTGTGGAGGTGAAAGGGTTTTTCCAACCCTATAAAAGACCCCATGAAGTGGCCGGCCAAAGCATGTGTTGTTGTGGTTGTGAGAGAGCTTGGTGGAAGCTTTGGTTGTGTGGGTTTGTGAGTGTAGGCTAGCAAGAAGAGGAGTCTTCTTCTTCCTTTCTCCTTTTCCCTCTCTTCCTCTCCTTTAGGGACTTCTCTAGCAAGAAGTAAAGGAGAGCTCCTCTAGTTTTTCTTTTTTGAGACAAGAGCTTGCTCGTGTGGATACATATAGAGGCACGGACACTTGAACGTGCTAAAGATCCAACAAACAAAAGGAAGAAGCGGGATTAACAAGGGCACGCAACAAAGGTAATCCTCTCCTATAAGATAGGTTTGGTTTAGAGAAATTTATTTTATACGAGTTTGCTTTCGCATGGATCACTTGGAAGGGATCCTAATTTTTCCGTTGCGCATATGCCATTTGGCATAAAGAATTCCCTACAATATATGTGTAGTAACTAGAATCCGAAGGATGAGGAAATCATACTTGGGCTAGGTGTGACATAGTCATCTTGGTGGAGACTGACACAATAGACCATGTCCTGAACCAAGTGGGTATAAGATGCGTGAAGGGAAAGGGGCACGATTCACTATGGTTGTTGAAAGGTTTCAGAAGTCGTTCTGGGATCAACTGTTGATTTTTCGATTAATTGGAGATCATGATGTACTACTAGGTGCCACTCATGATCATTCTATAATTAATGGTTAATTATAGATGACCATCATAAATTGGGAACCTATTTTGTCACACACACAACGAGCGTAATTCGAAGGATTTAAAATGAGTTTGAGAATGAGATTCTCAGATCGAGATAAACTAGATTTGGTTGGACCAAATAAGGAGCGAATATGAAATCATTTCAGTCGCAACGAAAGCATGGATGATGGGTCATATCTTTTGAAGACATGATGGATAAACTAAATTGGTTTGGTTCTAATCCAATGGTGGAAAATAAACCAAGCGGTTTTGGTTTGTTTTAAATGAATGAACCAAAGTTGGTTCGATTCGGTTTATTTTAACTTAAGTTATTGGAGCGGGTTAATGGGTTTTGATTATGAACCAATAACTATAAGGAGAAGGTTTTTTGGTGGTTAAGAAACACGTGCTCTATAAAAGTGCGACTAGAGGTTTGGAGAGCCCTGAGAGTTTTATTTTGGAAAACCTCTCTTCCTCTCCTCCCTCTCATCTCCTTGCCGCCGTCCGCCAAGGGTCCTTCGCCGACGCCTAATCGCCGCATCGACGCCACCGCTCGCCGCCGCCACTCCTGATGATCCTCCAACAACCCTCCTTGGCTCCGGTGACCAAGGACCAGCCGAGCCTTTTCCTTTGGCCGACACTAAGTCCTCCACCAAGCTGTCCAGTTTTTTGACAACTTGCTTCCTTCTTGTCGGAGCATCGTTTGGATGACGTTTGGAGCTCCGATAGCAACTTTCTTGCCGGGGATTGGATCTCCGGCAATCCTCATAGGTGGAGGACCTAGGATTCGTCAATCGATTGACGAATACCTCTTCAGAGAAGCGAGTTTTGGGGACTCATTTTTGCATCCAAATTTTGATTCAGATTGTGATCTTCTCTCGATCACATCGTCTTCGACACGATGCTAGTGACTCCTACGAAGACGAGGCTCGTAGCTTGGAGAAGCTATCCCAATGGTACTCGGCGTGGATACAGATAGAGGTAATTCTAGTGTGAGTTGCTTCGGTTGATGCCATTGCCGCTGCACATGATACGTCAGGTATAACTAGTGTAATTTCCTTTTATTGTAAAATTTGAAATTGCGATTATGTCTACACATGTTGTATCTTGCTTATGTGTGGTGTGTGTGTTGTAATAAATTAGATTTATTGCTTTTATTTCTTTCGCTGTGCACATGTTTACGAAACATGTTCGAACACACACCCACCACGGTGCCAGAGAAACCCAACAAAAACAAGCTCCAAAGCAATGACATGAGAAATTTGATAGTATCATGTTGGATAATGGATTTAAAATCAATGAGAGTGATAAATGTATCTATAACACAGACACGAAAGATGACTTAGTCATTTTATATCTTTATGTAGATGACATACTTATCATTGAGAGTAATGATAAGATAATTAAATCCACTAAAGTAATGTTGAACTCAAAATTTGACATGAGAGACATAAGTCTTGTTGATGTGATTCTATGAATTAAAATTCTTAGAACATCAAAAAGACTTATCTTAAGTCAGTCCCACTATGTGGACAAGATTCTTGAAAGATTCACTAAGGGTGATACTGCATTGACACGAACTCCGATAGATACGAGTCAACATCTATCGAAAAATCAAAGAGAGGGTATCTCTCAGGTAGAGTACTCCAGGATAATTGGAAGTCTGATATACTTAATGAGTTGTACACGACCAGACTTGGCCTATGCAGTGAGTAAATTGAGTAAATTTATGAGTAATCTAGGTGTTGAACACTGGAAAGGGATAACTAGAGTACTGCGGTATCTACGTTATACTCGTAATCATGGACTGCACTATACAAGATATCCTGCTGTAATTGAAGGATACATCGATGCAAGTTGGATATCAAATATAAATGACTCGAAGTCTACGAGTGGATATGTATTCACTTTAGGGGGTGCAATCATTTCTTGAAAA
Source organism: Wurfbainia villosa (assembly GCA_025175895.1). NCBI lineage: Eukaryota > Viridiplantae > Streptophyta > Magnoliopsida > Zingiberales > Zingiberaceae > Wurfbainia > Wurfbainia villosa. Next base: position 94,773,739 of record CM046001.1, read on the forward strand.
TCTTCTAAGCAAACTGTAATAACTAGATCCACGATGGAATTTGAGTGTGTAGCTCTTGATAAATGTGGTGAAGAGGTTGAATGACTACGACAATTCTTAGAAGATGTTCCTAGATGGCCGAAACTTGTGCTGACAATCTACATACATTGCGATAGTCAATCAACAATTGGTTAAGCACAGAGCCATCTGTATAATGGTAAGTCTAGACATATATGTCGTAAACATAATACCATTAGACAATGATTCTCAACGGGAGTTATCACAGTTGACTATGTAAAGTCAAAAGATAACCTAGCAGATCCACTGACCAAAGAGTTAAATCGAGAGTTAGTTGCAAGCTCATCATTGAGGATTGGTTTAATGCCGATGCAGATAAGAAATATTGGTGCAAAGGAAACCCAACCTATGCTGACTAGAGATCCCAAGAACTAGGTTCAAAGAGACAACCTAATTGCACTGACTAAGTAAGCTCACTGTGGGAGGGCATGACCTAAGAAACAGTGAAAGGATGAAGGTTAAGCACACGACTTTTAATGATCCAGAAGAGTAGTGTGGAATACTCTCAAGAGATCACCTATGTGAGAAAGAAGTGGGGCCGCTTCGAAGAGAATTGGAGGTACAATTCTTAGACCTTCTCGAGAACCAGGTGTGTTCATGGCCTAACGAACACACTCATGAGAACTGAACTATATCAGGGTAAGACTAGTGTGAAGTATGTCAATGCTTACATAAATGGTCGAATAGTTTAAGGACATCGTGCCTACTAGTCAACTAGTATGCAAAAATACTTATACAAGGGAAGGTTCAAAGGGTCAAACCTACCTATCCTATGCTGGACTTAATTGTCGAAGGCTATCATGTACCAATTTCCATTCATGTGAGGGATTGTTAAAATTTGAATGGAAATGTGAAGGAAGGATGGAGAAGACGTTCTGTCATCCTTCCAAATTCGTTGAATGGTAAAACGGAAAGATGGGGAAGATGTTCCACTATTTTCGCATCGAACCATGGAAATTCGCATTGAAACTCTGACATAAATGGTCAGACATTAATGAATTAATGGTAGATCAGTTGAATCGATGCAACATTATGACTGACCTTTCGATTCACGTAAATTAAATGAATCAAGACGACATTATGGTTGACATTTCGATTCCCCCATTAATAGGTCTCCTCTATAAAAGGAGACAGGATTATAAACTTGAGAGAAGAGACTTGCCCTTTGTTTCCAACCCCACAGTGATAGTGTTCAGGTGTATGTTCAGTTCGCCATGAACTACTTATGCTTGTTTGAGTCCATGGTTTTAGCATTGTATCCTGGGAAATATATGTCTTGCTAAACCTCGCAAGCACCCTGTCGGAGGAGGATGAATTTGTTTTAAGAAAATTGTGTAAACACAGGCCTCGGTGGTTTCTTCACTTGGTGTTCACCGCTTCTATCTCCCATCTCGGTAACTCGACGGACGAAGTTTTCCATTTCAACTCAGTAGTACCTTACGAGCAGTTTCTGATCTGACGGCTTAGCACGAGTAGACTATCAACTCGGTGCTCAACTCGGCTAGGCAACATCTCCACAGCAGCCTCTCGACTTGGTGCTCAACTCTACTAGGCAACATCTCCACAGTAGCCTCTTGATTCAGCACTGGAAACATCTCCACAGTAGCCTCCCAACTCAGTGACTTGCAATAAGGAGACTTTTGACCCGGCTCAATGGTCTTGATAAGAAGAAGCTCGTCTTGACTAAGGACACTTTATAAGTGGCAGACTCAACTGACAAGTCCGAATAGTTTTCGTGTTTTTCTTTGTATTTTCTCCAGGAAAGGTATAATACCCAACAGGAACAAACCAACCACCTTCAGTCTCAGGCTAAATCTTATGAGAATTGATGGGGTCGGAGTTTTTCTACTTAGATTAGGAGATTCGCCGAGCAGTATGGGCACTTACCGAGCCATGAATGTATTTCCTGGATAGTATATGTGATTCCCGAGCTCAGTAGGGTGGTGCAGAGAAGAGGGGTTCAGAAGTTAAGTGTTGTGATAGCAGAGTAGTTTGCCAAGCCAAGTATGTGTTTTCCGGACAGTATATGTATTTTTCGAGCCTAGTAGAGTGACAGGGGGATAGTGTTGCTCAGAATTGTGTTGTATTGACAGAGTAGTTTATATAATGCCTGAGCAATTTGTATATTTACCGAGCCCAATGGAGTTGCACGAGACAGTGTTTCTTAGAGTTAGATGTCATATTTGTAGAGTAATAAGTGTGTTTCCCGAGCAGTCAGTGTATTTCCCAAGCCCAATAGAGTGGCACAGGGCAGTGTTGCTCAGAGTTAGATGTCGTATTGGCAAAGTAATCAGTGTATTTCCCAAGCAGTCAGTGTATTTCCCAAGTTCGGTAGGGTGGCACGGGACAGTATTGCTCAAAGTTAGATGTTGTTGGGTTTCCCCGGCACTGCGGCGTGTGTATGTTCGAACATGTTTGGTAAATATGTGCACAACGGAAGAATTAAAAGCAATAAATTTAATTTATTACAATACACACATCACACGCATGCAAGATACAACATGTGTAGACATAATCGCAGTTTTAAATTTTGTAATAAAAGGAAATTACACTAGTTATACCTGACGTATCACGTGCAGCGGGAATGACATCAACCGAAGCAACTCTCGCTAGAATTGCTTCTATCCGTATCCACGCCGAGTACCGTCGGGATAGCTTCACCAAGCTACGAGCCTCGTCTTCGTAGGAGTCACTAGCCTCGTGTCGAAGACGATGTGATCGAGAGGAGATCACAATCTGAATCAAAATTCGGATGCAAAAATGAGTCCCCAAAAACTCGCTTCTCCAGAAAGATATTCGTCAACCGATTGATGAATCCTTGGTCCTCCACCTATGATGATTATCAGAGATCCAATCTTCGACAAGGAAGTCACTGTCGGAGCTCCAAACGCCATCCAAACGATGCTCCAACAAGAAGGAAACAAGCTGTCCAAAAATGGGACAGCTTAGTGGAGGACTTGGTGCCAGCCAAACGAGGTATCCGGTTGATCCTTGGTCACCGGATCCAAGGTGGGTCGCTGGAAGGGAGGCCGACAGCAACTGGATGCCGGTGGCACAAGAGCTGGGCGTGGATTCCTTGGGCGGTGACAAGGAGAAGAGAGGGAGAGGAGAGGGAGAGAAGTTTCCAAAAATAAAACTTAGGGCTCTCCAAACCTCTAGCCGTGCTTTTATAGAGCGCATGTTTCTTAACCATCAAGAAACTTTCACCTTAGAGTTATTGGTTCCTAACCAAAACCCATTAATCCGCTCCAATAACTTAAGTTAAAATAAACCGAACCGAGTTGATCTATTTTAAGTTAAAACGAACCGAACCAACTTTGGTTCATTCGTTTAAAACAAACCAAACCACTTTGGTTTATTTTCCACCATTGGATTAGAACCAAACCAATTTGGTTCATCAATCATGTCTTCATAAGACTCGGCCCATCCATGCTTCCGTTGCGACAAAAACGATTTCATAGTCGCTCCTTGTTTGGTCCAACCAAACCTAGTTTCTCTCGATATGAGAATCTCATTCTCAAGCTCATTTTAAATCCTTCGGATTACGCTCGTTGTGTGTGTGACTAAATAGGTTCCCAGTTTATGTTGGTCGTCTATAATTAACCATTAATTATAGAACGATCATGAGTGGAACCTAGTAGTACATCATGATCTCCAATTAACCAGAAAATCAATGGTTGATCCCAAAACCATTTCTAAAACCCTTCAGCAGCTACAATGAATCGTGTTTCGTTTCCTTCACTCATCTTATACCCACTTGGTTCAGGACATGGTCTATAGTGTCAGTCCCCACTAGGCTGACTACGTCACACCTAGCCCAAGTATCATTTCTTCGTCCTACGGATTCTAGTTACTACACATGTATCCAAGAGTACCTTACTCTAGATATGCAATGCTTTGGCAAAAGACTTTAGTAACAATTCGACGAGAGGCCAAAGGTATACATCTCCTCGCAAGGAGTGGTGAATCCTTTATAGGCTATTCAAACACCTTCGGACATTTCGACTTATACCCAATTATCCTGGGTCCACATCTCCTTGAAGATATTTGCTTAAGATGTCAAAGCATAAGTCTCCATGACTAAGATGACTTAAATACCGCAAGTCAAAGGAACATTATACTTAAGCTGCAGTAAAAATTTCATTGACATTTCTTTATATGCAGAGAACCATATGAAATCTTATAGTTGGTCACTCCAATGAACTAGTTACCATAACTAGCATCCACGATTAACTCAGGACATCACAATATCTCCAGCCAGTGAGAATCAGCTGCTTGGATACACCAAAGAGTATACCTCGTGCTAGTCTCGACAGAATTAATGGTATCCAAATCCATCAATTCATCGACTAGGGATAATTCCAATACATCACAATTACATATGTAGCGATACTCACTAGTTGTGATCCAATCACAAATTCTCTCATGCTATGAATCGCATTGTGGACATTCAGTAAATGAGTTTAAGATCTAATCAAATACATGAAAACATGTATACTCAAATAGTGAATCTTCATTTATAATATAAATGGTTTAAACATAAGATGATTGTCTTAGGACACCTCTCATATATAACTAACAAACTCCCACTTGACCTAATGCCAATCGCCACGGTATCCAATACCATAAGCCCTAACATGACCCTCAAACTTACTTTGAGGTAAATCCTTAGTTAAAGGATCCGCTAAGTTCTTTTTAGTGGGAATCTTCTCGATTTGAATTTCGTTCCTACTTATGATCTCTCTGATTAAATGATTGTGGCGAAGCACATGTTTGGATTTGTAAAATACTGAAAAAATTAAAAATACCAAAATAAAAAGGATGCGATTATAGAAACTATAGGGTAGTAAATATAGCACGTTATTGTGTGCCTGGATTTGATGATAGTCATGTATGTTCTGTGTGCAGGGTTTTGATTCGAGACTTTCACAGGCCTAAAGACAGATGATATTCTTCATAGAAGGCGGGTATTCTGACTTATCTCCCAGATATAGTCATGTTGATATGCTAGTTAGGGTAGCTTGCAATAATTTTCATGTTTATATGCCTAGTATGTTATGTGCCTACTTGATACATGCATTTGATCAGTTATGATTATATCATCCCTGTTTTATTTGGATCATAGTTACTTGGATCATAGATATGCACTTATTGATCGTGCATATTATTCGGATAGGTATTTTTAGTTGGATTTACATGCTTTAGTATCATGCACCATCTTGCCAGGGTTCCTTTATAGATTGAGCCATGACCCGATTACACTGCCACTCATGGGTTAGTGGTACATCAGGAGGGTGTGTGCAGTTGCTCTGTTAGGCTCTACTGGTTCGCTCATGGGTAGCGATGAGGCAGCGTGGTAGCGGACAGGGATCCCTCCTCTGGTCTATGACACCGGGAGATGAGAGCTTAGCTCCCCCACTCTGTTTGGGGCAGGAGGATAGGTGTACTCCGACAGCATCCTGTCCACTCGGTCACTCAGGAGCAGTGATGACAGAGTGCACAGTTATCATAGCCCTACCCACTCGGCTTCACCATCGCGTGTGAGGCGGCTGACTGGCATCAGGGGTGACCATGTCATTTGCACGACATGCATTTTTGCATGAATAACATTTGTATTGTGTTTGTTGCATTTTTATTGATGCCTTGGATGTTGCATATGATTGTCATGCATACAGGATTCATATTTATATATGATGATGACTTTATTACTTCTAGTCAGGCACATGCTCTTATATCAGGGTAGGAGATTCAGGTAAGTACAGTCTGTTTATATTTCGTTCTTGTATACCCTATATATATGAGACTGTACTGGCATGATTAGTATTGTTAGCTATATCTTACTTTGCATATCGACAATATCTGCTGAGTTATTTAAACTTACCCCGTTGATTTATATCTATTTCAGGATGAAGCTGTCAAGAGAGTCCAGCTGCTAAACCCCACTTGTCGTGACAGTTTTATTGGTTATTTGTTTTTATGGATTTGGATTTTTATTAGAAGATATGTTTAGGCTTGGAAATTGGATTTATGTACTTGTGGATTTTTGGTGTCCTTGTGGGCCATTATTCAGATCTTATTTTGATTGGTTTTGGTTGGGTTATTCCTGCCCAGATGGCAGAAGGGGTAAGTCTAGTTAGTGTAGACTTTTGTTTACCTTGATTTGTTGGCCTGAGGCCTATTTTATTACCTGCATGTGATGTTTGGATTCCGATCGTGTTGATCGATGTATAGTGGCCGTGTATGCCTTGTATGAAAATTGGTATTGTCACCCGTACAGGGGAGGTGCTGCCGGATTTTCGTTTGGCGGGGACTCCCTCGGGGCGTGACAAGATCATTGATGAGACCACATCAAGTTCAGAAATGAACTTCTTAATTCAAACCGCTTCCTTTGCTGCTTCCGAAGCTACAATGTATTCTGCCTCAGTGGCAGAATCCGCTATAGTGTCAAGCTTGGAACCTTTCCAACTTATTGCGCCTCCATTCTAGGTGAATACATACCGAGACTGAGACTTAGAATCATCCTTATCTGTCTGAAAGCTAGCATTCATATACCCGCGTATCATCATGTCCCCTTATCCATATATTGGGAACACATCCTTAGTTCTTCTCAAGTACTTAAAGATCGTCTTAACAACCACCCAATAATCCATTCCTGGATCAAACTGGTATCTGTTCATGACACTCAAAGCATACGATACATTGGGCCTCGTACATAACATAGCATACATGATAGATCATATTGTGGATGTATAGAAAATCTTATTTATGCAAATCCTCTCGTCTTCTGTGTACAAACACATAGACTTCGAAAGGTGTATCCCATTCCTGATGGGTAGAAAACCTTTCTTGAATTTCGACATACTAAACCTCTTTAGTACTCGGTCTATATATGTAGACTGCGAAAGACCAAGCAACCGATTCGATCTATCCCTATAGATCTTAATCCCGAGAATATAGGTAGCTTCTCCTAGGTCTTTCATGGAGAACGTCTTGGACACCCAAATTTTAACTGACTGTAAGATAGAAACATCATTTTCTATAAGTAATATATCATCGACATCAATACTAGGAACACGACTACACTCCCACTAACCTTCTTGCACACACAAGGTTCGTCCGGATTTTGTGAGAAATCAAACCTTTTGATTGTCTCATCAAAATGGATATTCCAGCTCCTGGATGCTTGCTTCAGTCCATATATAGACCGTCACAGTTTACATACCTTGGTTTTATCAACCGATGTGAAACCCTCAGGCTGTATCATATATACGTCCTCGAGTAGGTTTTCATTAAGGAAAGCTGTTTTCACATCCATCTACCATATCTCATAATCATAATGAGCCGCTATGGCCAGGAGCATCTGAATCGATTTAAGCATAGCAACAGGTGAATAGGTCTCATCATAATCAACACCTTGCTTTTGACGATACCCTTTCGTCACCAATCTAGCCTTATAAGTAATCACATTACTATCCATGTCGGTTTTCTTCTTGAAAATCCATTTCCACCCTATAGGTTTTATGCCTTCAGGTGGGTCAACCAAGTTCCAAACTTGATTTTCATACATGAAATCCATTTTTGACTTCATGGCTTTAAACCATTTATCCATTTCTGAACTTTTTAGAACTTCTTCATAATTGGTAAGCTCCTCATCATCAATGAGTAACATGTCGTTCGATTCACTTACGAGAAATCCATATCTCTCAGGAATGTTGCGTGTTCTACCAGATCTACAAAGATGTGTCACAATTGGTCCAGCCGATGGATCATCACTATGATTTATCAGTTGTGGTGCTTCACCAGGTAACTCATCAATGTCTATTGGAGTCTATTGGAGTCTCTTGAGTCTCCTCAAGCTCAACGACACTCCCACTGTTTTCTTGCAAGAGAAACTCTTTCTCTATAAACACAACATGTCTTGAAACAAATACCTTTTGTTCCACAGGATGATAGAATTGGTAACCCCTCGTTTCCTTAGGGTATCCAATAAAAAGACATTTATCAGACTTAGCATCCAGTTTGTCTGATACAGTCCGCTTCACATAAGCAGGACAATCTTATATCTTCAAGTAAGATAAATGAGGTTTCTTACTATTCCATATCTCATATGGAGTAGTAGAGACTACCTTGGTTGACATTCTGTTTAGCAAGTAAATAACTATCTGAAGTGCATAGCCCCAAAAGGACTTGGGAAGATTTGCATGATTCATCATCGACCTGACCATGTCCAACAAGGTTTGATTACGCCTCTAAGATACTCCATTATGCTGCGATGTATACTGCGGAGTCCATTGAGACAATATACCATTGTCCCTTAGATAATCTAGAAACTCTTGACTCAAGTATTCACTACCTCGATCCGGTCGAAGTATTTTAATACTCTTGCTAAGTTGTTTTTCTACTTCATTTCTGAATTCTTTGAACCTTTCAAAGACTTCAGACTTGTATTTCATCAAGAACACATACCCAAACCGTGAGTGATCATCGGTGAAGGTAATGAAGTAGCTATAGCCTCCTAGAGCATGAGTTGTCATAGGTCCGCATACATCCATATATATTAGACCAAGTAACTCTCCCACCGGTTCACCTTTTCTAGTAAAAGTAACTTGGTCATCTTGTCTTTTTAGCATGATTTGCATGTATCAAATGAATCAGATTCAAATGATTTCATAATTCCACATTGGTGTAATTCGGACATGCGTTTCTTGCTTGCATGGCTAAAACGATAATGCCACATGTAGAAGTCTAATTGATTATCCTTTCGAGCACACTTGTTGCTCGCTTCGATATTGAAAATGTCACAGGATACGCCCAATGTATAAATATCATTGCTTTAAAGTTTCAGTCCCATAAAGAACGTCATTCAAAGTTATGTAACAATAATTGTTACTAAAAGTTAAATGGTACCAATTTATATTTAAACAAGAAATAGAAATGATGTTCTTTATCAATGAAGGAACATAAAAGCAATTGTCCAGTTCTAAGACAAGTCCTGTAGGGAGTTTCAACAAATACGTTTTGATGGCGAGTGCAGCAACCTTTGCTCTATTCCCAACACGTAAATTTGACTCTCTCTTGACGATCTTCTATTTCTTAGCCCATGTATGTCATTACATATATGTGAGTCACACTCAGTATCCAATACCCAAGTGTCTGAGGAAATAGAATGATAATCAATAACGAAGATATCTGAAGAATATGGGGCATCTGATGTCTTATTCTTCTTCACGGACTAAAGATAAATCTTGTAGTTTCTTCGCCAATGGCCCTCCTTACCATAATGATGGCAAGTGCCCTTTTGAGTTGAATATGTCTTTTTAACCTTTTTCTTCTTCCCTTTCTGTTGTTCCTTTGACTTCCTCTTAGAATCTTTCTTCAAGGAATCAACTAACAACACCGTCCTCTGCTCATGCTTCACAGAAGGCTTCACAGTCTTCAGCATGTTGAGCAGTACTACAGATAAAACTTCTTGCATCTCAGAAGTGAAGAGGAGCTTCGAGACTTCGAACCTTTCGAATCTCACTTGCTCATCAAACAACTCATAAAGATGAAAGACTATGGTATGAGTATCCATATGCTCATGCTGCTTCCGCAGCTCGGGTACCATCGCGGCCAGAATGATGCAACTCACTAGTTCAGAATCAGTCGCATGTTTCTGATAGGTCAACAATTGGTCAAGAGTTGTGTCATCACTAAGACAGGCGGGAAGAGGCTCTTCGAGGACATACCCAAGCTTTTCTGCCTTGAGAACAATTCTCAAGTTTCTAAGCCAGTCCAAAAAGTTTGGCCCAGTCAATTTATTCGAATTCAAAATAGAGCGCAAATTCAAAGACATCATGATCAATCAATTAACCTAGAAATACAAATCGAGCATATATGAGAAAGATGATTTAAAATGCATCAACATACATTTATAACTCTCATTCATTTTTAGAAATTAAAAACCACAAAATCACTTCGGAAGATCGTAGGTCAATCTCTGAATGGGTTGATATCCAACATAGATTTGAACAATCTTGGAGAGAATCCAACAAACCATTCATAGCTACAATGGTAGGTATCAAGTATACCGATTGCATATCACATATATGCAACTATCACAATGTGCTATCAACTAATTGAATGTTCACACATACATCGGATTGTTAACTCATTAACAAGTATGCATCATATGCATAACACCCAACTTCACCTCCCTTCACATCGACCTTAGAGAGAGTCCAACAAGCCGATGCTCTAGGTTAAATCCAACTCATTAATCGAGAAATACTTTTAATATGGTTAGAGCGCATTCAACTAATTAGTTCGGCTTGGAGAGAGTCAAACAACCAAAGCTAACGATTGACCTCTGACTCTTACCATATTAGTATTAAAATATTCTATGGTTTGAACATGTTCAGGTTCGAGCCGGACTTGGAGAGAGTCCAACAACCCAAATAAGAAACAGAACTCTAGTTCTAACCATATTAATAGAAGGTGTAGACTTTAATATTGTGTAAGGGTTTTAATGTCTTATCCTATTTTCATGCAAATAACTATTATCTACATGATATGACATACATGACATACATCTACATGTCATGACACACATGACATAATGATATGCATCTAATGCAATTATATGACATACAATTTGACATGTACAAAAATTTTCTTATATGTCATAACTATTTAAGAAAATAAAATATGTTTGAGATTTGATTCCACAAATCAAATCATGATTAAATTAGGAAATAAATTTCCAAATTTAATCATATATTTTATTTATGGAAAGTGTTAATTAAGGAAAGTCAAATTTAATTTAAGAAATAAATTTCCTAAATTGTCAAAACTATTTATGGAAATAGAATATGTTTTAGATTTGATTCTCAAATCAAATCATGATTAAATTAGGAAATAAATTTCCAAATCTAATCACATATTTTATTTATGGAAAGTGTTAATTTTCATAAATACTTCTAAACTTTCCAAAAGTAGAAGATTTCTATAAATACTTCTAAACTTTCCAAAATTAAAAAAATTCCATAAATACTTCTAAACTTTCCAAAAGTAGAAAATTTTCATAAATACAATTATGACTATCGCAAAATTTTTTTACGATTATGTCAAAACACAACTTGGGCTCTGATACCACCGTTGGATTTCTCCGGTACCACGACGAGTGTGTGTTTGAACATGTTTCGTAAATATGTGCATAATAAAAGAATTAAAAGCAATAAATTTAATTTATTACAACACACACACCACACGCATGTAAGATACAATATGTGTAGACATAATCGCAGTTTCAAATTTTGCAATAAAAGGAAATTACGCTAGTTATACCTGACGTATCACGTGCAGCGAGAATGACATCAACAATAGCAACTCTCGCTAGCATTTCCTCTGTCCATATCCACGCTGAGTACCATCGGGATAGCTTCACCAAGCTACGAGCCTCGTATTCGTAGGAGTCACTAGCCTCGTGTCGAAGACGATGTGATTGAGAGGAGATCATAATCTGAATCAAAATTCAGATGCAAAAATGAGTCCCCAAAAACTCGCTTCTCCGAAAAGGTATTCGTCAACCGATTGACGAATCCTTGGTCCTCCACCTATGAGGATTATAGGAGATCCAATCCCCGACAAGGAAGTCGCTGTCGGAGCTCCAAATGCCATCCAAATGACGCTCCGACAAGATGTAAATAAGCTGTCCAAAAACTGAACATCTTGGTGGAGGACTTGGCATCGGCCAAAGGAGGTAGCCGGCTGATCCTTGGTCACCGGAGCCAAGGTGGGTCACCGGAGGGGAGGGGGACAGCAGCTGGACGTCGGCGGCACAAAAGTGAACGGCGTCACAAGAGCTGGGCGTGGATCCCTTGGGCGGCGACACGGAGAAGAGAGGGAGAGGAGAGGAATAGAAGTTTCCAAAATTAAAACTTAGGACTCTCCAAATATCTAGTCGCGCTTTTATAGAGCGCGTGTTTCTTAACCATCAAGAAACCTTCTCCTTAGAGTAATTGGTTCCTAACCAAAACCCATTAACCCGCTCCAATAACTTAAGTTAAAATAAATCGAACCGAGTTGGTCTATTTTAAGTTAAAACGAACCGAACCAACTTTGGTTCATTCGTTTAAAACAAACCAAACCACTTTGGTTTATTTACCACCATTGGATTAGAACCAAATCAATTTGGTTCATCCATCATGCCTTCATAAGACTTGGCCCATCCATGCTTTTATTGCGACTGAAACGATTTCATGGTCGCTCTTTGTTTGATCCAACCAAACCTAGTTTCTCTCGATCTGAGAAACTCATTCTCAAGCTCGTTTTAAATTCTTCGGATTACGCTTATTGTGCGTGTGACCAAATAGGTTCCCAGTTTATGTTGGTCGTCTATAATTAACCATTAATTATAGAACGATCATGAGTGACACCTAATAGTACATCATGATCCCCAATTAACCGAAAAATCAACGGTTGATCCCAGAACTATTTTTGAAACCCTTCAATAGCTACAATGAATCGTGTCCCGTTTCTTTCACTTATCTTATGCCCACTTAGTTCAGGACATGACCTATAGTGTCAGTCCCCACTAGGCTGACTATTTCACACTTAGCCCAAGTATCATTTTCTCATCCTACGGATTTTAGTTATTATACATATATCCAAGAGTACCTTACTCTAGACATGTAATGCTTTTGTCAAAGACTTTAGTAACAATCTGACGAGAGGCCAAGGGTATACATCTCCTCGCAAGGAGTGGTGAATCATTTATAGGCTATTCAAATACCTTCGGACATTTTGACTTATACCCAATCATCTTGGGTCCACATCTCCTTGGAGATGTTTGTTTAAGATATCAAAGCATAAGTCTCCATGACCAAGATGACTTGAATATCGCAAGTCAAAGGAACATCGCACTTAAGCTGCAGTAAGAACTTCATTGACATATCTTTATATGCAGAGAACCATATGAAGTCTTACAGCTGGTCACTCCAATGAACTAGTTACCATAACTAGCATCCACGATTAACTCCGAATATCACAATGTCTCCAGCCAGTGAGAATCAGCTGCTTGGATACACCAAAGAGTATACCTCGTGCTAGTCTCGACAAAATTGATAGTGTCCAAATCTATCAATTCATCGACTAGGGATAATTTCAATACATCACAATTACACATGTAGAGATACTCACTAGTTGTGATCAAATCATAAATTCTTTCATATTATGAATCGTATTGTGGGCATTCAGTAAATGCGTTTAAGATCTAATCAAATACATGAAAACATGTATACTTAAATAGTGAATCTTCATTTATCATATAAATGATTTAAACATAAGACGATTGCCTTAGGATACCTCTCATATATAACTAACAGATATTGTATTGGCAGAGTAGTCAGTATGTTGCACGAGCAGTCAGTGTATTTCTCGAGCCCAGTGGGGTAGCACGGGACAATGTTGCTCAGAGTTAAGTATAATATTGGCAGATCAATGTATATAGTTTTCGGATAGTCAATGTGTTTCTCGAGCCGTATGCTTATTTCCCGAGCCATATGTGTGAGTTTTGAGGATTTTTTTTTGAATATGGTGAAATAAGGAGGAATGAGTATCTCGAAGTATGGGGAGTAGCAGGAAGGGTTTGGGGATGATAAGTGTGATTAATATAAATCATTTTGTCATTTGTTTATGTATTTTATTTAATTAATACTTAACAGAGAAATATAGAGCATATAAGAGATTCAAAGGAGATATTTTGAAAATGAGCAGAAAAAATAATTACATCTGACATCTGGACAAGAGTATTAAAGTACATTCAAATTCAAGGAGAATGCAAGATAAATCATCTATAAAAGGAGCGAAGATTGAAGGAAGCAGGGGATGATTTTTTTCTTCGCTATTTGGTACCTCAAGGATTTTTTTTCACTTCTTCTTCTTTATTCTTTTTGCATTCCTACTTTCTTTATCCTACTGTTTTATGATTTGAGCGTCGAAGGATCATGCCGAAAAACTGACCCATTTCTAACACTCTCTTGTGAAGTGACAGATTTAGCTTTCCTCTCAAAGATTCAAGGTGATAAAAAAAAAGACTAATCATTATTTCATTCTTAATACTCTTTTAGTAGTTGGAAACTTTTGGATCTAAAATGGAAGAGATTGGCAAGAAGAGAAAGACTTTGATAGACAGAAGAAATGAACATCATCAAGAATAAAGCATTCACACTACCAGTTGACGAAGCACGCAACAGGATCCTCCATTACTGCATTCCCAAGCACACACAAGCTTCTCACAGGTTTCGTATACTCCATCTCAAAGGTGTATAGCCATTCGAACTAAAACTAAATGGTGAGCATCTCTTTTAGGAAGTTAGTTGCAGTCCCCTACAAATGGGCGCACCAAGACAAGGTTTCCTAGATCAAGCAGCGTTTCTGAATATGTGCCACTTCCAGTAAATAATTAATGGAGTACCTTCAAAGCACTGGCGAGAGCGCAATGTATTGACCTTATACTTGCGATTCTTATTTGACAACCGACTGGCAGAGGACGAGCGCCATGGCCAAGAACACAAAGAGCTACGACTCTAGGGCAAGCAATCGAGCGAACACCAGAGAAGGAGCAGCGCCGAGAGCAGAGCGGCCATGGCATCGGCCACCTTGATCCCCGCCTCCCAGCATCTCCTCTTTTGTCCGTCCATCACTCGCTCCCGCTCTCGGTTCTCGCCGTCAAACAATGTCCCGTGATTTTCTGTTTTCCCAGCTCCAGTTCGCAGAGCCGCCGGAGATGGCTTCAGTGGTGACCACTCCGTCGTGTGCGCCTCCGTGGATGCGGCCGCCGCGGTGGTTGAAACCAAGAAGGAGAGCACCTTCGAGCTTCAGACCCTTACCACATGGCTGCTGAAGCAGGAGCAGGCCAGCAGCATCAACGCCGAGATGACCATCGTGCTGTCCAGCATCTCAATGGCCTGCAAGCAGATCGCGTCTCTGGTGCAGCCTGCCGCCATCTCCAATCTCACCGGTGTCCAGGACGGCGTCAACATCCAAGGCGAGGACCAGAAGAAGCTCGATGTCATCTCCAATGAGGTAAATCATCTGTCCAATTATATAAACTCAATTGAAAACGAAGTTCAAATTTCAATTCAACTTTGAAACTGATTTTCTCGAATTGTGGAGCCGAAAAATTGAAATTTTGCAACGACAATTAATTTTCGTCACGAAATTTCCATTGAATTTGCAACAAATCATCAAAGCCTGACCGTAGAGCTAATTTCTTTTCTGCATACAAATGGAGATTTGCAATGAGAATTAATTTTATCGTAGATTTTGCGATGACAATTAATTTTGTTGTAGATTTTACAAAGAAAATTTTCTTCAGAAAAGATAACTTTTTTGCTGCATAAAAATGGAGATTTTGTAATGAAAATTGATTTCGCCGTAGATTTTGCGATAAAATATATATTTTGTGATAGATTTTTGTGACGAAAATTAATTTTCATTACAAATATTGGATACGAAATTTTTTTTCGTCAATAACAATCTTGGCAAAGTTTTGAGATGAAAATTAATTTTCGTTACAAAGATTTACGAAAAATCTATATTCGTTGCAAAATTAGTCGCAAATTGATAATGAATTTGCTGATGAAAATTTTGTTCGTCGCAAATGTTGAGACGAATTTGTATTTGTCGTTGCAAAATTTTGCGACGACTTATTTACAACGGAAATATTTTTGTTGTAAATTTCATCGCAAAAAATTTTTATGAGGAATTTATATTCAAAATTTGTCGCAAAATTAATTATTTTTTGTAGTGTGATGTATCACATGTTAATACACTTGCAATTTATAATAAGAAGTATGCTAGCAATAAGTATTTTTGTTTAGGAGTCAAATATGTCAACTTACCTAAGGACAATCCTAGAACTATTCTACTTAAGGAAACTATTACAAAGATAGAGAACAATTTAGGCATTAATCCTAAGAAGGGTAGACATATGTCTAAAAAGTATAACAATGCCCAAAGAACAAATAAAAATTTAAAATTGAAGACATTAGTGGTAGAAAATCAAACTTTGAAGTCAAAGTTTGAGAAATTGAAAAAGACCCTTAATAAAATGACAAATTCAATTAAAGAGTCTAATAAACAAACTTTAGGTCTTAGGAGGCAAGAATTGCCTAAGAATAAGAAAGACTTGAGTCACAAGCCTATGTCAAAGAAGGTAATTACAACCTACAACAATATTCCATTTAACTATGGAACAACGACTAGGTCTAGGAAGGTTAAGGTCACAAGGGAGACAATTCCTAGAATTGACCTTCGGAAGGCCGAAGTGAATAAGGCCTCTAAAAGGCCTAAGAAAGCAACTAGCAAAATTACAAGGGGAGTTACCCTTAGAGTTAACATTGATAAGATTCAAATGACTAAGGCTTCAAAGCATAGAAGGGTCATAAAGAAGATATCTAGGGAGGTCATTCTTAGTGAATATCTAGTTAACCCAAGGAGCTCAAATAGATTTTGAGTTTCTAGAAGCATGATTCTCTCATGCTAGATGGGTGAGGGTGTGTCAATTTGAATTGATAAGATAATTAACCAAACCATAACAAAGTTGGCATATTATGTCATTTTCAAGGTTATGTGATACTTTGGAAATAAGATTGATATTTTAGTCCTAAAGGAATTTGGGATGTGCCAATAAAATTTAAGAAGTTTGAAAAATCAATCATAATTGGCACGATTAGGTTTAGAGTCAATGGTATATTACTTTGGGTTTTTATTGACACACTTATGAATTTGGTCATTATGGCAAAATGAAGTTTAATCCTAGTAAATGACAGTTAGGATTAAAATCTAGGTATTCTATACCTTTGTATTTTTTATATATTTGTCATGCTTTGTTTGTCATATGTCATGTTATGACATCATATTTTATTTAATCATATATAATATCATGATAATATTTAGGTTATTATATCATGTTTATATTTAGGTCATTTTTATATCATGACATTATGATTATTGACAAATGCTTTAAATTATACACATTCTTATGTCATGATCATTATTCATGTATTTATATTAATAAAATTGAATTAATGACAATGACATGATTTGAAGTCTCATTATAAAGGAATTAAATAGAGTTGCCTAGACAAATGCGTGAGACCCTAGATTAGGGAAGAACAAAAACTCACATCTCACAAAAATATTAAATTGACATATGTGTATATTGATATACCCTAAACACATATGAGATGTTAGAAAAATGAGTTAGAGTCAAGGTGCATAATTCTTACATCTAGATGAACTCAAACTCATAATATATCATTTGGGAATCATGAGGAAAGTTAATGTACAACTCAAAATACTAAGTGATTTGATTCCTAACAATATTTGGTCTAGATTAAAGAATTATAGGGATGCAAAGGATTTGTGAAATAAGGTGGTAAAATTCCATGAAAATCCCAAACTGGCACAATTAGAGGAAGAAGTCGTGGAGGAATGTCCATCAACATCTGAGAATGTGGAAGAATTGGTGGAAACCTCCACCTCTAGTATTGAGGGGAGGAGAGATCTTTCATCCCGGAGCAAGAACAAGAAGAAGCATCCACCACCGGGAGAAGTGAAGAATCTTCCCATATCGCCTCTACCGACCTAGGTAACTCAAGCATGTTAATTAAAAATAAAAATCATATCATATGCTTTGAGTGTAGGGTAATTGGACATTACAAGAGTAAATGCCCAAAATTGACCAAGGAGAAATCACTGACACCAAAAGTTAAGGACAAGTCAAAGGATGCCGGAGTTCTCGCTAGGAAAAGCAAAGAGTACATTGTGTGCTTCAAGTGTAATCAATGTGGATACTACCGAAGCCAATGCCTTAGGGGAAAAAGAAAATCCAAGAAGGAGCTACACAAGTAGGGGGAGCTTCTAAAGCAAACCCTAAGATATATTGTAATGCACCTTCTAGTTCTAAGGTTAAAAAACATGCTAGAAATTATTTTAGTACTCTTGCTATTGCTCATGAAAAGCATGCTAGTAGAAATAATAGATTTTATTATTTAGGTGTCAAGCATGTAGATTTATCTAAGAACAAACCTAGGAACCATAACTCTAGACTCATTCCATCTAGGGAGTCCATTAGAAAAGTAGAGAATCACTTAGACATTAACCCTAAGAAGGATAGACACATGCCTAAGAAGAAGAGTCCTTCCCAAAAGATTAATGAAAAATCAAAATTGGGAAAATTAGAATTGGAAAATCAAGCTTTGAGGTCTTGAAAAATTGAAAAAGACCCAAGAAAAAATGACAAACTCATTTAAGGGGTCTAATGGTCAAAATCTAGGTTCTAAGGGGCAAGAACCGTTAAGGGGAAAGAAAGGTTTGGGTCATAAACCTAACTCCAAGAAGACCTACCACGATGTTTCATTCGATTATGGAACAATATCTAGATCTAGAAAAACCAAGATTAATAGGGAAGTCATTTCTAAGGCTAACCATAGTGTGTGTCTAGTGGCCAAGGGTTTTATAAAGCCTAGGAAGACCACTAAGAAGGTTACTAGGGAGGCAAACCCTAAGGTTAACATTAACAAGACCCAAATGACTAAGGCTTCAAAGCCAAAAAGAGTCATTAGGAAGGTATCTAGGGAAGTTATCCCTAGTGAATACCTTGTTAACCCAAAGAGCTCCAATAGGTATTGGGTTCCTAGGAGTGTGATCGATTCACGCTAGATGAGTTAGGGTGTGTCAACCCTAAGTGGATAGGTAGTTAACCTAACCATGGTAAAGTTGACACTTTAGGATGTGTCAATGTGTTTTGAGAAGTTGAAAATTGATTAAATTGATACAACTGGGTGTTAGGAGTCATGGTGTGCTATTTTGGATTTTTGGCACACTTGGGGGATAAATGAGTATTAAGACAAAATAGATTTAATTCTAATAATGACAATTTGGGCTTAACACTTAGGTATTTTATACCTTAGTATTTTATACTTGTCATGCTTTATTTAACTTGCCATGTCATGACATCATATTTATTTTTAATCATAAAAATGTCATGATTTATGCTTAGGAATGTCATGTTATGCTTAAGTTAGAATCACATGTCATGACATCATGATTATTGGCACATGCTTATTCATGTTATCATTTATGTCATAATCATAATTCTTGCATTAAATAAAATTGAGTTAAGAATAAT
Organism: Wurfbainia villosa; assembly: GCA_025175895.1. Taxonomy (NCBI): domain Eukaryota; kingdom Viridiplantae; phylum Streptophyta; class Magnoliopsida; order Zingiberales; family Zingiberaceae; genus Wurfbainia; species Wurfbainia villosa. Next base: position 94,792,973 of record CM046001.1, read on the forward strand.
AGCATGATTTGAAGTCTCATGCATAAGGAAATCAAATAGTTGTTAGGAATATTTGTAATGCTAGAGGGGGGGTGAATAGCGTCGTTCACAAGTTGTCGGAAATCGATCGCGTTCGTCTCTACAATTTCGTTAGCGCAGCGGAATATAGATATAATACAATAACGAAATGGATAAACACACACGAACACAATGATATAACGTGGTTCGAAACCGCACGGTTCCTACTCCACGGATCGAGCTCTACGAGCTCTAGTGATGCACACACACTCACTAATGACAAATACTCCTTCTCGACACAAGTCGGAGGTGGAGAAACCCCTTACAAGTAATCTTACAACAATAAGATATAAATACAAGCAATATACAATAATACAATGCAAAACTAGTAAAGAAAACAACTTTACAAATGCCTTTGGATTGCTTGCTTGTTGATCGCTTGAATCGTGGTTGAAGACCCTGATTTGCAACAGCAAATCACCTCAAGACGTCCAAGAAATCGATGCAAATTTCCTCCATCACGAGCTCCTTTTATAGCTTCAACCTGTGCTGGAAAAAATCGATCAGTCAACTGATCGGGACCATCAGTCGACTGATGCCACTGTTGTCGTGAGACAACGGCTAGATCCACGCTGGATAAGTCCAACGGATCTACCATCAGTCGACTGATTGTGACCATCAGTCGACTGATGGAGTCCTCACTCGACCAGTCGAGTCTCGACTCCATTCTGTGGCCGATTTCTCGAGCACCAGTCGACTGATCACACGATCAGTCGACTGCTCGAGCCATCACCGATCGCCCACCTCGCAAATGATCGGCTAGGCCATAACCCGCAGTCAAACCCTAGTTGACTCGGTCTAGTCGACTGCCACATGACATCAGTCGACTGGCACATCTCAAATATGAGGTTTTAACCCAAGTATGGTTCCCCCCATACTTGCTAGACCACCCTTAGCCTAGACCTAAGCCTTCTAGCTACCTCCATCAGCCTCACGCCTCTCGGATCCCTCCAAGTCATCCATGACTTGTTCATCCATCGCGCTAGCCTTCAGGTGCTTCCATCGGCTATGTCATGCTAACGGTGTCTACACCGCCAAGGCACATTGGACTTACGCCGCCAAGACTCCGCTTGGACTTTACGCCGCCAACCATTGGACTTATGTTGCCAAGACTACCGCTTGGACTTTACGCCGCCAATATCAAATCCCCTTGGACTTCAAATGCCAACCCATGTTGGACTTTCCATGCCAAGACCATGCTTGAACTTTCCTTGCCAAGCCATGTTGGACTTTCCATGCCAAGACCATGCTTGGACTTTCCTTGCCAACTCATTGTTGGACTTTCCATTTGCCAAGACCCATGCTTGGACTTTCCTTGACAATCACATTGTCATCCGTTTTTGTCGAACATCAAAACATCATTCGAGTAAAACTCGAGTCCTGGTCAATCGTGATCTGGGCTGATTGCACCAACAATCTCCTCCTTTTTGATGTTTGACAAAAACCAAAAAACAAATTATTGAGTTAGAACACTAACTCAAATCCCTTATCAATTATTCCAAATTGGTAAATACTCTCCAAATGTTCTCCCCCAAACATTCTCCCCCTTTTTGACTAACATCAAAAAGGTTATCTTTCCAAGGAGGTCAATGTCTCATGTCCCAATGAGATCTTACAATCTCCCCCTTGGTCTAAAAAAAAAACCTAGGATGCCTACCATCTTCCTAGTGATAAGTTCCATATCACTCAAGAGAGGCAATCCTATTCACTCTCCCAATTTCCAAATTGGGTATAAAAAAAAAACCCATCAATTTTCTCAATTGATGATACTCTCCCAAAACTTCTCTTCCTCAAGAAGAGAAAAACACATCCATCATCCCATGATGGATAACTCCCCCTAAAGGCTTGCTCTCCCTTGACCATTGCACCAACAATGTCCTTGGGAAGTCCCTAAGCTAATAGGAACTCTAGGCCATCAAAATTAAGGTTAGAAATTCAACATTAAACTTTCCAACACCTTAAAATTGATACAAACCCTAAACACCTCTCCTAATCCATATCCAATGAATTTTCACCCTTCATCATGCTCCCCAAAGCATATCCTAGGGTTAGGAGTGGTTAGAGACTTTATCCGCAGCTGAAATCGGGTTAAACAACCTAGGTTACCCCGAAATCAGGCTATCGATCAGTGATTCGTAAATCGATCATTGCTATGCTCATCGATCGCCACCTAGAGGCGTCGATAATCAAAATCTTGATTTTCAGTTATCAGAAATGAGTTTTGAAAAATCATAACTAATTATACGTATATCGAAAAATCACGAAATTTGATACGTATAATACTTATGACTAATACAATGGATGAAAAATATTTGAAAATTATTTTACTCATAAAATAGTGAAATTGGCACAAAGTTCAAAACCATTAAAATTTTCAATGTTTTGGTCCTACTTTGTATCAACTTCATCAATGGTGATTGCTATCAAAAGATAGACTTCACCAAGGTTTTCTAAAAAGATTTTAAAATGTTTTCAAAACCTTATCTTGGATCATATTCCTTGGGCTCTATGTACATGACTTGTACACATGCTCTCCCAATGATCCACATGTTGAGTTAAAATGAGTTTGGGTTCAACTAGATGCAACAACTATGCACCTTGAACTTAACTCAAATCCTAGCATCTCACATGTATCTAGGGTGTATAAATATACATACATGTCAATGTGATGTGAGATGTGGGTTTTGTTCTCCATAATCTAGGGTTTCATGCATTTTCCTAAGGCAACTCTACTTGATTCCCTTATAAATAGGACTCCAAGTCATGTCATAGTCCTTATATCAATTTTAATCAATTAAATGCATGAAATGATCATGGCATAATAATAGCAATAATTAAGCATGACCAATGATCATGATGTCATGACATAATATGAAATCTAAAAACACATGGCATTTATCCTTAATCCCTAAGCATACTCATGACATATAAATGATTAAAAATAAACATGATGTCATGACATGCCATATGACAAACAAAGCATGACAAATAAAATATATAGGTATAGTAATACCTAAATTTTAATATTAATTGCCATTTGATATAATTAAGTATATTTTTCCATATTGTAATCAATCACCCTAGTGTGCCAAAAACCCAAAATGGCACACTAACCTCTAAACCTAAATTGTGCCAATTTAATTGATTTTTCTTAATTTCAAAAATGCATTGGCACATCCTAAAATATTTTAGGATATTGATTCAAATCTATTTCCAAGGTAATCATAACCTTGAAAATATCCTAAAGTGTCACCTTTACACTGGTTGAGTTAACTACCCATCCAATCAAGGTTGGCACACCCTAACCCATCTAGCGTGAATCAATCACGCTCTTAGGAACCCAAAACCTACTTGAGCTCCTAGGGTTACTTAGGTATTCCTTAGGGATAACCTCCCTAGATACCTTCCTAATGACCCTCCTAGGCTTGTTAGCCTTGGTCATTGTGGTCTTACCTAGGTTGACTCTAGGGGTAACTCCCCTTCCAACTTTCTTAGTGGCCACCCTAGGTTTCCTAGAAACCCTAGCCACTAGGCACAACCCTTGGTCAACTCTAGGGATGACTTCCCTATTGACCTTGGTCTTTCTAGACCTAGTTAGTGTTCCATAGTCAAATGGAACACTATGATAAGTCATCTTGGACTTAGGTTTGTGACCCAAACCATTCTTGCCCTTGGTTGACTTTTGACTCTTAGGTCCTAGATGTTGACTTTGACTTCTTGACATAGGAGTTTGACCATTAGACCCTTTAGATTGATTTTGTATCTTATTTATGGTCTTTTCAAGTTTCTCAAGCCTTGACCTCAAGGCTTGGTTTTCTAATTCTAATTGCCCAATTTTAAAATTTTGATTTAAACCATGGGCATTGGACTTCCTAGGCATATGCCTAGTCCATTTAGGGTTAAGGCCTAGATGTTCTCCTATTTTCCTAATTGATTCCCTAGGTAAGATATTTTTAGGGACATTAGTCCCAAATTTCTCCTTATTCCTAAGGTGAACCTTCTTAGCTCCTAAACAAATATGTTTGTTATTTCTAGCATGCTCTTTATGATAAATAGCAAGAGAATTGAAACCCTTAGCATGCTTTTGCCTATTACCTAAAGAGGATGCATTATTAAAATATACCTTAGGGTTAGCTTTAGAAGCTCCCCCTACATGTGTAGCTCCCTCTTGGGTCTTCTTCTTCCCCATAGGACATTGATTCCTATAATGTCCTTTTGCATTGCATTTGAAGCATATGATGTGCTCCTTGCTCTTGATACTTGGGGAACCGGCGTCCGTTGACTTTTGTTGACTTTTAGGCGCCGGAGGAGCTTTCTTGACCTTCTTTGGGCACTTACTCTTATAATGCCCAAATTCCCTACACTCAAAACACATAATGTTATTTTTATTTTGAATTGAGGTATTTGAGTTACCCATGGTGGTGGAGACCGAAATTGGACTTTGGGCTTCTTCATCTTGACCGAATGTCGAAGCTTCTTCTTCTCGATGTTCCGGTATGAAGGTTCTCTCCTCCCCCTCAATCCTTGAGGTGGATGCTTCTTCCACTTCCTCCACTTCTTCCGACCCGGAAGTTGACTCCTCACTTTCTTATGAGGATGATGATGATTCTTCTTCGGTCTCCTCCTCTTCCAAGTCTTCTTGGACCGATTCGGGATTGTCGTGAAACTTGATCAACTTGTTCCACAACTCCTTGGTATCCCTATAGCTTCCTAATCTGGACAAAATGTCGTTAGGTATCAAATTAATCAACATTTTTGTTACCTTAACGGTTGTCTTGAATTTTTCCCGTTGCTCCTCGGTCCATCGCTTCATTTTGAGGATTTCACCGTTTTCCCCTCTCGGAGCATCAAAACCTATAGTCACGGTAAACCAATTTTCGATATTTGTCATTAGAAAATATTCCATCCTACCTTTTCAATATGCGAAATGTTCGCGATTGAAGGAAGGTGGAATGTTGATGTCGTCACCCAATTTTTCTTGGAAATCCATATTCTTCCCTCTAGCTTCTTGACTCCGGGTTGTTAATCCGTAGAAGAGCCCCGGGCTCTGATACCACTTGTTAGGAATATTTGTAATGCTAGAGGGGGGGGTGAATAGCGTCGTTCACAAGTTGTCGGAAATCGATCGCGTTCGTCTCTACAATTTCGTTAGCGCAGCGGAATATAGATATAATACAATAACGAAATGGATAAACACACACGAACACGATGATATAACGTGGTTTGGAACCGCACGGTTCCTACTCCACGGATCGAGCTCTACGAGCTCTAGTGATGCACACGCACTCACTAATGACAAATACTCCTTCTCGACACAAGTCGGAGGTGGAGAAACCCCTTACAAGTAATCTTACAATAATAAGATATAAATACAAGCAATATACAATAATACAATGCAAAACTAGTAAAGAAAACAACTTTACAAATGCCTTTGGATTGCTTGCTTGTTGATCGCTTGAATCGTGGTTAAAGACCCTGATTTGCAACAGCAAATCGCCTCAAGACGTCCAAGAAATCAATGCAAATTTCCTCCATCACGAGCTCCTTTTATAGCTTCAACCTGTGCTGGAAAAAATTGATCAGTCGACTGATCGGGACCATCAGTTGACTGATGTCACTGTTGTCGTGAGACAACGGCTAGATCCACGTTGGATAAGTTTAACGGATCTACCATCAGTCGACTGATTGTGACCATCAGTCGACTGATGGAGTCCTCACTCGACCAGTCGAGTCTCGACTCCATTCTGTGGCCGATTTCTCGAGCACCAGTCGACTGCTCGAGCCATCAGTCGACTGCCCACCTCTGGCAGTCGACTGCTAGGCCATAACCCGCAGTCAAACCCTAGTTGACTCGGTCTAGTCGACTGCCACATGACATCAGTCGACTGACACACCTCAAACATGAGATTTTAACCCAAGTATGGTTTCCCCCATACTTGCTAGACCACCCTTAGCCTAGACCTAAGCCTTCTAGCTACCTCCATCAGCCTCACGCCTCTCGGATCCCTCCAAGTCATCCATGACTTGTTCATCCATCGCGCTAGCCTTCAGATGCTTCCATCGGCTATGTCATGCTAACGGTGTCTACACCGCCAAGGCACATTGGACTTACGCTGCCAAGACTCCGCTTGGACTTTACGCCGCCAACCATTGGACTTATGCTGCCAAGACTACCGCTTAGACTTTACGCTGCCAATATCAAATCCCCTTGGACTTCAAATGCCAACCCATGTTGGACTTTCCATGCCAAGACCATGCTTGGACTTTCCTTGCCAAGCCATGTTGAACTTTCCATGCCAAGACCATGCTTGGACTTTCCTGGCCAACTCATTGTTGGACTTTCCATTTGCCAAGACCCATGCTTGGACTTTCCTTGACAATCACATTGTCATCCGTTTTTGTCGAACATCAAAACATCATTCGAGTCAAACTCGAGGCCTGGTCAATCGTGACCTGGGCTGATTGCACCAACAATAGTGTTATCTAGAGAAATTCATGAGACCCTACATGAACAAAATCCACATCTCGCAATAACACTTGACTTGTATGTATTTCATACACTTAGATACAAGTGAGATGTTAGAAAATGAATTTAAGATTTTAAAATCATTTCAAAACCATTTTGAAAAACCTTGGTGAAGTCTATCTTTTGATAACAATCACCATTGAATGAGGTGATACAAAATAGGGTTAAACATTGAAAATTTCAATGGTTTTGAACTTTGTGTCAATCTCACTAGTTTATGAGTATTTTAATTTCTAACTATTTTTCACCCATAATGTCTGTTATAAGTAATGCACGTATAAATTTTCAAGATTTTTCAAAATACATATATTTGCTTATGAATTTTTGAATTTGGATTCTGAACCCTGATTTCTGCATTGTGTAAAAATAAGTCGACTGCCATGAATGACAGTCGACTACCAATGCTGATTTCGGGTAAACAAGATTTGTTAGACCCATGTTCAACTATATCTAGGTTCCCTAACTACTCCTAACCCTAGGATATGCTTTGGAGAGCATTGGAATGGTGAAAATATATTGGATATGGATTATGAGAATTGTTTAGGGTTTGTATCGAATTTTAAGGGAGGTGAAAGTTCAATGCTGAATATTTGCCCTTAATTTCAAGTGTTTAGTGTTCCTATTGGCTTAGAGACTCTCCAAGGACATTGTTGGTGCAATGGTCAAGGGGGAGCAAGCATTTAGGAGGAGGTTATCCATCTTGGGATGATGGATGTATTTCTCCTCATAGGAGGAGAATTGGGACATTGTCTCTCTTAAGTGATATGAGACTTATCACTAGGAAGAGGGAAGACATCATAGATGTGTTTTTGAACCAAGGGGGAGATTGTAAGATCTCATTGGGATATGAGACATTGACACCCTTGGGAAGGACCTTTTTGATGTATGTCAAAAAGGGGGAGAATGTACTAATTGAGATTAGTTGGAATTCTCACAAGATGTGAGGATTGCCAATTGGGGATAATTGGTAGACTTGAGTTAGGTCACCTAACTCAAAGGTATTTATGGTTTGGTCAAACATCAAAAAGGGAGAGATTGTTGGTGCAATCGGCCCAAGTCATGATTGTCTGAACTCGAGTTTGACTCTAGTAGTATTTTAATGTTAGACAAAATATATAACATGTGATTGTCAAGGGAAGACCAAGTGTGTAGACTTGGCCACGTAAGTCCAAGTGTGTAGCCTTGGTGGTGAAAGTCCAACATGGGTTAACATTGGCAATGGAAAATCCAAGTGTGTAGCCTTGGCCATGTAAGTCTAAGTGAGTAGCCTTGGCGGTGAAAGTCCAACATGGGTTGGCAAGGGAAAGTCCAACATGGAGTTGGCATTGGGAAAGTCTAAGTGTGTAGCCTTGACAATGGAAAAGTCTTGAGTACTTGACAAGGTCACTCGTCTTGTGGCTCGGGTCCTTAAGTCGGTGAAGAATGACATAGGGAGAAGCCATGAGCTTAGTGCATCTGAGGGACCACCGGACAAGGAGAAATGGAGTTAAGCCAAAGGAAGCTGACTTTCGACAAGACGTGAAGGATGACACGGGGAGAAGCCGTGAGCTTAGTGCATCTGAGGGACGTAGACCGGAGGAAGAGAGCTTCTATGGGGAACTCCATGGGAGGATGAAGTGAACTTGGCCAAGTGGCTAAGATTAATGTTTGATGCTCAAACATTGGTGTTTGATATTTTACCCGACGGTCGGATGTTCAAACAACTTGTGTTTGAGGTTTTACCCGGCAACAGTCGACTGATGGTATAGACCAGTCGACTAGTGAAAGTCGACTGATGTTCGACTACATCGTATACCATGACAGTCGACTGCTAGTGTTGGACAGTCAACTGATAGCTTGAGCAGTCGACTTCCATGGAGGGCAGTTGACTGCTGGTTGAGGACGCAAGCATAAAACGCTCGATAGCCGACTGATCAGTCGATTACGAGGTTGGCAATCGATTGATGGTAATTGACAGTCGACTGTTAGTGTATCCGTTGGTTGGAATGCCAACGTGGATTAGGCCATTATCTCACAACGGCTACAAGAGCAATCGACTGGGGTCTTATAGCAGTCGACAGCTAAGCGCGGAATCAGCCCGAAACAAGCATAAAAAAGGAGAGGGGAATTGCTGCTGCATTCTGTTGGATTGATTTGAGCGCTAGAGGGGGGGGGTGAATAACGCAAAAGAAAACTTTATGAGATCGTTCGATTAAAGAAAATGTATGCAGCGGAAAAGTAAATGACACACTTTATTTTTACTTGGTTCACAACCTTCGACTGCTAATCCAAGGCCCTAATGGTCCGAGACCACGTACGGAGGGCAATACACTAAAACAATCTTCTCCTCGTTGAAGGTAGGAGACAACGCAATACAAAAGCTTGACAAAAGATTAAGATAGAGAGACACTCCTCCTCTCCTTGTTACGATAGAAAACTCTGAATAAATGAAAGAGATACAATATACTTGAATAAAACTTATACCGACGATGAAGGGATGAGAGCTTGAGCTTAATCGTCGGAGAAGTAGAGCTTCGTCGTCATAGAGTTGTCGGAGAGTCGAGGCGTTGCAGAGGCTTTTTGGAGAGCTTTTGATGATGGAAATGGGGTGGAGAACCCTTTATTTTATAGCTTTGTGAAACCCTAATCGTTAAGATGAGGTTTCATGAGATGATGCCACCTAGCCCTTGAGAAATGAAGATAAGCTTTGACTCTCCTCGAGGATGATCTTTGACCAGCAGTCGACTGATCAACCCTATCAGTTGACTGTTGGAGGTATCAGTCGACTGATGACAGGGTTTCCAGCTGTAATGAAGAGTTAGTTCGAAAATGCAGTTAGTATAAGTAAGCTCGATGGTCATTTATCATCCGATCTCGACTTAGACCTTCCATGGGAAGTCTTGGTTAGATCGATGCCTAAGGATGTCTCCATACGGAGGACACGACCTGACTTACACTCACTCACACGAGCTTATCTTAACCTTTACCTTTGAAGCTTTGCTTCCGGTCTTCACCTGAGTTCTACGGCTTCCTCCGAAGTCCTTCCGGGGTCGCCCGACCACCACGGTTCCCTCTGGATATCGCTGACCTTCAGCTCTAGCTTTAACACTTTCTGCATACTTGATTTAGCTCGTGAGATAACAAAATGAGATTAACTTTGTATCGTTTGCTATAATCAAAACTCAGGTTCGACTTAGGTGCCTACTGCACCAACACATTCTAGACATTCAAGAGCAAACCAAAGCAAGCAACAAGCAAGAGTTCAAAGCTATTTGTTTTAAAAATTTCTTTACGTATTTCATTTCGTCTTTATATTTGCTTGTACTTTTGTATTACTTTGTAATTGTTTGTACGAGATTTCTTCACCTCCGACTTGTTGTGGAGAAAGAGTTTTAGTAGTGGTGTGTTCATCACTAGAGCTCGTTGAGCTCGCTCCATAGAGTAGGAACCCTAAGGTTCCGAACTATATATATCGCGTGTCGTGTACTTGTATTTTTGTTGTGTACTTTTATTATTATATATTCTACTGTACTAATAAGAATTATAGAGACGAACAAACGATTTTCATTAAATACGATGATTAAACTATTCAATCCTCCTTCTAATCAGACTTCGATCCTCCAACACAACCAAACACCAATCAACCACAAAGAAAAAAACAGATGCAACACCGTTACGAGTCACCAAAACTTAATACGAAATCCTCTAACACCTCGAGTACACCAACAATCAGTCATGCATGAGGAATTAACGATCGTACATAACGACAATCCATACAATAACAATAGAAGAATGTGATTAGACATAAGCCGAGCGAATATGATACCATCGAATAAAGAAAAGAAAACTCGTGCAGGTGAGGGTAACAGGTGCCCATAGGTACTGCGTACCATCAAGTAGCAATTACATTGTAATCACTAGCAATATCATGTAGCAATAACATCATAAAAAAATCAAAATAAAAGTATTTTAAAATATAAAGATACAATGAAATATTTATTTTATTTTATTTTAGAAATCATCATTTCAATAATAATAATTATTAAAAAGAGCCTTTTTATTTATTTTTTTATTGCGAAGGTGCTGTCTATGTTCGGTACAACATAAAGCTTGATCTCGATGATAGTTTAGACCTGTCACTATTTGATCCTTGGGGGAAGTGATTTGAAAAATTCTTCGATCCACCAATTAAATAAAAAAAATAAATCATGAAAAATATTTTATCCAATATCTCACTACACACGCCTCTACTCATATTATAAACATTGATGATGCATAGTTTATGGAATTAAATACATTTTAATCCATCAAATTTAAAAAAAAAAGGAAATAATGCATGAAATTCAACATATTGACCAAGAACGAGTCTTTTTACACGTGAATTCGACAAAACCGCGTGACTTCTTTTTTTTTTTTTTTTTTTAACACAAATAAATAAACATGAACCAAAACTCCCAGGACCACCCAATTCCCCAACCCCATTTCTCGAGCCCATGGCGTTCCGCGCCGGCACCTTTCCCCGCCCCTCTCCGCTCCTCCCCCGCGCCCGCTGCTCCGCTGGCGCCCGACCCCACTCACCGGCTCAGGAGTTCGTTTCCCTCGCCGCCGTCTTCCGCCGCCGCCTCCTCGCCGGCCTCAGTTCCGCCTCCCTAGTGGCCCTCGGCTCCAACTTCGGCGGCCTCACCAGCTTCCTCCTCGGCCTCTCGCCGGAGCTCGGCCGCTCCCTTCGCCTCGACGTTCTCTACCCTGTACAAGGCTTCACTCGCTGCCTCGACTCCACCCACGGTTTCGGTATCGACTAATTCCGTCCACGATTCAATCAATGTAAACGTCAAATCGAAGCGAATTCCTAAAACAAAATTGAACCTGGCTCAGAGTTTATATACCCAGAGAAATGGGTAGGCGACCAAACGCTTCCCGACAGGGCGATAGGAAAAGCGGAGTCGGAGCGGTCACTGGATCCTCCGCCGTTGATCGACGGTCGACCGTCCGCCCGACCGGTGAGCGAGCCGGTGGCCGCCTTCGGACCGCCGGGATCCAACGGCGAACTCAATGTCAGCGTCATCGTCTCCACCGTTCCCCTGGACTTCTCGTATGCTCTAATCATCTCCTCCTCCTCCTCTGTAGCATAATAAATCCATATATCCCGAGTGACCCAAAACTGAATCTTTTTCACAGAATCGAAGACTTGGGCGGTCCAAAGGAGGTGGGTGAGACGGTGCTGAGGAGGATCGCGGGGTCGAGGAAAGGAACCGATGTGAACGCTGTTCTTGTGGATGCATCGGTAAGGGCGGACGCTTCCAAGAACGTGAGCTACTACAAGTTGGAGTTCAGGGTGGTGGCGCCATCGTTTCGCCGGCGCAACGTCGCCGTCTGCTGCGCGCGGGGTGGGAGGCTGTTCACTCTCAACGCGCAGGAGCTGGAGGCGGAATGGCCAAAGGTGAAGCAGGAGTTCTACGCGATAGCGGACTCCTTCAATCTTACTGACACCTAGAACTGCAGGGGCGCAGTTAGCATTGAAAATTATGCGACCATCTATTATAATTAATATAATTAATTAAAAAATAAAAAAAATAAAATAAATATGTGAATATTAATTTTTTTAATATATAGAACGAAAGTATTTTAATACATTCAAAAGCATAGAGTAAAAACGCTATTAAAATTATCGTTCTTCTGTTTTTTTTTAAATCAAACTCATTAATTATTACATCGTTTTAATTTTTTCAATCAACTACCATTCAATATTTATGATCATAGAATCGATTAAAAATTCTTTTCTATCGTATTACAAAAAGCAAATTTAATAAATTTCATAATTGAAAAAGTTCGTTCCATTGTTTTCTAACAAACGTAAAGAGACAAAAGCAACCTATCAATTAAATATATATATTAGATTCAATATATAAATAAGCAATATGCTTGTAATGTATAACCCATATAATAAATGAGAAAAAAATTAAATTTTTGTCAATCAAATTGTAGGTTATTGACAGAAATAAATAAACTCCGAAATCTTTTATGGCTAATAACATCAAGTTTATAATGATCCAATTGCATTCTTGCAAATTTTGTGCATCGAAATCAAGATACTCCATAGCAATGTTATATGGAGTGCAATGTGTAATATGTGCTACTGCAAGAAGTGTGCGATTAACGCGCCGTGCGTATAAAGTCCCCTTTATAAGGGAGTGCTGTCAAAGAAAAGAAGGAGAGTTTTAGGGTTTACGTCGAAAGGCTACTTCGTCGAAGAGCGAGAGATAGGAACATCGAGGCATGGCCGGGACTTAGCTTGTGGAGGAGAAGGAGCTTTCGCGGTGATCGTTCCTTAGACAGAGAGTCATCTTCTTCCATTACTACTCGGATGCGAAGGTTATGTAAGTTTTAATTTTTTTCCAGTTTTTATTTACAACTTCCTTTTTCGTTTATTTTTAATAAGATTATCTCGATTAGATACTAAAAACAACCAACAATGGTATCAGAGCTCTTGTTGGAAAATATCTAATAGAGATTAGAATTTTTTTCTGCAAAAAAAAAAAACAAACTGTTCATCGTGAAAATCGCGAGGAAGAAGAAGATGAACAGTACATAAATCACTGTTTCTGCGTCGAGTGGAAAACCACTCTGGACAAACCACCATGGGCATTCCAGAGTGGTTTGTCGAGTGGAAAACCACTCTGGACAAACCACTCTGGCCATTCCAGAGTGGTTTGTCGAGTGGAGAACCACTCTGGGCTAATTGCCTTGGTCGAAACTACCCTGGAAGGGTGATTTCAATGATTGGCAGGGCAGTTTGAGCCTAGGCAGGGTGGTTTTGAGCCTTGCCAGGGCAGTTTGAGCCTAGGCAGGGTGGTTTTGAGCCTTGCCAGGGTAGTTTGAACCTAGGCAGGGTGGTTTTGAGCCTTGCCAGGGCAGTTTGAACCTAAGCAGGGTGATTTTGTGCCTTGCTAGGGCAGTTTGAGCCTCGGCAGGACGGTTTGAGCCTTGCCAGGGCTGTTTGAGCTTCGACAGGGCGGTTTGAGCCCTAGCAGGGCAGTTTGAGCCTCGGCAGGGTGGTTTGAACCGCCGAGTGGTGGTTTCCTGCAGGCGATTATAACCTGCAGGCGGTTACCGTCTGCTGCGGCGGTTTATCGCTGTGAGCGGTTCTGCTTCGAAGGGCGATTTTATAAGTGGGCCGAATTAAAATTGGGCTTGGGCTTAGAATCATCTTTTTAATTGGGCTAAATTTTATCGGGTCGAATGAAAATGGGCTCAGAATCAGTTTTTTTTAATTGGGCTATCAATTAGAGAGGCCTAATTGAATAAATTGGACTTAGACTTTAATTTGAGATTCAAATTAATTTGGGCATAAGTTCAATTAATTGAATTTCAACGAAAGCTAGGTGCCAATTAGCTCAAACAAGTGTTGTGTTAAGTGCTCTGGCACGACCAAGTGCAAATTGGACTTGGTTAACTCAACTCTAATTTGGTTCGACTTAATCATGCTTGACCGAACTGGATTTGTCTAGATTGGCGTTGATTAGCATGATTTGACATTGACTGACTTGCTAAAGTTGACTTTGATCAACTCAACTCATGACTAAATAATCAAGTAATTGTTTGGAACAATTAGGACTTGATATAAACAACTTAGAGATAGACCAAATGAACTAGAATTGATGCCTAAGAACGATGAGAAAGAATACTATGCATATTGCTTGAGTGTCTGGGGGTACTCAGAGCAAATTGCGTGGTGTTTGGACTCTCACGGTCAATACTGAGTCTTCATGGTACTAGTCGACTAAGCTTAGATGATAATCAATTGGTAAAAGTACCAATTGACTGGTCTAAGTAACTCTGTCGACAGTCCTCCATAAAATCAAGGAAATTTATTCTTGATTTATTTTGATGGATTCATGCCTATATATATAAATTGAATTAAGCCGGTATATGTACTAGTTTGTCGGTTTTGTACTGACTTAATTAATTTCAATTTTTTCAGATGGCACGGATGATTACCACTATGACTAGACGCGATGTGTTGCGTAATTGGCTGAGAGAGACTATCCCGGGGATAAAGTATGACTCAGCTCATGGAGTCAGGTGGCACATCGGGAGGCTTGTAGATTATTCTAGAGACTCGAGATGTAGGAGTTTCCGATTCTGGAGAATTACAGAATTTGGGCTCTAGTTCGCTCACTGCCACAACACCTGAGTGACATAGCGCATCAGATCTGGGGGCATTATGAGGGACGCATCTCATATACCCAGTTATGCACTGAGCTACTTCACTACGAGGATTGTGAGGTGCATCGTGATGATCCAGAGGATGATTCGGAAGAGGACCCTGATGGAATCTTTCCTTTTGGATCGCTTCAAAGGTGTCCTACAGAAGATTCTGCATCCTGGCATCATTTTGAGAGCATCTCGACAGGGGATGTCCTAGTTCAGCCCAAGAAGATTGAGCATGTTTGGATCATTACTACACTAGTGTTTGTCCTAGTGGGAGTAATGATTATCTATCTAGTTGTTTAGTTTTTTTTAGTTATGAGTAGGAAGAATGTTATATGTAACATTCTTAGTAGAGTTATCTTTGTTATCTGTTGACAATGTACAACAAGTTTAATTTAATGATATGTTCATTTTATGCTGTTAACTCTACATGATGCATGATATTTTGCTCTTTGATTTGTTCATATTGAGCACAATTTAAATGAAAATGTTCATTTAATGATATCATGTTAAGATGGGATATATGTAATGTAATTGATCAAAGTCGATTCAATTGGAACATACAAATGATGAGTGAGAATTGGATTGTCACTTGATTTTGTAAACCAAATCGAATTCACATTGAGTTAATTTGTAGATTACATACATAAAATCATACACTGAATAACTAAATAATGTATTTATTTATGTTAGGTTATGACAACTAAAAACATCATAGCTGAACTCAATAAGGGTGAGAAACTCAATGGGGATAACTACAAGATCTGACACCTCAAGATACAGTATGTACTTGAGGAACAAGAAGTTCTAGAGGCTGTAAATCAGGTCATGGTAGAACCTGTAGATGGTCCCACTGTACAAAATAGACGAGATATTGATGCCTACAAGGCATGGAAAAAGAAAGACTCCACTGCTAAGGGCATCTTGATTAGTTCAATGATAGATGACCTAGTTTTTGAGTATGAGCCGTATCTTTCAGCTCATGCTGTCTGGGTTGCCTTTAAGGATAAGTACAATGAGTCGGGCCTGAGCAAGCCGGCTGACTAATGATTAAGTTTGATAGCTACAAAAGCGCTGAATGTCACTTATGGTTCAACATCTCGAGGAGATGTTGAATATGATTCGAGCTTAGAAGCTTGGCCATCGATCGAGGTATGGATGAACATGTGTTGCATCCATTCGATCCCTTCCAGATTCTTGGGAGACCATGAAGCAGACCCTAACTCACAGCGAGAGTATTAAGACTTTTGTTGATGTCTCGCGCCATGTTGAACTAGAGGCGGAGAGAGTAGAATCCGCAAGGATTTCTGGCCAAGCCTACTTGGCTGCCGGTTCTGCTGGATCATTTGGATCCAAGAAGAAAAGATGGTTCAAGAAAGGGTAGGGAAAGAAGAAGGAAGCTGCTGCTACAGGTGGGATAGGCCCAATCAAGAAGAAGAAGAACAAGAAGACGGGGAAGAAACCTAAAAGCAAGGTAACTTGCTTTAATTGTGACAAGAATGGTCACTATGCTCGGGAGTGTACTGAGTCAAGAAAGGTAACTTCTAGTCTATCTTTTGAGCATTTTGTTGCTAGTTCTGTGTTGTTGGCTGATTCTTATCCTTTGTGGATTATAGATTCGGGAGCAACCAATCATGTAGCTCGGGAGCGAGTTACATATGTGGAGTACCGCCGGGTACCAGTTGGCAACAAATGGATATATGTAGGAAACAATGCAAGAGTCGAAGTCAAAGGAGTCGACACTTGCAAACTTAACCTTCGGGGTGGAAGAACTTTATTTCTACATGATGTCTTGTATGCTCCTGAGATTCGGAGGAATCTTGTATTAGTTACTTTTCTTTTTGATTTAGGGTATTGTATAAATTTTTACAGTCGGTGTGTTGAACTCAAGATTGACTCAGTGTCAATCAGTTAGGTTTTTTAACGAATGATTTTATGGTTCTTGATGTGGAACCAAATGACAATTGTACGATTGATAATTGCTTTTCAAATATTGCTCTTACTGGTGATGCAGAAATAACTGATGATATTTGACATGCTAGACTAGGACATATAGGACAAGATCGCATGAATCAGTTAGCTAAAGAGGGCTTATTGGGCTCTCGAGCTAAGATTAGCTTGTATGTATGTGAGCATTGTCTTGCTGAAAAAGCAATTAGGAAACCATTCGGTAAGACTATTAGGGCAGAGTCACTGTTGCAATTGATTCATTCGGATATTTGTGGTCCAATGAATGTGAGGGCTAGACATGGAGCTTCTTATTTCATTACATTTATTGATGATTTCTCTCGTTTTGGTCATGTGTATTTGATTTCTCACAAATCTGAAGCATTGGATTGCTTCATTCGTTATATGAACGAAGTTGAGAATCAAATGAAACGTAAGGTTAAGACTTTACGCACTGACCGTGGTAGAGAATATTTGTCTGATATGTTCAAGACAATATGTAATGATAAAGGGATCATTAGACAGCTATCGATCCTTGGAACATTACAGCAAAATGGGGTTGCTGAGAGAAGAAATAGGACTCTTCTTGAAATGGTTAGGTCTATGATGGCGCATGCTAATTTGCCAATCTCCTATTGGGGAGATGCATTGTTAGTTGCAACCTATATACTTAATAAAGTGCCTTCAAAGTCAGTTCCATCTACCCCATATGAACGTTGGACAGACAGAAAACCAGATTTGGGAAATCTGAGACCCTGGGGGTCAGCTGCCTATATTCATGACAGTTCTCACAAGTATAGAAAACTAGAACCTCGAGGTAAGAAGTGTATCTTTATAAGATATTCTGATACTTCAAAAGGTTATATTTTCATAGGTGAGCAATCAGATGGAACAATCTCTGAATTGGATTCAAGAGATGCTACTTTTCTTGAAACTGAGTTCCCAGCTAGAGGTGAAGTTGATAAGACAGTTCCTCTATTTGAGGAGGAAGAGTCGTTATCAACTGGACAGGTGTCTAGCGGGATACCTGGAACTAGTCAATCCAGTGGGAGTACTTTGCCTAGTCACGGGGTGACTTCTCATCGGCCCAACTTACGGAAAAGTGTTCGTAAGATCAAACCTAAGAAGATGTTTAATATTGAGAATGAGGTAATGATGACACTCCCTGTTGACGATGAGGAACCTCAGTCAGTAAAGGAAGCTCTAGGCTCTAGAGATGGAGAAAGGTGGAAAGTTGCAATGGTTGAAGAAATGGAGTCAATGATTAAGAATCATGTTTGGGAGTTAGTCGATCTTCTTCTTGGCCGAAGGGCTATTGGGAATAAATGGATTCTCAAAATAAAGAGGAAAGCTGATGGATCAATTAACCGATACAAAGCTCGTTTGGTTGCAAAAGGATTTACCCAATTAGAGGATATTGACTTTGAGGAGACATTTTCTCCCGTAGTGAAGTTTGTATCAATCTGAGTTATTTTGGCTTTAGTGACACATTATGACTTAGAGTTACATCAGATGATGTAAAAACCACTTTCCTTAACGGTGAGCTTGATGAGGAAATCTATATGGTCCAACCAGAAGGTTTCATTGTTAAAGGCCAAGAAGATAAAGTATGTAGATTAAAGAAATCTATATATGGAATAAATCAAGCATCAAGACAGTGGAACATAAGATTTAATGAAGTGGTTTTATCTTATGGTTTCGAAATGATCAATGAGGATCATTGCGTTTTCCTGAAGAAGGATAAAGGAAAGTATGTCATTTTATCATTATATGTTGATGATATGTTGATTGCAGGAAATGACATAGGTTTTGTGATAGAAGTTAAAAAGTGGCTTTCATCACAATTTGACACAATAGATATGAGAAAAACTGAGTACATCTTAGGAGTAAAGATCATCAGGGATCGATCTAAAAGACTTTTGGGTTTGTCTCAAGAGTCTTATATAAATAAGATGTTACAACATTTCAGCATGTCTAATTGCAACAGTGAACAGACACCTATTGTGAAAGGTAATGTTCTGAGCAAGAGTATGAGCCCCAAAACTCCTAATGAAATAGCCGAGATGAATAAAAAATCATATGCCAGTGCTGTTGGTAGTTTAATGTACACTATATTGTGTACTCGTCCCGATATCAGCTATGCTGTTGGCTTAGTCAGCCGTTTCCAGTCAAACCTAGAACCGAGACATTAGAAGGCAGTGAAAAGGATATTCAAATATCTGAAAGTGACAACAGATTACAGTCTCTGTTATCAAGGATCAGATATGAGCCTGAAGGGATATTCAGATGCAAATTGGGTTGGGGACCTAGATGATAGAAAATCTACATCAGGCTATACGTTCTTGTTGAATGGTGGCAACATCTCTTGGAACAGCAAGAAACAGGCCTGTGTGGCCTTATCAACCATGGAAGCTGAATATGTGGCATGTTCGGTAGCTGTACAAGAAGCGGTCTGGTTAAGGAGGTTCCTAAAGCATTTGAAGATTCGACAAGAGAGTCCAAGATCGTTTACTACGATACTAAGTCAGTGCGATAGCTTTTTTCAAGGATCCCAAATATCACAGCAAGGGTAAGCATATTACTATAAAATACAACTTTATTAGGAATATTGTTGCTAAGAAGAAGGTTATTCTTGAGTATATCCTTACTCGAGCTATGCTTGCAGATCCTTTTACTAAGCCAATGACTAGAGAGTCATTCAATGAGCATGTAAAGTCTTTGGGACTTCGTAGAATGTAACAGTTTTGTAATGACAATCGGATATTGTAATTTGATTATTATTTTTAATGTCAGTCATAATTTATTCAGTGTATGTGATGTTACATTCTAATAAGATCTCGGTGAGCATGTTGACAGGTAGTGATTAATCCTCTCACATGGACAATCATCTCTGTTTGTTATGTACGAATAGGGGTAAGACTATTGCTTATAGGATAGCTTTGGAAGCTATATGTATGGGATACATACCTATAAGTTGGGGTCATCTTGATATATGTATCAAGATAAGATCATTTAAGAAAAGTGATCGAAGTAAATGTTCCCAACATTTACTATACCTATTTAAGAGCCATATTAGAATTCATATGTTGAATTCAGGATTAGACATTTGGAATGTCTGGATCAAAATTTGTACGATGTTGAGGTAAACATGCACTCTTTATTGATAAAGAGAATAACATCGTAGCATGTGATTCATACCACGTGTGCTAAGGCGACAATAAGGGTAGTAGGAGAATGGATCTCTGCTTCTCTACTATGTGAGCCCTTGAAGATTATATGTTAATCTCAGCATTTGCCCTTTGTGACTATTTAGGTGTCTGCTTGAAGTTTTAATCAGGGTTTGCTACTTTAGCATGTAAACCTATTGACTATGGATGATTCGGTCTATGGAACATGATTAGGAAAGCGACTGATTAAAATGAATGGATTCACACTAAAAAGGAAGATTAAATATGTTTACATCCTTTTGTAGGATCCTTGAACGGCTAGAGGGGGGGTGAATAGTCTCTTTTCATTTTCTACAAAAAGATTAGTGGAAACACAACAAATACAATAATAATAGAAACGAAAATGTAATGCTAACGCGGAAGCTTTTACGTGGTTCGGAGATAACACTCCTACTCCACGGCGATCCTTAAGGTGGATCAACCCAAATCAATCTTCACTAATAAGCTTTCTCTTTTACAAAACCTCCTTTTCTTACAAAAGATGACAATGAAGATTTGAGAGGAGGAAGGAAATTAACACACTTAGAAAGCTTGGAAAACTTGTGGGAGCTTAGGAGAATGATCAGAATATAAGCATTAGGCTCTTCTTGCTCCTCTTGGCCTCTTTCTATAGGAAAGAGCCTCTTTTTCCCGTTAGAGGTCTATCAGTCGATTGATGACTTATATCAGCCGACTGCCACTGATTCTAACGGCTTATGAACAGCCGGATTCGCGGGATTTGCCATCGTCATCGCCAACGGAAAGACTATCGATCGGCCCGCCAGCGATGGCGATTCGGCGTCGCCCATCGTCGGCCCAGCTGGTCGGCTACGGACCTTTCGATCGTGGAAGTCATTGCCCGGCTTATCACGGCGATCGGTGCGAAATCGACTCTCGGCGATTCGGTGAGATAACACCGATCTTCATACTTGAAAACATACCCTAAGCCTAGACTTAACCTTCTAGCTTCTCCATCAGCCTTGCGCCTCCAGGATTTCTCTAAGTCCACGACTCCATCCATGCGCTTGCCTTCAAAAGCTTCCTTCGGTTTCGTCATGCTTTGGGTTTTTTCTTTGCCAAAGTACACTTGGACTTTACGCTGCCAAGACTACATGCTTGGACTTATGCCGTCAAGACTTGCCTTTGGTCTTTCTTTTCCAAGGACTGCTTGGACTTTACGCTGCCAAGACTACATGCTTGGACTTATGCCGCCAAGACCTTTCCTTTGACTTCTCTTTGCCAAGATCACACTTGGACTTGTCTTTTACCAAGTCTTCATACTTGGATTTTCCTGTCACTTAAACATGTTCACAATTAGATCACAAAGCATTGCCTAACTTAGATGATTATCCAAACATCAAAATATATAAATGCTTGGGGCATTGTTGCACCAACAATCTTCCCCTTTTTTGATGTCTGACAATCATTTAAGTTAGGTCTTTAACACATGCACATAAACATATTTCAATATGAATTCTAACTTAAATATCCCTTCTCCCCCTTTGACATACAACAAAAAGAGAAGAGTTCATCCAATAAGTTTAGGAAAGAATTATAATTGACACATCTTGGACTAAGGTATAAAATTGATATGAAGCTCCCCCTTAATCCAAAACATGATTCATGATGTGGAAATAACATGTGAAGCAAAGCATAAACAATAGAATAGGCAAATATGTCCTAGCTTTGCACCAACAATTATAGAATTAAGGGATGTAGCTTCCCCTAAACCAGTGCATCAAGAAAATCCTTCTTACCATACAAGTTATCATGTATATACTGTGGGAATCATAGTATGGAGACATAGTGTCCATAATTGGACCTTTTAACCGATGAAAAACCATTTTCGATTCCAAAACAGTGTCACCGGTTCGACTGAAGTTGTTATCAGTCAACTGCTGGGTATGACAGTCGACTGATATCAGACAATTCTGAAATCCGAATTTTTCAGTCAAAGTTTAAAAGCACGTAGAAAATTCCGTGGATGTCCAAAAATCATGAAACTCGTCAGACACATTATATTTGACTAATATAACTTATGAAAAATATTAGACAAAAAACATGCTCATCAGATTAACCGATTGATACGATATTCAAAATGATAAAAATATGAAGCAAAAATGGAATTGTATCGTATCAATATTCATAACTTAGGACTACAATAAAAGTTTTTTAAGAAAAAGAAACTTAGTACTATGTACTCAATTTCTAAACTTGAAAATAACAAATTATAGTAATGTAGGAACGAATAGAAATGAACTAAAAACATAACTTCATTTCATTAAACAAAAAACATTACTTGAGTTTGTGCCATACATACGGCCAAAAAGAAAATAACAAAAACATGCTAGCTAAAGATCGTCGTCATCAGCATCCATCGGTGTAGATGACGAACCATCGTGAGGAGGTGGGTGTCCGGGTGCAGGAGGGCGGAGAATCGCCAAAATGTCCTGCTGCTGACGATGCATCCCACTCACGAGGGAGAGGAGCTCCTGATGCTCCCAACGAAGCTCCTGTTGTCCCAAACGAAGCTCCTCAAGGCGTGTATCTACCCGCTCTGCAAAAGCATCGAAGCGGGCTATGAAGGATGAGTCTGGCAGCATCGTAAACTGCAGCAGATCCTCTCGCATCGACTCTCTCGAGAGCGCGACCTCGATCTCCTGCAGCAGCGACATCCTCTGGTGCTGGAGCGCCACCTGCTAGCCGTCGTGCAGGGTCCCAGAAAATGGACCCCTCGCTGGCCTTCAAGCCCGCCAAGGAGAAGCTCCGACGAGTCATCTAGTAATATTTTTTATTCATGATTTTAATGACCCCTATGTTGACATCAATGCCTACAGAACTAAGCCACTGAGTAAGGACATTTCCAAATGACATATGAACCTTCCCATTGTTTGGCTTTATGAAATGAGTAATGCAGTGGAAGGTGTTGAGACCAATGTCGATGTCTAAGTACTGACGGAGGATATGCATGAGAAGGAAGTGTGTAGGTCGAACTAAGGCCAACCCGTGTGTAACTATAGGAAGAATACAATGAGCAATGACCTTATAAAGGACATTGTCAGAAGCAGAAAACTCTTGGGATTGAAAGAGATTGGTGTTTAAAGGACGAGGAGAATTATAGAAAGTAGTATGAAGTGAATCTAGAGAAATCTCCTCAAAGGGAGGTGGAAGTGGATCACTCCAAGACGGATACAAAATGAAATCATTCTCGGAAGAGCGACATCCAAGAAAATCTGTCCAGATCTGGGGGTTGAAATCCAGATCGCATTGAGCAACGCGAGTCCAGTATCTCAAGCCATCTCCAACCGGTCGTAAATTGTTGAAGAATTCAGAAAGAAGGGTGATATTGACATGATATTCACAAAAGACTAATGATTCAAGTTTGTAGAATTGGATGATTTGAACAATATCAAAGCAATTGTCCTTAAGAAAATTTGGGTCCATTGATCGAGGTGGGATGGGTTAAAATTTATTTTTATTGAAAGCATTTTCAAGTGTGGAGTTTGGAAACCTAGGATCGACAATGGGTGGAGGGTTTGACGGGCCCTCGTTGGCCGGTGGTACCCGGGCACGCTTAGATGCATAATGCTTAAGTCTAAATGTGCGAAAAGAGCAATGTAGGTTAAGGATGATGAATGCATACACAAAGACAACAAACAAGCAATGGTTAGTGAAACAAAACTAGAGAACAACCAAACTATCAGCAGGGATGAGGGTTTACCTAGGAGGCATGGTGAACGATCAAAGAAGGGTGCCGGACACGAGTGTCCACGAAACCCTAGTCGAGCGAGTGGTCTGCGGTGGAGACTAGGGCGTGAACCGGGTGAGAGGAGGTGGTCCTCGAGTCGGAGAACACTTCAAATGGGAGCACCAGTCGGTGAAATCATCGGAAAACGAGGGAGAATGGCGAGAGAAGTGCGGTGGAAATTCGTCAGAAGAGGAAGAAGAAGGAAGGTCGGGAAGTTTTGGCGAGTCAAACCGGTGGGAAAACCCTAAAATCAAGCGATGAGCCGATCATTGCTAGTTAGTCGGCAATGAATCGATGGAGATCACCGAATCAGCTGCCAGATACGAGTGCTTTTAGCGCGGCAATCAATCGCCATAAATGGCGATCGAGCGATAGCGATAGCGAACCGTAAGCCGGCTCGATATCGTCAGATACGCTTGAATCAATTATAATTAATTCAATAAAGATCAAAAAATTACGAAATTTTGTGGTTAACATTGTTAGATTATTTCCTATCAAGGAAAAATTATTTTAAAAATATATCACCTCTAGATTTTGATATTGACACAAGCTTGAGATTTTGCAAAAGTTATGATATTTTTGCAAACTTTGTATCACTTTAGCTTATCAATTGAAAATTGTTTCTCAAGGTTTGATAGACAGTTTAAATTTTATTTTATTTGATATTTCCAATCATATTCTTGAAGCTATATGCACATTAATTGTATATAAGTCTTCCCAATAATTGGTCAAATGAAGGATTAATGTCTCTAGATGACACTTTAGTTCATTGTAATGCATCATAACAAGCATGATGAACCAAGTGCATCTTCCTAATATCTCACATGATTTATAGGTGGCTAAATACACAAATCATGGTTTCTTAGGTCTATTGTGAGATTGTTAGAGGTATAAAACCTAGATTTTTATGGGATCATGCAAACCTACACTTCTATTCTACAAAACACATTCCAAGTTCTTTCCTAAGTGATGAAAATTCTATTTCGGGGAGAGGCTTGGTAAAGATGTCAGCTAGGTTGGACTTAGATTCAATGTAATTGAGCTCAATGTCCCCCTTAGCCACATGATCCCTAATGAAGTGATGTTTCACTTCAATGTGCTTGGTCCTAGAGTGATGCACCAGATTTTTAGTCAAATTTATGGTGCTCACATTATCACAAAATACTTTTATGTTGGAGTAAGATAGCTCATAGTCCTCTAAAGTATGTTTCATCCATAGAAGTTGAGCTACACAACCACCCATAGTCACATATTTGGCTTCGGTGGTGGATAGGGCAACACAAGGTTGCTTCCTACTACTCCAACTAACTAGGGAGGACCCAAGGAATTGGCATCCACCACTAGTACTCTTCCGATCCAATTTGCAATCGGCATAATCGGAATCGGTGTACCCAACCAAATCAAAAGACTTAGTCCTAGGGTACCATAGTCCTACATTTAGTGTGCCTTTAATATATCTTAAGATTCTCTTAACGGCAACTAAATGAGATTCTTTTGCACATGATTGGTACCTAGCACACATACCAACCGCAAATAATATATCGGGTCTACTAGCGGTTAGGTACAAAAGGCTACCAATCATGCTCCTATAGAGTGTAAGATCAATTTGTTTTCCTTCATTATCACTATCTATTTTTGTATTGGTTGCCATTGGAGTTGAAACTACCTTAGCATTTTCCAAACCAAATTTTTAATCATTTCCTTAGTATATTTGGTTTGGTAAATATAAATTTCTTCACTTGTTTGTTTGACTTGCAATCCTAGGAAGAAATTTAATTCCCCAACTAGACTCATTTCAAACTCTTTTTCCATATTCTTAATAAAGTCTTGGAGAAGTTCATCATTTGTTGACCCAAAGATAATATAATCAACATATATTTGGGCTACAAAGATGTCCGTTGATGTTGACTTTATAAATAGAGTTTGATCTATACTACCCCTCTTAAAGTCCTTAGAGATTAAGAAAGATGATAATCTTTCATACCAAGCCCGGGGAGCTTGTTTCAAACCATACAAAGCTTTCCTAAGCTTGTATATATGGTTTGGATAGTCCATATTCTCAAACCCGGGAGGTTGTTCTACATATACCTCTTCCTTAATAAACTCATTTAGGAATGCCGATTTAACATCCATTTGATGGAGTTTGAAACCCATATAGGAGGCATACCCTAATAGTATTCTAATAGACTCTAACCTAGCAACCGGGGCATATGTTTCATCATAGTCAAGTCCTTCAACTTGATTAAAGCCCCTTGCAACTAATCTTGCCTTATTCCTAGTAATATTCCCTTGGTCATCTAGTTTGTTCCTAAAGACCCATCTTGTAGTAATGATGGTGTTTTCATTAGGTCTAGGAATTAACTCCCATACTTGACTCCTTTCAAATTGAGCCAATTCATCTTGCTTTGCTAAGATCCAATCCGGATCAAGTAATGCATCTTTGATGGTTTTGGGCTCAATTTGAGAAATTAGAGCTATATGACTAGTGGGATCCCTATGAAATGACCTAGTCCTAACACCTTGAGATAATTCACCCACAATTTAATCTAAGGGGTGATTTTGATGAGCTCTTATGGTTCTAGGAGGTGTATTAATTTGAGTTTGATCATAATTAATCTCAATCCTTTGCTCATCATCGGAATCACCTCTTACTCCCCCTTGATTCAATCCTCCCCCTTGATCATTACCCCCTAAAGTTAAATCTTGGAATTGTTGGGTAATTTCTTGATGTTCATTATTAATATCATCATCAATAGGGGATTTCCTAGGGTATGTATTGGAAGTTTCATCAAATTGGACATTTGAAGATTCCTCAATCTTTTGAGTCCTTTTATTGTAAATTCTATACCCTACACTAGTGGATGAGTATCCAACTAGGATTCCTTCATCCGCTTTGGACTCAAACTTACCTAGGTTGTCTTTGGTATTTAAAATATAAATTTTGCATCCAAATACCTTAAAATAGTGAATTGTTGGAATTGTACCATTCCACAATTCAAATGGGGTTTTTCCTAGGAACCTATGAATTAACACCTTATTTTGGATATAGCAAGTGGTGTTAACCGCTTCCGCCCATAAGTAGCTAGGTAAAGAATATACATTTAACATAGTCCTAGCCGCTTCTTGTAGGGCACGATTTTTCCTTTCCACAATCCCATTTTGTTGGGGTGTTCTAGGACAAGAAAACTCATGCTTGTATCCTTGTTCTAAGCAAAAAGTTGAGAAATTAGAATTCTCAAATTCTCCACCATGATCACTACGGATCCGGTTGATTTTGAGTTTTCTTTCATTTTCTACTCTCTTGCTAAATCCTATGATTATTCCTAGAGTTTCATCTTTATTTTTCAAGAAAAATACCCAAGTAAACCTAGAGAAATCATCTACTATTACTAAGCAATATTTACTACCAATCATAGAAGGGGTACTATGACAATCAAATAAGTCCATATGTAAAAGTTCTAAAGGTAAAGCGGTACTAAGTAAATTTTTACCTTTGTGTGATGTTTTTGATTGTTTCCCTTCTTGGCATGCATCACACATTTTATCCTTGAGAAATTTGACTTTAGGCAACCCTTTGACTAACTTCATTTTTGCTATTTTGGCTATGTTCTTCATTTTTATGTGTCCAAGCCTCCTATGCCAAAGCCAACTTTCTTCCTCTTTTGCAATAAGACACTTAGTAGAAGCATTAGTAGCATAGGACAAATCAACATAATATATATTTGATTTCTTAAAACCTACTAACATGCAATCATTTAGAGTTTTATGCCTTATAAAACATTTTGAGGAGTCAAATTTAACATCAAAATTTGTATCAAATAGTTGGCTTACACTAAGTAAATTAAATTTCATATTTTTGACTAATAACACCTTATGAATGGCAAGGTTGGGGGATACCTCAATTGTGCCCTTTCCTAGAATCTTAAGTTTGCCACTATTACCAAATGATACCTTTCCCTTGCTAGTGTGGTTGATAGTGGAGAATTTTCTCTCATCACCGGTCATGTGTTTTGAACATCCACTATCAACAATCCACAAGCTTTGTTCTTCTACCTATATTACATGAAAAACACAATCCTTAGGTACCCAAATTTTAGGATCACTAGCATCAATTAGAAATTTCTTAGGGACCCAAGCCTTTCTACCCTTGCTTTTAATTGTGGTTTTTCTACTAACAAGAGATGTAAATGCTACCTTCTTTTCCTTAGGCCTATATCCTAGTCCGGCCTTGTTGTAAATAACCCTTTGATTCCTAATTATCATGTCTAGGTATTTGGAGCCATTAGTAAATTTTTCTAAGCATGCTTTTAAGTTACCTATTTCTTTTCTCAATTCATCATTTTCATCCCTAAGGGTACATGCATCATCATCACAAGATAATTTATCACAAGATGGTTCTATACTCTTAAGTGATTTAATCTCTACTTTTAAGTCCTTAATCCTAGTTTTCGATCTATTCAATGCATTTTGGAGGCATGCAATTGTCTTGTAAAGTAAATCTACCCTAGGGGAGTTGTTTACCTCATCATCATCACTTGATGATGATTCGTCGCTTGATGAAGAGGATGAAGACTCCTCACTTGAGCTCCCGGCTTCTTTCTCTAAAGCCATGAGGGCTAGATTTCGGGTGGCATGGCATACTTCTTCATCATCGGAAGTGTCTTCCATGCTTAGGGTGTCCCATGTTTGAGCCACCGTTGCTTCTTTCTTCTTCTTTTCCTTCTTTTCCTTCTTCTCCTTATGCTTCTTTTCTTTCTCCTTCTTCTTCTTTAGTTCCGGGCAATTTGGCTTGATGTGCCCTTTCTTATTGCAACCATAACAAGTTACATTAGATGAAGAATTTGAACTATTTGAAGGCTTACCTCTTGAGGATTGGAACATCCTCCTCACATCTTCCTTGGTGAGTTTCCTTGATCTCCCACCAAACTTCTTGACGTAATGAGCCACCTCGCTTGCCAATAGCTCATCTTCACTACTAGATGAATCTTCCTCGGATTCGGATGAGGAGGACACTTCTTTCTTCTCTTTCTTCTTTTTGTCCTTCTTGCCTACAAAAAGAGCTATACTCTTCTCTTTGGATGAAGTGTTAGCTTGTTCATGTAATTGAAATTCACAAAATAACTCATCCAACTTAACAAAAGAGAGATCCCTAGAGACCTTATAGGCATCTACCATTGAAGCCCATAAGGTTGTTCTAGGGAAGGCTTGGAGTACATACCTTACAAGGTCTCAGTTGTCGACCTTCTCACCTATTACATGTAGTCCGTTGACTACTTCCTTGAAGCGACCGTGCATTTGGCTCACGGTCTCGTTGGTCTTCATGGTGAAACTTTGGAGTTGACCTATCAATAGGTCTTTTTTGGCTCTTCTAGTCTCCTTTGAACCTTCATTCAATTCGATGCTTCTCCCAAAGCTCTTTTGCGGAGTTGAAAGGCCCGACTTTGGAAAGTTGCTCCTTGGATAGACCACATTGAAGTGTGGTCGTTGCTTTTGCATTAGATTGTGCTTTCTTTGCCATCTCTCTTGTCCAATCTTTTGTCGGTAGTGGTGCTCCGAATTCGTCGATCGGCTTTTCGAATCCATCTAAAATACTAAACCAATTTTCAATGTCATTCATGAGGTAGTATTCCATCCTACCTTTTCAATAGCCGAAATCATTGCCGTCGAAGAATGGAGGCCTCGCTGTACTATATCCCTCTTGAAATGCCATGCTTCGGTTGATGGTTAGATCTTCCGATGCGATCCGGGCTCTGATACCACTTGTAGGATCCTTGAACGGCTAGAGGGGGGGGGTGAATAGTCTCTTTTCGTTTTCTACAAAAAGATTAGTGGAAACAAAACAAATACAATAATAATAGAAACGAAAATGCAATGCTAACGCGGAAGCTTTTACGTGGTTCGGAGATAATGCTTTTACTCCACGGCGATCTTTAAGGTGGATCAACCCAAATCAATCTTCACTAATAAGCTTTCTCTTTTACAAAACCTCCTCTTCTTACAAAAGATGACAATGAATATTTGAGAGGAGGAAGGAAATTAACACAATTAGAAAGCTTGGAAAACTTGTGGGAGCTTAGGAGAATGATCAGAATATAAGCATTAGGCTCTTCTTGCTCCCCTTGGCCTCTTTTTATAGGAAAGAGCCTCTTTTTCCCATTGGAAGTCTATCAGTCGACTGATGACTTACATCAGTCGACTGTCGCCGATTCTAACGGCTTCTGAATAGCCGAATTTGCTGTCGTCATCGCCAATGAGAAGACTATCGATCGGCAGCGATGGCGATTCAACGAATCTTGCCCATAGCCGTGACGATCGACTCACGATCTACTTCGTGGAAGTCGATTGCCAATAATAGCGATCATTGCCCGGCTGTATCGGCGATCGGTCAGTCGACTCTCAGTGATTCGGATAACCCCGATCATTGCCGGCGATCCCTCGACCTCTAATCGCATTTTAAAGGCGATTCGGTGACACCATGTTCCAGTCGACGTTGTAGGGATGTATACTGAAAAGTCTATCTTTTGTATGAACATCTTTATTTTGAAATAAGAATCACATGATCATTGTTTGCATATTTTTATGGTTATGCAATATTGTCTAATACTTTACATTGTAGTTAACATGGTGTATGGTGTCACACAGGAGATCATGTTATCGGCCCCTTGAAAAGTATAAGTAAAGGCTCACAACCGAGATGACTTTGGACAAACCATCGGAATGGTTGTAGTGTGGTTTGGTATTGGTTTGTCTTGACCATAGAATCACACTAGTGCACTTTGTGTGTATTGAGCAGGACCGACTTAGAGGTGATTCGATTTATTACTGACTACATAATCGAATCGGACCTCAGATATTATTTAGTACATGCTCTTAATCCCGATATAATAACGAACACATATACTTAGTACTCATCTCTTTGATTTATCAATGAGCGAGATTTATAGATTAAATCGATAGACTCGGTAAGTTAGGAGATGATATTATTTATATGGTGTGCCATTGATTATAGGAGGAAACCGTGTCCTATATATTAGGATGATGATGTCCCCTTGAGGAGCTCATAAGGTTCATCATGTAAACCCTGCAGGTGGACTAGGTCCGACATGATGAAAAGGTTGAGTGGTACTACTCAAAGAGTTAGATGTTGATTAATTAATGGTCGGTAAATTAATTAATCGACAGACATTCGAGATCTTAAACACGGGGAAAAAATATACAAATAATATATGGAGCCCATATTATCATATGGGGGTTGGTGAGGTAGATCAATGATGAACCTTTAGTGGATTGGATCATCATTAGTGAATCGGACTTTATGTGGGCTTGATCCATGGGTGGCCAAGACCCAACTCCTCCTCATGGTCCCTAATATAGCCTATTAACACCTCATGATGCTTAGATCCAATGGATAGAAACAAAAGTCTAAGATCCATTGGTAGAGATTAAATCTCTAAGATCCGACGGTTGAGATTAAATCTCTAGATTCGACGGTTGAGATTAAATCTCTAGAACCAATGGAGGAGATTAATTCATGACTTATCCCTAACTCTATAAAAGGGTGTCAAGGGGTTAGCGTGAACAACAATTGAAGGAGAGCAAGGCTTGGGCGGCAAGAGAAGGGAATCCTAGTTGAGATAGGATTAGGATTAGGGTTAGGGTTTGGAGGCTAGGGCGGCACCAAATAAGGCAAGGTTTTCTTTCTTCTTCCTTGTCTTGTGGCCAATGTCCAGCAAGTTTCCAGCCCCTTCCCAGCCCTTGGCCGACGCCCAAAAGCTCCCTTCTCCCTCTCCTTAGGTGGTGGAAACATGATATAGGGCTTCCCTTGGTGTCTTGGTTGTTTTCCCACCATCTTCTCCTTCATCTAGTTGGCCGGCGGCAAGGAAAGCTTTGGTTCCTTGTTGGTTGTTTCTAGTGAGGAGAAAAACCTTGTTTATATTCTTCCTCTTGCTTTGGAAGAGCAAGGAAGGGAGATTTGCAATCTAGGAGCTTCGACTTTTGGTGGATCGTCGCCCACACGACGTCCAAAAGGAGGAAGGTCATACATTAGAAGATCGAGAGGTATACCTATTCTACTTTCTTCTTTTGTTTGTTGCTTGTTTTTGTTTTTCAATTATAAGCATGTTATAAATCTGTAAATGGCTAAATAATACTTGGATCCTGAGCATAAACACAAAAACCGACGATCCGGACATCGTCTATTCCGCGGCTACTCGTAGAATAGAGGATGGTCGCTTAAACAACTAGTTTGTTCAAGTGACCTCTCTAAACGAATAGCACGACGATGACTTGGTGGTTTGAGCAATCCGTTTTGTCTAGGATTAATTTTTTTTAATCCGGGGACATCGAAGGGATCACCATGGTCAAGCTACCGAGGTGAAGTGGGAAGCGAAGTTTCCCCTCACGGACTCGATAAGCAAAACCCTACAATTGGTATCAGAGCCAAGGTTTCCGATTTTGTGTGTTTAGGATTCGGTTAATTTTTATGCACTTTTTCATATATTATATGTGCCGGATAATAGTAGGATATGCGTAGTTTAACTCTTTGGTTGCAGGCATAAGATCCGACTATTATGGCCATATGTGTGTGTGTGATTGTATGTGTGTAAATATTTATTTTGTTGAATCCTCGGGATTGACGAGGCTAGTATTTAATTTTTGTAAATTAAATACGGCATTGTTTAGCCACTCTTTATTTTATTTTACTTTCGATCTAGATTTCATGTACACTCCCTCGTGGAGTATAGGATCGATGGATGTAAATTAAAATAGGTTTTAGTCTCGGCTCGGATCTCCGGATGGTTCGTACATGGCGTAGGAGGAGCGGACGAGATGGCGATGCGATGGGAGTCATATTGAAGACAAAAGCCATAATAGTTGGAAAATAATTTATTTTTTATATTTATTGCTTTTTGTTTGATATGCATGTCGTAGGCTAGGAAAATTCCTCAATTTCAAATTACTAAGTGGGAGAGGGATATTTTTATAAATTCCCGCGGCCTCCATTACGATTTGACAAGTGATGCAAACAAACTTGCGCGTCGGCTCTGAGTGCCTTCCTCCATATCGGATGGGTTTATTTGTGGATCACAAGGTCGAATATGGTTATATGAAATTATTAAGGAGCGTGTGTACTTACTCATCGTAAGGCACATAACCCGAGATAATTACCTTGGTACCAAGTAATGGTGAACACTTAGATACAAATATAAGTATCATCCCTATTGGAGTCACTGCTTTTATTTGTAGGGCCAAAGAGGAACCAACTATTAATTTTACTTGTCAAAAAGTTAGGTTGACAAGATAGTAAAATTAATGGATAAAACCTCCTCTTACAAATATAGAATTCGTATACGTCCACACTATCGTGGCATACGATATTCACGGTGTTTTGAGGTGTTGGTTGATTTTAAAATTTTATTGTTTGAGGAATCAATAATTTTTGAAATCTAATGTTTTGATTTATGTGATTCTTAGGTTTTCTTTCAAAATGACTTTCAACCCACTTACTGTGATACTGAAAGAGAACAAACTTATTGGACCCAACTATGTAAATTGGAAGAGGAATCTAGACATTGTCTTGACTGCTGAGGAATACAAATATGTACTCCTCGAAGAGTGCCCTCCCAAGCCTACAGATAATTCTGGGAAAAAGGAGAGAGAGAGCTATAAGAAGTGGATCAAGGCTAATGAGATGGTGCGGTGTTACATTTTGGCATCTATGTCAAATGTACTGCAACATCAGCATCAAGCCATGTCCACTGCTTATGATATGATGCTCAATCTCAAGGAGCTTTTCGGACACCAGAATCGGGCTGCGAGGCAAGAGGCCATGAGAAACTTGATGACGACCACCATGGTCGAGGGAACACCCGTGAGGGATCATGTTCTCAAGATGATGACTCATTTGAATGAGCTGGAGGTCCTAGGAGCTGAGATCGATGGGGAAACCCAGGTCGATATCATACTCCAGTCTCTACCTAGGAGTTTTGAGCAGTTTTGCCTCAACTACAACATGAACAAGAGGTTTTATTCTTTGGTGGAGCTTCTGACAGAACTCCAGGCGGCAGAGGGACTATTTCGTCAGAGTGCTCAGGCGTATGCCATGGTGACCCAGAAGGTTTCTACTTCTAAGCAAAAAGGCAAGAAGAAGAAGAAACAAACCGGGGCGAAGGCGATGGGAGGTACTCAGGGAGGAGTGAAGAAGTCGAAAGGCAAGTGCTTTACTTGTAAGCAGACTGGACACTGGAAGAAGGACTGCCCCAACCGCAAGAACAAAGGTATATCTTTTGGTCTAGTCGTTGAAACATGTTTAGCGGTGTTATCTACCGGCACCTGGTGTGTAGATACGGGAGCCACTGATCATGTCTGCAATACTTTTCTGAGGGTTCCAGAAATCGACGACCGGTGAGGAGATTACCGATACTTGGGCGATGCCACGGTGGATTTACGATGGGAGATGTTCATTTATCTTTTGAGAAAAATAAACTTTTGGTTCTTAAGAATTGCCTTTATGTACCCTTATTTAGAAAGAATTTAATTTCAGTTTCTAAATTGTTTATGGATGAATATTCTATTTCTTTTAATGATAGAGTTGTTATAAGAAGGAATAAGGACATTATCTGTTCGGGTGCATTGATAGGAAATTTGTACACACTTGAACCAAAACCTCTCACGATGCAAATTGAAGTTAATAACTCATCTTCTAATTCCAATAAGAGAAAAGAACCTTCGAAGATGAACCAAACATATCTTTGGCATCTTAGGCTTGGTCACATTAACCTAAGCAGAATTCAAAGGTTGATAGCTGATGGACCTCTGGGTTCATTAGTGGTGGAGGATCTCCCAACCTGTGAATCTTGCTTGGAGGGTAAGATGACCAAGAGGCCTTTTAAGGCCAAGGGGTATAGAGCCAAAGATGTATTAGAATTGGTTCATTCTGATTTGTGTGGTCCTATGTCTATCCAGGCTAGAGGTGGTTTTGAGTATTTCATCTCTTTTATAGACGATTACTCAAGATATGGATATATTTATCTGATGCGCCGCAAGTCTGAATGCTTTGACAAGTTCAAAGAATTCAAGGCTGATGTGGAGAAACGTCAAGGTAAAAGTATCAAGACACTACGATCTGATCGTGGTGGTGAGTACCTCTTGGGAGAGTTTAGGAACTACTTATCATAGGCTGAGATTCAATCCCAATTGACTGCACCTGGCACACCCTAGCAGAACGGTGTAGCAGAGCGAAGGAATAGGACTCTTATAGATATGGTTAGATCGATGATGAGTTATTCTGACTTGCCAGATTCGTTCTGGGGATATGCTCTAGATACGGCGGTGTACATTCTGAACTTTGTTCCATCTAAATCAGTGCCTTCTACTCCCACGGAGTTGTGGACTGGGCGAAAGCCTAGTCTAAGACATATTCGGATATGGGGGAGTCCAACACATGTGCTAAAGGCAGATGCTGGTAAGTTGGAACCTCGTACAGAAGTACGCATGTTCGTTGGCTATCCCAGGGGAACGAAGGGTGGATTGTTTTATAGTCCTAGAGATCAGAGGGTGATCGTTAGCACAAACGCCAGATTTCTAGAAGAAGACTATGTGATGAGCCACAAGCCTAAGAGTAAAATTGTTCTGGAGGAGTTAAAAGGGGAAGTCACTTCTTTAGTACCACCGGTACAAGAGGATATACCATATGTCACTGCACCGTGTGTCACAGAGGATACACAGGTGATACCTCATCGTAGTGGGAGGGTTGTGAGACAGCCTGATAGATTCATGTTCTTGGGAGAATCTTCTGATTTGATCCCTGGTGAACATGAACCTGATCTCTAGACATATGACGAGGCAATCCAAGATAGAGATGCAGTATCTTGGCAAAGTGCAATGAATGATGAGATTGAATCTATGGATTCAAATCAGGTCTGGGAGCTAGTAGAACCACCCGATGGTGTAAAAACCATTGGATGCAAGTGGATCTACAAGAGAAAGAGAGGGATAGATGGGAAGGTTGAGACCTTCAAAGCGAGGCTTGTTGCGAAGGGGTACACTCAGAAAGAGGGTATCGATTATGAGGAGACCTTTTCGCCGGTAGCCATGCTTAAGTCTATCCGGATTCTCTTATGCATAGCAGCTCATATAGATTATGAGGTGTGGCAGATAAATGTCAAGACAACTTTCCTTAATGGAAGTCTTGAGGAAAACATCTACATGAAGCAACCAGAGGGATTCATTGCTAAGGGCAAAGAGCATCTTGTATGTAAGCTTAATCGGTCCATTTATGGATTGAAACAAGCTTCGAGGTCTTGGAACATCCGGTTTGATGAGGTGATCTAGTCTTATGGATTTATTCAAAGTCCGGATGAGTCTTGTGTATACAAGAGATGTGACGGAAACGTAGTAGTATTTCTTGTACTATACATAGATGACATTTTGTTGATTGGCAACAATATCAAGGTGTTATCGGACGCAAGGGTATGGTTGTCCAAACAGTTTGATATGAAGGACTTGGGAGAGGTGGGACACATCCTTGGGATCAAGGTTATAAGAGATCGCAGGAAAAGGATGTTGTGCTTATCCCAAGCTTCATACATAGACACGATTATGGAGCGTTTTAGCTTGAAGAACTCCAAGAAGGGTTTTCTACTTTTCAGGCACGGAGTTCCTTTATCTAAGGAGATGTGTCCTAGATCATCTGAGGAGATAGAGGAGATGAAGGCGGTTCCTTATGTTTCGGCAGTAGGAAGCCTCATGTATGCGATGCTCTGTACGAGATCAGATATCTGCTTTGCCATGGACATGGTCAGCAGATATCAGAGTAATCTAGGATAGGGACATTGGACTGCGGTAAAGCATATATTGAAGTACCTAAGAAGGACTAAGGATTATATGCTGGTTTACCGGGCATACCAATTACTCCCTGTGGGTTACACGGATTTCGACTTCCAATCTGATAGGGATAACAGTAAGTCTACCTCAGGTTTTGTGTTTACTTTGGGAGGTGGAGCCATTGTATGGAGGAGTGTCAAGCAGAAATGCGTGGCGAACTCCACCATGGAAGCTGAGTATGTGGCGGCCTCTAAGGCGGCCAAAGAAGTTGTATGGCTCAGGAACTTCCTGATGGACTTGGATGTGATTCCTGGTTTGCCCAGAACTATCACAATTTATTGTGATAATAGTGGTGCAATTGCAAACTCGAAGGAACCACGAGCCCATAAGGCTAGTAAACACATAGAGCGCAAGTACCACCTGATACGAGAAATCGTAAAGAGAGGAGAAGTTGCTGTGGCCAAGATTGCATCAGAGGATAACCTGGCAGATCCTTTCACAAAGGCCCTTCCGGCGAGAGCTTTTGATCGGCATGTGGAGGGAATGGGGATCAGATGTATGGTAGTTTGAAGACATCATAGTCTTTTAGTATAAGTGGGAGATTGTAGGGATGTATACCTAAAAGTCTATCTTTTGTATGAACATCTTTATTTTGAAATAAGAATCACATGATCATTGTTTGCATATTTTTATGGTTATGCAATATTGTCTAATACTTTACATTGTAGATAACATGGTGTGTGGTGTCACATAGGAGATCATGTTATCGGCCCCTTGAAAAGTATAAGTAAAGACTCACAACCGAGATGACTTTGGACAAACCATCGGAATGGTTGTAGTGTGGTTTGGTATTGGTTTGTCTTGACCATAGAATCACACTAGTGCACTTTGTGTGTATTGAGCAGGACTGACTTAGAGGTGATTCGATTTATTGCTGACTACATAATCGAATCGGACCTCAGATATTATTTAGTACATGCTCTTAATCCCGATATAATAACGGACACATATACTTAGTATTCATCTCTTTGATTTACCAATGGACGAGATTTATAGATTAAATCAATAGACTCGGTAAGTTAGGAGATGATATTATTTATATGGTGTGTCATTGATTATAGGAGAAAACCGTGTCCTATATATTAGGATGATGATGTCCCCTTGAGGAGCTCATAAGGTTCATCATGTAAACCCTGCAGGTGGACTAGGTCCGGCATGATGAAAAGGTTGAGTGGTACTACTCAAGGAGTTAGATGTTGATTAATTAATGGTCGGTAAATTAATTAATCGACGGACATTCGAGATCTTAAACACGGGGAGAAAATGTACAAATAATATATGGAGCCCATATTATCATATGGGGGTTGGTGAGGTAGATCAATGATAAACCTTTAGTGGATTGGATCATCATTAGTGGATCAGACTTTATGTGGGCTTGATCCATGGGTGGCCAAGACCCAACTCCTCCTCATGGTCCCTAATGTATCCTATTAACACCTCATGATGCTTAGATCCAATGGATAGAAACAAAAGTCTAAGATCCATTGGTAGAGATTAAATCTCTAAGATCCGACGGTTGAGATTAAATATCTAGATCCGACGGTTGAGATTAAATCCCTAGAACCAATGGAGGAGATTAATTCATGACTTATCCCTAACTCTATAAAAGGGTGTCAAGGGGTTGGCGTGAACAACAATTGAAGGAGAGCAAGGCTTGGGCGGCAAGAGAAGGGAATCCTAGTTGAGATAGGATTAGGATTAGGTTTAGGGTTTGGAGGCTAGGGCGGCACCAAATAAGGCAAGGTTTCCTTTCTTCTTCCTTGTCTTGTGGCCAACGTCCAGCAAGTTTCTAGCCCTTTCCCAGCCCTTGGCCGGCGCCCAAAAGCTCCCTTCTCCCTCTCCTTAGGTGGTGGAAACAAGATATAGGGCTTCCCTTGGTGTCTTGGTTGTTTTTCCACCATCTTCTCCTTCATCTAGTTGGTCGGTGGCAAGGAAAGCTTTGGTTCCTTGTTGGTTGTTTCTAGTGAGGAGAAAAACCTTGTTTCTATTCTTCCTCTTGATTTAGAAGAGCAAGGAAGGGAGATTTGTGATCTAGGAGCCCACACGACGTCCAAAAGGAGGAAGGTCATACATTAGAAGATCGAGAGGTATACCTATTCTACTTTCTTCTTTTGTTTGTTGCTTGTTTTTGTTTTTCAATTATAAGCATGTTATAAATCTGTAAATGGCTAAATAATACTTGAATCCAGAGCATAAACACAAAAACCGGCGATCCAGACATTGTCTATTCCACGGCTACTCGTAGAATAGAGGATGGTCGCTTGAACAACTAGTTTGTTCAAGTGACCTCTCTAAACGAATATCACGACGATGACTTGGTGGTTTGGGAAATATCTTTTGTCTAGGATTAATTTTTTTTAATCTGGGGACATCGAAGTGATCGCCATGGTCAAGCTACCGAGGTGAAGTGGGAAGCGAAGTTTCCCCTCACGGACTCGATAAGCAAAACCCTACAGACTGGCACACCCCAAGTATGACTAATTCATACTTGAAAACATACCCTAAGCCTAGACTTACCCTTCTAGCTTCTCCATCAGCCTTGCGCCTTCATGATTTCTCTGAGTCCACGACTCCATCCATGCGCTTGCCTTCAAAAGCTTCCTTCGGTTTCGTCATGCTTTGGGTTTCTTCTTTGCCAAAGTATGCTTGGACTTTACGCTGCCAAGACTACATGCTTGGACTTATGCCGCCAAGACTTGCCTTTGGACTTTCTTTTCCAAGGACTGCTTGGACTTTACGCTGCCAAGACTATATGCTTGGACTTACGCCGCCAAGACCTTTCCTTTGACTTCTCTTTGCCAAGATCACACTTGGACTTGTCTTTTACCAAGTCTTCATACTTGGATTTTCCTGTCACTTAAACATGTTCACAATTAGATCATAAAGCATTGCCTAACTTAGATGATTATCCAAACATCAAAATATATAAATACTTGGGGCATTGTTGCACCAACACCTTTGATAATTATTCACTGGTCGATCTATTTCTGTTATGTATGGAAATGTTTGTGAATATTAAGAATATAGAACATGCTCTTGACTTGATGGTCATTATGAGGGGTTAGAGATGTTCATATTTATGTAAGTGGAGATTATTTAATCTGGGCAAATAGCAAGACATTATATCCAGGAAAACGGTTAAGTACCACCAGGAGAAAGGTTTAATACCACCTAGAAAATGGCTGGGAGCCACCTGGAGGATGACAATGGATCATCAGGTGAGTGACTACGTGTCATTCAGAGAATGATTATGTACTATTTGTAGAGCGGCTAAGTTAGGCGTAATAACTTTTCTTAGCATTGATCGCTCTATGAGCAGCTATGTAAGATGTAACAACTTTCATAGCACTGGATTGCTCAGTGTGCTTACTGTCACATGAGCCATTTTTCTAAGTATGAATTGGTTGTTCTAATGGTCTTTGTGACTATTGATCTCTGTTCTATTAGTCTTTTTGGGACTATGGCCTCCGACATAATTCTGGTCTATGTGACTTGATACTTCTATTAGTCATTTGAGACTAATGACTCTTGCTCTATTTGGTCTATGTGACTAAATACATCTTATTAGTCTATGTGACCATTTTGTCTATGTTACATACTTTGGACGAGTGGGAGATGTAGCCACATCGTGCACACGTTGTGGTGCAACATGTGCATGGCGCTGCATGGCGCACTTCGTGCAGCGCAAGTCACCCCCTTTATAAGGGGGTGTGTAGCGTCCAAAGAAAAGAAGGAGAGTTTTAGGGTTTACGCCGAAAGGCTGCTTCGTCAAAGAACGAGAGATAGGAACACCGAGGCACGACCGGGACTTGGCTTGTGGAGGAGAAGGAGCTTTCGCGGTGATCGTTCCTTAGATAGAGAGTCATCTTCTTCCATTACTACTCGGACGCGAAGGTTCTGTAAGTTTTAATTTTTTTCAGTTTTTATTTACAGCTTCCTTTTTCATTTATTTTTAATAAGATTATCTCGATTAGATGCTTAAAACAACCAACAGGTGAAGTATTACATCCTATATGCATAAAAAATGCGCATCTATCTTCATCATTAACTTGCTTCCCATTTTTGAATCCATCTATTGTAAATGCAGCATTGCGAAGATGTTTACGTTCCAACACGAAGTATGGAAAATAAAATGCAGTATCTTTCGAAGGAGAATACTCTAACCAAGTAAATTTCTTAAATCAATGACTTTGAAATCGCCGATTTTAACATTCAAATTTGGTCGATGGTTACACATTCTTAATAGGTTGATATGTTTCCATCTTAATATAAGCTCGTCTAATTTCACCCCTTTGATTAACAGGATATTTTAATATCGAAGTACGTAATGCTAGATCAGGTTCAAGAGAACTAACATTGACACCAATTATAGGAGATTTGTTAGAATGTGGATCACTAGAATTTGAAATATCAATATTTGATAGAGAATGCCCCTAACTTATCGATATCTGCTCGTTTAGTTTAAAAAAAAATTGATAGTTTTTCTTTTCTTCGTTCCTTGAGTTTTTTTATATTAAAATGAATAAATGTAGAAATTAAATAAATAGAAAACTCTAATAATTCAAAAAAATCCCCATAAAAAATTATTTTTAAAATTTCACGATTGTTTTTCTATTCGCAGGAAGATCATGTTGTTACACAATTATTGAATCTCTTTTCTCTATATTTCGAGATAGAGAAGTCTAAATTTTCTAAAAATCCTATTATCTTTTTGTTGACGATGAAATTTTTTTATCGGATAAGAAATAAAATATTTAAGTTATCTTTGAATATTGAACTCCTTGTCTACTATAAAAAGAACGAAAATAGTGTTGCAGAGAGGAAAGGAAATAGTGCTATGAAGAGAAAAAGAGATTATATCAAATTGATAGAAACTTGTATCCTATCTCGTAGAGAAATAGAGAAGAGTATGAAAGAAAGAAGATAGAATGATCGCTTTGAGAGGATCAACCTTCAATAATCAACATAATTTGATTATTTAATTAAAATTGATTTATTATCTATTCCAAAAATTACATGAGATCTCGGCATCTAAAAATGTTTTTTCAATCAAAATTTATACTAATAAATCAAACAAACTATCATAACAAAAAAAAAAGGGAAAAAAAAGTCTAATAAAAAAATTAAATATAAAGATAATATTTTGAAAGGCTCATTTGAAAATATTCATTAAAGGATTATATCATTAATTGGTGCAATAGACAAATTTAGGATAACAAATTAAATAAGTTAAAATTAATATGTTTATTAACTTATAAATGTAATGATATTTATAAAATTTATCATTTTATATTTTATTTTTAAAATTAATTATTTTTAATTTGATATTTAAAATTTTTATTGAAATAATTAATGGATTTGTGATGAATTTAAAAAAAAAATAAAACCAAAATTATTTTAAAAAATCTAAAATTTTGTGGGGCTAGAGCTCACCCTTGCCTATGGGTGGCTCCACCCATGCCTAGAAGAAAGACTGAAAGCGATTTTTTTTTGGCAAATACGGATATATTTTTTTTATTGATTTTTTTTATCTTTGTTCAATCGGTTTCCTTCCCAGTGATCATGCAAAGCTATACGAATTATTCATTTGTATAATTGAACTAAGAAGTTTTTAGGAACCAAGTATATCATATCGGACATAATCTTTTCCACAATTAAACAACTTAGATGATATAAAAAAGTTAGAATCTCTTATACATCAAGAGTTTTTTTTTTGGCATAAAAACTAGTTTCAATTGGATCACAACTATAAATGTTATTAATATATTATTGGTGCAATCGGTCCCAGGCCAATATTGACCAAGGTCGAATGAGACTCGAGTAGGATTTTGATATTTGATAATAGATTTGACAATACATATGATCATATGACTAGTGGATGGTTTAGAACATCCAAGGTCATATGAGGAAGATTGTTAGGAGGTGATTATTAGAGTAATCAATCTTAGCTCAAGGTTGACCAAGCTCGAGTAAGACTCGAGTGAGAAGTCCAAAAATGGATTCTCAGCAAGGAGAAATTCAAGTTTGGAGACTTGACAAAGGAAAATTCACATATGGATACTTGGCAATGGAGAAGTCCAAGAATAGATGCTTGGCAAGGGAAAAGTCCAAATGTGTAGTTTTAACGACGAAAGTCCAAGTATTGATACTTGGCAAAGGAAAGTTCAAGGATGTAGTCTTAACTGTGTAAGCCCAAGAGTGAAGTCTTGTGAGCGTAAGTCCCAGAGGCACGACCTCTTGGCAAATATAGACCCGTTAGTATGACACAGTCGATGGAAGCACTTGAAGGCTAGCACCAAGGGTGAGAAGTCGTGGACTCGAACCAAGAGCATGAGGCTAATAGAAGTGGCTTGAAGGCTTGGGTCTAAGCTAAGGGTACCTGATGGCATGACGAAATCGATGGAAGTACTTGAAGGCTAACGTGAAAGACTCGGATGAACCCTGAGGGCGTAAGGCTAATGAAAGTGACTTGAAGGCTTAGGTCTAGGTTAAGAGTGAGTGTCAAATATGAGGGAACCATACTTGGGATAAACCTCACTTTTGAGGTTTACCAGTCGACTGGTGGTATTGATCAGTCAATTGGTCGAGTGCTTGACATTCGAGAGCTCATATTGACTGGGGCAGTTGACTAGGGTTATGACCTAGCCGGCTGGTCAAGTAGTGGACTGAGGCTGACGACTATGGTAATCAACTGTTGGGTCAGGTTAGGGCAACCGACTGATCGGGCAATTTCTGACGTGGATTAGTCCATCGTAAGACAACGGTTAAGCAGACAATTGACTGGTGGGTAAGAGCAGTCGATTGCCAGACGAAAAATCAGCCCAG
The DNA here is from genome assembly GCA_025175895.1 of Wurfbainia villosa. Taxonomy (NCBI): domain Eukaryota; kingdom Viridiplantae; phylum Streptophyta; class Magnoliopsida; order Zingiberales; family Zingiberaceae; genus Wurfbainia; species Wurfbainia villosa. The sequence continues at coordinate 94,836,357 of CM046001.1, forward strand.
ACGGTGCTTTAAATGGAGGTTGTTGGTGCAATCGACCCAGGTCACGATTGACCAGACTCGAGTGAAACTCGAGTAGGATTTTGATATTTGACAATGAGTTTGACCATATATTGACCATATGACTAATGAATGTTTGGGATCTCCAAAGTCATATGGGAGAGATTATTTGGGGGGATTGTTAGATCAATCAACTTTGGAAGTCCAAGAATGTTTTTGGCAATTGAGAATTCCAAGTTTGGATACTTGACAAGAAAAGTCCAAGTCATCGGTACTTGACAATTGAAAAGTCCAAGCATAGTATTGACATGTGAAAGTCCAAGCATGGTCTTGGCAATTGTGAAAGTCCAAGCATGGCCTTGGTAATTGAAAGTCCAAGTCATGGGTACTTGGCAATTGGAAAGTCCAAAGGTGAAATCTTGGCAGCATAAGTCAAAGTGTATAGTCTTTATGGCGTAAAGTCCAATTGAACTTTGACAATGGGAAAGTCTAAGGGTGAGATTTTAGCAGTGTAAAGTTCAAGCATGTAGTCTTGGGGGTATAAGTCCAAATGAACCTTGGCAAAGGACCCGATTAGCATGACATAGTCGATGGAAGTACCTAAAGGCTAGTGCAAAGGATGAACGAGTCGTGAAGAACTCGGATGGATCCTGAGAGTGTGAGGTTGATGGAGGTGGCTAGAAGGCTCAGGTCTAGGCTAAGGGTGGTAAATCAAGTATGAGGGGATCATACCTGGGTTAAACCTCATATTTGAAGTTTACCAGTCCACTGGGGTTATTGACCAGTTGACTGACTGAGTGTTCAACACTCGGGAGCTCAATTGACTCACAGTAGTCGACTGAGATTATGACCAGTCGACTGGTAATAGTCGACTACATCTCGACTACTGCGGTGTCACTGGTAGTCAACTACCATGTATGGACAGTCGACTAGTCTTGAGCAATCGACTACAATATATGGGCAGTCGACTGATCATAAGCGGTCAAAGCACAGAAGCTCTGGTAGTCAGTTTGACAGTCGACTGATGATGCAATAGTCGATTTCTAGTAAGGGAAGTGATGCACGCGAGCATGACTCTCAAATCTCTGACGGGAATCATCAGGGACTCGTAGCACGTGCTCGCGCTCAACGCCCGCAAGTGCACGGGTGTCGTCAAGTAATAAAAGATTATCGATCTTACAGAGACAAAAATTCGATTACCGTATGTCCAGTGAATGGTGTTGTTCAGAATTAATATCCTAAGAGTATAGGTTGCGAGGTTGACGCTAGTCCTCACTCTAGTACGGTGTCACTCAGAGGAAGGGAAGGTTAGTTCGAAGTTCTTAAAAAAAGATTCTAGGACTTCAGTTTCACTTGTGCGTCGTGGAACATGCTATTAATTAGGTGAGTTGAGATCTCCAATTATGATCTTGAGGGAGGATCAATATGTAATTGCCCAATGAGCTTTTGCTTCTACCGGAGGCTATATATTCCTAGCCAAGTTTACCTTTCGGATCATCAGAGCTCAGGAGGTTGATACCGTTGGGAGCCTTCTATCACTAAGGTCCCTCAACCCTTCTAGAGTTAATCTCTCCTACTTTGTCCCTTCTGTTAAGATAGGTTATTTGGTACCAAGACGTCCTAACAATCCCTATGTAGAGGTGGATTTTGTTTCATATCCTGTCTTATCATATTCTATCTTCTACGATTACTGGAGGCAGGATGACCGCAAGGCTCATCCTTGATTCTCCTAGGTTTTTGATATGAAGGCTGTCACCCTTTGTATTGGCTACGCAAAGTAGAATTAGAATCAAAACATCATCTTCATAAATCTCAACAACACAAAAATGCAAATAGAATCAAAGGAGATAAATAACTATTTGAACTAACATGTCCACAAACACAAGTTACTCCCTAATCCTAGAATCGAAGTATCTACTCCATAAACAAGGAAAAATAAACATAAGACAACTTAGAAAACATTATTACAATGAAAGTAGAACAAGGAGATAAAGGAGATACTCTCTGTCCTAACCAATATGTGTGTCTTGGTTGTTCTCCACAATGTCGGAGCATCGGGATGGTTCTCCTAGTCGTTTCTTTCCTCCCCGTCGCGAGTCTCCTGTGCTTTTTAGGGCACTGTTTGTCATTCTAGCTATCAGGGCCTCCTCCCTAGGGTTTGGGCATACCTTCCTTTTTATAGACGTGCAACCAGCTCTTCATAAATCCCACGAAAACCCTAGCCTCATCAAAACTGTCGAGCGCCACACGACTGTGTGGAATCTTTTAATGCAGAGAGAACCACACCTTAGTTTTGATGTATGAACAATAGTTAAAGTTAGGATTTATTTGTGTTCTGATATGAGTGTTAAGTGTGCATACTTAACAGGAAGTCCTAGTAGGTTGTGTTGACCGGACACTAGGCAGATATCTTGACAGATCAGGAGGATCGGACACCAGGCATGAAGTCCAGATGGGTCGAGTGGATCGGACATTTGGCATAAAGGTCGGTTGGGTAAGGAGACCAGACAATCGACAAAAAGTTCAATTGGTTCAGGAAGATTAGACAGCTGGTGGAAGCCCTGGTGGGTCAGATCGGATGTCAAGAATGGTAAGTCCGATAGGGCAGCCGACAGGTAAGCCTCAAGTGGAGAGGTGAGGTTGAGTCCTTTATAGGGGGACAAAACAAAGCGTTAATCCGACAGATAGTCCGTGTGAGACTTAGAAGTCAAGATCGAGCAATTTTACTACTGCTATCATGTTTCATATTGTTTTCTTGTGCTAATCTCATTTTGCAAGGATCAGTTGACTAAATGGATTCCAGTCGATTGGGTATAAGGTAGTCGACTAGATACTTAGTTGGCAGGATTAGCTGGTGATCGATCGAAGATTTGACATCACAGATAGAAAGATTTTCAGTCGACTTGAGAGTTTCAGTCGACTGAAGAGGCAAACTTTCCGATGTAGAGCGGGGTGACCTAGAGTTGCCTGGGGCATGTTCAGTCAACTAGAAGACCCTGCTGGTGCAATCGACCTAGGTCACGATTGACTAAACTCGAGTTTGACTTGAGCAATATTTTGATGTTCGATAAAATATATTACAATGTGATTGTCATGGGAAAGTCCAAGCTTGAGTCTTGGCAATTGGAAAGTCCAACATGGGTTGGCATGGAAAGTCCAAGCATGAGTCTTGGCAAGGGAAAGTCCAAGCTTGAGTCTTGGCAATTGGAAAGTCCAACATGGGTTGACATAGAAAGTCCAAGCATGGGTCTTGACAAGGGAAAGTCCAAGTTTGAGTCTTGACAATTGGAAAGTCCAACATGGGTTGGCAAGGGAAGTCCAAGGGTTGATATTGGCGATGTAAAATCCAAGCGGAAGTCTTGGCAGCATAAGTCCAATGGTTGACGGCGTAAAGTCCAAGCGATAGTCTTGGTAGTGTAAGCCCAATGTGCCTTGGAGGTATAGACCAGCTTAACATGACAATAGCCGATGGAGAAGGCTAGCGTATGAATGAACAAGTCGTGGATGACTTGGAGGGATCCGATAGGCGTGAGGCTGACGGATGTGGTTAGAATGCTTAGGTATAGGCTAAGGGTGATCTAGCAAGTATGAGAGCATCATACTTGAGGTTAAACCTTATGTTTGAGGTTATCAGTCGACTGGGGCTTTGGACTAGTCGATTGGTCAAGTGTTTTGACACTTGGCAGTCGACTGGGATTATGGTCAGTCGAATTGCTCAGAGTCAATTGGTGTTCGACTACAGGAAATGGCCTGACAGTCAATTGCCAGCATTGGGTAGTCGATCGATGATAAGCAGCGATGACTACCATAGATGGAAGTCGGTATTGGTCGGGTCGAAGCGAAATGCTCGTGATGACTCATCGATCGGCTACAACCACAGCGGTCGGCTAATGAGTAATGTGATCGGCCCAATATATCCGTTAGCTTGAATGCCGACGTGGATTAAGTCGTTGTCTCACAATGGTACTATTGGAAGTCGAATGTGGCCTTATGACAGTCGATTGCCAGGCACGAATCCAGCCTGATGCAGGCATAAAAGGAGCAGCTCGTGGAGGTTTTTGCCATTCTTCTTTGAGGGGTTTCTTGAGGTGAATTGCTGATGCATTTTAGGGTCCTTCAAGCTCATTCAAGAAACCACATCAACAATCATTCAAAGCCCTAGTTTGTAAAGTTTTCTTTACATTTCATTTATTTACTTGTTGAATTTTTGTATTACTTGTGTAATCGCTTATAAGAGGTTTCTCCACCTCCGACTTGTTGTCGAGAAGGAGTGTTTTGGTTTAGTGGTGATGTTTGCATCGCTAGGGCTCATTCGGGCCCAACCTGGAGTAGGAACCTTGAGGTTCCGAACCACATTATATTTGTGCATTGTGATTGTGTATCTTGTTATTTGTATTTGTCATTATTATTCCGCTGTGCTAACAAAAGTGTAGGCGATCAAAAACGGACAAATTCCATCTTCATCAACGAACGCGCTATTCACCACCCCTCTAGCGGTCATCAACATTCCTACAATTAGTATCAGAGCTAGGAGCTCTTCACCGGCTTTACATCCGAGGGAGCGCGCTAGAGGGAAGAAGATGAAGTTTGAAGAAAAATTGGGATGAGACATCAACACCCCAATTCCATACACCTTCTATAGACAAGAAGGGTTTGAGTAATGGAGGACACGAATAGAGGACTTCATGATGATGATGGACATTGAGCTATGGTCCGCCTTGATGGAAGGCTTTGAATTGCCAAGAGGGTCGAAGGGAGAGTATCTCAAGAAGAAGAGATGAACTCAAGACCAACTCCAAAAATCCTAGACAAATGACAAGGTAATCGATATGGTAGTTGTTTTAATACCTTACGAGTTATTGCCGAAGATAGGTGAATTTCAAGATGTCAAGGATCTACGGAGAAAATTAGCAATGCTTCACGAAAAATCCGAATCAGCTCAAGAAGAGGAGGAGGTCAAAGAAGCAAGCTCATCCTCACAAGAAAGTGAGGAGTCGAAAGTTGAGAAGGAGTCAACTTCCGGATCGGTGGAAGAGAAAGAAGTAGAGGAAGCCTCCGCCTCTAGGATTGAGGGGGAGGAGATTAGATCATCTACACCGGAGCAACCTCAAAAGGAACCATCAATCTCCGGTCGAGAAGATGAACAAGCTCAAGAGGCTTCCACCACCGACCTAGGTAACTAAAGCACATTAGTTAAAAAAAAAAATCATATAATTTGCTATGAGTATAGGGAACCTGGGCACTATAAGAGCAAGTGCCCTAAAAAGGTCAAGGAGGCTCCGCCGGCACCAAAAGTCAACAAGAATTCAAAGGATGCTGGAGTCCCCACTAGTAACAACAAGGAGCACATCATTTGCTTCAAATGTCAACAAAAAGGGTATTATATGAGTCAATGCCCTAGGGGGAGGAAGAAGACTCAAGAGGGAGCATTACATGTAGGGGGAGCCTCTAAGGCAAACTCTAAGGTATATTTTAGTAATGTACCTTCTTTAATTAATAGACAAAAGCATGCTAGAAATTTTATTGCTATTACTCATGAACAAAAGCATGCTAGAAATAGATTTTATTGCCTAGGTGCTAAACATGTAAATCTTAGAAATAAGGAGAAATTTGGGACTAATGTCCCTAGAAAAATTATACATAAGGCAAGTATTAAGAATATAGAAAATCATTTAGGCATTAACTCTAGGAAGGGTAGGCATATGCCTAAGAAATGGAACAATGCTCAAAGAATAGACGAAAAATAAAAAATTGGGCAATTGGAGTTGAAAAATCAAGTTTTGAGGTCAAGGCTTGAAAAACTTGAAAAACCCCTTGCAAGGATGCAAAACTCAATTAAAGGGTCAAATTATCAAAACCTAGAGTCTATGAAGCAAGGTTCACCCAAGGGCAAGAAAGGTTTGTGTCACAAACCTAAGCCCAAAGAGACCTATCATAATGTTCTATTTGATTATGGAACTCAACCTAAGTCTAGGAGAGCCAAGGTCACTGGGGAGGTCATTCTAAGGTTGACCACGGCAAGTGCCTAGTGGCTAAGGTTTCGAAAAAACCTAGGGAGACCACTAAGAAGGTTACAAGGGGAGTCACCCCTAGAGTTAACCTAGGCAAGACCATAATGACCAAGGCTACCAAGCCTAGGAGGATCATTAGGAGGGTATCTAGGAAGGTCATCCCTAAGGAATACCTAGTAAACCCAAGGAGATCCAATAGGTATTGGGTTCCTAGGAGCGTGATCGATTCACGCTAAATGGGTTAGGCTGTGCCAACTTTAAATAGATGGGTAGTTAACCTAACCATAGTAAAGTTGACACTTTAGGTCTTTTTCAAGGTTATCGGTATCTTGGAAATAAAATTTGAATTTAATCCTAAAGGATTTTAGGATGTGCCAATATAATAATGGAAGTTTGAAAATTTGATCAAATTGACATAATTTAGGTCTTAAAGTCATAGTGTGCTATTTTGGATTTTGGCACACTTAGGAGATAGTTGATAATATGACAAAATGAATTTAATCCTAACAAATGACAACTAATATTAAAATTTAGGTACTGTTATACCTTTATATTTTATTTGCCATGATTTATTTGTCATATGTCATGTCATGATATCATATTTATTTTCATCATTTTATATGTCATGATAATGCTTAGGTTTAAGGTTTTATGTCATGTATACTTATGTTCATATTTTATGTCATGACATCATGATTTTTGGCAATACTTATTTATACTATCATTTATGCCATGATCATTCCATGCATTAATTAAAATTGATTTAAGGACTATGACATGACTTGAAGTCCCATGTATAAGAGAATTAAGTAGTGTTGTCTTAGAAAATGCATGAGGCATTAGATTAGGATGAACAAAACTCACATCTCACGTCACATTGACTTGTGTGTATTTTCATACACTCTAGACATATGTGAGATGCTAGGAAATGAATTAAGTTCAAGGTGCATAGATTTTGCATTTAAATGAACTTAAACTCATTTTATATCATGGGTGGATCATGGGAAAAGCTAATGTGCAAGTCATGTGCATTGAGCTCATTGATCATGATCCAATATAGATTTTCAAAAATATTTCAAAAATATTTTAGAAAATCTTGGTGAAGTTTATCTTTTGAGAGCAATCACCATTGATAGAGTTGATACAAAGTAGGGCCAAAACATTGAATTTTTCAATAGTTTTGAACTTTGTGTCAAACTCACTATTTAATGGGTAATTTAATTTTCAAATATTTTTCACCCATTTTATTTTTCATAAGTATTATACATATGAATTTTCATGATTTTTCGATTTATGTATAATTAGTTATGATTTTCTGAATTCCATTTCTAAATACTGAATTTCTATATTTGGAGAAATCAGTCAATTGCTGCTTATGGCAGTCGACTGCTGAATGTCAGAGTCGACTTTCAGGCTTGATTTCGAGTAAACAAGGATGTTTAGCCCATGTCTCAGCTGTGTTAGGCTACCCTAATTGCTCTTAACCCTATGATATACTTTGGAAAGCATTGGAAAGGGTGAAAATCCATTGAATATGGATTAGGAGAGTTGTTTGGGTGTGTATTAAGTTTTAGGTGTGTGAAAGTTCAAGGTTGAACTTTTAACCTTAATTTTGATGGTTTAGTGTTTCTATAGGTTTAGGGACTCTCCAAGGACATTGTTGGTGCAATGGTCAAGAGGGAGAAAACCTTTAGGGGGAGGTTATCCATCATGGGATGATGGATGTATTCTTCCTCATGAGGGGGAGAATTTCGAGTTTTTAGATAAGTGAGGATTGCCTCTCTTTAGTGATATGAGACTTATCACTAGGAAGAGTGAAGGCATCCTAGATGTTTCTGGAGCAAGGGGGAGATTGTAAGATCTCATTGGGATATGAGACATTGACACCCTTGGGGAGAGCCTTTTTGATATATATCAAAAAGGGAGAAAATTGAAAAGGGAGAAAAAGGAATTCCCAATTTGGATAATTGGTTTGAATTGGTGTTCTAACTCAAACATGTTGGTTTTTGTCAAATATCAAAAAAGGAGAGATTGTTGGTGCAATCGGCCCAGGTCACGATTGACTAGACTCGAGTTTGACTCGAATAGTGATTTGATGTTAGTATTTTGATGTTTGACATTAATGTTTGACAATGAGTTGACCATTGTTTGACAATGGGTTGACTATATGGTTGACCATATGATGGAGAAGTCCAAGTGGGACACTTGACAATAGAAAGTCTAAGTCTTGGGTACTTGACATGGAAAGTCCAAGCATGAGTCTTGGCAAGGGAAAGTCCAAGCTTGAGTCTTGGCAATTGGAAAGTCCAACATGGGTTGACATGGAAAGTCTAAGCATGGGTCTTGGCAAGGAAAAGTTCAAGCTTGAGTCTTGGTAAATGGAAAGTCCAATATGGGTTGGCAAGGGAAGTCTAAGGGTTGATATTGGCGGCGTAAAGTCCAAGCAGGAGTCTTGGCAGCATAAGTCCAATGGGTTGGCAGCGTAAAATCCAAGAATGTGTCTTGGCAATGTAAGCCCAATGTGCCTTGGCAGTGTAGACCAACTTAGCATTACAATAGTGGATGGAAGCACCTGAAGGATAGCGTATGGATGAACAAGTTATGGATGACTTGGAGGGATCCGATAGGCATGAGGCTGACAGAGGTGGCTAGAAGGCTTAGGTTTAGGCTAAGCGTGGTCTAGCAAGTATGAAGGCATCATACTTAGGGTTAAATCTCATATTGAGGTTATCAGTCGACTGGGGCTTTGGACCAGTCGATTGGTCAAGTATTTTGACACTTAACAGCCGAATCGACTTATAGCAGTAGACTGAGATTATGACCAGTCGACTGTCGTGAGTTGACTAAGGTTCGATTGTGGTAAATAGCCTTGGCAGTCGACTACCAGCATTGGGCAATCGACTGATGGCTTGAGCAGTCGACTGCCATGGAGAGCAATCGACTGCTGGTCGAGGTTGTGGGAGCAAAACGCTCGGTAGCCGACTGATCAGTCGGCTACGAGATTGGCAGTCGACTGTCAGTGTATCCATTGGCTTGTATGTCGATGTGAATTAAGTCGTTGTGAGACAACGACACTGTTGGCAGTCAACTGTGTTGGTGCAATTAGCCCATGTCACGATTGACCAGGACTCGAGCTTGACTTGAGAGATGTTTTGATGTTCGACAAAAACATATAACAATATGACTGTCATGGGAAAGTCCGAGTCTTGGGTACTTGGCAATGGAAAGTCCAAGTGGGACACTTGACATTTGGGAAAGTCTAAGTCTTGAGTTCTTGACATGTAAAGTTCAAGCATGGGTCTTGGCAAGAAAAAGTCCAAGCATGGGTCTTGGCAAGGAAAAGTCCAAGCATGAGTCTTGGCATGGAAAGTCCAAGCATGAGTCTTGGCAAGGAAAAGTCCAAGCATGGGTCTTGGCATGGAAAGTCCAACATGGGTTGGCAAGGGAAAGTCCAAGCTTGAGTCTTGGCATTTGGAAAGTCCAAGGGTGTAGTCTTGGCGGTGAAAGTCCAAGTCATGAGTACTTGGCATTTGGAAAGTCCAAGGGGTTTGATATTGGCAGCGTAAAGTCCAAGAGGGAGTCTTGGCAGCAAATGGTTGGCGGCGTAAAGTCCAAGCGGAGTCTTGGCAGCGTAAGTCCAATGTGCCTTGGCGGTGTAGACACCGTTAGCATGACATAGCCAATGGAAGCACTTGAAGGCTAGCGCAATGGATGAACAAGTCATGGATGACTTGGAGGGATCCGAGAGGCGCGAGGCTGATGGAGGTGACTAGTGATGTGAGAAAAACATATAGGATTTTAGGAGTAGTTTTCGCTCACATCTCATTGTATTTTGTGTTAGTTTCATGCATATGTTACTCTATTTTTGCACGCATTTCCTATTTTCTGGTTCAGAGGTCTGCTCATTGTACTTTTGTGTGCAGGTTAGCTTTTCGGGTGAAAAAGACATGTTTTCGGAGCAAAAGAAGGACATTTCGCAGCTAGACGCAGAGTGGAACATGGCCAGGGCGTGGGGATTCCCACAGTCGTGTCCAATGGGCGAGAGCAGCACCCAGGGCCGCAACGGCCTGGCCGTGTGGAAACACATGACCGTGTGGCGACCCGACGGATTTGCGCAACTAGGGTTTTTTCTGGATTTTACAGTAGGTGATGTCTATATAAGGATGGCTCCGCCCAAACCCTAGGGGGAGGCACGACGGCTAAGACGGCACGCCGAAGCCCTAAAAAGCTTCGGTAACTCGCAACGGGGAGGAGGAACACCGCCGGAGGTCCACACCTTGCAACACAACGCCGGAGAGAAGATCACAAAAGCATTGTATATCTCTATTACTGCGTTTCATTCCTTATGTATTCAAACTTAGACATGCTTTGTGATTCTTCCTTCGTATACATGGAATAGTACTTTCGATTCTAGGATTAGGGAGTAGCTTGTGTACATAAATAATATTGGTTCATGTTAATTTCTGTCCATGAGTTTGATTTGACAATTGGTAGTTGCTCTTTATTATATTTATGCATATTTGGCTTTCTTTCCACTGTACTTAGGCGATACGAGGGGTGACGGCCCTCGTAATCTAAAATTTAAGAGATTTGATTAAGAAACCTAGGGGTAAACCTGATCTTCTGCAACTGCGGGGAGAAGGGTGCGGTGGAATCGGAAATGGTCCACAGAAGGGATTGATTTGACATCCTCGTACCATCTATCCCATCCTTTTAGGCGGAGATAGCTCCCGGTGAATGCAACGGCTCTGCGGGAGAGTGTATGATGTCTCTTCCACAAAATCGTAGGTAAACATCTAGACAACGCCAATTGACAACATTATTTTGTGATACACAAGTGAAACCGAAGTCCTAGAATCACCTTTTAAGACCTAGGCACACTCCTTTCCTCCTCCATGTGACATCGTACAGAGTAGAGTCCACCGAAAGCCCTCACCAACCGAAACCTCTTAGAGATCACATCCGAACAATTACAACCACTGAGTATATTGGTATTCGAATCCTAGTCCCTGTGGGATCGATAATCTTTATTACTTGACGACATTCGTGCATTTGCGGGCATTAAGCGTGAGTGCGCGCTTTGAGTCCTCGACGGTACCCATCGTGAGATTCGAGGTCGCGTCCGTGCGCATCAAGTTTTTAGCGCCGTTGTCGGGGACTGATCGATTCGATATCAAATCGAACAGTGGTAAATTGGATTGGACTTAGGATTAGATTATTTGCTTGCTTTATTTTCTTTCTAGTTTATCTTATTTTCTTTAATTCTATATTTTCCATATTTAGATTTAGTTTTTATTTTTAATAGTAGTTTCCTATTTACTTATTGCATCTTAGATTTTTATTTGCTAGATTGATTTATTTTCTGCTTTTAGAATTAGATCAGCACTCTTAACTTTGTGGTTTGGTTCGTCATATGCTTAGATGATTAGGGTCGGAAGGTATAATTCCGATCGACTTAGAAATTGAGCGAACCTTTCACCGTTGGAGAGTAGAACAGCGAAAATGGAGGATCAAGCTGCATCCGAGGTGAACATAGGTAATCGACCTCTGCGGGACTACGCAACTCCTAGCGCTAGAGGATTCAGGTCGAGTATCGTTGGACCGTCTATTTCGGCAAATAACTTTGAGCTGAAGCCGGCACTTATACATATGGTCCAGCAGAGCCAATCCGGGGGAGCTGCGATTGAAGACCCGAACCGACACTTATGTTAGGGCAATCTCTTGCCGTAATATGGTTTTGATGGTGTGGCAAAGGGTTTAAGTTAGTTTGATATGTTGATGTAATATGTGCGTTGAAGTCGTGCAGGACTTAGTAATTCGCACATGGAGCCGTGGCAAGTTTCACATCTCATGACTCGTGCCTTGAGTCGGTGAAGGATAGCTTTGTGGAAGCCGTGCGCTTGGAGCATCCGAGGGACCGCTGGACGAGAAGCTTGGAGTAAAGCCGGAGGAAGTAGACTTCTAGGCAAGAGACGCGAAGGAGCATTGCAGAGCCGTGCGCCTGATGCTGCCGAGGGAAGTGGCTGAGAATGAAGAGAACTTCGAAGGCGAGGGACTCCGAGAAATGAGAGTGAGCGATTGTAACCCGGGGAAGGGTAGCTCTTAGGTGAAACTTGGCCATTTGGCCAAGTGTCGGATGGGTTTTCCCGACACCAGTCGACTGCCATGTCATGGCGATCGCCGCTCAGTCGAGTGAGTTCGACCGTATACGGATCGACGATCGAATGATCGCCATACGTGGGCCGACCGAAAGACCATCGATCATCCAAGGCAAAGAATGATCGGTAGATAAGGGTTCGGCCAGAACCGCTTCGTAGACGCATCGGGCCGACGACGGAGTCGAGCCGATCGTGAGGTCCATCGGGCCGATCGCCAAGAGTTCCGTTGGACTACAACGGTCGGGATCCGACGTGTTCGGAGGCCGTTGTAGTGACGGCAGTCGACTGCCAAGGGCGGCAGTCGACTGATGGCGGCAAACGGGAAGAAGTTAGCCCTCTCTATAAAAAGAGAGGGTGTAAGCCTTTGAGAGGCTAATGCTCATACTCCAAACAATCTTCCTAGTGCCCCACAAGCTCTAAACTCTTCTTACTTGTCTTTACTTCCATCCTATTGTAAGAAGAGTGATCTTGGTTGTAAAGGTTACCTCCACCTAGCTTTGTGCAAAGGAGAGACCGATAGTGATTGGTTTTGGCGGAGTGATTCACCGTGGACGAATCGGACCGTGGATTAGCGGCGTAGCCGTGAACCACGTTATATCTCGGTGTTTGTATTGCTTGCTTATATCTTGCTTGTCTTTTGCTTTGCTTTGTATATTCCGCTTGCGCTAATTAGTTGTGTAGACGAGCAATTTACGACGTCCAACGTACGAGGGCTATTCACCCCCCTCTAGCCGGCCATATCGATCTCCTTACAAGTGGTATCAGAGCCGAGGTTGCTTGTCACCGGACTAACCGCCGCAACAAGCCCTACATCAAAAATGGCCGGCTCCAACATCCATCCCCCGAAGTTTGAAGGAGAATTCGCTTGGTGGAAGAAGCGAATGGAGGTATTTTTCGAAACGGATTTTGATATAATGATTACAATGGAATCCGGGTTCGTTTTGCCCAGGGATGAAGAAGGGAAGCCAATAGAGAAATCTAGGTGGACCAAGAGGCAAAGAGAGGAGCACCTTGCAAACTCCAAAGCCAAGCACCATCTCTACAATGTGCTCCCTCAATAAGAGATCAACCGGATCGGAGAATGTGCTAGCGCCAAAGAGATGTGGGAAAAGCTTATAGAACTCCATGAAGGCACATCCGAGGCCAAGCTAGCAAGGAGAGACCTCCTCCGCTCCCAATTATCCAATATAAAACTAGAAAAGGGAGAAAAGGTAACCTCACTACACTCTAGGTTTAAAGAAATTTTAATTGGGCTAACAAGTGTAGGTGAGAAGCTATCAAACCGGGATATGGTAATGAAGGCCATAGATGCCTTTCCCCGATCCTCAAAGTGGAGCTCCATGGTGGACTCATTCTATATCTCAAAGAATTTAGAAGTGAGCACCTTGGAGGAGTTCTTCTCAACGATGGAGCTTCACGAAACTAGGCTTGAGGGAATACAAGAGGAGCCTAGAATTCAACCCTCAAGAGGAGTAGCACTATTGGCAAGTAAGGGGAAGAAAAAGATGGAAATCCCCTCCTCCTCCGATGACGAAGCGTCTTCCTTCTCCTCCATGGATAGCACCGAAGAAGCCTACATGGTAAGAAGGGTAAGACGTGCATTTAAGAATTTTAGATTTGATAAATCTAATGATAGGATGAGAAGACCAAGGGGGAAGGTTATATGCTACAATTGCCAAGGAGAAGGGCACATAAGGGACAATTGTCCTCTCCTAAACAAAAGCAAAGAAGAGAAGAAAAAGAAAGAAGAGAAGAGGAAGAAGAAGAAGGAGAGCAAGAGAAAGGAAGAGGAGAAGAAAACAAAGGAGAAGGGAAAGGCTAAGGCTCTCAAGGCAAGGACTTGGGATGATCCATCCTCATCCTCCTCATCATCATCGGATGAGGAGAATGCCTTTGTCACCAATTTGGCCTTGATGGCCTTTGATGACTTGGATTGCTCTTCATCCGAAAATGAAGAATCAAGCTCAAATAGGGAGAGCTCAAATGAAGGGGGAGCTTCTACATCCTCCTCATCCGAAGAAGAGGACATGGAAACTATGGTAACGAATCTCTCACCCCATAAGATAGTTTCCATGATTTCTAGTTTAACTAAGGATTTATTTAGGGCAAAGAAGAAAAATAAATGCATGCTTGAACAAATTAAGGAATTAGAACAAAAATTAGAAAAAGCATGCTTAAATGAAAATGATAATATTTCTTCTAGCTTAGATGATGCATGCTCACATGACCTTTATATGCCTTTGGATGTTAGTGATGCATGTATAAATGAAAATAGGGCTTTAAGGGAAAAGGTAGATTATTTAACAAAAGCCCTAGAAAAATTCACTATAGGCTCCAACACATTGAACATGATCTTAGGGAGCCAAAGAGCTAGTTTCAACAAGAAAGGCCTAGGCTACAAGGAAAAGAAAAATGAGAAGGCCTATAAATGCCTAATAGCTAGGGGACAAGATAAAAAGAAAGCAATAGCTAGAAAATGGATCCCCAAGGAATATTTAGTGAACCCAATAGGAAAGAATCTATTTTGGGTTCCAAAATCCATCCTTAAGGGTTAGAATAACCCTAGGGTAGTCAACCATATGAACTTGACCTATATCATATTTTGGTTGACTTAGGATGACGGGACAACATTTTTTAGATAGTGTTGGGTGATGATAACGTACCCATAAATAGGTAATAATGCTTAAATCATGATGATTGTTGTAATTCCTATGTATATTTACAATCATGATTTATGATTTTGAAATTTGGCACGTTATCACTAGAAATAGGTTTAAATCATGCTTTAGGTGATAATTTGTTTATTATCATCGTATAATACCTAATGCATGACTATTATTTGATGGATACATGAGTTTCATGATCATAATGTAGAATTAATTGATATATGTCATTATGATCATGTAGGATGTTAGGTTGATACTTAACCATGATAGAATTGCATGAATATATGGGTTAAGTATATACAAATACCCCCTAGGATACATCTCACACTCACTATAGGCTAACTTGATTGCAAACTTAGCATGGGTGAGATATTAGGATGATACAAATGTCCACTAATGCCTATGGCATTTAGATGGTCATTTAAAGTATCAACATAGCAATAATAGACCAATCATGGGGAAGGCTTATGTTTAATTCATAGACATATTGCCCAAAGATCATGGTTGGATATTTCATATGTTTTCAAAACAATTTCTTATCCTAAAATACATGTATTCATGTTTTGAAACAATTGGATGCAAAACTAGGTGCTAAAATGGATACTAGAATGATCAAAAACCTAGTGGTTTTTAGAACTTTTGGATTTTTGGCAAAAACAAGAAAATATAATGAGTCTTCATGAAAAACTATTTTTCCTTAATAGATATACTTAAAAGAAATATGTTCCCCAAATTTCATGATTTTTCAAATTTTGAATTTATAATGCATTTCAAATTGGCCCGAAAATCGTAAATGTGGATTCATTTATGCCACCGCCATACCGATAGCAATGATCGTGGCTATAAATCAGAATATTGAAGGCCGAATTCAGTTTGAAAACCTCCTACAAGTGGTAGAAATATACTTGATGCCACCAACAAGTGGTAGAAATATACTTGATGCCATCAACAAATGGTACCCAATTTTTAAATCAACTTGACATATTTTTCCTCCATTATACTTGATGTCATGAGCTTATAACTTAGTGTTAATCTTTTTGATGGTGTCAAAGGGGGAGAAATAAGTATGTTTAAGTTAATCACATTAGGGGGAGAAATATATTGTAGGGGGAGAAATATATGATAAGGGGAGAAAATTTGCATAGAGAGTTTCATGGATTAAGGGGGAGTTGCATGTTGCTATATCATGTTTATCTTTACATGCTTTCTTACCTTATAATTTATATCAAATGTTTTTACCTAACTTAAACGGATTGCCACACATCAAAAAGGGGGAGATTGTTAGGGCAATCTCTTGCCGTAATATGGTTTTGATGGTGTGGCAAAGGGTTTAAGTTAGTTTGATATGTTGATGTAATATGTGCGTTGAAGTCGTGCAGGACTTAGTAATTCGCACATGGAGCCGTGACAAGTTTCACATCTCATGACTCGTGCCTTGAGTCGGTGAAGGATAGCTTTGCGGAAGCCGTGCGCTTGGAGCATCCGAGGGACCGCCGGACGAGAAGCTTGGAGTAAAGCTGGAGGAAGTAGACTTCTAGGCAAGAGACGCGAAGGAGCATTGCAGAGCCGTGCGCCTGATGCTACCGAGGGACGTGGCCGAGAATGAAGAGAACTTCGAAGGCGAGGGACTCCGAGAAATGAGAGTGAGCGATTGTAACCCGGGGAAGGGTAGCTCTTAGGTGAAACTTGGCCATTTGGCCAAGTGTCGGATGGGTTTTCCCGACACCAGTCGACTGCCATGTCATGGCGATCATCGCTCCGAGTCGAGTGAGTTCTGGTATACGATCCCGGATTGTGGCGACGATCGCCATCGCGGGGCGGTCGCCGCCAAGACCATCGATCATCGCGGCGCGATCGACTAGTAGATAAGGGTTGGTCGCGAGCCGTTCGTAGCCGAGGCGGTCGACTCAGTCGTGATCGACTGATGAGGTCCATCAGTCGACTGCCAAGAGTTACTTTGGACTACAACGGTCGGGATCCGACGTGTTCGGATGCCGTTGTAGGACGGCAATGATCGGTGGTGAGGCGCGATCGTGATGGCGGCAAACGGGAAGAAGTTAGCCCTCTCTATAAAAAGAGAGGGTGTAAGCCTTTGAGAGGCTAATGCTCATACTCCAAACAATCTTCCTAGTGCCCCACAAGCTCTAAACTCTTCTTACTTGTCTTTACTTCCATCCTATTGTAAGAAGAGTGATCTTGGTTGTAAAGGTTACCTCCACCTAGCTTTGTGCAAAGGAGAGACCGATAGTGATTGGTTTTGGCGGAGTGATTCACCGTGGACGAATCGGACCGTGGATTAGCGGCGTAGCCGTGAACCACGTTATATCTCGGTGTTTGTATTGCTTGCTTATATCTTGCTTGTCTTTTGCTTTGCTTTGTATATTCCGCTTGCGCTAATTAGTTGTGTAGACGAGCAATTTACGACGTCCAACGTACGAGGGCTATTCACCCCCCTCTAGCCGGCCATATCGATCTCCTTACAACTTAGAGGCATTTCTTGAAATATACTCGACGATGAAAATGAACGAAGTCCCTACTGACGCGATCCGCCTGAGCCTGTTTCCGTTTTCACTGCGGGATAAGGCTAAGGCATGACTTCACTCCCTACCTTCTGGCAACATCACCACATGGGAGCAGTGCGAGCAACAGTTTCTGAATAAATACTTCCCACCAAGTAAGACTACTCACATGCGTCATCTTATCACGAGCTTTCGCCAGGAGGGGGAGTCCTTATTCAAGGCTTGGGATCGCTACAAGGGGTTACTCTACCAATGCCCCCACCATGGACTGAAGAGGTGGCTGGTGATCCACATTTTCTATAATGGGATCGCTTACGCCACGAAGATGTCCCTAGATTCTATCGCAGGAGGAGAACTGATGAATAAGACCATAGAGGAAGCGGAAGAGCTTATCGAAGAGGTGGCCCAGAACCACCATTAATGGGCTTCTGAACGTGATCAACCTACACCTGCAGCGGGACGATACACTGTCAACTCCATGGACCACCTTTCGGCAAGGATGGATGCGCTCAGCAGATGGTTTGAATCTTTGAATCCTTCATTTGCATGAGCGGCCATTGATTTTGGAGAGAGAGCGACAACGTGTCAAGAGGACCACTTTGGAGGGCAGGGGACCTCAGACGAGCAGATTAAGCATTGTGACGCGATTGGGGACTATGACCAAAGACCCCACAACCCATACTCCAATACCTACAATCCTAGATGGAGGAATCACCCGAATTTCTCCTATAAGAATAACTCGGGAAACTCCCAACCATCAGGGGGTATAGGAAGCAGCAGCAGGGAAATGGGCAGCGACTACAAAAGTCCATGGAGGACTTCATCGCTACCCAAACTAAGGCCAATGAGGAATTTCGTCGTCAACATCAAAAGTCTGAAGAATCACTCAGAGACTTGACACCCACTGTTGACGGCCTTGCAAGTCATACCAAGATGTTGGAGACGTAAGTGGCCCAAATAGCCCAATCTGTGTCACAACCTGTGAAGAGTTCTCCGACGAGTCAAGGAAAAGAGGAAGGAGTGGGGCAAAGTAGCCAATTTGCCAAGGGGTGTGCAGCCATGGTTTCCACCCTACCTGACCAAGTAGAGTTTGAAGAGAAGATTCCAATGCAGCTTGAGGACTCTGGTGAATTCGTTATTCCCTTCTCAATTTATGGGGAGAGCTTCGACGAAGCGCTATGCGACTTGGGGTCATTAGTCAGTGTGATACCCTATGCATACTATTTGAAGATTGGACTGAGCGGGCTCTAACCAGCGAATCTTGGTATTCGTATGGGGGATGATTCAGTCAAGGAGCCCGTTGGCCTGCTACCACACGTGCCTGTGATGATTGAGGATTTCGTGATACCCACAGACTTCATCATACTAGACACAGGACCAAATCCCCAGAATCCCATCATTCTGGGAATGCCTTTTCTAGCAACTGCAGGGGCGTGCATAGATGTGAAGGCACACCAGATCTCTTTGGAGGTAGACGGGGAGATCATTCTTTTCAACCTTTCGGAGCACAGAGCTTCCTACCTCGATGGCTTCACATTTAGCAGAATTAAGCCGGAACCTCCAGATGAAGATCCTGAGACGGATGAATGGAGGTTCACTGAACCACCAGAGTCGAGTTGATAGTAGAGTGCGGTCGATCTAAATGACCTTAAACAAAGCGCTTCTTGGGAGGCAACCCAAGTTTAGATTTAGATTTCCCTTTTTGATTGCATTGCATACATTTGTTTGATTTTAGTTTTGATTTCCATCACATTTAGAGTTAGGACTAGAAAAGAACTTTCCTAGGCAGAAATGAAATCCATATTATCCTACATGGCGAAGAGTATGAGAAAATTCAGACTGTGGTGCATAAATGGGCGGAAAATGGGGATACACAGCCTGGTCATGTGTTTTCCCACGGTCGTGCCCGACCAACCCGAGGCACACACGGCCTGACCGTGTGTTCTCACACAGTCGTGGCATGCGAGGTTAAAAGGGGTGAGCCATGTATTTTCACTCCATTTACGTCGTGTGCTTCAAAAATTCTTGCCCTAGCCGTGTGATTTCGTCTTCCCCACCATCTAGAAGAATTTTGAACCTCTAAAGAGGCCAAAGAAAGCAAAGATGAGGAGGACCAAGACTGTAGCACCCTGATCCGGTGCCTCGGAGTGATGAACAAGGAGAGCCGACGCCCCTCAAGCTCCGGAGGAGGGTAACGCCCTACCCACTCTACTTTTTCGCAATAATGAACAAAGAGATAGATACAATATGCTCTCTACTCGTAAACTTACTGCTACTAGGTACTTAGATGAGGATTTGCTAGAATCTTTAGGGTTGTTGGGAGATATGCAAACCCTATTTGCAAAAATGGGGTGGGAAGAGATTATGGGAATAAAGCACCTAACCTACCCTAGGATAATTTTGGAATTTTTGAGTTCCTTAGAGGCGGAAGTTTTAACGGATAGAGAGAGCGAGGATGGTAGGATAACTTTTAGGCTTTTTAACATTGAGCATGAGTGGACCCTTCACCAATGGAACTCATGCTTTGGATTACCAAGTGGGGGAGAAAGAAGGACCCCTAATGGGTTCAACTCTCGGGAATGTTGGACCGAGTTGACGGGGGAGCACGCTTATGACCCTTCTAGGGCCAAAGCATCGCGCCTCCAAAACCTCGTCTTTCGATACCTTCACCGCATCATAGCCAGTACTATATTTGATCGTGGAGAGAGTGACGGTGTAGTTAGAGCTAGCGAGATGCTTTACCTATGGGATATGCTACAAGAAAGGAGTAGCATCGATGTAGGGTCCCACTTCATCAGACACTTAGTGAAGATGGGAAAAGCAGCACGAGGAGAGATCAATGTGGGAGGCCTACTTACCCACATTTGCCATAGGATGGGGTACGATTACACAATATTAGAGAATATAGAGGGGAGCCCTAGGATTGACCTAGGAGTATGCATGGCCATGAAAATGATTGTGAGAGAAGGAGACTCCTTATGCTTTGTAAGGAAAAATCTTACGACCCTTAGGCTCTCCGACCCGAATCGTACCACCATCGCTATACGCGTCAACTGACGCTTAGACTTGATAGTGGAGTCCCCTCCACATGAGGGACCATCCACATCAGCGCCCATATCTCCACCTTTATATCACTCTCCCTCAAGTCCACACATGCATAGGAGCCCACTTAGTCCATACCGACATGAGCCTACACCTGCACCACCACCTTTTTCTACTTTTGAGAAAGATGCAAGTACGTTGGCCTATGATTTCTTGGAGTTTCGATTGTGCCTCGACGACATTTACACTGAGCAGCAAACGCAGAGGCAGCGATGGGAGGAGCAGAGCGCCTACCAACAGGCAGAGTTTCAGGGATTCCGGGAGCATTTCCAGTGGGCTGAGGAGTTCTACGATGAGGCCCGCATATACTTCCAGGAGAAGGTTGTTCGTCGTCAGGATGAGGTCGCCTACCGTAGGGAGATACGACAGCACATGCATGCCCAAAGAAAGCGATGGGCTAGGAGGAGGAGCACCGAGCACCCCGTGATCCACCAGCCTCAGGATCGACCACATGTATACGGCTCAAGAGTTCTCCAGATCAAGAGATGCCCAGGCTCCCTGACTTTCCACCTCGTCCACCATATTAGAGGTATATTTTCGTTTAAGTCTAGGGGGAGACCCCAAGGTTTATTTTGTTTTATTTCCTAGCAGTAGTTTCTTTTCTGGTATTTTCATTTATTCATGCCTGAGTTGTTGAGTCTCTTTCAGTACTTGATTTTTGTTGTTTGTAAAGCTACCTCAGTAGATATTTTTGAAAATTGCTTGCATGAGTTGTTCCCATAGGTAGCTTAACTTCATTTATCTTGTGATATTTTATTTTATTTGCTCTATTGAATGTTCTAGACTTACACTGGTTAACTTTGTTTTTGCACTTACACATGTCGAACATCCTAAAAGGGAGAATCTAGTACATACCTAGTTATGATTCACTTCAGTAGTTTAGTACTTTGGAATCCATAGGTGACTCTAAGTTTAGTATTTTAGTTACTGGAGATGCTCGGATTGTGTAAGCCCATTCGGAAAAATCAAAATCCCAGTGAGCCAAAAAATAAAGAGAGAAAAGAAAAAGAGAAACAAAAGAAAAAGAGAAAAATAAATGAAAAAAAAAAGAAAAAAAAGGATTATGAGGGATAAAAAAACAGTTGTCGTGGGTGGAAATGGCTAGGTGCCACTTTAAGACCGAGTTAGGTTACTAGGGAAACACCTATCAATTTTTCTCAATACCGAGCACGCCTTTGAGACTTTATGCTAGATCTAGGGAACGACCCTCGCTTTGGGCAAGTAAGTGCCTAAGAGCTGGAAACCTTAGGAAAGCTATGGGGTGATGACTTAACTCACCATGGAACTGGCATCCCCTAAGAATGGTTCGCTTAGCACGAGCACGAGAAGCTAACTTAGTGAACTTCTAGAACATATTTGTTTTGCTTTGATTGCAAATACCACCTGATAAATTTAGTTAACATGCTAATTATGGAACAATATCTTTTTAAAATTTCATGACACTGAGGTTTGCTTGAGGACAAGCAAAGATTTAAGTCTGGAGGAAGTGATGTGAGCAAAACATATAGGGTTTTAGGAGTAGTTTTCGCTCACATCTCATTGCATTTTGTGTTAGTTTCATGCATATGTTACTCTATTTTTGCACGCATTTTCTATTTTCTGGTTCGGAGGTCTGCTAGTTGTACTTTTGTGTGCAGGTTAGCTTTTCGGGTGAAAAAGATGCATTTTCGGAGCAAAAGAAGGACATTTCACAGCTAGACGCAGAGTGGAACACGACCAGGGCGTGGGGATTCCCACTGCCGTGTCCAATGGGCGAGAGCATCACCCCAAGGCCGCATATGGCCTGGCCGTGTGGAAACACACGGTCGTGTGGCATCCCGATGGATTTGCACGACTAGGGCTTTTTCTGGATTTTATAGCAGTCTGAGGCGATGTCTATATAAGGATGGCTCCGCCCAAACCCTAGGGGGAGGCACGACGGCTAGGACGGCACGTCGAAGCCCTAAAAAGCTTCGTTAACTTGCAACGGGGAAGAGGAACGTCGTCGGAGGTCCACACCTTGTAACACAACGTCGGAGAGAAGATCACGGAAGCATTGTATATCTCTATTACTGTGTTTCATTCCTTATGTATTCAAACATAGACATGCTTTGTGATTCTTCCTTCGTATACATGGAATAGTACTTTCGATTCTAGGATTAGGGAGTAGCTTGTGTACATAAACAATGTTGGTTCATGTTAAATTCTGCCCATGAGTTTGATTTGACAATTAGTAGTTGCTCTTTATTATATCTATGCGTATTTGGCTTTCTTTCCGTTGTACTTAGGCGATACGAGGGGTGACAGCCCTCGCAATCTAAAATTTAGGAGATTTTATTAAGGAACCTAGGGGTAAACCTGATCTCCTGCAACTACGGGGAGAAGGGTGCAGTGGAATCGGAAACGGTCCACCGAAGGGATTGATTTGGCATCCTCGTACCGTCTATCCCATCCTTTTAGGCGGAGATAGCTCCCGGTGAATGTGGCGGCTCTGCGGGAGATTGTATGATGTCCCTTCTACAAAATCGTAGGTAAATGTCTAGACAATGCAAATTGACAACATTGTTCTGTAATACACAAGCGAAACCGAAGTCCTATAATCACCTTTGAAGACCTAGGCACACTCCTTTCCTCCTCCATGTGACACCATACAGAGTAGAGTCCACCGACAACTCTCACCAACCGAAACCTCTTAGAGATCACATCCGAACAATTACAACCACTGAGTATATTGGTATTCGAATCTCAATCCCTGTGGGATCGATAATCTTTATTACTTGACATCCATGCACTTGCGGGCGTTGAGCGCGAGTGCGCGCTTTGAGTCGTCGACGGTACCCGTCGCAAGATTCGAGGTCGCAACCGTGCACATCAGCTAGAAGGCTTAGGTCTAGGCTAAGGGTGGTCTAGCAAGTATGGGGGGAACCATACTTAGGTTAAAACCTCATGTTTGAGGTGTGTCAGTCGACTGGCATGAGTCAACTAGGGTTTGACTGTGGGAATTGACCTCAGCGATGACTACCGCAGGTGGGCAATGATCCGATTGATTAGCAATGACCGATCTTGTGATCACCGACCGGCGCTCGATTTCGGGCACAGAATGGAGTCGAGACTCGACTGTAGGGTTAGCAGTCGAGTGAAGGCTCCATCAGTCGACTGATGGACATGATCAGTCGATCAATGTCCTATCCGTTGGACTTTTCCAGCGTGGATTATACTGTTGTCTCACAGCAACAATGTCATCAATCGACTGATGGTCCCGATCAGTCGACTGATCGACGATTTCCAACACAGGCAGAAGCTTTAAATGGAGCTTGTGGAGGAGGAAATCCATAGCATTTCTTGAGGGATTTTGGGGTGATTTGCTGCTTCAAATCAGGGTCTCCAAGTGTAAGTCAAGCAACCAAGCATTCAAGCAATCAAAAGTAAAGTGTTGTGAAGTTCTCTTTACTTGTTTTCATATTTGTATTGTATTTTCTTGTTTGTTTTTCATATTACTGTTGTAATCAATTGTACAATATTTCTCCACCTCCGACTTGTGTCGAGAAGGAGTTATTGCATAGTGGTGTGTTTGTGGCATCGCTAGAGCTCTTTAGAGCTCGATCCGTGGAGTAGGAACCATTCGGTTCTGAACCATGTTAAATAGTTATGTTTGCATGTTTGTCTATTTCGTTATTGCTTTATTTCTATTTCCGTTGTGCGCTAATGAAATTTGTAGACAAACATAAACGAATT
This sequence comes from Wurfbainia villosa, assembly GCA_025175895.1. Taxonomy (NCBI): domain Eukaryota; kingdom Viridiplantae; phylum Streptophyta; class Magnoliopsida; order Zingiberales; family Zingiberaceae; genus Wurfbainia; species Wurfbainia villosa. The sequence goes on from CM046001.1 coordinate 94,860,524, forward strand.
CCATCTCGCAACTAGCATGACGCTATTCATCCCCCCTCTAGCGGTCACATTTCCTCTACACTTAGTATCAGAGCCCGGGGCTCTTCTACGGACTAACCGCCAGGAGCTAAAGACGCTAGAGGGAAGATGGAATTTCAAGACAAGCTTGGATGGGACATCAACACTCCCCCACCATACGATCGAGAAGATTTTCCGGCGTGGAGAGCAAGAATGAAGACATTCTTGATGATGGATATAGAGGATTGGTTCATCCTCGTAGAAGACTTTGAATCCCCTAGAGATAAGAAGGGAAATGTCTTGAAGTTAAAGAAGTGGACACAAGAGAAACATCTCAAGTTCAAGACCGAAGCCAAGGTAACAAAACTTTTAGAAGATTTGATACCTAATGATGTTTTGTCTAGGCTAGGAGATTACATGGATGCCAAGGAGCTATGAAGCAAGTTGGCAAGATTCCATGAGGAGCTCAAAGAGGCCAAAGAGTGCTCATCGGCTCAATTGGAAGAGGTCGATGAAGGGAGTTCATCATCCTCACAAGCAAGTGAGGATGCAAAAGTTGAGGAGGAGTCAACTTCCGAATCGGTGGAAGCAAAGGTGGAAGAATTAGAAGAAACCTCCACTTCTAGAATTGAGGGGGAGGAAGTTAGATCACCTTCCATGCCGGATCAAGAGGTAGCCTCAACATCCAGTCAAGATGAAGAAGCTCAAAATTCGGCCATCATCAACCTAGGTAACTCAAGCAATTTGGTTTTAAATAAAAAACATATAATTTTCTTTGAGTGTAGGGAGCAAGGACACTATAAGAGTAAGTGTCCTAAAAGGATCAAGAAGTCTCCTCCGGCACCAAAAGTCAAGGATATCGGTTCCCCAACACCTAAAGGCAAGGAGTACATCATTTGCTTCAAATGTCAACAAAAGGGGCATTATAGGAGTCAATGCTCTAGGGGGAACAAGAAAACTCAAGAAGGGCCATCACATATAGGGGGAGCCTCTAAGGCAAACCCTAAGGTAAAATTTAATGTTGCTCCTTCCTCAATTAATTGTCAAAAGCATGCTAGGACTTTTAATTCTCTTGCAATTTATCATGAAAATCATGCTAGGAACAATAAATATTTTTGTTTAGGAGCTAAGAATGTCCACTTAGGAAATAAGGAGAAATTCGGAACTAATGTCCCTAGAAATATCCTTCCTAGGGAAACAATTACGAAAATCGAAAACCATTTAGGCATTAACCCTAAAAAGGGTAGGCATATGCCTAAAGAAAATGGTAATGCCCAAAAACTCAATCAAAAATCAATTGGGCAATTAGAGTTAGAAAATCAAGTCTTGAGGTCAAGGCTTGAGAATTTAGAAAAGACCCTCAAGAAGATGCAACATCGATTTCAAGGGTCAAATGGTCAAAGTCAAGGGTCTAGGTCCAAGAGTCGTGGCCTAGGGAATAGAAGACAAGAGTCAACCAAGGGCAAAAAAGGTTTGAGTCACAAACCTAAGCCTAAGGTGACTTATCATAGTGTTCCATTTGATTATGGAACACAAACTAGGTCTAGGAAGACCAAGATCAATAGGGAAGTCATCCCTAGAGTTGACCAAGGTATGTATCTAGTGGCTAGAGTTTCAAGGAAACCTAGGGAAGCCACTAAGAAGGTTGCAAGGGGAGTTACCCCTAGAGTCAACCTAGGTAAGACCACAATGACCAAGGCTAACAAGCCTAGGAGGGTCATTAGGAGGGTATCTAGGGAGGTCATCCCTAAGGAATATCTAGTAAATCCTATGAGCTCAAATAGGTTTTGGGTTCCTAAGAGCGTGATCGATTCACGCTAGATGGATTTTAGGGTGTGCCAACCTTGATTGGATGAGTAGTTAACTCAACCATGATAAAGGTGGAATTTTAGGTAATTTTCAAGGTTATGGGTACCTTAGAAATAAGTTTGATCTTAAATCCTAAAAGATTTTGGGATGTGCCAATACACTTTTAGAATTATGAAAAATCAATTAAATTGACACATTTTAGGTTTAGAGGTCATAGTGTGCTATTTTAGATTTTTGGCACACTTGGGAGATTAGTAGCAATATGACAAAATATACTTAATTATATCAAATGACAGCTAACATTAAAATTTAGGTATTATTATACCTATATATTTTATTTGTCATGGCTTGATTGTCATATAACATGTCATGACATCATGTTTATTTTTATCACTTATATGTCATGATCATATCTAGGATTAAGGATAAATATCATGTGTTTTTAGAATTATATCATATGGGGCATGACATCATGATCATTGTCCATGTTTAATTATTGCTATCATTTATGTCATGATCATTCATGCATTTAAGTTAATAAAAATTGATTTAAGGACAATGACATGACTTGGAGTCCCATTTATAAGGGAATCAAGTAGAGTTGTCTTAGAAAATGCATGAGACTTTAGTTTAAGATGAATCAAAACTCACATCTCACATTAAATTGACATGTATATATTTTTTATACACCCTAGATACATGTGAGATGTTAGGATATGAGTTAAGTTCAAGGTGCATAGTTTTTGCATCTAGATTGAACTAAAACTCATCTTTAACTAATGGTGGATCATTGGGAAAGCTTGTGTACAAGTCATGTACATTGAGCCCAAGGAACATGATCCAATATAGGTTTTCAAAAATATTTTAAAATCATTTTAAAAAATCTTGGTGAAGTCTATTTTTTGATAGCAATCACCATTGATGAAGTTGATACAAAGTGAGCTAAAACATTGAAGTTTTTCTTCACTTTTGAACTTTGTATCAATTTCGATATTTTATAGATAAAATATTTTTCCAATATTTTTCACCAATTTTATGTGTCATAAGTATTATACGTATGAATTTCACAATTTTTCGATATACGTATAATTATTTATGAATTTCTGAAATTCGACTCTAATAACTGAAATTCAAAAATTTCAATTATTAGTCGACTGCCCTTGGTGGCAGTCGACTGATGAGAGTGGCAGTCAACTGATCTCTGATAGAGTCGACTACCAAGGTTGATTTCGGGAAAATAAGGTATGTTTAGCCCATGTTCAGCTACGGTTAAGGTCTCTAACCACTCATAACCCTAGGATATGCTTTGGGTATGGATTAGGAGAGGTGTTAGGATAATGTATCAAATTTAAGGTATGAGAAAGTTCATGTTTGAACTTTGAACCTTATTTTTGATGGTTTAGAGTTCCTATTGGCTTAGGGACTTCGCAAGGACATTGTTGGTGCAATGGTCAAAGGGGGAGCAAGCCTTTAGGGGGAGGTATCCATCATGGGATGATGGATGATATTTTTCCTCATGAGGGGGAAAATGAGAAATTGAAAGAGTGTATAGGATTGCCTCTCTTGAGTGATATGAAACTTATCACTAGGAAGATAGTAGGCATCCTAGGTATTTTTGGACCAAGGGGGAGAATGTAAGATCTCATTGGGACATGAGACATTGACCTCCTTGGAGAGATAACCTTTTTGATGTTAGTCAAAAAGGGGAAGAACTTATTGGTAGAATGACATCAATTGGAAAATTTATGGGGATGATTGGTTTGAGTTAGATGATCTAACTCAATGGTTGATTTGGTTTTTGTCAAACATCAAAAAGGGAGAGATTGTTGGTGCAATCGACCCAGATCACGATTGACCAGGACTTGAGCTTGACTCGAGAGATGTTTTGATGTTTGACAAAAACATATGCCAATATGATTGTCATGGGAAAGTCTGAGTCTTGGGTATTTGGCAATGGAAAGTCCAAGTGGGACACTTGACATTTGGGAAAGTCCAAGTCTTGAGTACTTGGCATGTAAATTCCAAGCATGGGTCTTGGCAAGGAAAAGTCCAAGCATGAGTCTTGGCATGGAAAGTCCAAGCATAGGTCTTGACAAGGAAAAGTTTAAGCATGGGTCTCGGCATGGAAAGTCCAACATGGGTTGGCAAGGGAAAGTCCAAGCTTGAGTCTTGGCATTTGAAAAGTCCAAGGGTGTAGTCTTGGCCACATAAGTCCAAGGGTGTAGTCTTGGCGGTGAAAGTCTAAGTCATGAGTACTTGACATTTGGAAAGTCCAAGGGGTTTGATATTGGCGGCGTAAAGTCCAAGCGGGAGTCTTGGCAGCGTAAGTCCAATGTGCCTTCGGGGTGTAGACACCATTAGCATGACATAGCCGATGGAAGCACCTGAAGGCTAGCGCAATGGATGAACAAGTCATGGATGACTTGGAGGGATCCGAGAGGCGCGAGGCTGATGGAGGTGGCTAGAAGGCTTAGGTCTAGGCTAAGGGTGGTCTAGCAAGTATGAGGGAACCATACTTGGGTTAAAACCTCATATTTGAGGTGTGCCAGTCGACTGGTGCCATGTGGCAGTCGACTGACGTGAGTCAACTAGGGTTTGACTGCGGGAATTGGCCTAGTAGTCGATCGCCGCAGGTGGGCAATGATCGATTAGTTGAGCAAATGACCGATCTTGTGATCACCGATCGGTGCTCGATATTTCGTGCACGTAATCGGAGACTCGATCGCGGGTTTGCAGTCGAGTGAAGGCTCCATCAGTCGACTGATGGACATGATCAGTCGACTGATGTCCTATCCGTTGGACTTTTCCCTCATGGATTACACCATTGTCTCACAGCAACAGTGTCATCAGTCGACTGATGGTCCCGATCAGTCAACTGATCGGCGATTTCCAACATAGGAAGAAGCTTTGAATGGAGCTCATGGAGGAGGAAATCCATAGCGTTTCTTGAGGGCTTTTGGGGCAATTTGCTGCTGCAAATCAGGGTCTCCAAGTGCAAGTCAAGCAACCAAGCATTCGAGCAATCAAAAGCAAAGTGTTGTGAAGTTCTCTTTACTTGTTTTCATATTTGCATTTTATTTACTTGTTTGTTTTTCGTATTACTGTTGTAATCAATTGTACGAGGTTTCTCCACCTCCGACTTGTGTCGAGAAGGAGTTATTGCATAGTGGTGTGTTTGTGGCATCGCTAGAGCTCTTTAAAGCTCGATCCGTGGAGTAGGAATCATTCGGTTCCGAACCACGTTAAATAGTTGTGTTTGCGTGTTTGTCTATTTCGTTATTGCTTTATTTCTATTTCTGCTGCGCGCTAACGAAATTTGTAGACAAACGTGAACGAATTCCATCTCGCAACTAGCACGACGCTATTTACCCCCCTCTAGCAGTCACATTTCCTCTGCAGACTGGGGCCTTATGGCAGTCGACTGTCAGGCACGGAATCAGTCTGATGCAGGTTATAAAGGAGTATCTCGTGGAGGATTTCTCCATGGTTCTTTGAGCGATTTTCTTAGGCGATTTAAAGGAGAATAGTTGGTGATTTCCAGTCCTTCAAGGCTAGTCCAAGGTGATCAATAAGCAAGCATCCAAAGCAATAGTTGTAAAGTTTTTTTTATATTATTTTATGTATTTCATTTGTATTTGCTTATTTTATCTTGTATTACTTTTGTAATCTATTGTAAGAGATTTCTCCGCCTCCGATTTGTTATCGAGGAGTGTATTTGATTAGTGGTAGTGTTTGCATCGCTAGAGCTCATTTGAGCTCAATCCGTGGAGTATGAACCCTAAGGTTTTGAACCACATTATATCGCATGTGTTTATACTTGTGTATCTTGTTATTTATATTTGTTATTATTATTCTGCTGTGCTAATAAGAGTGTAGACGATCAAGCGCAAACGATTTCAATCGAAGCAACGAACACACTATTCATCCCCCCCCCCTCTAACGATGTCCAATTCCTAACATCCTTGGGCTTAGGTTTGTGACCCAATCCTTTTTTGCGCTTAGGTGGAACTTGCCTCCTAGACTCTAGACTTTGACTCCTAGATCCTAAATCTTGACCATTTGACCCTTGCATTTGATTTTGCATTTTCCTAAGGGTCTTTTCAAATTTCTCAAGTCTTGACTTCAAAGCTTGATTTTTAAATTCTAATTTTTCTAATTTGGTGGGTTCATTATTTCTTTGAGTAGAGTTGTTCTTTCTAGGCATATGTCTATGGTTCTTGGAATTAATGCCTAGATGGTCCTCTACCTTCCTAATACTTTCCTTATGTAGAATTGTTTTAGGGTTATTGTATCTAGTTTTTCCTTAGCCCTAAAATTACAAGATTTTGCACCTAAGCAATAAAATCTATTATTTCTAGCATGCTCCTTATGATTATGCACAATTGCAAGAGTATAAAAATTATTTCTAGCATACTTTTTTACATTAAAATTTGAAGGTGCATTATTAAAATATACCTTAGGGTTTGCTTTTAAAGCTCCCCCTACATGTGATGCTCCTTTGTATCCCTTGGTTTGCTTTCTCCTAGAGCATTAGCTTCAATAGTATCCCTTTTAATAACATTTGAACCAAATGATATTCTCCTTGCTCTTTTGACTTTGGGAACCGATTTGCTTGGTCTTTGGCACGACTTGTGTCGTCTTCTTAACCCGTTTAAGACACTTACTCTTGTAGTGCCCTTGCTCCCTACACTCAAAACACATTATATGATTCTTAATTTAAACTACAATGTTTGAGTTACCTTCCATGGTAGGGGGGTTTTGAACTTCCTCTTTTTCTTGATCGGAGGTAGAAGCTATTTCTTGATTTTGCTCCTACTCCGGTGATCTAATATCCTCCTCCTCAATCATAGAGATAGAGGCTTTCTCCAATTCTACTTTTTCCATCGATCCGGATGTTGACTCCTTCTCAACTTCTGAATCCTCACTTTCTTGTGAGGGAGAGCTTGCTTCTTCGGTCTCCTTCTCCAATTGAGCCGAAGAGCATTCTTGTTCCTTGGGCTCCTCTATCTCTTGAGCCATTGAGGGTTCTTCATGGAGCTTAACAAGCTTGCTCCAAAGCTCCTTGGCATCCTTACAATCTTCTAATCTACAAAAAACATCATTAGATATTACACTAAGTAATATACCCATTACCTTGTTATTTATGTTGTAGTATCGGAGTTATTCTTTGCTCTACTTCTTCTTCTTAAGCCTTTTTCCTTCTTCGTCCTTTAGAGCGTCAAACCCTACCATCACACTAATTCAATTATCATAATCGCACATGAGGAAATATTTCATCCTTACCGCCCATAGCTCAAAATCTTTTGCTCCATAGAGTTCGTATGGTGGCGGCACGTTGATATCATCCCCCAGTCTTTCTTCAATCACCATCTTCTTCCTCTAGCATGCTCCCTCGGATGTGAAGCCGGTGAAGAGCGTCCTTGCTCTGATATCACTTGTTGGAACTTTGATGAGTGCTAGAGGGGGGTGAATGGGGGCATTTTCACTCGATGATGGAATTCGATCGCGTGCTTGCTACAATTGTTAGTGTATGCAGCAGAATATATAATGATAGAAACAAATACACAACAACAAGCACACAATACACAATTAACACGAAGATATAAGGTGGTTCGAAACCTTAGGATTCCTACTCCACGGGTTGAGCTCAAATGAGCTCTAACGATGCAAAACACCACTACTAATCAACTCTCCTTCTCGGAAAACACTCCGAAGGAGGAGGAAACCTCTTACAGCAGATTATAAAAGCAATACAAGATAAAACAAGCAAATACAAAGTAAATACAACAAAAGAAGTAAAGAACACTTTACAAAAAACTCTTTTGAATGCTTGCTTGTTTGATTGCTTGAGCTGCACTTGAAGATCCTGACTTGCACCAGCAAATCACTCCAAATCGCCCAAGAAATCGCTGCTAAAAACCTTCCCTTCGAGCTCCCTTTAAAGCTGCAACTCGAGCTACTTTCTGCCTAGCAGTCGACTGCTCACAACCATCAGTCGACTGCTCTTATAGCCGTTGTCTTACAACGACTTAATCCACGTCAAAAAAGTTCCAATGGATACCTAGCAGTCGACTGCTCATAGCCTCCAGTCGACTGCCCTTACTCAGTAGTTGACTCAGAAATGTTTTGTGCTCGTGTCCTCGACGATGAGTCGATCGCTTTATGGCGGTCGGTGATCAAGGTCACGATCGCTAAACTCTAACATTGATTGATGGACCATGTAATAACGATCGACGTCCGATTCGATCCATCGATCGGCCCAGTCATAATCATATTACTCGGGATCGGCTTTCTACGCCAAGTGTCAAAACGCGACGGTCGGCCGGTCCAGCAAGGTCATTTGCTAAGGCTACCATAAGGTTTACCCCAAGTATGATGTGTCGTGCGCTACCCTTAACCTAGACCTATGCATTCTAACCACCTCCATCAGCCTCATACCTATTGGATCTCTCCAAGTTATCTATGACTTGTTCATCCATACGTTAGCCTTCAGGTGCTTCCATCGGGTATTGTCATGTTAAGTTGATCTACACCGCCAAGGCACATTGGGCTTACGCTGCCAAGACACACGCTTGGACTTTATGCCACCAACCATTGGACTTATGCTGCTAAGACTCCACCCTTGGACTTTACGCCGTCAATATCAACCCTTGGACTTTCCAATTGCCAACTCCATGTTGTTGGTGCAACAATGCTCCAAGCATTTATATGTTTTGATGTTTGGCTAATCATCTAAGTTAGGCAATATCTTGTGATCTAATTACGAATGTGTTTAAGTGACAGGGAAATCCAAGGATGAAGTCCTTGGCAAAGGAAGTCCAAGTATGATCTTGGCAAAGGAAGTCCAAGGGATGGACTTGGCGGCATAAGACCAAGCTTGTAGTCTTTGCAGCATAAAGTCCAAAGTGAACCTTGGCAAAGGAAGTCCAAAGTAAAGTCTTGGCAGCATAAGTCCAAGCTTGTAGTCTTGGCGGCGTAAAGTCCAAGCATTTGGCAACCCAAGACATGACGAAACCGAAGGAAGCTCTTGGAAGCAAAGCGCAAAGGATGAACAAGTCGCGGACTCGGAGGGATCCTAAAGGCGCAAGGCTTATTGAGGAGCTAGAAGGTTGAGTCTAGGTCTAGGGTATAAAATCAAGTATGAATTACTCATACTTGATGAGTATCGATCGGCGACACGATGTATCGATCGGTCAGTCGCGTTCGACTAAGTCGAATGAAACCACGACCATCGGTCATTGCCTTGATCGGATCGATCGGTGATGCTGCGATCAATCGACCGAAAATGGCATCGGATCGGTGATCAAGAGAAATATCGCCCGCGAATGCGGTCTCACTCATTGCGCCTTGATCACTCGGTGATCACCCCATCGATCGGTGATGGAGGATCGATCGGTGATCACCGGCCGTTGGAAATTGCGGCTCACGAATCTCCGGAGATCGTGTTTTGGCCGGCGGCGGCTGATCGATGGCATGCATCGGTCGGTGATCGGCATGAGGAAAAACAACCCCTCTTCTATAAAAAGGGGCCATGGGGAGCTTGGTCAAGCTAGTGCTCTTGCTCCTAACTATACTCTCGTGCTTACCAAGCCTTCCAAGTGTTTTTAGTGATTTAAATCCTCCTCTTCTCTTGTTCTTGATCATCCATCATTGTAAAGAAGAGGAGAGCATTGTAAGAAAGGTTTCTCTGTTGGAGATTTGACGCCGGCTAGAGGGGGGGTGAATAGCGTGATACCGTACGTAGATGGAATTCTTTCGCGTTTGATCGTCTACAATCTTGTTAGCACAGCGGAATAGTAATAACAAATAAATATAACAAGATACAATCACAACACGCACGATATAACGTGGTTCGGAACCGAACCGGTTCCTACTCCACGGATCAGGCTCAAATGAGCCCTAGCGATGCCAATCACACACCACTATCAAATAACTCCTTCTCGGAACAATCCGGAGGTGGAGAAACCTCGTACAATAGTGATTACAACAATAATCAAAAGCTACAAGCTAAGACAATGAAATACAAAGCAATACAAGTAAAGAAAACACTTTACAAATGCTCTTGGATGCTTGATCGCTTGGTTGCTTGATGTCAACTTGGAGACCCTGATTTGCAGCAGCAAATCGCCCCAAAAGCCTCAAGAAACCGATCCAAAATCCTTCCCGTCGAGCTCCTTTTATCCTTGCGCTACACCGGATTTCCGCTATCGGTCGACCGCCATAAGTCACCGGATCGATGCCCGCTGTCGTGAGACAACGGCTCGATCCACGTTGGAAAAACTCCAGCGGATCTCTTGCGCGGCCGATCGCCAACATTGGCGCCGATCGCTAACGCCCGTAGTCGACCGCCCATCGGCTCACGAGCGTTCTCGCGCTTGACACTCGATCGGGCAATGATCGCCATCCTCCTTGCGATCGCCCGAGCCATCGATCAGCTCCATGAGGAGCAATCCGGCTCTAACTGGCAGTCGAACTCAAGTCGACTCACGGTAGTCGAACCGGCCATAATGCGGTCACACCTCAAGAATGAGGTTTTAACCCAAGTATGGTGCCCCCATACTTGCTAGACCACCCTTAGCCTAGACCTAAGCCTTCTAGTCACCTCCATCAGCCTCACGCCTCTCGGATCCCTCCAAGTCATCCATGACTTGTTTATCCATCGCGCTAGCTTCCAAGTGCTTCCATCGGCTATGTCATGCTAACGGTGTCTACACCGCCAAGGCACATTGGACTTACGCCGCCAAGACTCCGCTTGGACTTTACGCCGCCAATATCAATCCCTTTGCACTTCTCAAATGCCAAGACTCAAGCTTGGACTTTCCCTTGCCAACCCATGTTGGACTTTCCATGCCAAGACCCATGCTTGGACTTTCCATTTGCCAAGACCCATGCTTGGACTTCTCATTTGCCAAGACCCATGCTTGGACTTTCCATGCCAAGTACCCATGACTTGGACTTTCCCATAAACACATGGTCAACCCTAGTCAACCACCAAAGTCTCCCTCGAGTCAAACTCGAGTCTGGTCAATTATAACCTGGGTCGATTGTATAAACAATCTCCCCAACATATTAACCGACATTAATGTCAAACATCAATGTCAATCCTATGTCTAACATACTTTGTCAAACATCAAAACATCACTCGAGTCAAACTCGAGTCCTGGTCAATCGTGACCTGGGCCGATTGCACCAACAATCTCCCCCTTTTTGATGTTTGACAAAAATCAAATAAAACCATGAGTTAGAACACTAACTCAAATCCCTTACCAATTATCCCAAATTGGTAAACACTCACCAAATGTTCTCCCCCAAACATTCAAGTGAAAAAGTAAATCAAATGTTCTCCCCCAAACATTCTCCCCCTTTTTGACTAACATCAAAAAGGTTTTCTCTCCAAGGAGGTCAATGTCTCATGTCCCAATGAGATCTTACAATCTCCCCCTTGATCAAAAATACCTAGGATGCCTACCATCTTCCTAGTGATAAGTCCCATATCACTCAAGAGAGGCACTCCTATCTCACTCTCCCAATTTCCAAATTGGGTATCAAACACCCATCAATTTTCAATTGATAACATTCTCCCCATAAAAAAAACATCCATCATCCCAAGATGGATACCTCCCCCTAAAGGCTTGCTCCCCCTTGACCATTGCACCAACAATATCCTTGGAAAGCCCCTAAGCCAATAGGAACTCTAAAACATCAAAATTAAGGTTCTAAGTTCAACATAGAACTTTTACTCACCCTAAATTTGATACTTTGACCTAACACCACTCCTAATCCATATCCAATGGATTTTCACCCTTCATAATGCTTCCCAAAGTATATCCTAGGGTTAGGAGTGGTTAGGAACCTTTACCATAGCTGAACACGGGCTAAACAAACCTTGTTAACCCGAAATCAGACTGGCGATCGACTCTAACGATGTCGATCATTGCCACTCTCATCGATCATTGCCACCAAGTGGCGATCATTTAATTAAATTCAATTTTTTATCGAATTCAATTAAAATTCATAACTAATTATACGTATATCGAAAAATCACTAAATTTGATACGTATAATACTTATGACTAAAATAATGGGTGAAAAATGTTTGAAAAATATTTTACCCATAAAATAGTGAGTTTGATACAAAACTCAAAACCATTGAAATTTTCAATGTTTTGGCCCTATTTTGTATCAACTTCATCAATGGTGATTGCTATCAAAAGATAGACTTCACCAAGGTTTTCTAAATTGATTTTAAAATGATTTCAAAACCTTATTTTGGATCATATTCCTTGGGCTCTAAGTACATGACTTGTACACAAGCTTTCCCAATGATCCACCAATAAAATTAGATGAGTTTTGGTTCAACTAGATGCAAAAACTATGCACCTTGAACTCAACTCATATCCTAGCATCTCACATGTATCTAGGGTGTATAAATACACATACATGTCAATTGGATGTGAGATGTGGGTTTTGTTCTCCCTAAACTAAGGTTTCATGCATTTTCCTAAGGCAACTCTACTTGATTCCCTTATAAATGGAACTCCAAGTTATGTCATAGTCCTTAAATCAATTTTAATCAAATTTTCTTAAATGCATGAATGATTATGGCATTAACGATGATATAAATAAGCATATGCTCATAATCATGATGTCATGACATAAAATAAGATCTAAAACCACATGACATTTACCTAAATCCTAAACATGAACATGACATATAGAATGATTAAAAATAAGCATGATGTCATGGCATGTTATATGGCAAACAAAGCATGGCATATAAAATATATAGGTATAGTAATACCTAAATTTTAATATTAATTGCCATTTCATATAATTAATTATATTTTGCCATATTTCTAGTTTTCTCCCAAGTGTGCCAAAAACCCAAAATGGCACACTAACCTCTAAACCTAAATTATGCCAATTTTGATCATTTTATCAAACTTCTCAAGTAATATTGGCACATCCTAAAAGCTTTTAGGATTAAGACTTAAATGTATTTCCAAGGCAACCATAACCTTGAAAATAACCTAAAATGCCACCTTTACCATGGTTAGGTTAACTACCCTTCCATTTAAAGTTGGCACACCTAACCCATTTAGCGTGAATCAAACACGCTCTTAGGAACCCAAACCGATTTGAGCTCCTAGGGTTAACTAGGTATTCCTTAGGATAACCTCCTAGATACCTTCCTAATGACCCTCCTAGCCTTGGTCATTTGGGTCTTACCTAGGTTGACTCTAGGGGTGACTCCCCTTGCAACCTTCTTAGTGGTCACCCTAGGTTTCCTAGAAACCCTAGCCACTAGGCACACCCTTTGGTCAACTCTAGGGATGACTTCCCTATTGACCTTGGTCTTCCTAGACCTAGTTAGTGTTCCATAATCTAATGGGACACTATGATAAGCCACCTTGGGCTTAGGTTTGTGACCCAAACCTTGCTTGCCTTTGGTTGACTTTTGACTCTTAGGTCCTTGGTGTTGACTTTGACTCTTGGACCTTTGACTTTGATCATTAGACCCTTTAAATTGATTTTGCATAATGTTGAGGTCTTTTCTAATTTTTCAAGCCTTGACCTCAAGACTTGATTTTCCTTTTCTAATTGCCCAATTTTAGAGTTTTGATTTAGATTATGGGCATTGGACTTCCTAGGCATATGCCTAGTCCATTTAGGGTTAAAACCTAGATGATCTTGTATTTTCCTAATTGATTCCCTAGGTATGGTTTTTCTAGGGACATTTGGCCTAGGTTTGTCCTTAGATAAATTGTTTTTAGGGACATTAGTCCCAAATTTCTTTCTATTATCTAAGTGAATACTTTTAGCTCCTAGACAAAATTCCTTATGTCTAACATGCTCTTTGTGATAAATAGCAAGATTGCTAAAATTATTTCTAGCATGCTTTTTACTGAAATTTAAGTAATGAGCATTGTTTAAATATACCTTAGGGTTTGCCCTAGAGGCTCCCTCTACTTGTGATGCTTCAACTTGTTCCTTCTTCTTCCCCCTAGGACATTGACTCCGATAATGTCCTTTTGCATTGCATTTGAAGCATATGATGTGCTCCTTGCTCTTGATACTTGGGAACCAAAGATCCTTAACTTTTGGAGCCGGTGGAGCTTTCCTAATCTTCTTTGGGCATTTGCTCTTGTAATGCCCAAATTCTCTACACTCAAAACACATAATTTTATTTTTATTTGAGATTGATGTGTTTGAGTTACCTAGTTCGGTGGTAGGTGCCGGAGTTAAATTTTGGGCTTCTTCATCTTGTCCGGATGTCGAAGCTTCTTGGTATTGCTCCGGTGTTGAGGATGGTCTCTCCTCCTCAATTCTAGAAGTGGATACTTCTTCCACCTCTTCTACCGATCCGGAAGTTGATACCCTATCAACCTCCAAATCTTCACTTCCTTGCGAGGATGATGCATTAGCCTCTTCGGTCTCTTCCTCTTGGACCATTGATGGGCTTTCATGGAGCTTTGCCAAATCGCTCCATAGCTCCTTAGCATCCATGCATTCACCTAAGCTACACAAAAATTCATTTGGAATTAGATCAAATATAAATTTGATTACCTTCTTATTTTTCTCGAATTGCCGGAGTTGCTCCTCACTCCATTTCTTCTTCTTGAGAAACCCTCCCTTTGGTCCCTTAGGATACTCAAATCCTTCCATCAAGGCGGACCATTCCTCAAGGTCTCTCATCATCAAAAACTCTTCAATTCTCGCCTTCCAAGAATTGAATCCTTCTCGTCCATAGAATGAATAAGGGACCGGTGTGTTGATGTCCCATCCTAATTGATCTTGGACTTCCATCTTTACCCTCTAGCGTATTGCTCCCGGTTGTTAATCCGTTGAAGAGCCACGGGCTCGATACCACTTGTTGGAGATTTGGCGCTAGAAGTGAATAGCGTGATACCGTACGTAGATGGAATTCTTTCGCGTTTGATCGTCTACAATCTTGTTAGCTTACGGAATAGTAATAACAAATAAATATAACAAGATACAATCACAACACGCGCGATATAGCGTGGTTCGAACCGAACCGGTTCCTACTCACGGATCGGGCTCAAATGAGCCCTAGCGATGCCAATCACACACCACTATCAAATAACTCCTTCTCGGAACAATCCGGAGGTGGAGAAACCTCGTACAATAGTGATTACAACAATAATCAAAAGCTACAAGCTAAGACAATGAAATAAAAAAGCAATACAAGTAAAGAAAACACTTTACAAATGCTCTTGGATGCTTGATCGCTTGGTTGCTTGATGTCAACTTGAGACCCCGATTTGCGACAAATCGCCCCAAAAGCCTCAAGAAACCGATCCAAAATCCTTCCGTCGAGCTCCTTTTATCCTTCGCGCGACCTAGATTTCCGCCTCATCGGTCGCCGCCATAAGTCACCGGTCGGTGATGCCATATTGTCGTGAGACACCGGCTCGATCCACCCTGCAAAAACTCCACCGGATCTCTTGCGCCGATCGCCAACATTGGCGATCGCGCTAACGCCCGTCGTCGATCGGCTCACGGAGCGCTCATGCTTGACACTCGGCTGGCAATGATCGCCATCCCTTAGCGCGATCGCCGAGCCATCATCGATCGCTCCCATGAGCGAATGATCGCCAGAGCAATCCGGCTCTAACCATAATGTGAGGTTTTAACCCAAGTATGGTGCCCCCATACTTGCTAGACCACCCTTAGCCTAGACCTAAGCCTTCTAGCCACCTCCATCAGCCTCACGCCTCTCGGATCCCTCCAAGTCATCCATGACTTGTTTATCCATCGCGCTAGCTTCCAAGTGCTTCCATCGGCTATGTCATGCTAACGGTGTCTACACCGCCAAGGCACATTGGACTTACGCCGCCAAGAC
Source organism: Wurfbainia villosa (assembly GCA_025175895.1). NCBI lineage: Eukaryota > Viridiplantae > Streptophyta > Magnoliopsida > Zingiberales > Zingiberaceae > Wurfbainia > Wurfbainia villosa. The sequence continues at coordinate 94,876,193 of CM046001.1, forward strand.
TCCGCTTGGACTTTACGCCGCCAATATCAATCCCCTTGGACTTCTCAAATGCCAAGACTCAAGCTTGGACTTTCCCTTGCCAACCCATGTTGGACTTTCCATGCCAAGACCCATGCTTGGACTTTCCATTTGCCAAGACCCATGCTTGGACTTCTCATTTGCCAAGACCCATGCTTGGACTTTCCATGCCAAGTACCCATGACTTGGACTTTCCCATAAACACATGGTCAACCCTAGTCAACCACCAAAGTCTCCCTCGAGTCAAACTCGAGTCTGGTCAATTATAACCTGGGTCGATTGTATAAACAATCTCCCCAACATATTAACCGACATTAATGTCAAACATCAATGTCAATCCTATGTCTAACATACTTTGTCAAACATCAAAACATCACTCGAGTCAAACTCGAGTCCTGGTCAATCGTGACCTGGGCCGATTGCACCAACATTCTCCACCTTTGTTCATCCAAAGGAGGTTCTAGTGAAGGTTGATTAGGGCTAATCCACCTTACGGATTGCCGTGGAGTAGGAGCGTCATCTCCGAACCACGTACATCGGGTGTTAGCTTTGTTCTTGCTTTGATTTGTGTTTATATTTTGTATTGCTTCCGCTAATATTTTTGTAGAAAACAAGAAAGGCTAATCACCCCTCCCCCTCTAGCCATTCCAAGGGTCCTAACACATGTTGGACTTTCTAAATGCCAAGACTCAAGCTTGGACTTTCTCTTGCCAAGACTCATGCTTGGACTTTTCATGCCAAGTACTCAAGACTTGAATTTTTTCTTTGTCAGGACCCATGCTTGGACTTTTCATGCCAAATACTCAAGACTTGAATTTTTCCTTTGCCAAGACCCATGCTTGGACTTTCCATGCCGAGTGTTCCACTTGGACTTCTCCATCATATGGTCAACCCCATGTCAACCATATAGTCAACTCATGGTTAAACAATGGTCAACTCATAGTCAAACATCAAAACACCACTCGAGTCAAACTCAAGTCTAGTCAATCGTGACCGGGCCAATTGCACCAACATTTACCAGTAGATTGGCACCCATCTCAGTCGACTAAAATATCTTTTAGTCGATTGGAACCTCTCAATAGTCTATTAGTCGACTGTCACTTCGAACTAGTCAACTGTTACCATGAAAACTCAATTCGACAGTGTTCTATGAGAACCCGAACACCGCATGCTCTACCCCGAGCACCCCAGGCACACGAGTATCGTGCGTGGTATCCTGCCTTCTCAACATCTCGAGTCGCCAACCCTAGTTTACTAAGCTTAGTCTGAGTTGTTTATACCGAATCCAAATTGTTCAAACAACTACTTGACATTTTAGTAATGAGATTAGTTGACCATTGTCAACTATGAAAATCAGCCAATCCTGACTTAATTTCTCGACCATAACACTCAACCACTTTGTCGAGTGTTTTATAATTAATTATTCGATCAAACTTTTCATAGCATCTCAAGCACAGCTATGATGTCCTGAGCACCACTATATGGCATCCCGAGCACCCTATGCACCAAGCACTATGCTTACTCAGTCGAGTACTGGGCACAACTCTCCTTAGTCAAGTACCACACACCGAGCACTCCACAGTGAAGTACACACCTCTTTCGAGCACTGTGCTGAGCACTACTCTCTATTGCCCTACCCCGAGCAGATCGCTCTACTCCCCGAGCCCTCCGGTACCCGAGCAAATCCCAAGTACTATGCTCTTCACGCAGAGTACCCGAGCCCGAGCACCTCACACGCTCTATGTTCTACTCGCCCGAGCACCGCTCTTCTGTCGAGCTCTTGAGCCCGAACACTGAGCACTCCACCCGAGCAACATATCGTCTAAGCGTATACCCTGAGCGCACCATCGCCCGAGCGCACAACCATAGTGTCATGCTTCTATCGCCCGAACACCCTGTTTTACCAAGCACCATTTGACACTCATCAGTCGAGCACTGTGTGCTCTGTCAAGTACCCTGAGCATCTTGTGCTTTGTACTCTCAAGCATCGCGCCCCAGCACCGCTTGGTCTGTCGAGCTTCTAAGCTCGAGCACCGAGTGCGCAACCTGAGCAGGCATTACCCGAGCATCCCAAGCACGGGCACTAAGCTCGCGCTACTCGCCCGAGCACATGGTTCATTGAAGGACAACGCAATCTACTCGAGCACGACAGTGCGAATTGCCCGAGCACCACTGCGCATTGAGCACTATTTTGTCGCCCGAGCACCTATGTGCTCAAGCACTGAGTGTTCCTCGTACACCCGGCGCTGCCAATTCTCAACGTCGAGCACTCAAAGTTCTAGGCCAGGGCAATTCCTTTTGCCAAGTCCCACTCGGCATTCCACTGAGTAGCTTGCGCTCCTCTTTCCTGAGCACGTAAAGTGCTCAGATGACTTTTTCCACTTACGACATCACTTTTCCCACTCAGGCAATGTTGTTTCTCGGTCGAGAGTCATCCGATTCTCACTTGGGAAATTACGAATAAAAGTCGAGCACTTCACACTCCTAGTCATGAGCACGTAAAGTGCTCGAGCGATTCTTTTTTCAATCAAGTAATCACTCGACAAATTCACTGTTCATTCAACGACAGATCTACATAGGGACTGGAGGGGGCCATGGCCCCCCCTCTAGTCCACGTATTTTATAAAAAATTATATTTATTTTTATAAAATATTTTATATAATAATGAGATCTCAGTCCATGCATAATTAAGCCTATAAATTTTGTTCTCGAAATTCTATATTTATTTTCTATCTATAAAAATATTATATAATTAATTACTATATAAAATATAATTACTATATATTTATTTTCTCTCCTACATAGAACGATCATGTCACAATCATCGTTCTCAATTTTTTCTATTATGTTACAATCGTCATCCACAGTTTCTCTTCGCCTGTTGCTCACACGCCGCAACTCGCGAGTCGGTCATTGTGCATCGATTTGTCGTTGTCCCTGCCAACTCGGCGTTGCCAATCGTGTATCCGACCACCGTCGACCTCTCCTTCACGTGCACAGCCATATCACGATCACGGAAGTTGTCCCGTCGATGTCACACTACATTTGCAATCGCACGCCACTGCGTCACTAGTCATCATCGTCTTCCGTCCGATCGCATACGAAATTCGTCGACATTTGAAGGTTAAATTAATTAAGATTTTATTTAATCAATTTTATATTTTGATTAATCGGATTATTTGAATTAATTAATTTGGATTAGATTTAAATAATTAATTAGATTTAGATTAATTAAACTTAAGATTAATTAATTTATTTTAATTGGTTTTAGATTGGTTAATCTGTTTTAATTGATTAATTAACTTTAAAGTAATTAATTAAATTTTAATTTAATTGATTAATTGGGTTAGATTAATTAATCTGTTTAATTAATTAACTAGTGTTTGATTAATTAAATTTGAATTTAATTAATTATCATAGAGGATCTCTTATAGTTTTTTTTGACATTTCTTTTCTAGTTATTCGACGATTTCTTCTTCTTCTAGTATTATCTAAATATTATTTCGCAGTCTCTTACACGTGTCTAGCTACACATGAGATAAATTCTCTTCTTTTTACTATGTATTACTTTTACTGTATTTAATATATTTTCTTTTATCTATGATGATTCTAATTTAAGCATCGGAGGATCACCGCTGGATAGGCCGGTGGTGATTTAATACGTATTAATTTTTTAAAAATATTTACTGATGCAGTCGGAGAGAATCTCTCTTAGGCGGTACAAGATCGAAGAGCAAAAAATCTGAATTGCATCACGGCCCCTCCAAATTTTAAATTCTGGATCCGCCCCTATGTTCATTGTCTTCTTTGCGATGAACTTGTGAAATCAACAGACTTAACAAAATTCACATAAACCTATGCAAACCTACGTTTACTCTAATACCAACGTAGGAATTATTGAACTTTTGCATTTGCATGAATTAATAAGTTTGTTAAGATAAAACTTATAGCAAGTTTTTCGATTCCTCAACCTTCCGAAGAGGATCTATTCCTGTGAGAGATCTTTCGATCTGAAATTTGTCATCTGAAGAACGATCACGAAATTGAACCATCCTTACGCTTCCACAAACCAAATCCCTCTCACTACTTGAATATCCTTCTAACTTTAGACACAGTCTTAGAAAAAATCACTCTACTATCCAACAACCTTTCAGCATTTCTTCTATCCTTTTTTTTGTTTTTTTACACAATGAATCCCCTATTTATCACTTCACTTGGGCGAATTCATCATCGTGTATGACGTGCACCATGAGTGTCCAACATGCACAGGTAATGCACCATGAGTGTCCATAATGCACTCTTCGTGGGTAGTTATTGTACACGTCATAATAAGTAATGCTAACAGATTCTCATCGAATCTAGTGGAGTTGAAGGTTGTCCACCCATCGTCGATGGTGTGACTCAACGTGATCATTGTTCGATTTATGCCCACCTTGATCAAGATTAGATTCCTCTTGTTCATGGGGACGACCACGTTTTCGTGGTAAACACCTTCACTTATGATGACGGCGAAGTACCCTATGGTGGCAGCGGCAGTGTCATTGGGGCCGAACAAGGCGAACATTATGGCGTACGTCAGATATCGAAGCGAAGTTGTCGGTCCCATCTTGGACTACTCTCACCCCTGACTGTGATAGCTTTACTGACACGATCTCGCTGAGCTCTTCGACGAGGTTCTGCCCAATGTAGCAACCGGTGGCTGTGAAGTTTGACCACCAGAAGACGATGACCCTGGACTCAAAGAGGAAAGCATGACCATCGAATCAAAGAGACGAAAAAGGTTGCCTTTTTCAAAAGTTGGGACCCAAAACAGAGCCAGTGAAAATAGAGTACACACGACATTCTAAATTTCCAAGGCGAGTAGAAGATGATCAGTGTCACTGACGGCTGAGCTCTGGGCCAGTGCAGTGTTGATGATCCCGATGGAGACACCGTAAAGCTGCATCAAGCGCCTTGCAATTTCAGAAAGCTACCATCCCGGGATGCCAATAGCCCGTCGTCGCACGTCTGCTGGTTGGTCACCGCGGTGCTCATCAGCGTGCACACCCACCCGTCGGCGGTCGCGTCTAGTCGCCCACTCCAGCCCAGCTCCACGCCTGCGCCTCCGCTAGGTACTCTGCGCTCAACCCAGGCAGCTCGTTGCAATCTCCCAACGACTCTGGGGTGCCTTCCCTGCCACGCGGGGGCCACGAGCCTGACGCACGAAGGGCGCGACCCTGCCGTGCGAGGGGCAGCCGCCCTGGGGCACCTCCCTTGCCGAGTGGGGGTCGGGGCCCTGCCATGCGAGGGTCGGTGTTCCTGCTGCACCTCCCCTGTCGACTGCAGTAAGGTCATAACCCTACCGTGCAGGGGGCACCGCCCCTGCCACGCAGGGGGAGGGGGGCATACTTCTTCTTCCGTGACGCCAACAACCAAGCAGCGCCAGAGAAAGACACGAGGAGTTATAACTTTCATAAAGACTCAGTAACCAAAGTTAAAATTCATGATAAAATTTGCGATGAATTTTAACTTTCATCGTAAATTTTATCACGAGAAAGAAATTTATCATAAATTTACATTTTGAATTTTGCAATGAAAATTTTTGTTGATGAATTCATTGAAATTTTACGATGAAAATTCAATTTCGTTGTAAAATTTAACGATGAATAAAAATCCGTGATAAATTTTACGACAAAAAAATAATTCATCACATATTTTACAATGAAAACAAAATTTATTGCAAAATTTTGAGACAAATTTATGTTCCATTGCAAAATTTTGTTGGGATAATCTAACGCTTTCTACAAAAAGTGATTGCATTTTGGAAATTAATTGAAAAATAACGACGAAAAATTTTCGATACAAAATTCATTGTAATTTTACAATGAAAAATCAAAATTTTATTGCAAAATTTAGCAATAAATAAAAATTCATAACAAATTTTGCAAAGAAAAAGTAATTCGACGTAACTTTTGCTACGTGATACTACTGGTACTTTTTCTACCTAATTCCCAATAGAAGAGTTAGCAGGTGACCCGTGACCCGTCCCCAAAACACCTGGTTCAGCCAAAGGGGAAAAGGAGAAACAGTTCGGGCGAGAGTTATCAGAAGCCATTGGTATGGGCGAGAGTTATCAGAAGTCATTGGCACGGGCGAGAGTTATCAGAAGCCATTGGCACGGGCGAGAGTTATCAGAAGTCATTGGCACGGGCGAGAGTTAGACGAAGTCATTGACACGGGCGAGAGTTATCGGAAGTAATCGACACGGGCGCAAGTAGCGAGAGCCATCGGCACGGGCGAATGCTAGAAGCAAGGGACGCAGGTGGAAAAGAGGCGGAAGGCACTTCGCTAACAGAGGACTAGGAACTGGTTCAACTAGGCAATTCCAGAAGCCAATGGGATGGAGGAAGGGTCAACTCAACATAATCGACGCGAAAGAAGTTTGGTACGGGCAAAAGGAGAATTGGTTCGGTTTAAGGAGAAACCCTAAGGCTAGGTCACCTATGGTATAGGGGCCTAAGTTAACTTCACCCAAAGCAGAGGGGTGAGGGAGACAGTTTAACCTCGTTGCCTGAAAAGTAAAGGGAAAAGTACTATGCAACGGCTTGGGGGGCCCCACGCAATATTCGGGGGAGTCCTCGTTCCTCATATGTGTAACAGAATTATTCTCCAGGAGGAGGTGGTGGACACGTGTACGATAGAGATAATCCACGACGTTACGTTGAAGGAGGAGGGAAGATAAAAGGGAGAGAGGGAGGAAAGGAAAAAGAGGGGGAGATCGATCCGCAATCATTCGCATCCAGCAAGAGAGAAGAGGAGACGAGAGAAAAGGAAGAACGGTCTCGCCGGAGAAGGAGGACGGAGATCTGCTGTTTGTTAAGTCTCTTGTATTTTCCTCATCTTGTAACATCATTGTAAGAGGTCCTTTCTCCTCCACCTTCGGAAACTTGCTTTCTGTAAAGGAGGATCTTCATAGTGAAAGTGCTTAGGCACCATCAGTGAGAAACCTCACCCATGGAGTAGGAATCCTTATTCGAACCACGTTACATCTAAATATCTGAATCTCGATTGCTGGTGTCGGGTTTTCGCGTTTCGTCTACTTCATTTTCTTATTCTTTACTGATCGCTGCCGGGGGAGAATATTCCGAGACCTCCCTCATCGCTTCATCGCCTTGAAAACGGAGCGAACGGATTTTTCCCCCGCACCCGCATCAGTTGGCGCCGTCTGTGGGAACATTTGAGCTGGACGTTGAGATGCAACCCGAAGAAGTGCAACAACCTGATATCTCTGCGGCGGAGGAGCGCCCCATCACCCTTCTACCATCGCAACTAAAGGCCTTAATGGATGATGCTATCACAGAAGCCCTCGCTAGAGAAAGGAGAAGGACCGGATATCTGCATCCGCACTCCGGGGAACCTTCTTCTAGAGATCCCCTCCCAGAAATGCCTCCTCCCTCTCGTACAGCCGCCCATGGTGATGTGTTGCCTGGAGGTGGACTCGGGGGAAGAACACCCCAGAATACTACGCCCTTCACCCAAACGCGGGAGGAGCAGGGTGAAAGTCAATCAACCAGACCTCCGGAATTCTACGAGCCTAGCCCCTTCACGATGGACATTCTTTCGGAGCTCCCTCCATCCTACTTCCGAAATCCTCAGGTCTGTAAGTACGATGGTTCGACGGATCCGGAAGAGCACATATCACAATTCGATGGAGCGGCCTCGCTTCACTGTTATACTGACGCTCTCAAGTGTCGAGTCTTCCGGACCACCCTGATTGGTTCGGCGCAAAAGTGGTTCACTACTCTGCCCCCGGGATCTATCACTGTTTGACTTCGGAGAATGTTCGATCGAGAATTTGTCACCGTATGGCGTATAAGCAAGACGCCTCTATGTTAATGCATATCACCCGGGGACCTTGATCCCTTAGGGGTATATCCATCGATTCACCTCAGCGGCTAGGGGAATCCCCGCAGCCCGATCTGAATCCTTCCGAGGTGCCATTCAGCACGGGCTGAAGGAGGGCCCCTTCCTTAGTTCCTTGCTGAGACAGCCTACGGATAGCTATGAAGAGCTACTGAGCCGTGCAGAGCAGTTTATCCGCGAAGAAAAAGGATTAAAGGTGATGAGAGCCGAGCGAACTGCCGCAACAGTCCCAACTGAAAGGGCTCGTCCCGCTGTTCCTCAAGCTCCTCCTCGGCGGGAGTATACAAGACCTTTTCGGCACGAGGCTCCGAGGCCTCGACCAATGCTACAGGGAGTTCGCCCCGACCCGACATTGCAAATCATGGCTGCTGAAGTGCTTCCTCCTGTGAGGACTTGGAAAGAACGTGAAATGGAGTTCTACGATCAACTGGTGCGACCCTTGGGACATAGAGGATCTGCGTAATCCCCATCCCCGTTCTTTTGCCAATATCATACAGTGCAGTCCACGAGTGAATCGATGTTTCAAGCTACAAGAAGAACTAGATCGCCTCCATGTTGCATATCTGCAATTGAGGTATCAAGCCGGAGGAACGGCACGGCGAGGCCCCCGAACCAATGTCGCCCGTCCGGGGCCGTATAATCAACAACCTCGGGTCACTTTCCCCCAAACGCCGTCCCGAGAGGTGGTCTCTTAAGAAGGTCCATCAGGTGAGGGCCCTTCCTCCGCTTCAGATGACCTTCCCCCTCGGGGAGTTATCCATGTGATAGCCGGAGGACCTACTGACGGGGACTCTAACCGGGCACGGAAGTCATACGCCCGTCTTATGGAGAGTTTGGCCATCGTCATCGACCAGACTGTACAAGAGACGTCGCCCATTTCGTTCGGGCCAGAAGAGCTGCAGGGTGTTCTGCTGCCTCATACAGACGCCTTGGTTATCCGTATATCCCTGGCTAATTATGAAGTGGCCCGGGTGCTAGTTGATTCGGGGAGCTCTGTCAACATCCTCTTCCAGGAGGCCTTCAGGCAGATGCAACTGGGAAATGCCCAGCTAGAAGATGTGTCCACTCCCCTTTTCGGATTCGCAGGGCACATGGTCCACCCGACGGGGCAGATTTCATTGCCTTTAACTCTGGGTGAAAAGCCCCGCCAAAAAACTAGTATAATCCCTTTCCTTATCGTGGATGCTCCATCCACTTATAACGCTATTCTTGGGCGCCCTTTCCTCACCCTTTTTCAGGCCGTGGCTTCCCCGTACCACCAGAAGCTGAAATTTCCAGTGGGACAATTGGTGGGAGAAGTTCGTGGAGAACAGAAGGCCTCCCGGAGCTGCTATGTGCAAATGGTTCGGGACGATCAAAAGAAGGCCAGAACTGAAGACCTAAAAGGCAAAGCTGTCATCGCTACCGACGTCTGCGTCCTGGAGGAATTTCCCCCCAAGGCTGATAAGATAGAGGAGGGAGAACTGGTGGAGATCGCTCCGGGAAAGGCCACACGGATAGCACAACAGTTGGATATCAAAGGAGAGCTGGTGGCCTGCTTAAAGGAGAATGAGGACATCTTTGCAAGAGATGTGCATGATCTCACGGGTATCCATCCTCAAGTAGCGGAACACCACCTCAACATCATTAGAGGAGCCCGACCCGTCCAACAGAAGAGGCGACATTTTGGACCCGAGAAAGACAAGATCATAGCTGAGGAGGTGGATAAGCTACTAAAAGCGGGCCATGTAAAGGAAATCCAGTTTCCCGAATGGGTTTCTAATGTAGTCTTGGTCCCCAAGCCTTCTGGACAATGGAGGATGTGTATCGATTTCCGTGATTTGAATAAAGCATGCCCTAAAGACTGCTACCCCTTGCCTCGTATTGATCAATTGGTGGATTCTACTGTAGGATATGAAGTGGTTTCCCTAATGGATGCCTATCAGGGATATCATCAAATACCTTTGGCCGAAGAGGATCGAAAGAGGGTTAGCTTTGTGACTGCAGGGGGATTATATGCCTATGTGGTCATGTCGTTTGGATTGAAGAACGCCGGGGCTACATATTAGCGCCTTATGGATAAAATTTTTGCGAGCGAAAGGGAAGAATGTGGAGGTCTCGTGGATGACATCCTGGTCAGTCGAAGGTCACTCGGGATTTAGTCAAGGACTTGAATGAAACCTTCGCCTACGTTAAGGCGATTTAATATGAAGCTAAACCCTAACAAATGCTTGTTCGGGGTAAAAGTGGCAAGTTCTTGGGGTACATTGTTGGTGAGAAGGGTTGCAAGCCAACCAGAAGGTGAAGGCCTTATGCAACATGAAATCACCTACTAATCTGCAAGAGACCCAGAAGTTAGTGGGCAGGATTGTTTCTTTATCCCGATTCATAGCCAGATCGGTGGACAAGGGGCTACCTTTCTTCAAGATCTTGCGCAAAGCTACTAAATTTCAGTGGGACGATCAATGTGAATAAGCTTTCCAGGAGTTGAAGAGATATCTGGCCGGACTCCCGCTACTGGCTAAACCAATACATGGAGAACCATTATGGATGTATCTGGTCGTCTCAGAAGGAGCCGTTAGTTCGGTATTACTGAAACAAGAAGGTTCTCACCAGCAACCTATTTACTATACCAGCCATATTCTGAAGGGGCACTCATTATACGGAGTTAGAGAAGCTGGCATATATCTTAGTGCTAACCGCCCGCAGACTGAGGCCATACTTTTTGGCTCATCCTATCACCGTTTTAACACACAGCGAATTGGGCAAGGTCGTCACTAAGCCAAATTTCTCGGGAAGGTTAGCCAAATGGGTGGTAGAGCTAAGCGAGTATGATATACACTACCAACCTCGCACGGTCATCAAGGCCCAGGCACTCGCTGATTTCCTGGCCGAGGTACCTTGTGGTTCGGAAGAAGGTTCAGCTATGAAGGAGAGGGAATCAAAGGCATGAAATATATTCGTAGATGGCTCTTCAGATCAGCAGCATGGTGTTGGTGTTCTATTAATTACCGGAGGGTGAAGAAACTCGATTAGCCGCTCACTGGAATATCGGGCATCTAATAATGAAGCGGAATATGAAGCTATCCTAGCGAGATTGCGGTACTAAAGCGGTAGGGGCTTCTTCCATTATGATCCACTCGGATTCCCAGTTGGTAATATCCCAACTTCAAGGTTCTTTTGCGGTTCGGGAGGAAAGGCTGCATAAGTACTTGAAAGCTTTTGAGAAAGAAAGCTCAATTTCATCAGTCCTCTTGAAGCAAATCCGAGAGCACAATGAGAAGGCGGATGAATTGGACTCGGATGGTTAGCGCCATGGGAGGAATAAAATCATCGGAGGCGATCCGAGAATTCACACTTCCTTAGCAATATGCAACATAGAGAGGAGCCGAATCAAGCCTAATTCTTGATTGGAGAACCGATATCATAGCTTATTTACGGTACAGAAGATTCTGAAGGGAAAATTCAGGCATCTACTTTAATACACCGAGCCAAAAGCGGTTCATCCTCTTAAATGAAGACTGCATAAGACCTCTTTGGCGACCCTTGTTAAAATGCCTAGGAAATGAGGATGCGGAATGAGTACTCAGGAGATCCATGAAGGATCTTTGCGCGCAATCATTTAGGAGGGAGAGCTTTAGCAAGAAAGACCTTGTTGGTCGGATACTTTTGGCCTACTCTTCAACGAGATCGGCTTGTATAGTGCAAAGTTGCATCGCTTGTCGAAAACATAGCAACCGTTACGAGTGACCACTGAGTTAATGAAAGTTGTAGTCTCTTCTGTCCTTTTGACCAATGGGGAATGGATATAGTGGGTCCGATGCCAGCAGCACCTTCTGAAGAGGTTTTTATTGGTCATTTGTGGATTATTTTCCAAATGGGTGGAGGCAGGCCCTTAGCCAAAATTAAGAATGTAAATGCCTGAGAAATATCATTTTGTTATGGTATCCCTCGGAAAATAGTCGGTGATAATGGCGACAATTCCAAGGAAAAGGATTCAAGAATGGTGCCAAAGTCTCAACATTCACAAGCTTTCACTTGGTAGCTCACCCTCAGCGAATGGACAAGTGGAGGTAACTAAGGATCCTCATTCAAGGATTAAAGACCAAGTTGGGTGCTCGGAGGAAAGCTGGGTGGAAGAGCTACCAGCGTCTGTGGGCCTGTCAGACCACACCTAAGGCGATGGCAGGAGAGACTCCTTTAGTTTGGTATATGGGGCGGAGGCCGTTATTCTAGTTGAAGTTTTATTGGATAGCGCTGGAAGCATACGAGCGGATCGTAACCAACTTATCCAAGCACCGAATTAGATCCGTGGAGGAAAGGCGGGAGATGGCCCGGAGGCGAGCGGAATTTTACAAGCAGAGAGTTCAGCGAGCCTTTAATAAGAAAGTGGTGCCTCGGAGATTTCAAGAAGGAGATTGGATTTTGCGTAAGGTCAATTCCGCTGGAGATCCTGGAAAGTTGGCTCCCAACTGGGAGGGACCCTCTGAGATACGGCTGCGTGGCGAAATTGATATTATCGAAGAAAGACGACCAAGGCAAAGAGCTTCCACGACCTTGGAACGCCCTTCACTTGAAGCTCTTTCACACTGTATGAGAAATATGAAATAGAAAAGGAGAAATTATGAAACTCAGAGGGGGTGTTTATTGAATTGATTATATCAATTAAATGCCAAGTGCTCTCTAAATTTCATTAAGAGGTTATTTACAAGGGCAATACGGTATTACCAATGAGTATTGAAGGAGAAACAGAAAAACAGAAAGGAAATTCCCGTTTCAAAATGAGATATTGTATTACAGCTTAAATCGTTCAGGAGGATAACGTTTGAACCCAGCCTCCCAATTTAAAGAAAATGAAGGATAAGTTGGAGAAGGTAATCCTTGGGCAGCATACTGCCGAACCGCGTCATTGAATCCGTCCTGATAGGTGGCGCGCATTAAAATAGTGAGTCGCTCCTGGCGGTTCGGACGGTCAGGGTTTCGTTCTCGATGCCGCCTCTCGCACTTTTCTTGTTGTTCGCGAAGATTTCGACGCACGTCCACATAGCGCCGTGACACCTCCATAATTGCGCACCGGTGGAAAACGTCATCACCGAGAACTTTGGTCATCTTGCGCACAAGGTGTGTCATCTCCACCATATTTTGGCACATGGAAGTCAAATCCCTCCACCGCTTGAATACGATCCGTTCGGGCAAGTTGGAGCTCATCCTCCGAGGGATGTCTCTTGTACTGCGTGACGGGCATGAGCATGCGCCCGGGAATTTATAAGGGAGGAGTTTTCTTGTACCTCCTTGCATAAGCGGGTGCGAAGGTCCCCTATCTTATCTTGTGCTCGCTGATATTGAACCTGAAGACGAGCGAGGGCGGAATCTTGTTGCTTCCCCTTGAGAAGCTCTGCTACCTGCCCTTGAAGATGTATTAACTCTTGAGCCAAGGAAGATTCTGTGTTAAGAGAGGCCGACTGGATTTCTTGCTGGGGGACGAGTGGATCTGCCCCTGGACGTGATTGCGCCTTCAATACTGCAATAGTGTCAGCATCCCTCTGTATTTGTTGGTGGGCCTCGGCTAATTGCTCCTGGCACCGGGATAATTGGTTGGGACAGGAGTCGTTCCCGATTCTGAGCATTCGCTAAATCTTCCCGTTGTTGCCGTTCCCATTCTTGGGCTTGAGCCCGGTATTGGTGAAGGGAACGATCCAATTCTCGGTGGTTGGTCAGGGCCTACATGCCGGTTGAAGAGAAGAGAAATGGGTCAGTTAAACAAAGCTAAGGAAATTGATTAAGAAAACGTACCAGGTCCAAAGCATGACGCAGGGCTTTCCATACAGTCAGTCATCTCTCTAAGTTGAATCCAAGACTCTCGGGAGAAAGGGAAGAAGATGGGACGGATAATGCAGAAGAATCTCACTCGTAAAGGGAAGAATGGAGGCGATATTCGGTGGTGGAGAACGGAGAGAAGGAGGAGTCTCATTCAAAAGGTCCATGGAAGTGGTGGTCAAGGGTGGTATATTCAGAGATGCGGGGAGAATGGGCGTCACATTTATGTCAGGAGGTGAAGTCGGAAGGAAAAATCGAAGGAGGTGATCGGAGGAGGGTCCTGAGAAGATGAGATGATGAGCACGGGTCGGGAAGCCTTCAATGAGGATTTTAGAAGTAGAAGGCTCTGATTAGGGTCTGAGGAAGAGGAGGACTCTTGAGGCGATAAGCGAAGGGGAGGTTAGCGTGAAGGAATGTCAACCGCCATGGGTTCAGAGAGAGGAATGACGGGGAGGAAGGAGAAGACAGGCGGTATAACCTCTATCATCGACGGACATGAAAGAATCTCCTTCCCGGATGCATCCCGGGTTGTGTGGGAAGAAGAAGCGATTCTACGCGTCATTGGCGGAGGGAGGCAAAGGGGGAAAGTTAGGGCTTGTACAGGTAGGAGGAAGTGAAGAGGGACTGATGACCCCGACTTCCTTCGAGATGGGGGTAGCGAAAGTCACCGAAGGAGGAGAGGGAGAACGACGAGGTGATTCCCGTATGATGGTGATCGAAGGAGGTGAAGAAGAAGAAGAAGCTAAGGGCTGACACCCGTTCTGATTTCGTGTAGCGGCCCGCTATTTCCTGGAAGAAGGTGGAATGCATCTCGGATATCTGAAAATAACGAAAGACAAGGAACCAGGAAGGAAAGATCGAAGAAACGAAATTTGGCGGCGGAGGAGCAAGCAGACGAAGAAGAGGAAGACCAAAAGGTGAAAGGATGAAGATAGCAGAAAAAACGAGGACGAAAGAGTCCCCTATAAAAGGAGGAAGAATGGGCTTGCAGCTGTTAATGGGCTTCGCGTCGGTAGTGAAAGGGAAAGAAGGATTTATTTTTCCTAAATAGCCCATTATATACAAAATGCTATCCTTGAGAGAAGTTATCCCCGTGTGGTGGTGGAACGAAAGAACCGAGACTCCTCGGTTACTATTTATTCTATATACAAAATGCTATCCCCGCAGAGCGGAAGTTATCCCCGTGTGGTGGTGGAACGGAAGAACCGAGACTCCTCGGTTGCTATTTACTCTATATAAAAAATGCTATCCCCGCAGAGCGGAAGTTATCCCCGTGTGGTGTTGGAACGGAAGAACCGAGACTCCTCGATTACTATTTATTCTATATAAAAAATGCTATCCCAGGAGCGAAGTTATCCCGTGTGGTGGTGGAGCGGAAGAACCGAGATTCTCGGTTACTATTTATTCTATATACAAATGCTATCCCATGAGCGAAGTTATCCCGTGTGGTGGTGGAGCGGAAGAACCGAGACTCCTCGGTTACTATTTACTCTATATAAAAATGCTATCCCCTTGAGCGAAGTTATCCCGTGTGGTGGTGGAGCGGAAGAATCGAGATTCCTCGGTTACTATTTATTCTATATAAAAATGCTATCCCCGCAGAGCGGAAGTTATCCCCGTGTGGTGGTGGAACGGAAGAACCGAGACTCCTCGGTTACTATTTACTCTATATAAAAAATGCTATCCCCGCAGAGCGGAAGTTATCCCCGTGTGGTGGTGGAACGGAAGAACCGAGACTCCTCGGTTACTATTTACTCTATATAAAAAATGCTATCCTTGAGAGCGAAGTTATCCCGTGTGGTGGTGGAACGGAAGAACCGAGACTCCTCGGTTACTATTTACTCTATATAAAAAATGCTATCCCCGCAGAGCGGAAGTTATCCCCGTGTGGTGGTGGAATGGAAGAACTGAGACTCTTCGGTTACTATTTATTCTATATACAAAATGCTATCCCCGCAGAGCGGAAGTTATCCCCGTGTGGTGGTGGAACGGAAGAACCGAGACTCCTCGGTTACTATTTATTCTATATACAAAATGCTATCCCCGCAGAGCGGAAGTTATCCCCGTGTGGTGGTAGAACGGAAGAACCGAGATTCTTCGGTTACTATTTATTCTATATACAAAATGCTATCCCCGCAGAGCAGAAGTTATCCCCGTGTGGTGGTGGAACGGAAGAACCGAGACTCCTCGGTTACTATTTACTCTATATAAAAAATGTTATCCCCGCAGAGCGGAAGTTATCCCCGTGTGGTGGTGGAACGGAAGAACCGAGACTCCTCGGTTACTATTTACTCTATATACAAAATGCTATCCCCGCAGAGCGGAAGTTATCCCCGTGTGGTGGTGGAACGGAAGAACCGAGATTCCTCGGTTATTATTTATTCTATGTCTCAGTTGCTTGTATTAATTAACTTTATATGGTTGTATTCTTGTGCCATAGCAGAGTCGGCTCGTCTAAGGGGTCTATATACCCAGCAGATTGAAAAGACGGGAGAGCCGAAATATGCCCCAAATTACATGTAAATACAAAAGGAGTAAAGAGTAGTACAACTCAGAAGGTCCTGGAGGAAGGAGATAAACTAGGGAAGTTCGATGATACGGGAGAACTACATACTCCCAGCCATCTACAAGGAGAAACAACAAAAGAAACCCTAATACATCTAGGGTATTACAATTCTTTGTTAGGCGGAACGGATGGAGTTTCCTTGCGCGGTCGGGGTTGGCGCAGTAGCTGCTGAAGATAAGACTGCTTCAAGAAGATTTGCCTGGACAGTTCTTTTTGGGACCCTATCAGTTGTTGACGCAGGGAACGATTATGGGCGGAAGTTTCCTCCAGCTGTTGCCGTAAACACTTCACTTGTTCCTCCAAGATGGCTATGTATCGGCGGTCATTTATCTGTTCTTTAGAAGGCGAGGAACTGCTGCCCTGTTCCGATATTCTGTCCATGACAAGCAAAGGAAAAAGGAGAATGGTGGAAGCTATCAGGTAAAGGTCGGTGGGTTTTTATGGTGACAAAGGGGAAGAGTGCATTCATTGGTAGGAGACGTGAGAACCATAAATGCCGATACAGAAGAGGAAACGTGGGGGCAGTAGCAGGAAGGTTGACGGGCTTACAATCATAATTAAGAGGGTCCGAATCCCCGAGACATGATAGAGGAAGATATGTTCAGATCAGATTACTATCCTTTTGGAAGACAAAAGCCTTACTTCTACGGGAAAAAGACAAAAACAGATATCATTTGCCTCCCTTATTTATTTATTTATTTTTTATTAACATATTTGAAACGATTACATTAACTTGATCTACAAAGATTTTCCATGATTACTCCTAACAGATGAAGTGGGAGATGTCTCTTTGGGGGGAGAAGGAGCTAATATAACTCTGAAGCGTTCGCCTTGGGGTGGAGGAAGAACTGGTGGACCTTCATCGAAAGGGGAAGGACGAGTCCTTGCCGGGAATCGACGGCCAAGCGCGGTGGAAGTGGAGGAAGTTCATCAACGGCACGGGGGTCTCCCACTGTATACTCCCAGGTGAAGGGAGGATTCCATACCCTGTTGCGGAAGGAGGGGAAAGGAGCGCGGAAGAATCTCCCCGCTGGAGGGGTGGGAGTTGGACCGAAAGGCGGAAAAGGTAGGGGATGGAAGACTGAAGTGGCGGTTGATCGGGTCTCCGAATCTGCATCATCCTCAGAGACCCGATCCTGTATTTCAAAAGATTACGATTCGAAGAAATTTGATATGGGATGCCTGCCAAAGCCATGATGGTAAGATAACAGGGGCGAAGGCGAGGGGACGAAGGACTTATAATGGAAGGAGAATGGCGAAAAGTTCGGGAAGGAGGAGAGGCGAAGAGGTGGCATCTTTTCCGGCCGAGGAAGGATAGGGAAAATCAACGGGCAAAAGGCCATTTAAAGTGATGTCTGAACCAAAATCGGGGCGGATGTGGATACTAGTAGGCAAAATCCCGTAAGAGAGCCCCGAACCAGCCAGGCGATGATGTTATATGGTACGGGTAAAGAAATAACAAGGGAAAGCTCAAAATTGGTCCAGAAACCCCGACTCGCTAGAGAACATGCAAGGACCGTAATGGACAGACATATTGATAAGAGTCAGCTCTTAACAGTAAAGAAAAAGTTATTACCGAAAAAACAGTACGGGAGATTACAACTCAAATCGCTCAGGGGAACATTTAGCCAACGCCGATACAGGATCTAAGTGGCTGGTGTCCACGCCGGGAGGTGGATATCCTTGTTCGGCGTTTTGAGCTACAGCCCCCTCGAAGCCTAATATAAAGAGATCTACCCCTTTCTTGACATAGCGCCTCTTGAGGTCGGCTTCCTGCTCCTTTAATTGGTCCTGATACTGAGCCACCTGAGTTTGACTTTCCACCAATTTGACCGCCAAAGCATCTCTCTCGGTGGCTGCCTTTATAGCTCGCTGTCTTAAGGCTGAAAGGGCTTCAAGATACTCCTGTTGGAGGGTGGATTGCTGCTGGGCCACCGGTGATAAGGTTCGGGGAAGAGCCGTTATTGCAGAGGAAAGTTCCTGACACTTCTTTGCACAGATTCGAGTAGTGGCCCGAGCTTGAGCGTTCGAGTTAAAGCGGTTGCATTCTTGTTGAAGGCTGTAAGATAGTAGCCGATCGGCATCCTTGATCATGGCATCCATAAGATATTTTTGTATTCCTTCAACTCAGAGCCAATTCATCTACTTGTTGCAGTTCCGATTGGAGAAAAATCCACGCTCAAGTCCTCGTTCTTTCGCTGCAGCTCCTCTTTCTCGCTCCGTACCAGGGCTAGCTGCATCATCGCTTCCTCGCATTGGCCCCTCATATCGGTTTCCTTCGCCTCTTGCTCGCTCAGTTGCTGAACGAGCTTTTTCTGTTGTGACACGGAGGCGAAGTGGCGAGTTTCCACGGTAGATTGAAAGCGGGCCAGCCGAGTGACCATCTTATCATCTTTGGCCGAGCGGCTGCGAAAGAAACTATCATTACAAATTGGCATATAGTAATACTTGCGGTAAAGAGAAAAGGGAGAAATAAGAGATACCTCAGCAAGTAGCTTGCCCACTTGCTCGCATGGGCCTTGTACGCCTGACTGATTAAAGAATTTCACCTCCGAGGGGTGCCGAATTTGCAGCAGGGATCCTAACGTGACCCTCGGAGGAACAGGAAGGGAGGGGTCTTCCCCTTCGGAGGAGGTTGGAGGCCGGATACGGCGAAGGGGGGAGGGAGCAGCCCTTAGGTCCGAAGGAACAGGAGCTTGGAGTGGCTCCACATGAGAAGGTGGAGGTGAATTTTGAGCCGAGGGGGAGGAGTGAAGAAAATGAGAAGGAGAATCCCCTCCTTGAGGAGATGGAGAATAGACAGGGGAGGTAGTACCTTCTCTTCGTGGTTCATAAATGGTCAGGGGCTGAGACCCTGGTGGATCCGAAGTTGAGGGGAGATGAGCCGATGAGCTTGAGGCTCCTTTCTTAACGAGCCGCAGCTTTTTCCGAGGAGGTGACGGAGCTGCTGTGGGTTTGCCTCTGTTAGCTGCTGCCTTCTTCTTCTTAGCAGCCTCGATCGACTCCCCTTCCACCAGAGCCTTCTGCATCAGATTATCTACAAGATATACTGGTAAGAAAGATGGATGACCTAAAAAGGAAGTCACATTGCAGGATAAATGTCACCCTACCTACCTGAACGAAGTCGTCAGAGGTAGAGGAGACAATCCAAAATAGCGCAGGAGGGGAGTCTCTAGCAGATGGTTCGAACAGTAGTGTAGCTCCCCTAAAACTCTATACACCTCCAGGAAAGGACATTTGGTCCTCATTTCCCGGAAGGAAGGCAATTCAGGAAGGTCTACTTTCCAAATATCGGAATGAGGTAAAGACTCCGGAAGCTCTACAAAGAAGTATAGTGCTTCCCAGCCCTTGTGGGAAGTAGGCAGGTTCACCAGAAATTGGCAGTCTGAACGACTAGATAAATAGAAGAGGCCTGCCTTAGAAGACTTTAATTGGAAGAAGCAATGGAATAGTTATGGGGTCAAAGGGAGGTTCAAATGTTGGAACACTATGTGGGCTCCCGATAGAATTCGGAAGGAGTTGGGGGTGAATTGGTTCAGGGGTAATCTGTAGAAGTCTAGGAGGTCCAAGTAGACCTGTGGTGCCGGCAAAGATAGGCCGTTAAAGAATTGTTTGGAGAAAAAGCATGTCAAACTAGGAGGAGGAGTATGAGGCCGATGCAGCTTAGTCGTGAAACAGCATTTTATAGAAGGATCTATGTAGTCGTTCTTGATATTAAAGAAATAATGGTTACAATCTAACTGGGTTATGGTATGTTCATACCAGGCGGGTGAAGAGGTAGTCCTAGGAGCCATGGGTGTTAAACTAAGCAAAGCACTTACTCGGGGGTACGGGAGAACCGTGCGGGAAGGGAAGGACTGAATCGTCGAAATGCCACCGGGGAAAATCGTGGAAGAAGAAATACAAGATTGGATTGTTAGGCACGCTAAATGATACCTAAGAGGAGAAGGCGGAGGTTTATATAGGGTTTCCCGTGACGATTCAATTTCACGAAGAGAGAAGGAGAAGCGGAGCCCATGGGCCCATCGGGCCGCCTCGGGGGCATACAAGGGAGTTATAAAGGAAAAAGTGGATTCAAACGGAGGAATGAAGAATAGGGCATAAACTTTACGCACATTTGGAAAGTCAAGCTTATAACTTCGCTTGACTATTTTTCGGGGTTGACTAATGATACTACTGGTACTTTTTCTACCTAATTCCCAATAGAAGAGTTAGCAGGTGACCCGTGTTCAGCCAAAGGAAAAATGAGAACAATGCAAGTAGAGTTAAAGCCATTAATGGGCGAGAGTTATCGAGAGTTAGACGGGTACGAGAGTTATCGGCCATTGGTACGCAAGCAGAGTTAGACGGCCACCGACACAGCGTAGAGTTATCGGAAGTAATCGACACGGGCGCAAGTAGCGAGAGCCATCGCAAGATGCCAATGCTAGAAGCAAGGGACAGTGGAAAAGAGGCGAAGGCACTTCGCTAATGTAGGACTAGGAACCGTTCAACTAGGCAATTCCGAAGCCAATGGATGGAGGAAGGGTCAACTCAACCTAATCGAAAAGAAGTTTGGTACGGGCAAAAGGAGAATTGGTTCGGTTTAAGGAGAAACCCTAAGGCTAGGTCACCTATGGTATAGGGGCCTAAGTTAACTTCACCCAAAGCAGAGGGGTGAGGGAGACAGTTTAACCTCGTTGCCTGAAAAGTAAAGGGAAAGGTGCTATGCAACGGCTTGGGGGGCCCCACGCAATATTCGGGGGAGTCCTCGTTCCTCATATGTGTAACAGAATTATTCTCCAGGAGGAGGTGGTGGCCACGTGTACGATGGAGATAATCCACGACGTTACGTTGAAGGAGGAGGGAAGATAAAAGGGAGAGAGGGAGAAAAAGAAAAGGGGAGATCGATCCGCAATCATTCGCATCCAGCAAGAGAGAAGAGGAGACGAGAGAAAAGGAAGAACGGTCTCGCCGGAGAAGGAGGACGAAGATCTGCTGTTTGTTAAGTCTCTTGTATTTTCCTCATCTTGTAACATCATTGTAAGAGGTCCTTTCTCCTCCACCTTCGGAAACTTGCTTTCTGTAAAGGAGGATCTTCATAGTGAAAGTGCTTAGGCACCGCATCTGGTGAGAAACCTCACCCCCGTGGAGTAGGAATCCTTATTCCGAACCACGTTACATCTCGTGTCTGAATCTCGATTGCTGGTGTCGGGTTTTCGCGTTTCGTCTACTTCATTTTCTTATTCTTTACTGATCGCTGCCGGGGGAGAATATTCCGAGACCTCCCTCATCGCTTCATCGCCTTGAAAACGGAGCGAACGGATTTTTCCTCCGCACCCGCATCACTACGAAAAGGGAATTTGTCGTAACTTTTGCTACGAAAAAGGAATTTGTCGCAAATTGTTGTGGCAAATTTATCTTTCATTACAAAATTTGCATTGAATTGTATTTTTATCACAAAATTTACGACGAATTTCTTTTTTATCTCAAAATTTGTCATGAATTTTAATTTTATCGCTAAATTTTATGACAAAATTGGTTTTTCATCCTAAAATTTGCAATGAAAGTGAAATTGTGATGAATTTGACGACAAAAATTTATTTGTTGCAAACCTTGCAATGAATACATATTTTATTGCTAATTTTTATGATAAAATTTATTTTGTTGTAAATTTCGTTGTTGATTTGTAATGATTTATTATTTCATCATAAATTTCACTATAGATTTATGATAAATTATTTTCATCGCTATATATATATATATATATATATATATATATATATATATATATATATAGTAGATGAAACATAATTGATGAGATATATAGTAGAGAGAAGAGGTTCATCCTAGTAGCATAAGGACATGTGAGCTTCTATTATAAAAGCTCAAACCACCTCCAATAAGTATTTATTCTTGTGTTCAACTACATTATTCCATTGAGGTGTACCCATACAACTAGTTTAATGACTTGAGCCATGAGAGTTCAAAAAACTGTTGGAGTTTAGCACTATTAATTCCTTGCCATTGTCACCTTGCAACACTTGTATTTGCACATTGTACTCTATATAAATGGTGTTATAAAACTTCTTACTTGTATTTAAATATTGTACTATATACCAATGGAGTTACAAAACTTCTAAAACTTCTAAAATAGCAAGAATTGTGTTGACTTTTTGTAAGTTCACATACATTACATTTAAAAATAAACATATCTAAATTTCTAAAGAAATTAAAAATAATCTTTTTAAATAACCAAATGAAATTTGTCCCAGATGTTAGTTATTCTTTTTGTTGAATCAATATCCTCTATTGTTAAAACTTGTTATAATATATTAAAAGGTTTTTGCTTTAAGTCCAAGTAGTATAAATTCCCTTTTTAGTACCATAATTAATTGTTGGTCAAGTTTAAATATCCTTGAACTCACGGGAAAAAAAATGTAGAATTAAGATATAAAAGTATTAGTAAAAGTGAAGAACCTTCCCCAACTACACTTTTGTCCTTGGGCAAGTTAATCCTATCTTAAATTTGTTTCCTAAAATTATCATGCATTACAATCTTAGATCTACCGTGATTGTTGAAGCCAAAAATTTTCATGGGTACATTACCCCTAAACATTTAAGAATTGAAATTTGAATTTAAATTCAAATTAGGAGAATATACCTTTTTCTTTACCTTTGGAGTTTCCTTTTGACACTAGAATTCATTCTTTGATCTCCTCAGTTGCTTCTTCTTTACCTTCCCATTCTTCGAACACTTTGTGTGGTAGTGATCTCTCTCCCTGCACATGAAGCAAATGATATAGATATTCTTCTTGGGTTCCTTCTACAACTCATGTTAGATGAAATATTTCTTTTACTTATTTTTTTCTTGGCTAATGGACACTAGTTTTTGTAATATCCCCTTTGATTACACCCATAACACAAAATGTGTTCCTTTGACTTTATGTCAGTAGAGGTAGTCGGAGATAGTTTCAATCTTGGTTTTTCTCCTTGGTTGGACTTGGTTTTATCCCTTGAAGAGGTGGATGGTTCCCCACTTTATCCATCCCATGTAGAAGTCCTAAGGTCTTCTTTGACTTCTTCAATTATTGGAGTCTTGGGTTGCTCTTCGCTTCCCTCTATTGGTGCAATTGACCTTTAGTTAAAGTTGTCTAAGTTCAAATTGAGTTCGAATTAAGTTTTGATGTTTGAATAGTATGTGATAATGACGAAGCCATATTCTATCATGGGAGATTGTTAGTTACGAGTGACCAAGCTTGATGTAGAAGTGGAAATTATCATAGAGGGAGATTGTTGTTGTGCTCGACCTCAGGTTAGGTTAACCAAGACGGATAAGGTTTCGGTGTTAATGATTGAACAAGAAGTCTAAGTGGATCGCTATTGATCGGACATTTGGCAATTGAAAATCCAATAAGGAATTGACAAGTGATAAAGATCAAGTGGTTTAAAGAGGATCATACACTTGGCATGAGAAAAATAAAACTCAAGTAGATCATGGAGGATGAAACACTTAGCATGAGATAAAAAGAAAAATTCAAGTGAATCATGGAGGATCTGACACTTGACAAGTGACAAAAGTCCTAATAGGTTATAGAGGATCAAATGTTAGACATACAGATAGAAGCCCTAATATGTCAAGAAGAACTGAATATTAGATGTGAGATGAGAAGTCCAAATAGGTCAATGAGGACTGAATATTCAACAATAATATAGTCTCAATATATTAAGATTGATCGGCTGCTTAAGACAAGAAGGGAAGTCCAAACATATTAAGGAGGATCAAATGTTTGGAAATGATAAAAGCCTAACAAGTTAAGGTTGATCGAATGCTAGGCAAGTGAAGTCCTAGTAGGTCAAAGTTGATCAAATGTTAGGCGTGTGAAGTCTCAGTAGGTCAAGAGTGGACAGATGTTAGGTAGGAGAAGTCCTGATTGATTGAAGACAACTAGATACTAGATAATATGAGAATTCAATTTTGGTAAGACTATATTAGAGGTATCAGTTGACTAATAATGAATATCAATCGACTGTGAACCCAAAACCCTTAGATTAGAGTTTAAGGGAGTTTGTGATGTAGTTATAAAGTTGGCTAATCCATCAGGGAGTGGTGAACTCAACTGACGTCATTGTTCGAGTGAACAAAATATTTGAAGCTCAATTGTACAATTTGGTTGATCGTAGTTGATTGATGGAGAAGAATAGTCGATTGATATCACTATAGCAACATATAAAAGTTTGGCAGTTGATCGGGAAACTTGATTGTTTGGGCATCAGTTGATTGATGGTAATGATCAATCGATTGATGTTGGTCAAAACTGAGTTAGAAGAGTCATTCTGTAGGTCAATGTTTGGATTTACAATAAAGAAATCGTTTGATAGATTCTACCAACCGACTGTTAGGTAGAAATTAGCCCGATCTGTAGCTTATTAAAGAGAGCTTTGGAGATGTTTAAAGGAGCTAGATTTTAAAGGGTTTGGAGGATAGTGCCAATGCATTTCTAAATTTTAGAAGGCAAATCAAATCAATTGGGATTCTCATGAATATGCACAATTTGCACTCAAAGTTCTCATGCATCCTTGCATTCTTCATTTTATCTCATCTAAAATTCTCTTAGGCATTATTGACACTAGGGAACTCTAAATTTTCTTATTCCCTTTATATAACTCCAATTGGGGCTACATCCCATCTCTTTTCTTGAGATTTTTTTGCCCTCTTCTTTTTTTGATTGACACCAGGGTATTTTCAGTCCAACTAATCCCTGGGAGTGACCGACCCTGCCCCACGAACCTTCGGGATGCCTCGTTAACAGCTGAGTCAGGTAAGGTCAGAGCCCAAGTGGCCTCCATCGACCACCAAGAGTAAATCAGGGAAGCGCTCATAATTTTTTTACGGTTCAGTCTGGACTCTATAGTTGTGTCATCCCTAAATGACAATCCAATGTCAAAGTCATATTTCGTCCACTGGACAAACTCTTGGGCCTCAGGGCCACCCGAATGGAATTTTTTATCCTCTTCATATCTAGGGCATGTGTAACCCCAAAGCATGGTGAAATTTCTATCTTGGTTGATTGAGAACCAATGTTCCACAATGTCCTTCCAAAACTCAAAGTCCTCTTGATATGGTGGTATTTCAAAGTCTTTATCAAATAAATATGCCTTGTATGCAACTCTAGTCATCTTAGACTTGCTCTCTTGACAATTAGTTCCGTGAAGAGCTAATCTCTCTTATACTATTTGTTAGGATTGAATGACCAAGCTAGAGGGGTTGAATAGTAATTTTAAACCTATAAGCATAATTATAAAATACTCTTTCTATCAATAGTAATAGTAAGGTTACAAGCAACACATTGACAACAAAAATAAAAGCATTCACAATCATACTTACCAAGTCACTCACATATTTGTTTAATGTGATTCAACAATCTCTAGAACCTACTCAATGATTTATGATATGTCGATGGATCATCCTAGAAAAGTACCACTACTTTCTTCTTCTCATACAACTATTGGGTTTGGAAAAACTTTTACAAACTCAAAGATTACAAGAGGATTACAAAGAAATGTTGTAGGGACGAGAAGTCTTGATCGAATCGCCACCTAAGGATGTTCCCGTACGGAGGACCCGTCCTTACTTTCCCTTAACGAGCTTACCTTAGGTCCTTTTGTGACTTGCAGTTTTGCTTCAGGTCTCCACCTGAATTCTTCGGCTCCCTCCGAAGCTTTCCCGATATCGCCCAACCACCGTGGTTTCTCCACCCAAGATTTTTCGGGTGTCGCCGACCTTCAACTTAGCTTAATCATTCTTGCACACTTGGTTCAGCTCGTTAGACAACAATATGACCTTAGCTTTGGGTCTTTGCCATAATCAAAACTTAGGTTCGATTATCTAGTTCCTACTGCACCAACAATTATAAGGTTTTTGATAGAGCTTGACCATCTATATTCTGCTAGCCTTAATGCCACCCGAAAGCTTCCCTTTTATAATCTTTGAAATCTTGTTGTAATATTACCTGCCATACAATTAGATTGCTCCATCTTCTTTAATCGATTGGTCATTGCAACCAAACTATTATGGGGTAGTAATGACTCTTTGCTGTCCACATGGACAATCAATAGACTAATGTTATCAATAAGTCTAATCTATTCAGTCATGAACATTACCTTTTTGTTTGTTGGATTTTCGATCCTAGTCGACTGCTCCAGTCAACTGATTTCACTAATCAATTAATGTTCATCATCATTCGACTATTCAATCTCTAATTTCTTGATTTTCAATTAACTATTATCAATCATCAGTCGACTATTAACCTTAACTATGATTGCCTCTAAGATTAAGTCCCCTTATGTTGAGTTCTACTCTCATCCCCTATGGGAATAGATTATTCAGCACTTATAGCTCACTAGAAACTTACCATCACAGCTTGGCGTGAAGGTGGAGGCAAAGATCTTGAAAAGGAAGATTGCTCACAAAGAAGGTTGTTTTCATATGACTTATAGCAAGTTATATTGAAGGGTATGATCTTGAACAAGATTCATCTTCTAACTTGATTTGGCTAACTATTCCTTGAATAATGGTTGTGGATAAGAATGTAAAGGTGCAAAAGGGGAAGATCTTGAAGAGAAAGACAACTCGTGTAGAAGCCATACAAGTTTTAACATGTTGCAATAAACGATTTCCAAGTCCACCTTGTTTGATCTAATAAATTCCTTTGCAAAATCACACATCATGTATAAGGACATGAAGGTGGAGGAGGGGAAGATCTTGAAGAGAAACATAACTCATGTAGAAAGTAGTTCTCATACGATTTTTAGTAAGTTATGGATAAGGATTTTGACCCTGTCTTTCTTGATTTGACAAATTCCTTTATGGAATCATGTGCCATAGATAAGGACATGGAAGTGAAGTAGGGGAAGATATTGGCGAGGAAGACAACTCATGTATAAGGTTGTTCACATAAGACTTTCAATAAGTTTCAGCAAAAGGTTCCAATCTTGTCTAGTTTAACAAACTCCTCTATGGAATCATGCATCATGGAGGACATGAAAGTAGAGGTGAAAATCTTGAAGAGGAAGACTACTCACATAGAAGGTTTTTCTCATATGACCTTTAACAAATTTATAGTGGTTGAATGTAACGAGAAACAAGGACAATTAAAAGACACGTAGTCATGTAGAAGGTCATTCTCGTATGACTTTTAACAAGTTGCTATGACCCAATGTATCAAGAAACAAGGATGACAATAAGACGAAGACAAGGATGTCTAAGAGCGCATAGAGAATCTAGCCATGCCACATCAATTGGACGATAACAATACTCTCCCAACTGTTTATCCTCAAATTGGCGTAGCCCCTCCTATGCACTTTCCATTGATTTCGATGTATGCTTGTCGATTGCAAATATCTCATTTTCCTTCAATTCCATCCAAAATTGAAGCGACCCTCGAGGAGCAAGGAGCAAAACTAATAGTTTGATTACCTCAAAGAAATGTGAAACTGCCACATTAGCAGCCCCCCTTCATTGACCTACCGAGGAGAGGGATAAATTGGATGGGTGCTAGGGTAGACTGCCTCAGCAGGCTCGGCATCCTAAGGGACTGATCTCTATTTGAGGAAAAGTACACAAATAAATCGTAGCTAGGGATCAATCTAGGAGTACTTGAGAATCTGCATGGACGCCTTACCATTACATCATATCAATTTGATTACCTCAAAGGATAAGACATTGGGTGGATATTTTTCTCTTTTTAGTAAAATTAGAGAAACGATAGATTCAACAGCCCATCCATTGATTGATAATCAATTTTCTTTTCCTCTTAAGCATGCTCTCTATTGTCGGCACTGTCTATATCTACCTTGCACAAGTCCAATAGTGAGCTTGCAACCACCTTGTAATAGTCGTGAGGTCTGGACTCCTTGTAAGCTTGTGACCTAGCCAATGTGAACATGCAGTCTCCTTGCAATCTCATAACTAGACCGTTGTGCACTCACAACTTCTTAGTAAGCATATTATTAGTTTAATCGTGCCCTATTGGCTTAGTATTTTTTATATTTGGACAAAAGATTTAAATTAGACATAGTCTTGATGTTTTGATATGTGTATTTGAACTATAGGAATACACATGGAATTAAGAGACAACAAGACGGAGTACTAAGATGGTGTTGGAGCAAATATGGAGCATCGACTTGGCACAACTAAATTGATAGTTCATGGCTTATGGTCCAAAGAGATCGATAAAGATTGCACGAGATAGAGATCGTACAGCATAAGCATCAAGGCAACGAGTACAAATATTTAATAGAAGTTGACTTCTAATTGTGGGCTTGTGCCCATATGAGGGATCGAAACCCTTCCAATTGTGAGATGCATCCAAGCTTTGAGACTAGAGGAGAGGAGAAGTGAAAGGGTGAAAAAAGACATGCGTAGTTGTAGACTTATAACCATACGAGGGATCCAAACCTTTCAAATTGCAAGAAGAATCCAGATTTTGGAGACACGGAGAGGACTAATAAGGTCCATTGACAAGTCATCAAAAGGTGTCAATAGGTGAAAGTATCATTGTAATTATTCCAATAAACACTTATAAGTTTGGCATGGAAAATATCTTAATTGGCTATTTATAATAATAAAAAAAAAGTTTTTAAAATTTTTGACTAAAACTAATAAAGAATAAAAACCAAAAAACTAAAATGCAGAATACAAACTAACTCCTTGTTATCCATTGCACAATGGTGTTTCCACCCTAAATTTTCTGATCGAATCATTTATAAGACTGATTCAACCGAAATCCCTTAATTGATCTGATCTGACTAAATTAAGCTCAGCCCCTCTATCAATTGATTCAATAGCAGTCCTTGCCCTGTTTTGGTTTGAAACGACAACAGTAAGTTTCAAAATAAGACCTTAGCAATAAGTTCCAAGGTCGTTTACCGACTGGCACCCTCTCAGATCCTTAATAGTGATCCCTTAGAGAGATAAGTAGTGAACCATGTCTAAATTTATCAAAACAGGAATTGTTCCGCCACTTGGGTTTGATCTTAATAGAAAACGGTAAGGATTACAAGAATTCTGCTCTTAATACATATCCTCATCAATGCTAACTGGAGACAACCTAAGAGAGAACTGAGATAAATCTGCTAAAAATTCAATCATGTAGAGTGCCAAGTATGTCGTCTTCTCTGAATAAATGGTACCTACAAAACAGCAATCGTGTTACCACCAGAACAACATCCATATGCATAATACTAATAATCTGCAAAGAATGCAGCAAAAACGCATGTCAAATCGTGAGACAAGACTATTCAATCCGCTCGTAAGCTACTCTCAATTTATTACAATTATTTTTTTTTGCTAAATACCATATGCTTATTTTTTTAAGTTGCTGACCACCAAGATCATTCATAAGCAACGGTTTCAATCGCTTCAATACCACACGACTTTTTTCAAAAAAAAAAAAAAAGAAAGAAGCGAATTTATGTTTCCATCAACAGTAGAAGTTGCATAACAAACACAATTCGCACCACAAATATCCTTGGGAGGATATATTATAAGGTATATATTTTAAAACTTCACATGATTGCCACGAGAGACCCCTCTAACCCTCCATTCTGGAACACCCAAAATCCTTTTTCCTAGTGAAAAAAAGGTATACTAGAATGCAAGTAAACAATGCAAAGGTCCTAAAAACTAAGAGATACAGGCAAACCCAACGAGCGAGATAAGCAGATTGAGCATACTAGGTGCTCCAGGTGGGTTAGGTGGTTTCCACATGCAAGACGAGGGATGAGATAAACAGTTTGAATAAGACAAACAAACCCAAAAAGGTAGATGATTCCTGCAAAAGGTTGGAACCGCCAATCTAGCGGCCCCCACTGGCCTGTTCCATGGCTATTGTGAGAGAGATAAATCAAGGTGGACTCTATAGACCTTGACGTAGTGGCCAAGACACATGGGGATCATTTAAATTCAAAAAAAGACTTTAGACCTTCTCCGAAATCGATCCATGTCATATCTGTAAGCACTGTCGTGCCTTAGCCACCACGCCATCCCCGTGAGGACTAGATGGATGATTCCAACAAGACGAGAAAGAGGTATGATTCAAACTTGCATCTCAAAAGGATAGTTTCCATGAGCCAAGAGGACACAGTTTAAATGAGCCAATCAAGCCAACAAATTAAGACAAATGAGCTGACCAAGCCAGGCAATCCAAGTAGATGAATGAGCAAACATCTAAATCAAACCAAGCAATTCACACAAGCAAGTCTAGTTGGATGACCAAGAATATTGGATGGATTGAGCATGCTTGACAAGTTGAGGGCAAGCAAAAAAGATAAATTACACAACATTTTTCTACCTATTTATCCATCCACCCATGATAATTTCTCTCTATTTCCCCATCCCTTCAAGTAAATTGGCCTTAAACTCTAAGAAAATGTTGTCATTTTTTTGCTCTCAAAGATTATGTCCCTAGTAAAAATTTTAACTTAGACAATGAGACAATTTCTAAAGAAAATAGCACAGGTAACAATAAGATACAGAATTTTTCTAACTTTATTTTAGAAAATAATTGAGCTTAAAGATAACCATCATAAAAGGTAAGTTAACATACTCTTTTTCACCGAGTTTAACCTCAGTCCCACCATATTCTGGCAGCAGAACTGTATCTCCTTCCTTTACAGTGACAGGGATTAATTTCCCATCACGATCACGAGCCCCAGGACCAACTGCCACAACTTTTCCAGAGTTCAGCTGCCAAGAAAAAAGTGCAAACTAGTCAAGCAAATGGATTGGAATAAAACTTTATTAGTTTGTGCAGAGAAGTGCAACATCCTCTGCACAAACTAATAAAGTTGAAACATTTGTTTTATTGACAATTCTTTGAATGGATGAAAACCATAACCTTTGCAGAAGAATGTGACCTCAAATACTACACACAAATCTTAATGCACAAAAATAATACCAAACTAAACTTTTGACCCTGCAATATAACAATGTCTGAATCACAAATCATCGAACATCAACCTAAGATGCCAATGTAACTAACCTCTTTCCCCGCACCCCATATCCCCCTCATTTTATCACCAGGCTTAGTTTTGCAGAGATTCAATCTGTGCTATTCTTAATTAACTATAGCATTGAAACCTCAATATTGAACTAAGCTATTCTTAATCAACTTTAGCATTGCAACCTCAATATTAAACTAACAATGACATAAGGATTTCAGTATGTCTAATCGATCAATTTACCTTGAATATGATAATAACTGGAACATGAATATATAAAAAGCTAAGTAATATGATGTTATCAAACAGCAATTTTCAGAATGTTTGCCTACCAATAATAGAATATGACATTCTTCAAATAAATCATAAATATCAAAAATCTTTTGAAATTAATATGAACATATGTTACCACACAACCCTTTACATCGCAATGTAGGATGGCTATTGCTTAGAAGGAATGCAAGCTTTAGAAAAAACAGGTATATAACAAACTCAACTAAATGAGTTACAATACAATATGTCATAATGAGCTAACTAAAAATGAATACCTGGTAATGTCCCAAACGATTTGGTATTTCTGGTGTAACAATATCTAACTTCACTATTTATAAATTTCAATATTCAGACTATTTGACTTGTTTAGTCAATTAATCAAGATCAAATTATATTTAGAGAGATCAGCATAAATATCAAAAATATATTCATTTAAATAATGGTAAGTCTTCATCAGCACCATATGTATGTTAAGAACGTTACAATTGTAACTAATTAGCCTGTGTGGGTAACTTCATTTGGTCATGCCTCATCAAGGGTTCAGCATGGATTTGTGCAGGGCAAATACAAACAACACCTCCACACTAAAATAATAGTCCTAAAAAACATCCAGATGGATAAATGTTACATAAATACCAATTTCTCACTGTTCATAAGAATGGGTATAAAGGTTTGATAAGAGCAGAATACCCTGTTTCAAGCCAGAGGTGCTTCTGATGGTTCATTCCCCTATCGCCTGTAGTAAACCTCTAACCGTTGTGACATTTCTACTTTAAACTACTAGATAAACATGTGTCATTGTCCTGTGATCCAACTTCTTAAACAACACCGATATATATATATATATATATATATATATACTGAAATTCAATCCCCTCAACGGCCTGTTAGCTAGAGCGGGACAGATGCAGTTTCAAATGGGCAAGAGTCGAATCTTGATGTGAGAGCTAAAATTTTCATCCGGATTTAGAAGCCCTCTGCCTTTTTTGCTCAACGGGTTAAGAGCCATAGCCCCTCGTGCTTTATCCTCCTTCACTATCAGAGACCAACGGTGAGGGGCACTGGGATGAACGTAATCACCTTTTTCTACATAAGACTCTGAAATTCAATTTTACCCTTCAGGAACATCAGTTGAAGGCTTTCGTTCTTGATCAAAACCACTTAAGTTATGGCGAAAAATAACACACCAATAAAGTAGTGCTAACATATAATCCATAAAAACAAAATCTAGCTGAAAAATGTATCTATGTTTGAAATTTTCATAGGGCTGGTCATTGGGCACGAAAGAGACGTGATACGCACCCACCGTCTAATCGCCATAGGATACAAACCAGCAAGACATAAATTAAAGCATCCATGCAAAAGAAGCACAGATCAAGGATAAACTACACTCACCTTGTTCATCTTCTCCGGTAGGAGGATTCCGGCGTTGGTCTTAGAGGGAGGGACGATCTTCTCGACGAGAACGCGGTTAAGGAACGGAATCAGACGCCTCGCCATTGACGGACACGAGAGCAGCAACCGTAGACGACGTCAAGAGACCCTCCTCTAAGCACTCTTTAGCGGCTGCTCGCGGGCTAGAAATCACGAACACGCGAGGGCTTAAGAAGCGCCGGGTGTTGATTCAGATGACCAATATACCCTTAATGGTTACAGAATTACCACCATCGTTTTCCCTTTGATAAGGGGCATAAGTGGAATTGAAGCGGCGACGTATCGCTCTTTGGTTTCGTCATCTAGGGTTTTGCAGCCGCGTAGAACATTCGAGACTGCGAATTTCCTAAATCGAGCCCCTGAGTTTGAAATAGTTCACGAATGCCCCTGCTTTGGAAATTTTCAAATAGTCTCCCTTCTAAACTATTCTTCCTAAAATAACTATTCTTTGAGCCTTAAAACTTGGATATTTTTTTTATAAGAAAGTGTGCTCCAACGATTTTTTTTTTCCATCTAAATGTAGAACCAATGACAAGAATCGCTGGATGAACGATATAACCTTTTGTATCAATTAAATAGTTTTTTTATAACTATAAATAAATCATTAAGTAATTTTTCTCCAAACATTGGTGGATCAATAATACTCGAATAATTATATTTCATAATGATTTTTTTTCTTAAATAGGTAAAGTTCCAAAAGTATTTGATGATTTTGTATTTTCACATGAGTAATGTCTTCCTTAATATTTTAAAATTTTATATGGACTTTTGTTTCACAATTTCATTATATACATGTTTTTTTAATGAAAGATAAATACATATATAACATATAAAACGTGTACAATGTTACCATGGGTGTTACTATATATATATATATATATATATATATATGTATATATATATATATAATGCATTTCTATTGCACATCGAAATTGTATATAACATGTTTCTATTGTGCATCGGAATTGTACGCGCTCCCTCACGGTGAACAATGATTTCATTGTTCACATGAGGGAGCGAGCATAATTCCGATGCACAGCTGATCAATTTATCTATATAAGAACATGGCAACATTGCGCAGGTTATCAGTATGCCATCGCGCGCAAGTAGGTTATCAGAGTATGCGCATGCATAGTGATTATATATATATATATATCTTCATTGCTCTAACTTTTTCTCCGTTCTATGTCTTTTTTTTTTAATTTACATGTAAAAGTGTCTATGAATAAAGATTCGACTCCCATTTCCATAGTCTAAAAAAATTATTATTAAAAATAATAAAATAATATATATTAGATTCAAAAATTAGGATTTAGAAAATTATCAATCTATGTCTATGTTTATCGATATGAAAATTAATAATAGATTTTTATTATGATATTGAATAAAACTTAGTCATAATCAAAATCAAAGTCTTTATTATCATTATCATCCTCATCACCTATCTCTTCAATATTATTTTCATCATCCTCCTTATCCTCATCTGTCTCAAAATTAAATTTCTCATATTCATCTTCATTAATTACATTTGCATCAACATCTATCACTACAAAAATATAATGATTTAGAGATGAAATTTTGCAACGAAAAATATTTGTTGCTAATTTGGAAACGAATTTTGCGACAAAATATTAAATCATTGCAAATCAACAACGAAATTTATAACAAAATATATTGTATTATAAAATTAGCGACAAACTATTTATTTGTCGCAGATTTTGCAATAACACGAATTTTGTTACTAAAATCATCGCAAAATTTGCAACGATTACTATTTTCATCGCTAAATTTGCGACAAAAATGGAATTCGTCATGAATTTTATGACAAAATTATAATTCGTCACCAAATTTGTGATGAATTTCATTTTCGTCACAAATTTGGCAATAAAATTTGCGATGAAATATTTTTGCCACTCATTTTAATTATTTTGAAAAAAAATGCACCATATTTCCATAAAATTTTACGACGAATGTAAAGTTCATCGCAATAGTTTGCGACAAAAATATAAATTCGTTGCGAAATCTGCGACAAACATCTTATCGTTGTAGATTTCGTGACGAATTTATATTTTCGTTGCATATTTTACAATAAATTTCCTATTGTCGTAGATTTTGTAATAAATTTCTTATTCATTGCAAATTCCATAATGAATTTTTTATTCGTCGCAAACATTATAATAAATTTTGCAACGAAATATAGATCATCACAGAATTTTCTCTAATTAATCTGCTCTTTTCCTCTTCTCCTTCTCGTGTTCGCGACTTTCCTCCGCTTCGATATGTACGAATCTCCCCCCCTCTCTCTCTCGTATTTCAGTGATCCATCGTTGGATCTACGTAGATATGGAGGTGGTTGTCAGATCTACGTCGTGCACGCGGCAGGGGGTGATGCCCTTGTCGTGTTGCATCGTGCGTGCAGCAGGGGTGATGCCCCTATAGCGTCGCGTTCGAGGGGTGGTACCCCTTGTCGAGGAGCAGCTATTGCCCCTTGCCGAGGATCGATCAACTGTTGCCCCTTGTCGAGGGTCGAGTGGCTGCTGCCCCTTGCCGAGGGACGGTTGCCCCTCCCCCTTGCTAGGGGCGACTGTCGCCTCCTTGCTAAGGGCAGCTGTTGCGCTTGCCCTGGGGCATCACCCCAAGGTCCACGCATGGTTGGGGCATCACCCCTGGTCCACACATAATTGTCGTGTCGCTTTCGACCCCACACGACATGTCCTTGACCCACAATAGAGAGTCATCATCCTTCTGACTCTTCCTACACGATCAAGTCCCCCTTCAATATTGCCACACCATGACCTTCGCCTACACAATTGCGACCATTTCTTGCAGGGTTGCGACCGTTGCTTGCATGATCGCGATCGTTGCTTGCACAGTTGTGACTGCTTGCAACGCGTGTTGATCTTAGACGACCGAGCTGCACGAGTGGCTAATTCATGTGATTTGTCAGATTAACATGTTATTTAAATCTTTTAAAATTTTTAATGTGTAATATAAAGTGTACAAATTTATTATTTTATTTCTCTTAGGTTTATCGTACAGTTATTCGTCCTTCAGGTAATCGGCGTGTTCATAAAGTCTTCTATTGTCAGCTTATTTGTTGCTTTCACAAGGGAAGGTATATTTTATCTTTTGAAATTTTTACCATTATCATTCTATAATATATATAATGTTTATTTTTATGCATTTCTTTTTCTATAAAAATTTATTATTAGTTGGATATATTATAATCTATATTTTAATATCATACCAAAAATAAATATGTATTAGAAGAATTTGTTTTGACTATAAATTGATTGTTCAATTAATATCGATGCTAAATGATAAGAATATAATTAATTCTGTAGGATCGATGTTGGCCGACTAGAGGGGGGGTGAATAGCCCTCTTTCGTCGTAGATGAAAGTCGTTCGTTGATTGCTCGTCTACAAATTTAATTAGCGCAAGCAGAATATATTAATATAAACAATCAAGACAAAAACAAGGTAAAGAATAGAAAGCACAAATGCTAACACCATAATGTAACGTGATTCACGGCCTCGCCGCTAATCCACGGGCCGATTCATCTCCGGTGAATCACTCCGCAACCAATGCACTATTGGTCTCTCCCTTTCGCCCAAGCAAGGTGGAGGTAAACCTTTACAATAAGAGATCACTCCTTCTTTTACAATAAATATGAAAGAAAACTAGAAGAAGGAGTTTGAGCTTTGTGGGGCACTTAGTAGAATGTTTTGAGCATGAAGATTAACCATCTACAAGCCCCCACCCTCTCTTTTTATAGAGAGGAAGCAATTCTTCCCGTTGAGCACTATCAGTCGATTGATGTTGACTCCAACGACTCCTGACCAGGCCGAATTCGCGGGATCCGTAGGCGATGTTGGTGCAATCGGCCCAGGTCACGATTGACCAGGACTCGAGTTTGACTCGAGTGATGTTTTAATGTTCGACAAAAACATATGACAATGTAATTGTCATGGGAAAGTCCAAGTCTTGAGTACTTGGCATGGGAAGTCCAAGTGGAACACTTGGCATTTGGTAAAGTCCAAGTCTTGAGTACTTGGCATGAAAAGTCCAAGCATGGGTCTTGGCAATGTAAAAGTCCAACATGGGTTGGCAAGGGAAAGTCCAAGCATGGTCTTGGCATTTGAGAAGTCCAACATGGGTTGGCAAGGGAAAAGTCCAAGCATGGGTCTTGGCAATGTAAAAGTCCAACATGGGTTGGCAAGGAAAAATCCAAGCTTAAGTCTTGGCATGAGAAGTCCAAGGGGTTTGATATTGGTTGCGTAAAGTCCAAGCGGGAGTCTTGGCAGCATAAGTCCAATGTTTGGCGGCGTAAAGTCCAAGCGGAGTCTTGGCGGCGTAAGTCCAATGTGCCTTGGCGGTGTAGACACCGTTAGCATGACATAGCCGATGGAAGCACCTGAAGGCTAGCGCGATGGATGAACAAGTCATGGATGACTTGGAGGGATCCGAGAGGCGTGAGGCTGATGGAGGTGGCTAGAAGGTTTAGGTCTAGGCTAAGGGTGGTCTAGCAAGTATGGGGGCACCATACTTGGGCTAAAACCTCATGTTTGAGGTGTGCCAGTCGACTGGTGCTATGTGGCAGTCGACTGGACCGAGTCAACTAGGGTTTGATCGAGGAGTGGCCTAGGCCGATCGCGAGGATGGCGATCGATGGTTTCAGCGAGACGATTGCATTATCACCAACTGCTCGGTGCTCGAATTTGGCCACAGAGTAGTCTCACTCGACCACCGGGACCAAGAATGAGTGAGGACACCATCGATCGATGGGTTTGATCGATCCGATCGATGGTAGATCCGTTGGACTTATCCAGCGTAGATCTAGCCGTTGTCTCACGACAACAGTGGCATCAGTCGACTGATGGTCCCGAGCAGTCGACTGATCGACTTTTTCCAGCACAGGTTGAAGCTTTATAAGGAGCTCGTGATGGAGGAATTTAGCATCGATTTCTTGGACTTTTTGAGGCGATTTGCTGTTGCAAATCGGGTCTTCAACCACGGTTCAAGCGATCAACAAGCAAGCAATTCAAAGGCATTTGTAAAGTTGTTTTCTTTACTAGTTTTGCATTGTATTATTGTATTTGCTTATATTCCTTTCGTTTATTGTTGTAAACATTTGTACGAGGTTTCTCCGCCTCCGACTTGTTGTCGAGAAGGAGTTTATTGATTAGTGGTTGCGTGTGCATCACTAGAGCTCGTAGA
The DNA here is from genome assembly GCA_025175895.1 of Wurfbainia villosa. Taxonomy (NCBI): domain Eukaryota; kingdom Viridiplantae; phylum Streptophyta; class Magnoliopsida; order Zingiberales; family Zingiberaceae; genus Wurfbainia; species Wurfbainia villosa. The sequence continues at coordinate 94,914,383 of CM046001.1, forward strand.
GCTCGATCCGTGGAGTAGGAACCGTGCGGTTCTGAACCACGTTACATACTCGTGTTCTTGTTGTGTTGGCATATTTCGTTATTGTATTATATCTATTTCCGTTGTGCACTAACGAAATTGTAGAGATGAACACACGATCGAATTTCATCTACGAATGGTCAACCGCTATTCACCCCCCCTCTAGCGGCGTCAAATATCCTACACTTGGTATCAGAGCCTGGGGCTCTTCTACGGATTAACAACCCGGAGTCAAGACGCTAGAGGAACAAGATGGAGTTCGAGGAGAGATTGGGTGACGACATCAACGTTCCGCCTTCCTTCGACCGCGAATATTTCGCGTATTGGAAAGGTAGGATGGAATATTTTCTAATGACGAACATAGAAAATTGGTTTGCCGTGATTATAGGTTTTGATGCTCCGAGAGGAGAGAACGATGAAATCCTCAAAATGAAGCGATGGACCGAGGAGCAACGACAAAAATTCAAGACAACCGTTAAGGTAACAAAAATGTTAATTAATTTGATACCTAACTACATTTTGTCTAGATTAGGAAGCTATAGGGATGCCAAGGAGTTGTGGAACAAGTTGGTCAAGTTCCATGACAATCCCGAATCGGTCCAAGAAGACTTGGAAGAGGAGGAGACCGAAGAGGAAGATTCATCATCCTCACAAGAAAGTGAGGAGTCAACCTCCGGATCGGAGAAAGAAGAGGTGGAAGAAGTGGAAGAAGTATCCACTTCTAGGATTGAGGAGATTAGAGCATCTTCAACACCGGAGCAACAAGAAGTACCATCTACATCCGGTCAAGAGGAAGAACAAGCTCAAGAGATCCTCACCACCGAACTAGGTAACTCAAACACTCCAATTTCAAATAAAATCCATATATTGTGTTTTGAGTGTAGGGAGTATGGGCACTACAAGAGCAAGTGCCCAAAAAGGGTAAAGAAGGCTCAATCGGCACCAAAAGTCAAGGATGCCGGTCCCCAACGTCAAAAGAGCAAGGAGCATATCATATGCTTCAAGTGCAACTCAAAGGGGAATTACCGGAGTCATTGCCCAAGGGGGAAGAAGAAAGGGCAAGAAGGAGCAACACAAGTAAGGGGAGCCTCCAAGGCAAACCCTAAGGTAAAATTTATTAATGCACCTTCAATTTCTAGGGATAAGAAGCATGCTAGGAATAATTTTAATAGTCTTGCTATTGTACATGAAAAGCATGCTAGAAATAATAGACATATTTGTTTAGGTGCTAAGAGTGTCCACTTAGGAAATAAGAAGAAATTTGAGACTAATGTCCCTAAAAATATTTTACCTAGGGAATCTATCAAGAAAATAGGAGAACACCTAGGGTTTAACCCTAAATGGACTAGGCATATGCCTAGAAAGGACAATGCCCATGGTTTAAATCAAAACTCAAAAATTGGGCAATTAGAATTAGAGAACCAAGCCTTGAGGTCAAGACTTGAGAAACTAGAAAAGACCCTTAGGAATATACAAACTCAATTTAAAGGGTCTAATGATCAAAAGTATAAGTCTAGATCTCAAAGTCAACATCTAGGACCTCAAAGTCGAAAGTCAACCAAGGGCAAGCAAGGTTTGGGTCACAAACCTAAGCCTAAGGTGGCTTACCATAGTGTTCCATTTGATCATGGAACACAAACTAAGTCTAATAAGACCAAAGTTACTAGGGAAGCTATCCCTAAGAGTAACCATAGTTTGTGCCTAGTGGCTAAGGTTTCTAGGAAACCTAGGGTGGCCACTAAGAAGGTTGCAAGGGGAGTTACCCCTAGAGTCAACCTAGGTAAGACCAAAATGACCAAGGCTAATAAGCCTAGGAGAGTCATTAGGAAGGTATCTAGGGAGGTTATCCCTAAGGAATACCTAACTAACCCTAGGAGCTCAAATAGGTTTTGGGTTCCTAAGAGCGTGATTAATTCACGCTAGATGGGGTTAGGGCGTGTCAACCTTGATTAGATGAGTAGTTAACTCAACCATGGTAAAGGTGGCACGTTAGAATATTTTCAAGGTTATGATTACCTTGAAAATACATTTGAGCTTTAATCCTAAAAGATTTTAGGATGTGTCAATATTATTTGAGAAGTTTGATAAAATGATTAAATTGGCACAATTTAGTTTTAGAGATTAGTTTGTCATTTTGGGTTTTTGGCACAGTAGGAAGATTAGTGATAATATGGCAAAATATAATTAATTATATGAAATGATAATTAATATTAAAATTTAGGTATTACTATACCTATATATTTTATATGCCATGCTTTGTTTGTCATATGACATGCCATGACATCATGTTTATTCTTAATCATTTTATATGTCATGTTCATGTTTAGGATTAAGGTTTCAAATGTCATGTATTTTTAGATTTCATCTTATGCCATGACATCATGATTATGAGCATATGCTTATTTATATCATTTCTAATGCCATAATCATTCATGCATTTAAGACAATTTGGTTGAAATTGATTTAAGGACTATGACATGACTTGAAGTCCCATTTATAAGAGAATCAAGTAGGGTTGCCTTAGAGAATGCATGAAACCCTAGATTAGGATGAACAAAACTCACATCTCATATTAAATTGACATGTATGTGTATTTATACACCCTAGATACATGTGAGATGCTAGGATATGAGTTAAGTTCAAGGTGTATAGTTTTTGCATCTAGATGAACTAAAACTCATCTAATTTCAATTATGGATCATTGGGAAAGCTTGTGTACAAGTCATATACATAGAGCCCAAGGAATATGATCCAAAATAATATTTTGAAAACATTTTAAAATCATTTTGAAAAACCTTGGTGAAGTCTATCTTTTGATAGCAATCACCATTGATGAGATTGATACAAAGTGAGCCAAAAACTTAGAAGTTTTCTTCACTTTTGAATTTTGTATCAATTTCGATATTTTATGGGTAAAATATTTTTCAAACATTTTTCACCCATTGTATTGGTCATAGGTATTATACGTATCAATTTCCGTGATTTTTCGATAAACGTATAATTATTTATGAATTCCCAAATCTCATTTACGATGGCGAAAATCGATTTTTTGATTATCGATCGATCGCTCATAGTGGCGATCGGTGATGGGGTTCCTGATTTTACGAATCACTCAACTGATTGCCTGATTTCGGGATAAACAAGCTTGTCTAACCCGATTTCGGCTGCGGTTAAGGTCCCTAGCCACTCCTAACCCTAGGATATGCTTTGGGAAGCATGATGAAGGGTGAAAATCCATTGGATATGGATTAGGAGAGTTGTTTAGGGTTTGTATCAATGTTAAGGTGTTGGAAAGTTCAATGTTGAATTTCTAACCTTAATTTTGATGATTTAGAGTTCCTATTGGCTTAGGGACTTCCCAAGGACATTGTTGGTGCAATGGTCAAGGGGGAGCAAACCTTTAGGGGGAGGTATCCATCTTGGAGTGATGGATGTGTTTTTCTTTCTTCTTGAAGGGGAGAATATTATCAATTGAGAAAATTGATGGATTTTTAGAAACCCAATTTGGAAATTGAGAGAGTGTATAGGATTGCCTCTCTTGAGTGATATGAGACTTATCACTAAGAAGATGGTAGGCATCCTAGGTATTTTTGGACCAAGGGGGAGATTGTAAGATCTCATTGGGACATGAGACATTGACCTCTTTGGAGAGAAAACCTTTTTTGATGTTAGTCAAAAAGGGGGAGAATGTTTGGGAGAGAACATTTGGAGAGTGTTTACCAATTTGGGATAATTGGTAAGGGATTTGAGTTAGTGTTCTAACTCAATGATTTGTTTGGTTTTTGTCAAACATCAAAAAGGGGGAGATTGTTGGTGCAATCGGCCTAGGTCACGATTGACCAGGACTCGAGTTTGACTCGAGTGATGTTTTGATGTTCGACAAAAACATATGACAATGTAATTGTCATGGGAAAGTCCAAGTCTTGAGTACTTGGCATGGGAAGTCCAAGTGGAACACTTGGCATTTGGTAAAGTCCAAGTCTTGAGTACTTGGTATAAAAAGTCCAAGTGGGACACTTGGCACATGAAAAGTCCAAGCATGGGTCTTGGCAATGTAAAAGTTCAACATGGGTTGGCAAGGGAAAGTCCAAGCATGGTCTTGGCATTTGAGAAGTCCAACATGGGTTGACAAGGAAAAAGTCCAAGCATGGGTCTTGGCAATGTAAAAGTCCAACATGGGTTGGCAAGGGAAAGTCCAAGCTTAAGTCTTGGCATGAGAAGTCCAAGGGGTTTGATATTGGTTATAGCAAGTCAAGCAGTCTTAGCATAAGTCCAATGTTTGGTGGCGAAGTCCAAGCTTGGCATAAGTCAATGTCATGGTAGACACCTTAGCATGACATAGCCGATGGAAGCACCAAGGCTAGGTGATGGATGGATGAACAAGTCATGGATGACTTGGAGGATCCTAGAGGCGTGAGGCACATGGAGGTGGCTAGAAGGTTTAGTCTAGGCTAAGGGTGGTCTAGCAAGTCGGCACCATACATGTGCATGGGCCGACCGAATCAACTAGGGTTTGATCGGAAGTGGTCTAGCGATTACTACGCCAGAGGATGACTAATGATCGATAAGCGCGATCAATGATCGATCATGATCGGTCGATCGGGTGCCGATGGAATGGTCTCACTCGGCCTGGGCGGCGATGAGTGAGGACACCATCAGATCGATGGTTTGATCGACCGATGGTAGATCCGTTGGACTTATCGGCGTGGATCTAGCCGTTGTCTCCACGACAGCGGTGGATCGATCGAGATGGTCCCGGTCAATCGATCGACTTTTCCATCACGGTTGAAGCTATAAGGAGCTCGTGATGGAGGAATTTATCGATTTCTTGGGCGTTTTGAGGCGATTTGCTCGTCTTCAAAGTTCAAGCGATCAACAAGCAAGCAATTCAAAGGCATTTGTAAAGTTGTTTTCTTTACTAGTTTTGCATTGTATTATTGTATTTGCTTGTATTCCTTTCGTTTATTGTTGTAAACATTTGTACGAGGTTTCTCCGCCTCCGACTTGTTGTCGAGAAGGAGTTTATTGATTAGTGGTTACGTGTACATCATTAGAGCTCGTAGAGCTCGATCCGTGGAGTAGGAACCATGCGGTTCCGAACCACGTTACATACTCGTGTTCTTGTTGTGTTGGCATATTTCGTTATTGTATTATATCTATTTCCGCTGCGCACTAACGAAATTGTAGAGACGAACATTCGATCGAATTCCATCTACGAACGGTCAACCGCTATTCACCCTCTAGCGGCAGAAATATCCCTACCGATTTTCCAACATACATGATCGATCGATAATGTCGACTTTCAAGTGACCCACGAGTCGACTTCGTGTCGATTAAACATCACCAATCTCCCATTCGATGATTGACGTCGACTCGATCTCCAGTTAAACATCGAACTCATCATTTGAGCAATACTACTATGACATAATGCGATGTCAAACTCAAATCTTACATCCGCTTGAGCTTACATCGTAAACTCAACACTTACGGTCGAGTCTCTCAAATCACCATTTGGCCAGTTCACCTAATGAGCTACTTATAATTCACTTCTCTCATCTCACTCAAAGTCCTCATACCTAGCTCTTCGCTTGTACCACGTCCCTCATCAGAGATGCAATCCGACTCGCAATGCTCCTTCCTCTTGCCCTCGAAGTGTCGCTTCACTTCAAGTCATCTCGTCCGGCGGTCCCTCGATAGCATCAAGCGCACGACTTTGCAATGCTCCTTCTCCGACTCAAGCACGAGGTTGTGAGCGGTGACACTTGCCTAAGATCCATGTGCGAATTACTAAGTCCTGCAAGACTCCAACGCACATATCAAATCCAATCATTCTAACTTAAACCCTTTGTCACACACATCAAAATCATATCACGGGTTGATTGCCCTAACAATCTCCCCCTTTTTGATGTGTGGCAATCGTTGCTAGGTAAACATTGATAAAAATCATGTAAGAAAGCATGTAAATAAACATGATTATCAACTCTCCCCCTTAATACATGAAACTCCCCCTAAATACAATTCCCTCACTTAAACATATATATTTCTCCCCCTTTGACACCATCAAAAATAATAAACTAAGTTATACAAGCATGACATCAAGTTGCAAAGAGAAAAAAAACCAAAATATGCCTTAAAATATGATAAAATAAGGTTATTGGGCATGTTTTCAGTCGATCAGTTGACTGGTTCAGACTACCAGTCGGCTGACACTCTGATTTTAGGATTTTCTAATTTTCGGGCTGAATTTCAGAAATGCATTAAAAATTCTATAAAAATCAAAAAATCATGAAATTTGGGAAACACATTTCTTGTATGTGTCTTTATCAATGAAAAATAGTTTTCCATGAAAAATCATTATATTTTCGAAAATTATGCAAAATCTCAAAAGTTGGAAAAAGTCTAAAGTTTGTATCAATTTTAAAACCTAGTTTTGCATTGAATCTTTTCAAAACATGAAAAATTCAATTTATGAAATAAGAAATGGTTTTCAAAACATTTGAAATATCCAACCATGATCTTTGGGCAATATGTCTATGATGTTGGTGCAAACGGCCCAGGTCACGATTGACCAAACTCGAGTGATGTTTTGATATTTGACATAGTATGTTTGACATTGATGTTTGACATTGATGTCGGTTAATATTTTGGGGAGATTGTTTATCCAATCGACCCAGGTTGTAATTGACCCGACTCGAGTTTGACTCGAGGGAGACTTTGATGGTTGACTAGGGTTGACCATGTGATTATGGGAAAGTCCAAGCATGAGTCTTGGCAAGGTAAAGTCCAAGTCATAGGTACTTGGCATGGAAAGTCCAAGTGTGACACTTGACATTTGGGAAAGTCCAAGTCTTGAGTACTTGGCACAAGGGAAGTCCAAGCATGGGTCTTGGCATGGAAAGTCCAACATGGGTTGGCAAGGGAAAGTCCAAGCTTGAGTCTTGGCATTTGAGAAGTCCAAGGGGTTTGATATTGGCGGCGTAAAGTCCAAGGTTGGAGTCTTGGCAGCATAAGTCCAATAGTTGGCGGCGTAAAGTCCAAGCGGAGTCTTGGCGGCGTAAGTCCAATGTGCCTTAGCGGTGTAGACACCGTTAGCATGACATAGCCGATGGAAGCACCTGAAGGTTAGCGCGATGGATGAATAAGTCATGGATGACTTGGAGGGATCCGAGAGGCGTGAGGCTGATGGAGTTTGACTCGAGGGAGACTTTGATGGTTGACTAGGGTTGACCATGTGATTATGGGAAAGTCCAAGCATGAGTCTTGGCAAGGTAAAGTCCAAGTCATAGGTACTTGGCATGGAAAGTCCAAGTGGGACACTTGACATTTGGGAAAGTCCAAGTCTTGAGTACTTGACACAAGGGAAGTCCAAGCATGGGTCTTGGTATGGAAAGTCCAACATGGGTTGGCAAGGGAAAGTCCAAGCTTGAGTCTTGGCATTTGAGAAGTCCAAGGGGTTTGATATTGGCGGCGTAAAGTCCAAGGTTGGAGTCTTGGCAGCATAAGTCCAATAGTTACTCTTGGGTAAAGTCCAAGCCGAGTCTTCTTAGCAAAGTCCAATGTGCCTTAAGACACCGTTAGCATGACATAGCCGATGGAAGCACCTTAGCGCGATGGATGTAAGTCATGGATGACTTGGAGATCCGAGAGGCGTGAGGTCGATGGAGGTGGCTGACTTTGAGGATGGTCTAGCAGACTATGGGGCACCATACTGTTAAAACCTCATGTTTGAGGTCGATCGACCGACATTATGGTCAGCCGATCACGTGAGTCACTTGAGTTCGATCATTAGGGCTAAAAGGCTCGCGATCGTTTGATTTAAGCCAATCGCTAGGCGCGATTGATGTTTGATGATCAGCCGATGTTCTTATACGCGAAGATGCTCGAAGCCGTAAGGTTTATAGGGACATTGGTGATCGCCAATGTTTTAGCGATCGGGGAGAGTCCCGTTGGAACTTTTTCAACATGGATTGAGCCGTTGTCACAATGTGCAATAAAAATATCACGACCGTGACTTATGTCACGACGACGGAAATGTATGAATTATATTAAAAGGAACTGCCATGGAGATTCCGATATTGGTTCTTTGGGAGCTTTCTTGGGGCGATTTGTAGGTGCATTTCAGGGCCCTTCAACCTCATCCAAGCAACCAACAAGCAAAGCACTCAAACCCTAGTTTTGTAAAGTGTTCTTTACATTTTCATTATATTTGCTTGTATTTCTTTCGTTTATTGTTGTAAACATTTGTACGAGGTTTCTTTGCCTCCGACGTGTTGTCGAGAAGGATTTATTTGTGATTAGTGGTTGCGTGTGCATCACTAGAGCTCGTTGAGCTCAACAGTGGAGTAGGAACCTTGAGGTTTCGAACCACATTAAACAATTGTGTTTGTGATTGTGTTTTTCGTTATTGCTTTATTATCTTTGTTTCCGCTATGCTAACGAAATTTGTAGACAAGTACGCGAACGATTTCCATCATCGGTACTAGCATGTGCTATTCACCCCCCCTCTAGCATCCAATCGATCTCCTACAAGTGGTATCAGAGTCAGGCCGCTCTTGAAGTTTAACAACAAAGGGAGCACGCTAGAGGGTGAAGATGGAGTTCCAAGATAAGCTTGGATGGGATATCAACACTCCACCACCATATGATCGAGAAGACTTTTTGGCGTGGAGAGCAAGAATGGAAACATTCTTGATGATAAACATAGAGGATTGGTTCATCCTCGTAGAAGGCTTTGAAACTCCTAGGGATAAGAAGGGACAAGTCCTCAAGTTGAAGAAATGGACCCAAGAGCAACGAAAAAAAATTCAAAATCGAAGCCAAGGTAACAAAACTTTTAGAAGATTTGATACCTAATGATGTTTTGTCTAGGCTAGGTGAATATCTTGATGCCAAGGAGCTATGAGACAAATTGGCCAAGTTCCATGAGAAGCCTAACTTGGCACAAGTAGAAGAAGAAGAATCCTCATCGGCTCAAGAAGAGGAAGAAGTCGAGGAAAACTCATCATCGGTCCAAGAAGAAGAGGAAGAAGAGGAGTGCTCACCCTCTCAAGCTCAAAAGGAAGCAAGTACATCGTCATCCAAAGAGCTTGAGGATTTGGAAGTTGATAGGGAATCAACCTCCGAATCGGTGGAAGAAGAGGAGACCTCCACCTCTAGGATTGAGGGGGAGGAGATTATGACATCCTCAATATCGGAGCAACAAGAAGAACCATCTACATCCGATAGAGAGGAAGAGCAAGCTCGAGAATCCACTCCAACCACCACAACCACCCTAGGTAACTCAAACATATGTGTTAATAATAAAATGCATATAATATATTTTGAGTGTAGGGAAACCGGACACTACAAAAGCAAGTGTCCGAAACGGATTAGGAAAACTCCTCCGGCACCAAAAGTCAACACAAAGGTCAAAGATATCGGTGCCCAAAGTCAAAAGAGCAAGGAGCATGTAATATGCTTCAAGTGCAATTCAAAAGGGCATTAGAAGAAGGGACAAGATGGAGCATCACAAGTAGGGGGAGCCTCTAAGGCAAACCCTAAGGTATATTTAAGCAATGCTTTATAGTCATACTAGAAATAATTTTAAATCTTTTATCGTTTAGGTCAAGAATATGATGATAAATCCTAAAAGATTTTAGGATGTGCCAATATCATTTAAGAAGATTGAAGAATCAATTAAATTGGCACAATTTAGGTTTAGAGGTTTGTGTGTCATTTTGGGTTTTTGGCACACATGAGAGATTAATAGTAATATGGCAAAATAAACCTAATTATATCAAATGACAACTAATATTAAAATTTAGGTATTCTTATACCTATGTATTTTATTTTCCATGCCTTGTTTGCCATATAACATGTCATGACATCATACTTATCTTTAATCTTTTATATGTCATGATCATGCTTAGGGTTAGGATAAATGTCATGTATGTTTAAATTATATCATATGCCATGTCATCATGATCATTGGCCATGCTTAATTATTGCTATCATTATGCCATGATCATTTCATGCATTTAATTTGACTAAAATTGAATTAAGAACAATGGCATGACTTGAAGTTCCATTTATAAGGGAATCAAGTAGGGTTGCATAGGAAATGCATGAAACCCTAGAATAAGGAGAACAAAACCCACATCTCACATCTGTTAGTAATATATGAGAGATGTCCTAAGGCAATCGCCTTATGTATGAACCATTTATATGATAAATGAAGATTCACTATTTGAGTATACATGTTTAATGTATTTGATTGGATCTTAAACTCATTTCTTGAATGTCCACGATCGATTCACGGCATGAGAGAATTTGTGATTGGATCACAACTAGTGAGTATCTCTACATGTGTAATTGTGATGTATCGAATTATCCTAGTCGATGAATTGATGGATTTGGACACCATCGATTACTGTCGAGACTAGCACGAGGTATACTCCTTGGTGTATCCAAGCGGTGATTCTCCGGTGGAGACATTGTGATGTCGGAGTTAATCGTGGATGCTAGTTATGGTAACTAGTTCATTGGAGTGACCGGTAGTAAGACTTCATATGGTTCTCTGCATATATAGATATGTCAATGAAGTTCTTCTTGTGGCTTAAGTGCGATGTTCCTTTGACTTGCGGTATTCAAGTCATCTTGATCATGGAGACTTATGCTTTGACATCTTAAGCAAACATCTCTAAGGAGATGTGGACCGGATGATTGGGTATAAGTCAGTGATCGAAGGTGTTTGAATAGCCTATAAAGGATTCACCACTCCTTGCGAGGAGATGTATACCCATGGCCTCTCGTCGGATTGTTACTAAAGTCTTTGGCCAAAGCATTACATGTTTAGAGTAAGGTACTCTTGATACATGTGGAGTAACTAGAATCCGTGGGACGAGAAATGATACTTGGGCTAGGTGTGGCGTAGTCGACCTAGTGAGGCCCGACACAATAGACCATGTCCGAACCAAGTGGGTATAAGATGAGTGAAGGGAATGGGGCACGATTAATTCGAGCTCTTGAAGGGTTTGAAATAGTTACGGATCAAGCGTTGATCTTTTGGTTAATTGGGGATCATGATGTACTACTAGGTGCCACTCATGATCGTTCTATAATTAATGGTTAATTATAGGCGGCCAACATAAACCGAGAACCTATTTGGTCACCACGCACAGCGAGTGTAATCCAAAGGATTTAAAGCGAGCTTGAGAATGGGATTCTCGAGGAGAAACTATGTTTGGTTGGACCAAACATAAGCGAGCATGAAATTGTTTGATCGCAATGGAAGCGTGGATGGGCGTGTCTTATGAAGACATAATGGATGGACCAAAATGGTTTGGTTCTAATCCAATGGATGAGAATAAACCAAAGGGTTTGGTTTATATTAAACGAATGAACCAAAGGTTGGTTAGGTTCGTTTTAACTTAAAATAAACCATCATGGTTTGGTTTATTTTAACTTATCTTAATGGAGCGGGTTAACGGGCTTTATGGATATGATCCATTAACCATTAAGAGAATTAGTTCTCTATAAAATAGGGCTTAAACCTAATCGAAACCCTAATCAAGTTGTTCTTGCCCAACATAGAGTTGCGCCCACCCCTTGTTGGTGAATTCGGCGCCCAACCCTAAGTGCCGCCCAACCTTTGTACCGCCGTCAAGTCATTGCGGCGACCAAGCTCAGCGGTGAACACTCCGGCGACCCTTCGTGATCCCCTATAGGTTTGGCATCAAGGTGAGCTTTTCTTTCCTTGGTTGGCGGCGCCTATATCCTCCACCAAGCTGTCAGTTTTCTGGACAGCTTCTTCTCCTCGTCGGGGCGTCGTTTGGGCGACGGTTGGTGCTCGACAGCGGCTAACTTACGGGATTTGATCTCCGGTAATCCTCTGAGGTGGAGGGCGAAGATTCGTCAATTGGTTGGCGAATACCTCTCGGAGAAGCGAGTTTTGAGAACTTCGTTTTAGGATCCGAATTTGGATTCGGATCGTGATCATCTCTCGATCACGTCGTCTTCAACACGAGGCTAGTAACCCGTACGAAGACGAAGCTCGTGACTTAGCGAAGTCATCCCGAGGAGCTCGGCGTGGATACGGATAGAGACGATTCTTACGAGGATCGTTCCGGTTGATGTCGGTCCCGCGACACGTCATACGAAAGGTATAACGTAGATAAATTTCCTTTTATTGCAAATTTAAATTTACGGTTATGTCTACACTTGTTGTAATATGCATGCGTGTGTTGTGTGTGTTGTAATAAATGTAGATTTATTATTTTTAATTGCTTCATGTGCTCATGTTTACGAAACATGATCGAACACACACTGCGTGATCACAAAACCATGATGGTATCAGAGCCCAGGTTGTGTTTCGACATAATCGTAAAAATGGTTTTACGATAGTCATAATGTATTTATGGAAATTTTTCAATTTTGGAAAGTCTAGAAGTATTTATGGAAATCTTCCACTTTTGGAAAGTTGGAAGTATTTATGGAAATTGATATTTTCCATAAATAAAATATTTGATTAGATTCTGGAAATTTGTTTCCTAATTTAATCATGATTTGATTTGAAATCAAATCTTAAAATATTTTATTTCCATAAGTAGTTTTAATGATTTAGGAAATTGGTTTCCTAAATAGATTTTCTTAATCAAATAATTCCATGAATAAAATATGTGATTAGATTTGGAAATTTGTTTCCTAATTTAATTATGATTTGATTTGGAGAATCAAATCTTAAACATATTTTATTTCCATAAATAGTTATGACATATAAGGAAATTATATACATGACATAATTGTATGTCATGTAATTGCATTAGATGCATAACATTATGCCATGCGTGTCGTGACATGTAGATGTATGTCATGTATGCCATGCCATGTAGATAATAGTTATTTGCATGCAAAGAGGATGAGACATAAAAACCCTAACTCAATATTAAAGCCTACACCTTCCATTAATATGGTTAGAACCAGAGTTACATTTCTTGTTTGGGTTGTTGGACTTCACTCCAAGCCCAGCTCGAACACGAACATGTTCAAATCATTGGAATAGTTTAACTCTAATATGGTAAGAGTCGAGGTCAATCGTTAGTTTGGGTTGTTGGACTCACTCAAGCTGGCTAATTGGTTGAATGCGCTCTAACCATATTAAAACTATTTCGCGATTACTGGGTTGGCTTTAACTTGGAGCATCGATTTGTTGGACTCACTCCAAGGTCGATGTGAAGAGAGGTGAAGTTGGGTGCTATGCATATGATGCATACTTGTTAATGTGTTAACAACCCAATGTATGTGTAAACATTCAATTAGTTGATAGCACATTGTGATAGTTACATATACATGATATGTAATCGGTATATGATACCCACCATCATAGCTAAGAATGGCTTGTTGGACTCACTCCAAGGTTGTTCTTATCTATGATGGATATCAGCCCATTCGGAGATGGACCTACGATCTCCCGAAGTGATTTTAAGGGTTTTTTGAAATTCGAAAAATGAATGGGATTTATAAATGTATATTGATGCATTTTAAAATCATTTTCTCATATATGCTCATTTTGTATTTCTAGGTCAATAAATTGATCATGACGTCTTTGAATTTGCGCACTATTTTGGATTCGAACAAGTATTGGGCCTAACTTCACGGGTGGCTTAGAAACACGAGAATTGTTCTCAAGGCGGAAAAGCTTGCATATGTCCTCGAAGAGCCTCTTCCTGACCGTCCTAAGGACGATGCAACTCCAGACCAAATGTTGGTCTATCAGAAGCATGTGGCAGATTCTGAGCTGGCGAGTTGCATCATGCTAGCGGCGATGGTACCTGAGCTGCAAAAGCAGCATGAGCATATGGATGCTAATACTATGGTCTTCCATCTTCATGAGTTGTTCGATGAGCAAGCGAGATCTGAAAGGTTCGAGGTCTCTAGGCTCCTCTTCACTACGAAGATGCAAGAAGGTTCGTCTGTAGTGCAGTTTGTGCTAAAGATGAACGGGTACATCGAGCGGCTAGCTACCCTCGGTTTTGTGATGGATCATGAGTTAAGTATTGACTTAATTCTGCATTGTTTGCCCAAGAGTTTCTCGCAATTTGTGATGAACTATCGGATGAACAAATTGGAATCCACCATTCCCGAACTCCTTAATATCTTGAAGGCGTGGAGCCTTACGTAAAGCATGAGAGAAAGGCGGTTACATTGAATTGATTCCTCAAGAAAGGTTCTAGAGGAAGGCAAAAAAGAAGAAAGAAGAAAGAAAAAGGCAAAGAAGGCGGAACCGGTATAAAGGGCACTTGCCATCACTTGTGGCAAGGAAGGCCCTAAAGCTGCAAGACTTATCTTGAGTCCATGAAGAAGAAGGCATCGATGCCCCATCCTCTTCAGGTATCTTCGTTATTGATTGTCATTCTATTTCCTTAGACACTTGGGTATTGGATACTGGATGTAGCTCACATATATGTAATGACATACAGGGGCTAAGGAATAGAAGAAGACTTGTCAGAGAGGAGTCAAATTTGCGAGTTGGCAATGGAGCAAAGGTTGCTGCGGTCGGCATCGGAACTTATTTGCTGAAGCTCCCTAGTGGACTAGTCTTGGAACTGGACAATTGCTATTATGTTCCTTCTCTAATAAAGAACATTGTTTCTATTTCCTGCTTAAATAGAAATGGTTTCCATTTAACGTTTAGTAACAATTGTTGTTATATAACTTTGAATGGCGTACTTTATGGAGGAACTTTGAGTAATGGCATTTATCGTTGGGCGTATCCGGTGACATTTTCAATATCGGCGAGCAACAGCGTGCTCAAAGGATAATCACATAGACTCCTATATGTGGCATTGTCGTCTTGGCCATATAAGCAAGAAGCGCATGTCCGAATTACACGATGTGGAATTCTAGAATCGTTGAATTGGATTCATACGATACATGCGAATCATGCTTAAAAGGCAAGATGACTAAGTTACCTTTCTTGGAAAAGGTGAGCAGTGGGAGAGTTACTAGGTCTAGTACATACTGGTGTATGTGGACCTATGTCAACTCAAGCTTTAGGAGGCTATAGCTACTTCATTACCTTCACCGATGATCACTCACGGTTTGGGTATGTGTTCTTGATGAAACACAAGTCTGAAGCCTTTGAAAGGTTCAAAGAATTCAGAAATGAAGTAGAGAAACAACATGACAAAAGTATTAAAATACTTCGATCGGATCGAGGTGGTGAATACTTAAGTCAAGAGTTTCTTGATTATCTAAGAGACAATGGCATATTGTCTCAATGGACTCCGCCCTATACACCACAGCATAATGGTGTATCTGAGAGGCGTAACCGGGCCTTGTTGGACATGGTCAGGTCAATGATGAATCATGCGACTCTTCCCAAGTCCTTTTGGGGTTATGCACTTCAGACAGCTGTTTACTTGTTAAACAGAATGCCTACCAAGGTAGTCTCTACTACTCCATATGAGATATGGGCTAGTAAGAAACCTCATGTATCTTACTTGAAGATATGGGGTTGTCCTGCTTA
Source organism: Wurfbainia villosa (assembly GCA_025175895.1). Classification (NCBI taxonomy): domain Eukaryota; kingdom Viridiplantae; phylum Streptophyta; class Magnoliopsida; order Zingiberales; family Zingiberaceae; genus Wurfbainia; species Wurfbainia villosa. The sequence goes on from CM046001.1 coordinate 94,929,906, forward strand.
TGTGAAGCGGACAGTATCAGACAAATTGGATGCTAAGTCTGATAAATGTCTATTTATTGGATACCCTAAGGAAACAAGGGGTTACCAATTCTATCATCCTGTGGAACAAAAAGTGTTTGTTTCAAGGCATGCTGTGTTTCTAGAGAAAGAGTTTCTCTTGCAAGAAAACAGTGGGAGTGTCGTCGAGCTTGAGGAGGCTCGAGAGGCTCAAATAGACATTGATGAGATACCTGGTGAAGCACAACAGCCGACAACTCATAGTGATGAGCAATCGGCTGGACCTATTGTAACACCACATCTTCGTAGATCTGGTAGAACACGCAATATTCCTGAGAGATATGGATTTTTCATAAGTGAATCGAACGACGTGTTACTCATTGATGATGAGAAGCCTACGATGAAGAAGTCTTGACAAGTTCGAGAAAGGGATAAGTGGCTTGGTGCCATGAAGTCGGAAATGGATTCCATGTACGAAAACTAAGTTTGGAACTTGGTTGACCCACCTGAAGGCATAAAGTCTATAGGGTGCAAGTGGGTTTTCAAGAAGAAAACCGACATGGATGGTAATGTGATTACCTATAAGGCTAGATTAGTGGCGAAAGGATATCGTCAAAAACAAGGTGTTGATTATGACGAAACCTATTTGTCTGTAGCTATGCTTAAATCCATTCGGATGCTCCTGGCCATAGCGGCTCATTATGATTATGAGATATGGCAGATGGATGTGAAAACAGCTTTCCTTAATGGAAACCTGCTCGAGGACGTGTATATGATACAGCCTGAGGGTTTCACATCGGTTGATAAAACCAAGGTATGCAAATTGCGACGATCCATTTATGGATTGAAGCAAGCATCCAGGAGCTGGAATATCCGTTTTGATGAGACAATCAAAAAGTTTGATTTCTCACAAAATCCAGACGAACCTTGTGTGTACAAGAAGGTTAGTGGGAGTGCAGTCGTGTTCCTAGTATTGTATGTCGATGACATATTACTTATAGGAAACGATGTGTCAATCTTACAGTCAGTTAAGGTTTGGTTATCCAAGACATTCTCCATGAAAGACCTGGGAGAAGCAACCTACATCCTTGGGATTAAGATCTATAGAGATAGATCGAAACGGTTGCTTGGTCTTTCGCAGTCTACATATATAGACCGAGTGCTAAAGAGGTTTAGCATGTCGGAATCCAAGAAAGGTTATCTGCCCATCAGGCATGGGGTACACCTTTCGAAGTCTATGTGTCCGCGCACAGAAGACGAGAGGATTTGCATGAGTAAGATTCCCTATGCATCCGCAATAGGATCTATCATGTATGCTATGTTATGTACGAGGCCCGATGTATCGTGGCTCACGAGTGTCACGGCGGATACTCAATCCGATCGGGAATGGATCATTGGGTGGTATTAAGCGATCCTTAAGTACTTGAGAAGAACTAAGGATGTGTTCCTAATATATGGAGAAGGGGACATGGTGATACGGGTATACGGATGCGGCTTCGAGACGGACAAGGATGATTCCAGTCTCGATGCGGATGTGTTCACCTTGAATGAGCGCATGAGTTGGAAAAGTTCCAAACAAGAGAAGCGTAGCGGATTCTACCAGCGAGGAAAAATATATTGCGGCTTGGCAGAAGAAGCGGTTTGGATCGAAGTTCGTTCATGAACTTGGTGTGATTCGGCCATTGTTGAAGCAATCTTATCGATCTCTGCGACAATAATGGAGCAATTCAGCGAAAGAGCCAAGGTCTCATCAACGATCCAAACATGTGTCTATCATCTTATCGAGAGATCATAAGTAGGAGCAAATACAAATCGAGAAAATTCCTTAGCGGATCCTTTGACTAAAGCATTACCTCAAAGTAAGTTTGAGGGTCATGTTAGAGCTTATGGTATTGAATCTGTAGCGATTGGCATTAGGCCAAGTGGGAGTCTGTTAGTAATATATGAGAGATGTCCTAAGGCAATCGCCTTATGTATGAACCATTTATATGATAAATGAAGATTCACTATTTGAGTATACATGTTTAATGTATTTGATTGGATCTTAAACTCATTTACTGAATGTCTACGATACGATTCATAGCATGAGAGAATTTGTGATTGGATCACAACTAGTGAGTATCTCTACATGTGTAATTGTGATGTATCGGAATTATCCCTAGTCGATGAATTGATGGATTTGGACACCATCAATTAGCATCGAGACTACACGAGGTATACTCCTTGGTGTATCAAGCGGTGATTCTCCTTTGGAGACATGTGATGTCGAGTTAATCGTGGATGCTAGTTATGGTAACTAGTTCATTGGAGTGACCAGCCGTAAGACTTCATATGGTTCTCTGCATATATAGATATGTCAATGAAGTTCTTACTGTGGCTTAAGTGCGATGTTCCTTTGATTTGCGGTATTCAAGTCATCTTGATCATGGAGACTTATGCTTTGACATCTTAAGCAAACATCTCTAAGGAGATGTGGACCCGGGATGATTGGGTATAAGTCGAAGTGATCGAAGGTGTTTGAATAGCCTATAAAGATTCACCACTCCTTGCGAGGAGATGTATACCCATGGCCTCTCGTATTGTTACTAAAGTCTTTGGCCAAAGCATTACATGTTTAGAGTAAGGTACTCTTGATACATGTGGAGTAACTAGAATCCGTAGGACGAGGAAATGATACTTGGGCTAGGTGTGACGTAGTCAGCCTAGTGGGGACTGACACAATAGACCATGTCCTGAACCAAGTGGGTATAAGATGAGTGAAGGGAATGGGGCACGATTAATTCGAGCAAAATAAGGGTTTCAGAAATATTTCTGGAACAACCGTTGATCTTTTAGGTTAAATGGGGATCAAGATGTACTACTAGGTGCCACTCATGATCGTTCTATAATTAATGGTTAATTATAGACGGCCAACATAAACCGAGAACCTATTTGGTCACACGCACAATGAGTGTAATCCAAAGGATTTAAAACGAGCTTGAGAATGGGATTCTCAGACCGAGAGAAACTATGTTTGGTTGGACCAAACATAAAGCGAGCATGAAATTGTTTGATCATGCAATGGAAGCGTGGATGGGCCGTGTCTTATGAAGACATAATGGATGGACCAAAATGGTTTGGTTCTAATCCAATGGATGAGAATAAACCAAAGGGTTTGGTTTATATTAAACGAATGAACCAAAGGTTGATTCGGTTCGTTTTAACTTAAAATAAACCATCATGGTTTGGTTTATTTTAACTTATCTTAATGGAGCGGGTTAACGGGCTTTATGGATATGATCCATTAACCATTAAGAGAATTAGTTCTCTATAAAATAGGGCTTAAACCCTAATCCAAACCCTAATCAAGTTGTTGCCGCCCAACATAGAGTTGCCGCCCACCCCTTGTTGGTGAATTCGGCGCCCAACCCTAAGTGCCGCCGCCCAACCTTTGTGCCGCCGTCCAAGTCATTGCCGGAGACCAAGCTTCAGCCGGTGAACACTCCGGCGACCCTCCGGTGATCCCCTATAGGTTTGGCATCAAGGTGAGGCTTTTCTTTCCTTGGTTGGCCGGGCGCCATATTCTACCAAGCTGTCCAGTTTTCTGGACAGCCTCCTCCTCTCCTGAGCGCCGCTTGGATGACGGTTAGTGCCCGACAGCCGCTAACTTATCGGGATTTGATCTCCGTAATCCTTCTGAGGTGGAGGACGGCGATTCACAATTGGTTGACGAATACCTCTCCGAGAAGCGAAGTTTTGAGAACTGCTTAGGATCCGAATTTGGATTCGGATCGTGATCATCTCTCGATCACGCCGCCTTCAACACGAGGCTGGTAACCCGCAAGACGGCTTGTGACTTAGCGGTCATCCCGAGGAGCTCGGCGTGATACGGATAGAGACGATTTTACGCAGGATCGCCCGCTGATGCCGTTTCGCTACACGCCATACGAAAAGGTATAACGAGATAATTTCTTTATTGCAAATTTTAATTTACGGTTATGTCTACACTTGTTGTAATAGCATGCGTGTGTTGTGTGTGTTGTAATAAATATAGATTTATTATTTTTAATTGCTTCCGCTGTGCTCATGTTTACGAAACATGATCAAACACACACACGTCGCGGTGCCGGAAACCCAACAACATCACATTGACATGTATGTGTATTTATACACCCTAGATATATGTGAGATGCTAGGATATGAGTTGAGTTCAAGGTGCATAGTTTTTGCATCTAGATGAACTAAAACTCATCTAATTTCAATGGTGGATCATTTGAAAAGCTTGTGTACAAGTCATGTACATTGAGCCCAAGGAATATGATCCAAAATAAGGTTTTGAAAACATTTTAAAATCATTTTGAAAAACCTTGGTGAAGCCTATCTTTTGATAGCAATCACCATTGATGAAGTTGATACAAAGTGAGCTAAAACATTGAAGTTTTTTCTTCACTTTTGAATTTTGTATCAATTTTAATATTTTATGGGCAAAATATTTTTTCAAATATTTTTCACCCATTGTATTGCTTATAAGTAATATATGTATGAATTTTCACGATTTTTCAAAATACGTAGAATTACTTATGTCTTTTCAAAATTCGATTCTGATAGCTGAAATTCGGGAATTTCAGTTATCGATCACTGATGGCAATGATGATGAAGCGATTCGATTGATTACCGTCGAGAGTCAACCGGTCCGATTTCGGGTTAACAAGGTTTGTTTAGCCTGATTTCAGCTATGATAAGGTTTCCTAACCCTAGGATATGCTTTGGAAAACATTATAAAGGGTGAAATTCCATTGGATATGGATTAGGAGAGTTTTTAGGGTTTGTATCAATCTTAAGGTGATTGAAAGTTTCATGTTTGAACTTTTAACCTTAATTTTGATGGTTTAGAGTTCCTATTGGCTCAGGGACTTCCCAAGGATATTGTTGGTGTAATGGTCAAGGGGGAGCAAGCTTTTAAAGGGAGGTATCCATCTTGGGATGATGGATGTATTTTTTCTTCTTGAAGAGGATAAGTTATGGTGAGAAGGACATCAATTGGGAAATTGATGGATTTTTGAGAGACCCAATTTGGAAATTGGAAGAGTGAATAGAATTGTCTCTCTTGAGTGATATGAGACTTATCACTAGGAAGATGGTAGGCATCCTAGGTATTTTTGGATCAAGGGGGAGATTGTAAGATCTCATTGGGACATGAGACATTGACCTCCTTGGAGAGATAACCTTTTTGATGTATGTCAAAAAGGGGGAGAAAGATAAGATTACCAATTTGGGAAATTGGTAAGGGAGTTTGAGTTAGGGGCCTAACTCAAGGTTTGTTTTGTCAAACATCAAAAAGGGGGAGATTGTTGGTGCAATCGGCCCAGGTCATGATTGACCAGACTCGAGTTTGACTCGAGTAATGTTTTGATGTTTGACATAGTATGTTTGACATTGATGTCGGTTAATGTTTTGGGGAGATTGTTTATACAATCGACCCAGGTTATAATTGACCAGACTCGAGTTTGACTCGAGGGAGACTTTGATGGTTGACTAAGGTTGACCATGTGATTATGGGAAAGTCCAAGCATGGGTCTTGGCAAGGTAAAGTCCAAGTCATGGGTACTTGGCATGGAAAGTCCAAGTGGGACACTTGACATTTGGGAAAGTCCAAGTCTTGAGTACTTGGCACAAGGGAAGTCCAAGCATGGGTCTTGGCATGGAAAGTTCAACATGGGTTGGCAAGGGAAAGTCCAAGCTTAAGTCTTGGCATTTGAGAAGTTCAAGGGGTTTGATATTGGCGGCGTAAAGTCCAAGGGTGGAGTCTTGGCAGCATAAGTCCAATGGTTGGCGGCGTAAAGTCCAAGCGGAGTCTTGGCGGCGTAAGTCCAATGTGCCTTGGCGGTGTAGACACCGTTAGCATGACATAGCCGATGAAAGCACCTGAAGGCTATTGCGATGGATGAACAAGTCATGGATGGCTTGGAGAGATCCGAGAGGCGTGAGGTTGATGGAGGTTGCTAGAAGGCTTATGTCTAGGCTAAGGGTGGTCTAGCAAGTATGGGGCACCATACTTGGGTTAAAACCTCATGTTTGAGGTTGGCAGTCGACTGGCATTATGGTTGGTTCTACTGTCGTGAGTCGACTTGATCGCTCATCGAGCGATCACTGTTGAAGTCGATCGCCATGTATGGTAGTCGACGCCGCTGAGTCGCGATCACAGACACTCGTGAGCCGATCGGGCGATCGACTAGAGTTGGTAATCGACTGCCAATGTTGGCAGTCGACTGGTGAGAGTCCCGTTGGAACTTTTTTAGCGTGGATTGAGTCGTTGTCTCATAGCAACAGTGGCATCAGTTGACTGGTGACTTATGGCAGTCGACTGATCGGCGGAAATCTAGCCCGATGCAGGTTAAAAGGGAGTTGTTCATGGAGATTCTGGTATTGGTTCTTTGGGAGCTTTCTTGGGGCAATTTGAAGGCGATTTGCAGGTGCATTTCAGGGCCCTTCAACCTCATCCAAGCAACCAACAAGCAAAGCGCTCAAACCCTAGTTTTGTAAAGTATTCTTTACATTTCTATTGTATTTGCTTGTATTTCTTTCATTTATTGTTGTAAACATTTGTACGAGGTTTCTTCGCCTCCGACGTGTTGTCGAGAAGGATTTATTTGTGATTAGTGGTTGCGTGTACATCACTAGAGCTCGTTGAGCTCAACCGTGGAGTAGGAACCTTGAGGTTCCGAACCACGTTAAACAATTGTGTTTGTGATTGTATTTTTTTGTTATTGCTTTATTATCTTTGTTTCCGCTGCGCTAATGAAATTTGTAGACAAGTACGCGAACTATTTCCATCATCGGTACTAGCACACTCTATTCATCCCCCCTCTAACGTTCCAACGATCCCCTACATATGAATTAAACATAAGTCTTCCCCATGATTGGTCTATTATTACTCTTTTGATACTTTAAATGACCATCTAAATGCCATAGGCATTAGTGGACCATTAGTATCATCTCACCCATGCTAAGTTTTCAATAAAGGTAGCCTATAGTGAGTGTGAGATGACCCTAAGGTATTTGCATATACTTAACCATTTATTTCATGCAACTTTACACAAGGTTAAGTATCATCCTAACATACCACATGATCATAAAAATATATATGAATTAATTTCACATTATGATCATGAAACAAATGTATTAATCAAATTGTGATCATGCATTTGACATAAAATCATGATAATAAGTCAAGTATCACCAAAAGCATGATTTAATCTATTTATGGTGCATTATCATCACCCAACACTATTTCAAAAACTTAAGTCTTGCCATCCTAAGTCGACCAAAAAATATGATATAAGTGAAGTCCATATGGTTGACTATCCTAGGGTTTTCCTAACCCTTAAGGATGGATTTAGGAACCCAATACAAGTTCTTTCCTATGAGGTTCACTAAATATTCCTTAGGGATCCATTTTCTAGCAATTGTCTTATTTTTGCTTTGGCCCCTAGCAATTAAACATTTATAGGCCTTTTCATTTGTTTTTCCCTTATATCGTAGGTCTTTCTTATTAAAGCTAGCCCTTTGGCTCCCTATAATCATATTAAGGGTGTTGGAGCCAATTGTAAACTTTTCTAGGACCTTGGTCAAATAATCTACCTTTTCCCTTAACATCCTATTTTCCTCAATGGATGCATCATTAACATCAAATGACATATAGTCATGTGAGCATGCATCATCATTATTAACATTTAAATATACTTGTTCTAATTTATTTTCTAAGGCCTTGATTTGATCTAGCATGCTCTTATTTTTCTTTTTGACCCTAAACAGATCCTTAGTAAGACTAGAAATCATAGAAACTATTTTATTTGGTGATAGATTCGTTACCATAGTCTCCATGTCTTCTTCTTCGGATTCGGATGAGGATGGTGATGAGCCTCCCCCTTCACTAGAGCTCTCCTCACTTGTGCTTCTTTCTTCTTGCTCGGAGGAGGAGGTGTCTAGGTCATCAAATGTCATTAGTGCCAAGGTTTGAGTAGACACGTTCTTCTTCTTCGGATGATGATGATGATGAAGAAGGATCATCCTATGTCCTTGCTTTGAGTGCTTTGGCCTTCCCCTTTTCTTTGGCCTTCCTATCTTCTTCTTTCTTCTTGCTCCCCTTCTTCTTCTTTTCTTCTTTCTTTCTCCTCTCTTCTTTGCTCTTGGTCAAAAGTGGACAATTATCTCTTATGTGTCCCTCTTGTTGGCAATTGTAGCAAATTATTTTCCTCCTTGGTCTTTTCCCCCTATCATGAGATTTGTTAAATTTAAAACCTTTTAATGCACATCTTACCTTCTTTACTATATAAGCTTCTTCCGTGCTATCCATGGAGGAGGAGGAGGCTTCATCGGAGGAGGAAGGAGTCTCCATCTTCTTCTTCCCCTTGTTGGCTAATAGTGCCACTCCTCTTGATGGCTTGATACTTGATTCTTCATTTATTCCTTCAAGCCTTATTTCATGGAGCTCCATGGTTGAGAAGAACTCCTCCAAGGTGCTCACTTCTAGGTTCTTCGACATGTCAAAGGAATCCACCATTGAGCTCCATTTCGATGACCGGGGAAAGGCATCGATTGCTTTCATAAGCATATCTCAATTCAAAAGTCTTTCTCCTACACTTGTTAGCCCAATTAAAATTTCCTTAAATCGAGAGTGTAGTGAGGTTACCTTTTCTCCCTTTTTGAGTTTAATATTTGATAGTTGGGAGCAGAGGAGGTCTCTCCTTGCAAGCTTGGCCTCCAAGGTACCTTCATGAAGCTCTACTAGCTTCTCCCACATCTCTTTAGCACTTGCACACTCTCCAATCAGGTTAATTTCTTGTTGGGGGAGTACGTTGTACAAGTGATGCTTGACCTTCGAATTTGCCAAGTACTCCTCTCTTTGTCTCTTTGTCCATCTTGTCTTCTCTATTTGCTCTCCATCTTCACCCCTAGGTATCTCGAAACCATTTTCCATTATTAATAGAATTTCTAAATCGGTTTCGAAAAATACCTCCATTCTCTTCTTCCACCAAGATAATTCTCCCTCGAACTTTGGTGGGTGAATGTTTGAGCCGACCATCCTTGATTGTGCTTGTTGCGGCGGTTAGTCCTCGACAAGCTTTCTTGGCTCTGATACCACTTGTAGGATCAATGTTGGCCAGCTAGAGGGGAGTGAATAGCCCTCTTTTGTCGTAGATGGAAGTCGTTCGTTGATTACTCGTCTACAAACTTAATTAGCGCAAGCGAAATATACTAATATAAATAGTCAAGACAAAAACAAGGTAAAGAATAGAAAGCACAAACGCTAAAACCACAATGTAACGTGGTTCACAGTCTCGCTGCTAATCCACGGTCCGATTCATCTCCGGTGAATCACTCCGCAATCAATCCACTATTGGTCTCTCCCTTTAGCCCAAGCAAGGTGGAGATAAACCTTAACAATAAGAGATCACTCCTTCTTTTACAATAAATATGAAAGAAAACTAGAAGAAGGAATTTGAGCTTTGTGGGACACTTAGTAGAATGTTTTGAGCATGAAGATTAACCATCTACAAGCCCCCACCCTATCTTTTTATAGAGAGGAAGCAATTCTTCCCGTTGAGCACTATCAGTTGACTGATGTCGACTCTAATGGCTCCTGACTAGGTCGGATTCGCGGGATCCGTGGCCGATTTTCCAACAGTCACATGATCAGTCGACTGATGCTTTTATCAGTCGACTGATGTCGACTTCCAGTCGAGTGACCCGCGAGCTCGACTAGCTTCTGTGCCCGTGTACAGTGCTATCAGTCGATTGATGTCGACTTGATCTCCAGCCAAACACCAGTCGAACTCCATTCGACTTGGAGCAGTCGACTGTCATGACATGACAGTTGACTAGTGTCGGGCAAAACTCAAATCTTACATCCGTTTGAGCTTCCGGCGATCGGGTAAACCTCAACACTTGCGGTCGAGTCTCCGACACTCAGCCATTCGGCCAAGTTCACCTAATGAGCTACTTACAATTCACTCATTCTCTCATCTCACTCGAAGTCCCTCGATAAAGCTCTCTTTGTTCGCAGCCACGCCCCTCGGCAGCATCAAGCGCATGACTCTGCAATGCTCCTTCGCGTCTCTTGCCCTCGAAGTCTGCTTCCTTGGTTTCGCTTCAAGTCATCTCGTCTGGCGGTCCCTCGGTAGCATCAAGCGCACGACTTTGCAATGCTCCTTCTCCGACTCAAGCACGAGGTTGTGAGCGGTGACACTTGCCTAAGCTCCATGTGCGAATTACTAAGTTCTGCAAGACTCCAACGCACATATCAAATCCAATCATCCTAACTTAAACCCTTTGCCATACACATCAAAACCATATCACGTGTTGATTGCCCTAACAAATTCTTGATATAAATTTTGAAACAGGAAAAATGGAGAAAGAAAAGAGTTGGATGTATAAAAAGAACTTACCTAAACGTCGGGGGTTTAACCGATAGATTTATTATTGGATTGGAATAATTTTTAAATTTTACTGGTAGTAATGTTCAGTTTATGGATGTGAATAAGTGTATGTGCAAAAAATGTCATAATGATAAATTTTTTCAGTGTGATAAAGTTCAAGAACATCTTTGTAGATTTGGATTTATCTCAAATTATTATAATTGGACATGTCATAGTGTACCATTCATATAAGATGAAGAGGTTGGACGAAATATATAAATGTTAGTTAGTTGGGATCAAAAATATTATGATCAATTCAATCCATATCAGAGGATGATAGTTGATGCAGTGAGTTATAATTTGATTACCGAATCAAGCGCTGCAAGTTTTAGTTTTCCTCAAACATTTAAACAAATGTATATCAGTTATTCATCACAGTTGGAAGATATAGAAGTAACATGTGTTAACTAAAATGTAAATAATAAACCATATCTCCAATTTCTAGAAATCTTGAGAGCTGCAGATGAACTTGTATGGTCTGATTGTGACAATCACACTAAATTATCTTTAACCGTAAGATTATTGAATGTTAAAACTGAGTATAATATGCTTGAAGATTATTTTAATGTTTTTTTTCAAGTTATTGAAGAAGTATTATCATGTGATCACATAATGCCTAATGATTTTTATAGTATAAAAAAACTTGTGAAATAATTAGGTCTTCCAATAGAAAGACTTGATGTTTGCAGAGATAATTATATGTTGTATTGGGGAGATAATGCAGATGTAGAGATTTATAAATTCTATAATCAATGGAGGTATAATACTTCCATGAGATTGAGTTGTAATAAGCGATGTAAATCATATAGACAAATGTTCTATTTGCCTTTAACTCCTAGATTGCAAAGACTTTATGCATCAAACGAGTATGTTTAGCCCATGTTCAACTATTTCTAAGTTTCCTAACTGCTCCTAACCCTAGGATATATTTTGAAAAGCATTAGAAGGGTAAAAATCCATTGGATATGGATTAGGAGAATTGTTTAGGGTGGGTATCAAATTTTAATGGAGGTGAAAGTTCAATGTTGAATCTTTGCCCTTAATTTCGATTGTTTAGTTCTCCTATTGACTTAGGGACTCTCCAAGGACATTGTTGGTGTAATGGTCAAGGGAGAGCAAACCTTTAGGGGGAGGTTATCCATCATGGGATGATGGATGTATTCTTCCTCATAGGAGGGAAATTGGAGGACTGCCTCTCATTTAGTGATATGGAACTTATCACTAGGAAGAGTGAAGGCATCCTAGATTTTTTTGGACCAAGAGGGAGATTAAAAGATCTCATGATATGAGACATTGATACCCTTGGGGAGAGATTTTTTGATGTATGTCAAAAAGGGGGAGAATGTGAGATTTACCAATTTGAGACAATTGGGAGATTTGAGTTAGATGACCTAACTCAAAGGTGTTTGTGGTTTTTGTCAAACATCAAAAAGGAAGAGATTGTTGGTGCAATCGACCAAGGTCATGATTGACCAGACTCGAGTTTGACTCAAGCGGTATTTTGATGTTTGACAAAATGTATGACAATGAAATTGTCATGGAAAGTCCAATATGAAGTTGGTAAGGAAAGTCCAAGTGTGTAGCCATGGTCATGTAAGTCCAAGTGTGTAGCCTTGGAAGTGAAAGTCCAAGCATGGAGCTTGGCAAATGGAATGTCCAACATGGGGTTGGCAAGGGAAAGTCCAATATGGAGTTAGCATGAGAAGTCCAAGTGTGTAGTCTTGGCATTGAAAGTCCAACATAGAGTTGGCATGGGAAGTCCAAGTATCCTTGGTTGTGCATACCTGGTTAGCATGACAATAGCCGATGGAAGCACCTGGAGGCTAACGTATGGATGAACAAGTCATGGATGACTTAGAGGGATCCGAGAGGCGTGAGGGCGATGGAGGTGACTAGAAGGCTTAGGTCTAGGCTAAGAGTGATCTAGCAAGTATGAGGGCATTATACTTGGGTTAAATCTCATATTTGAGGTTTAGTGTGGCATTGGCGATCCCAATATTGGGCAATGATCGATGGATGATACCACGTAAGCGGCAAAGCTAGACCACGACTGATCGCCTGCGGCATCAATCGATTGATAGGATTTTTCAGTCGACTGATGGGCTATCCGTTGGAACTTTTTCAGCGTGGATCGAGTCATTGTAAGACAACGACTACAGGAGTAGTCGACTGCTAGGCGCAAAATCAGCTCGATGCAGGTTATAAAAGGAGTTCAAGTTAGAGGATTTTGTAGTGATTTTTTGAGAGATTTTGAAGGGGAATTACTGATGCATTTTAAGTCTTCAAGAGCAAACCAAAGCAAGCAACAAGCAAGAGTTCAAAGCAATTATTGTAAAGTGTTCTTTACTTGTGTTTCATTATTATCTTTATATTTTCTTGTATATTTTTGTATTACTATTGTAATTGCTTGTGTGAGATTTCTCCACCTCTGACGTATTGTCGAGAAAGAGATTTAGTAGTGGTGTGTGCATCACTAGAGCTCGTTGAGCTTGCCCCGTGGAGTAGGAACCCTAAGGTTCTAAACCACGTTATATCAGTTGTCTTTGTGATTGTGTACTCATGTTTGTGTTTTTGTTAGTATTATTATTATTCCGCTACACTAACAAGTATTGTAGACAATCAAGCATAAGTGAATTCCGTCTACGATGATTAGGCTATTTATCCCCCCTTCTTGTCGGGCCATCGATCCCCAACAACAACAAGTTCATCATTCTATGGATACTTTGAAAAGATATTTCATAACCTATCCTAGAATCCAAGTATATCTCTGAGATTATTCGTTAACTGTAGTGATCTGCCTGGGTATGTGATAGGTGCCCGTCGTTGCAACAAGTTCATCAACCTACGAATGATCCAAAAGATATTTTATACATAGATAGGTTTCCTTCAAGAATACATTAACCAAGAGTTGCCAAGATATCCGACATTGTAGTGAAACCAAAGTCGTAAGATTTCCCCATAAACTAGTTCTCTACTTGTATCTCAACCCGTCTATTTTATCTCTTTTACTATTTCTCAACTATTTAATCTTCTAGATAATCTTTCCTTGCAAAACAACTAATACTTGACAAAGTCTCTATGGGATCAATATTTTAGTACTTGATGACGACCATGCGCTTACGGAATCGACACACCACATAACAAAAGGCTCCATTTGTAGTGATGAAGTTGACTTTGTTTTGAACATCATTGGCTAATGGGATTTGGTAATATTCTTAGTAAGCATCCATCATGGAAATAAACTAATGTTCAGTGGTAGAGTCCACTAATTGAACAATGTGAGGCAAGGGGTAACCGTTCTTTTGACAAGCCTTATTCAAATCTAGCAATCAACGCACATCCGCCACTTCCTTGAAAGCTTAGGAACCAAAACAATATTAGACAATCAAGTCAGGAAATATACCTCCAAGATGTGCCCCGCCTCTAGTAATTTCTTAACTTCCTCACAAATGACTTTGTCTTTTTTAGGGCCAAAGTGATGCCTCTTTCACTTTACTAGTTGGGCAATGTGTATAATATGTCAGTTGTGCTCCATCACCTTAGGTGAGATTCCCATCAAGTCCTACAAAGCTATCCCTATTTGTACAAGGCGATCAGTTAGTTCCTTCTTCAACTTAAAAGACAACCCTTTGGATCCTTGTGTGACCTTTCTGAACTAGTCTAACATTATGACCACCACTTCAATCTCCTCCTTAGTGATCTCTGTCGAGTCTCCTTATACAAAATGCACCTCTATTTCTCACCTACTTAGGTCATTTTATTGGTTTTTGAGTGATCCTTCTCTAATCTATGTGGATAATTTTAATGTAGCAGTTTCGAGAAGTCTGTTGATAACTCCATACTTCTCCTCCTTTAGCCCCCATCGAAAACTTAAATTTTTGGTGATAAAGGGAAATCGCAGAAAGGTCCTGAGAACCAGGCAACTAGGTATAATGTTAAACATCGAAGGGGTGTCAATCACCATGAAAACAACTAGAATATGTTGGTGCAACAATGTCCCAAGCATTTATATGTTTTTGATGTTTGGATAATCATCTAAGTTAGGCAATAATTTATGATCTAATTGTGAACGTGTTTAAGTGACAGGAAAATCCAAGTATGAAGACTTGGTAAAGGCAAAGTCCAAGTATGATCTTGGCAAGAGAAGTCCAAGGAAAAGGTTTGGCGGCGTAAGACCAAGCATGTAGTCTTGGCAGCGTAAAGTCCAAACGGACCTTAGCAAAGGAAGTCCAAAGGAAAGTCTTGGCAGCGTAAGACCAAGTATGCAGTCTTGGCAGCGTAAAGTCCAAGCGCACTTTAGCAAAGGGAAACCCAAGACATGACAAAACTGAATGAAGCTCTTGGAAGCAAAGTGCAAAGGATGAACAAGTCGTGGACTCGGAGGGATCCTAGAGGCGCAAGGTTTAAGGAAGAGCTAGAAGGTTGAGTCTAGGTCTAGGGAGTCAATTCAAGTATGAATTATTCATACTTGATGAGTATCAGTCGACTGATATGATATATCAGTCGAATGTTAAGGTGCTCGACTGAGTCAGGATGAAAAGTTGGCGACGGTCATTGCTATAGTCGTGATCGGCGATCAATGTAGCCATCGATCATTGCCAAACGATGATCGATCGTACTCAAGTTAAACATGGACACATAATAGAGTCTCACTCGACTGTGCTCCATGATCACTCCATCAGTCGACTGATGAGAATGCCTTTGGAAGATGATGATTATGAATCCCGCGAATCCGGCTATTTAGAAGTCGTTAACCACGATGGCAGTCGACTGATGTTGTACATCAGTCGACTGATCGTACTCCAACGGGAAAATCGACCCTCTCTCTATAAAAAGAGGGCTTGTGGTGGTTGAGAGGATTAATGCTTACTTTCTGATCATCTTCTCAAGCCTCCACGATTTTTTCAAGCTTTCTAGTGTTTTAATTCCCCTCCTCCTCTCTAAACTTCATATTCATCCTTTGTAAAGAGAGGAGGGTTGTTGTAAAAAGAAAGCTTCATAGTGAGATTGAATAGAGTTGATCCACCTCAAGGATTGCCGTGGAGTAGGAGCGTTATCTCCGAATCACGTAAAGGATTTGTGTTAGCATTGTGTTTTCTTTTCTTTTACTATTATTTTTGTTTGTACTTCCGCTAATCATTTTTGTAGAAACGGAAACAAGCTATTCAACCCCCTCTAGCTTCCAACAATCCCCTACAAGTGGTATCAGAGCCCGGATCGCATCGGAAGATCTAACAATCAACCGGAGCAAGATGGCTTTCCAAGAGGGGTATAGCACGGCGAGGCCTCCATTCTTCGACGGCAATGACTTCGGCTACTGGAAAGGTAGGATGAAATACTACCTTATGAATGATATTAAAAATTGGTTTAGCGTTGTAGACGGATTCGAGAAGTCGGTCGATGAACACGGAGCACCCATACCGACTAAGGATTGGACGAGGGACATGGCCAAGAAGGCTCAAGCCAACGCCAAAGAAATAACCACACTTCAATGTGGGTTGTCAAAGGAGCAACTAAGCAAGGTGGGGCCTTTTGAATCGGCGAAGGAGCTTTGGTAGAAGTTAATTGAGCTCAACGAGGGATCCAAGGAAACAAGAAGAGCCAAGAGAGATCTCTTAATAGGCCAACTCCAAAGTTTCTCCATGAAGACCAATGAGACCGTGAGCTAAATGCACGGTCACTTCAAGGAAGTAGTCAACGGACTACATGTGATAGGTGAGAAGGTCAACAACCGAGACCTTGTAAGGTATGTGCTCCAAGCCTTCCGTAGAATAACCTTATGGGCTTCAATGGTAGATGCCTATAAGGTCTCTAGGAATCTTTCTTTGGTTAAATTAGATGAGCTCTTTTGTGAATTTGAGTTGCACAAGCAAGCTAACACTTCATCCAAAGAGAAAAATGTAGCTCTTTTTGTAAAAAAGAAGGACAAGAAGAAGAAGGAGAAGAAAGAAGTGTCTTCCTCATCCGAATCCGAGGAAGATTCATCTAGTAGTGAAGATGAGCTATCGGCAAGCAAGGTGGCTCATTATGTCAAGAAGTTTGGTGGGAGGTCAAGGAAACTCACCAAGAAGGATGTGAGGAGGATGTTCCAATTCTCAAGAGGTAAGTCTTCTAGTAGTTCAACTCCTTCATCTAATGTTGTTTGCTATGGTTGCAATAAGAAGGGGCACATCAAGCCAAATTGCCCGGACTTAAAGAAGAAGGAGGAGAAAGAAAAAAAGCATAAGGAGAAAAAGGAAAAGAAGGAGAAGAAGAAGAAGGAGACAATAGTGGCACAAACATGAGACACACTAAGCTTGGAGGATTCTTCCGATGATGAAGAAGTGTGTCATGCCACCCGAAACCTAGCTCTCATGACCTTGGAGGAGGAAGCCAGAAGCTCAAGTGAGGAGTCTTCATCCTCTTCTTCAAGCGAAGAATCATCATCTAGTGATGATGAGGTAAGCAACTCCCCTAGGGTAGATTTACTTTATAAAATCATTGCATGCCTTCAAAATGCTTTAATAGATCAAAAACTAGGATTAAGGACTTAAAAGTAGAAATTAAATCACTTAAAAATGTAGAACCACCTTGTGATGATACATGTACACTTAGAAATGAAAATAATGATTTGAGAAAAGAAATAGGTGAACTAAGAGCATGCTTATAAAAATTTACAAATGGCTCTAAATACCTAGATATGATAATTAAGGATCAAAGGGTTATCTACAACAAGACCGGAATAGGATATAGGCCTAAGGAAAAGGAGGTAGCATTTACATCTCTTGTTAGTAGAAAATCCACCGTTAGAAGCAAGGTTAGAAAGGCTTGGGTCCCTAAGAAATTTTTAATTGATGCTAGCGATCTTAAGATTTGGGTACCTAAGGCTTGTATTTTTCATGTTGTATAGGTAGAAGAACCAAGCTTATGGATTGTTGATAGTGGGTGCTCAAAACACATGACCGGTGATGAGAGAAAATTTTCCACTATCAACCACACTAGCAAGGGGAATGTGTATTTTGGAAATAGTGGTAAACTTAATATTTTAGGAAAAGGCACAATTGAGGTATCCCCCAACCTTGCCATTCATAAAGTGTTATTAGTTAAAAATATGAAATTTAATTTACTTAGTGTAAGCCAACTATGTGATGCTAATTTTGATGTTCAATTTGATTCTTCAAAATATTTTATAAGACACAAAACTTTAAATGATTGCATGCTAATAGGTTTTAGGAAATCAAATATATACTATGTTGATTTATCCGATGCTACTGATGCTTATACTAAGTATCTTATTGTAAAAGAGGAAGAGAGTTGGCTTTGGCATAGGAGGCTAGGGCACATAAACATGAAGAACATAGCCAAAATAGCCAAAATGAAGTTAGTCAAAGGGTTGCCAAAAGTCAAGTTTCTCAAGGACAAAATGTGTGATGCATGCCAAGAAGGAAAACAATCAAAAACATCACACAAAGGTAAAACTTTACTTAGTACCGCTTTACCTTTAGAACTATTGCATATAGACTTATTTGATTGTCATAGTACCCCTTCCATGATTGGTAGTAAATATTGCTTAGTAATAGTAGATGATTTCTCTAGATTTACTTGGGTATTTTTCATGAAAAATAAGGATGAAACCCTAGGAATAATCATAGGATTTAGCAAGAGAGTAGAGAATGAAAGAAAACTCAAAATCAACCGGATTCGTAGTGATAATGGTGGAGAATTTGAGAATTCTAATTTCTCATCCTTTTGCCTAGAACAAGGGTACAAGCACGAATTTTTTTGTCCTAAAACACCCCAACAAAATGGGGTTGTGGAAAGGAAGAATCGTGCCCTACAAGAAGCGGCTAGGACTATGCTTAATGCATACTCTTTACTTAGCTACTTGTGGGCGGAAGCGGTTAAAACCGCTTGCTATATCCAAAAATAGGGTGTTAATTCATAGGTTTTTAGGAAAAACCCCATTTGAATTGTGGAATGGTACAATTCCAACAATTCACTATTTTAAAGTCTTTGGATGCAAAGTTTATATTTTAAACACCAAAGACAACCTAGGTAAATTTGAGTCCAAAGTGGATGAGGGAATCCTAGTTGGATACTCATCCACTAGTATAGGTTATAGAGTTTATAATAAAAGAACTCAAAAGATCGAGGAATCTTCAAATGTCCAATTTGATGAAACCTCTAAT
This sequence comes from Wurfbainia villosa, assembly GCA_025175895.1. Taxonomy (NCBI): domain Eukaryota; kingdom Viridiplantae; phylum Streptophyta; class Magnoliopsida; order Zingiberales; family Zingiberaceae; genus Wurfbainia; species Wurfbainia villosa. The sequence goes on from CM046001.1 coordinate 94,948,528, forward strand.
ACATACCCTAGGAAATCCCCTATTGATGATGATATCAATAATATAAATCAAGAAATTACCCAATAATTTTAAGATTTAACTTTAGGGGGTAATGATCAATGGGGAGAATTAAATAAAGGGAGAGTAAGAGGTGATTCCGATGATGAAAGAAGGGTTGAGGATAATCATGATCAAACTCAATTTAATATACCTCCTAGAACAATAAGAGTTCATCAAAATCACCCTCTAGATCAAATTGTAGGTGAATTATCTCAAGGTGTTAGGACTAGGTCATTTCATAGGGATCCCTCTAGTCATATAGCCCTAATCTCTCAAATTGAGCCCAAAATAATCAATGATGCATTGCTTGATCCGGATTGGATCTTAGCTATGCAAGATGAATTGGTTCAATTTGAAAGGAGTCAAGTATGGAAGTTAGTTCCTAGACCTAATGACAACACCATCATTACTACAAGATGGGTCTTTAGGAAAAAACTACATGACCAAGGAAATATTACTAGGAATAAGGCAAGATTAGTTGCAAGGGGCTTTAATCAAGTTGAAGGACTTGATTATGATGAAACATATGCCCCGGTTGCTAGACTAGAATCTATTATGATCCTATTAGGGTATGCCTCTTATATGGGTTTCAAACTCCATCAAATGGATGTTAAATCGGCATTCCTAAATGGGTTCATTAAGGAAGAGGTATATGTAGAACAACCTCCCGGGTTTGAGAATATAGAATATCCAAACCATGTATACAAGCTTAGGAAAGCCTTATATGGTTTGAAACAAGCTCCCCGAGCTTGGTATGAAAGATTATCATCTTTCTTAATCTCTAAGGACTTTAGGAGGGGTAATGTAGATCAAACTCTATTTATAAAGTCAACATCAAAGGACATCTTTGTAGCCCAAATATATGTTGATGACATTATCTTTGGGTCAACAAATGATGATCTTCTTCAAGATTTTATCAAGAATATGGAAAATGAGTTTGAGATGAGTCTAGTTGGGGAACTAAATTTCTTCCTAGGACTACAAGTCAAACAAACAAGTGAAGGAATTTATATTTACCAAACCAAATATGCTAAAGAAATGATTAAGAAATTTGGTTTGGAAAATGCTAAGGTAGTCTCAACTCCAATGGAAACCAATACAAAAATAGATAATGATAATGAAGGAAAACAAATTGACCTTACACTCTATAGGAGTATGATTGGTAGCCTTTTGTACCTAATTGCTAGTAGACCCGATATATTATTTACGGTTGGTATGTGTGCTAGGTATCAATCATGTGCCAAAGAATCTCATTTAGTTGTCGTTAAGAGAATCTTGAGATATATTATAAGCACACTAAATGTAGGACTATGGTACCCTAGAACTAGGTCTTTTGATTTAGTTGGGTACACCAATTCCGATTATGTCGGTTGCAAATTGGATCGGAAGAGCACTAGTGGTGGATGCCAATTTCTTGGGTCCTCCCTAGTTAGTTGGAGTAGTAGGAAGCAACATTGTGTTGCTCTATCCACCACCGAGGCCGAGTATGTGGCTATGAGTGGTTGTGTAGCTCAACTACTATGGATGAAACATACTTTAGAGGACTATGAGCTATCTTACTCCAACATTAAAGTATTTTGTGATAATGTGAGCACCATAAATTTGACCAAAAATCCGGTGCATCACTTTAGGACTAAGCACATTGAAGTGAAACATCACTTCATTAGGGATCATGTAGCTAAGGGGGACATTGAGCTCAATTACATTGAATCTAAGTCTAACCTAACCGACATCTTTACCAAGCCTCTTCCCGAAGTAGAATTTTCATCACTTAGGAGAGAACTTGGGGTGTGCTTAGTTGAATAAAAGTGTAGGTTTGCATGATCCTATAGAAATTCTAGGACTTATATATACCTTTAAGCATCTCACAAAACACCTAAGAAACCATGATTTTTGTATTGAGCCACTTAGATAACATGTGAGATGTTAGGAAGATGCATTTGGTTTATCATGCTTATTATGATGCATTACTATGGACCAAAGTGTCATCTAGAGACATTAATGTTGGTGATCGTTTGGAAGCTAGAGGGGGGGGGGTGAATAGCGCTTTTCGTTTCTACAAGAGTAATTAGCGGAAGCAAACACTAATAATATATGTAAAAACAAAAGGCAATGCTAACAAAGCCTTTACGTGGTTCGGAGATAACGCTCCTACTCCACGACGATCCTTAAGGTGGATCAACCCAAGCAATTCCACTAAGAAGCTTTCTTTTACAACAAAAACCTCCTCTTCTTTACAAAGAATGAAACTTGAGCTTAGAGAGAGGAGGAGAGGATTTAAGATCACTTAGAAATCTTGAAAAACTTGTGGGAGCTTAGGAGAAAGATCAGAATATAAGCATTAGCCTCTTCTTGCTCTCCTTGGGCTCTTTTTATAGGAAAGAGCCTATTTTTCCCATTGTAGATCTATCAGTCGACTGATGACTTACATCAGTCGACTGTCGCCGATTCTAACGGCTTTTGAACAGCCGGATTCGCGGGATTTGCCGTCGTCATTGCCAACGGGAAGACTATCATATCGCCAACATGGCGCGCTCGATCGATATCGCTTCCAGCCGACCACCCACGGGTCATTTTGTGGCGATCGACTTCCAATAATGGAAGTCGATGCCCGGCTATGCGCGATCACGGTTCGAAGTCGACTACTCGCCTGACGATGCTAACCCCACCGACCGCTAACAACCTTCCAACCTCTAATGCTGCATTTTAAGGGCCAGTTCGACCGACACCATGTTCCAGTCGACTGGCACACCCTAAGTATGACTAATTCATACTTGAAAACATAACCTAAGCCTACACTTAACCTTCTAGCTTCTCCATCAGCCTTGCGTCTCTAGGATTTCTCTGAGTCCACGACTCCATCCATGCGCTTGCCTTCAAAAGCTTCCTTCGGTTTCGTCATGGTTTGGGTTTCTTCTTTGCCAAAGTATGCTTGGACTTTACGCCGCCAAGACTACATGCTTGGACTTATGCCGCCAAGACTTTCCTTTGGTCTTTCTTTTCCAAGGACTGCTTGGACTTTACGCCGCCAAGACTACATGCCTGGACTTACGCTGCCAAGACATTTCCTTTGACTTCTCTTTGCCAAGATCACACTTGGACTTGTCTTTTACCAGGTCTTCATACTTGGATTTTCCTGTCACTTAAACATGTTTATAATTAGATCACAAAACATTGCCTAACTTAGATGATTATCCAAACATCAAAATATATAAATGCTTGGGGCATTGTTGCACCAACAATCTCCCCCTTTTTGATGTTTGGAAATCATTTAAGTTAGGTCTTCTTCTATACATATAAACATATTTCAATATGAATTCTAACTTAAATATCCCTTCTCCCCCTTTGACATACAACAAAAAGAGAAGAGTTTATCCAATAAGTGTAGGAAAGAATTATAATTGACACATCTTGAACAAAGGTATAAAATTGATATGAAGCTCCCCCTTAATCCAAGACATGTTTCATGATGTGAAAATAACATGTGAAGCAAAGCATAAGAAATAGAATAGGCAAATATGTCCTAGCCTTGCACCAACAATTATAGAAATAAGGGATGTAGCTCCCCCTAAACCAGTGCATCAAGAAAATCCATCTTTCCATACAAATTATCATGTATATACTGTGGAAATCATATAATATCCAAAATTGAACCTTTTAACCGATGAAAAACCTTTTTTTATTCCAAAACAGTGTCAGGTTCAATGGAATAGCATCGATCAGCCGATCGCGATCGTGTGATCATATGCCAATAACGATAGTCGACTGATATCAGACAAATCTGAAATTCAAATTTTTCAGTCAAGGTTTAAAAATGCGTAGAAAATTCCGTGGATGTCCAAAAATCACGAAACTCGTCATACACATTTTATTCGACTAATATAACATATGAAAAATATTAGACGAAAAACATGCTCATCAGATTAATGGATTGATACGATATTCAAAATAATAAAAATATGATGCAAAAAGTGTAATTGTATCGTATCAATATTCATAACTTCGTACTATATGCTCAACTTCTAAACTTGACAAATAACAAGTTGTAGGCACTTATAGAAATGAACTAAACAAAAACACAATTTCATTTCATTAATCAAAAGTCATTACACAAGTAGGAGTTTATGCCGTACATACGGCCAAAAAGAAAATAATAAAAACATGCTAGCTAACGATCGTCGTCCTCAGCATCCATTGGTGCAGATGACGAACCATCATGAGGAGGTGGGTGTCCAGGTGCAGTAGGGCGAAGAGTCGCCAAAATGTCTTGCTGCTGCCGATGCATCCCTCTCACGAGGGAGAGGAGCTCCTGATGCTCCCGGCGAAGCTCCTATTGGCCCAAGCGCAGCTCCTCAAAACGTGTGTCTACCCGCTCTGCAAAAGCATCAAAGCGGACAATGAAGGATGTGTCTGTCAGAACAGTATTGCCTGCAGCAGTCTCCTCCGCATCGGCTCCCTCAGCAACACCCTCAGCATCTCCTTCCGCAGCGGCATCCTCTGGTGCCGGAGCGCCACCTGCTGGCCGTCGTGCAGGGTCCCAGAAAATGGACCCTCTGTCGGCCTTCAAGCCCGCCAAGGAGAAGCTCCGACGAGTCATCTGGTCATATTTTCTATTCATGATTTTAATGACTCCTATGTTGACATCAATGCCTATGGAGCTGAGCCACTGAGTAAGGACATTTCCAAAAGGTATATGAACCTTCCCATTGTTTGGCCTTATGAAATGAGTGATGCAGTGGAAGGTATTGAGACCAATATTGATGTCTAAGTATTGACGAAGGATATGCATGAGAAGGAAGTGTGTAGGTCGAACCAAGGCCAAACCACGGGTAACTATAGGGAGAAGACAATGAGCAATGACCTTATAAAGGACATTGTCAGAGGCAGAAAGTTCTTGTGATTGAAATAGATTGGTGTTCAAAGGTCGAGGAGAGTGATAGAAAGTAGTATGAAGGGAATCTAAAGAAATCTCCTCAAAGGGAGGTGGAAGAGGTTCACTCCAAGATGGATACAAAATGAAATCATTCTCAGAAGAGAGATATCCGAGAAAATTGGTCCAGATCTGGGGGCTGAAATCCAGATTGCACTGAGAAACGCGAGTCCGATATCTCAGCCCATCTCCAACCGGTCGCAAGTTGTTGAAAAATTCAGAAAGAAGAGTGATATTTATATGATGTTCACAAAAAACTAATGATTCAAGTTTGTAGTGTTGGATGATTTGAACAATATCAAAACAATAGTCTTTAAGAAATTTTGGATCCATTGATCGAGGTGGAATAAGTTGGAATTTATTTTTATTGAAGGCACTTTCAAGTGCGGAGTTTGAAAATCGAGGATCGACAGAGGGTGGAGGGTTTGACGGGCCCTCGTTGGTCGGAGGTGCCCGGGCACGCTTAGTAGCATAATGCTTAAGTCTAAATGTGCCAAAAGATAACAAAACAAGCATGCACAATGTAGGTTAAGGATGATGCATGCACAAAGACAACAAAATAAGCACCGGTTAGTGAAACAAAATTATAGGAACAAACAAACTGTGATCAGGGATGAGGGTTTACCTAGGCGGCATGGTGAAAGATCAAGGAACAGTGCCGGACACGAGTGTTCACGAAACCCTAGCCGAGTGAGCGATCTTCAGTGGAAACTAGGGCATGAACGGGGTGACAAGAGGAGGTTCTCGAGTCGGAGAGCACTCCAAATGGGAGCACCGGTTGGTGAAGTTGCCAGAAAAACGAGGGAGAACGGCTAAAAGGTGCGGTGGAAGTTCGTCGGAAGAGGAAGAGGAGAGAAAATCGGGAAGCTTTGGCGAGTCGAACAGGTGGAAAGCCCTAAATCAAGGACATCGGGCCGACCGGGCGTTAGTCGTCGATCAAACTGATGGAGATCGATCAAGCCGGCGGGCACATACGAGCACTTACATGCAGGCGGCGATCATTATAAATGGCAGTCGAACTGATAGCGATCAGTCGAACCGGCCAGTCGCATATGAGCGCTTCTGTGCGCGGCAATCGACTGCCATAAATGACAGTCGAACTGATAGCGAACCGGGTAAGTCCGGTTCAATATCGTCAGATCGGTCAGAATCGCGATAGGCGCCCGGTCGTGATATCGATCGATAGCCATTAAAAATTCATAATTAATTCAATAAGGATCAAAAAATTATGAAATTTTGTGGTTAATATTGTTAGATCATTTCCTATCAAGGAAAAATTACTTTAAAATTATATCACCTCTGGATTTTGATATTGACATAATCTTGAGATTTTGCAAAAGTTATGATATTTTTTGCAAACTTTGTATCACTTTGGCTTATCAATAGAAAATTGTTTCTCAAGGTTTGATAGACATAGTTTAAATCTTATTTTATTTGACATTTCCAATCATATTCTTGGAGCTATATGCACATTAATTGTACATAGGTCTTCCCAATGATTGGTCCAATGAAGGATTAATGTCTCTAGATGACACTTTGGCTCATGATAATGCATCATAACAAGCATGATGAACCAAGTGCATCTTCCTAACATCTCACATGATTTCTAGGTGGCTAAAAACACAAATCATGGTTTCTTAGGTCTATTGTGAGATGGTTAGAGGTATAAAACCTAGATTTTTTATGGGATCATGCAAACCTACACTTCTATTCTACAAAGCACATTCCAAGTTCTCTCCTAAGTGATGAAAATTCTATTTCGGGGAGAGGCTTGGTAAAGATGTCGACTAGGTTGGACTTAGATTCAATGTAATTAAGCTCAATGTCTCCCTTAGCCACATGATCTCTAATGAAGTGATGTTTCACTTCAATGTGCTTAGTCCTAGAATGATGCACCGGATTTTTGGTCAAATTAATGGTGCTCACGTTATCACAAAATGCTTTCATGTTGGAGTAAGATAGCTCATAATCTTCTAGGGTATGTTTCATCCATAGTAGTTGAGCTACACAACCACCCATAGCCACATATTCGGCCTCGGTGGTAGATAATGTAACGCAAGGTTGCTTCCTACTACTCCAACTAACTAGGGAGGACCCAAGGAATTGACATCCACCACTTGTCTCTTCCGATCCAATTTGCAACCGGCATAATCGGAATCGGTGTACCCAATCAAATCAAAAGACCTAGTCCTAGGGTACCATAATCCTACATTTATTGTGCCTTTAACATATCTTAATATTCTCTTAACGACAACTAAATGAGATTCTTTAGCACATGATTGATACCTATCACACATACCAACCGCAAATAATATGTCGGGTCTATTAGCGGTTAAGTACAAGAGACTATCAATCATGCTCCTACAAAGTGTAAGATCTATTTGTTTTCCTTCACTATCACTATCTATTTTAGTATTGGTTGCCATTGGAGTTGAAACCACCTTAGCATTTTCCAAACCAAATTTCTTAATCATTTCCTTAGCATATTTGGTTTGATAAATATAAATACCTTCACTAGTTTGTTTGACTTGCAATCCTAGGAAGAAATTTAATTCCCCAACTAGACTCATTTCAAACTCTTTTTCCATATTTTGAATAAAGTCTTGAAGGAGTTCATCATTTGTTGACCCAAAGATAATGTCATCAACATATACTTGGGCTACAAAGATGTCCTTAGATGTTGACTTTATAAAGAGAGTTTGATCTATACTACCCCTTTTAAAATCCTTAGAAATTAAGAAAGATGATAATCTTTCATACCAAGCCCGGGGAGCTTGTTTCAAACCATACAAAGCTTTCCTAAGTTTGTATACATGGTTTGGATAGTCCATATTCTCAAACCCGGGAGGTTGTTCTACATATACCTCCTCCTCCTTAATAAACCCATTTAGGAATGCTGATTTGACATCCATTTGATGGAGTTTGAAACCCATATAGGAGGTATATGCTAAAAGTATTCTAATGGACTCTAACCTAGCAACCGGGGCATATGTTTCATCATAATCAAGTCCTTCAACTTGATTAAAACCCCTTGCAACTAATCTTGCTTTATTTCTAGTGATATTTCCTTGGTCATCTAGTTTGTTCCTAAAGACCCATCTTGTAGTAACAATGGTGTTTTCACTTGGTCTAGGAACTAACTCCCATACTTGACTCCTTTCAAATTGAGCCAATTCATCTTGCATTGCTAAGATCCAATCCGGATCAAGTAATGCATCTTTAATTGTTTTGGGCTCAATTTGAGAAATTAGAGCTATATGACTAGTGGGATCCCTATGGAATGACCTAGTCCTAACTCCTTGAGATAATTCACCCACAATTTGATCTAAGGGGTGACTTTGATGAACTCTTATGGTTCTAGGAGGTGTACTAATTTGGTTTTGATCATTATCAACCTCAATCCTATGCTCATCATCGGAATCATCTTTTGCTCCCCCTTGATTCAATCCTCCCCCTTGATCATTACCCCCTAAGGTTAAATCTTGAAATTGTTGGATAATTTCTTGATTTTCATTATTAATATCATCATTAATAGGGGATTTCCTAGGATATGTATTTGAGGATTCATCAAATTGAACATTTGAAGATTCTTCAATCCTTTGAGTCCTTTTATTGTAAACACTATACCCTACACTAGTGGATGAGTATCCAACTAGGATTCCCTCATCGGCTTTGGACTCAAACTTACCTAGGTTGTCTTTGGTATTTAAAATATAGACTTTGCATCCAAAGACCTTAAAATAATGAATTGTTGGAATTGTACCATTCCACAATTCAAATGGAGTTTTTCCTAAAAACCTATGAATCAATACCCTATTTTGGATATAGCAAGCGGTATTAACCGCTTCCGCCCACAAGTAGCTAGGTAAGGAGTATGTATTAAGCATTGTCCTAGCCGCTTCTTGTAGGACACAATTTTTCTTTTCCACAACCCCATTTTGTTGGGGTGTTCTAGGACAAGAAAACTCATGCTTGTACCCTTGTTCTAAGCAAAAAGTTGAAAAGTTAGAATTCTCAAATTCTCCACCATGATCACTACGGATCCGGTTGATTTTGAGTTTTCTTTCATTTTCTACTCTTTTGCTAAATCCTATGATTATTCCTAAGGTTTCATCTTTATTTTTTAAGAAAAATACCCAAGTAAACCTAGAGAAATCATCTACTATTACCAAGCAATATTTACTACCAATTATAGAGGGGGTACTATGACAATCAAATAAATCCATATGTAAGAGTTCTAACTAGCGGTACTAAGTAAATTTTTACCTTTGTGTGATGTTTTTGATTGTTTCCCTTCTTGGCATGCATCACACATTTTGTCCTTGAGAAATTTGACTTTGGGCAACCCTTTGACTAACTTCATTTTTGCTATTTTGGCTATGTTCTTCATGTTTATGTGTCCTAGCCTCCTATGCCAAAGACAACTTTCTTCCTCTTTTGCAATAAGACACTTAGTGGAAGCATTAGTAGCATAGGATAAATCAACATAATATATATTTGATTTCCTAAAGCCTACTAACATGCAATCATTTAGAGTTTTGTGTCTTATAAAACATTTTGAGGAATCAAATCTAACATCAAAGTTTGCATCACATAGTTGACTTACACTAAGTAAATTAAATTTTATATTTTTAACTAATAGCACTTTATGAATGACAAGGTTGGGGGATACCTCAATTGTGCCCTTTCCTAGAATCTTAAGTTTGCCGCTATTACCAAATGATACCTTTCCCTTGCTAGTGTGGTTGATAGTGGAGAACTTCTTCTCATCACCGGTCATATGCTTTGAGCATCCACTATCAACTATCCACAAGCTTGGTTCTTCTACCTATATCACATAAAAAATACAATCCTTAGGTACCCAAATCTTAGGACCACTAGCATCAATTATAAATTTCTTAGGTACCCAAGCCTTTCTACCCTTGCTTTTAATTATAGATTTTCTACTAACAAGGGATGTGAATGCTACCTCCTTTTCCTTAGGCCTATATCCTAATCCGGCCTTGTTGTAGATGGCCCTTTGATCCTTAATAATCATGTCTAGGTATTTTGAACCATTGGTGAATTTTTCTAAGCATGCTCTTAATTTACCTATTTCTTTTCTTAATTCATCATTTTCATCCCTAAGGGTACATTTATCGTTATCACTAGATAATTTACCACATGATGAATCTATACTCTTAAGTGATTTGATCTCTATTTTTAGATCCTTAATCCTAGTTTTCGATCTATTTAAAGCATTTTGTAAACATGCAATAGTCTTGTAAAGTAAATCTACTTTAGGTGAGTTGTTTACCTCATCATCATCACTTGATGATGATTCGTCGCTTGATGAAGAGGATGAAGACTCCTCACTTGAACTCCCGGTTTCTTCCTCTAAAGCCATGAGGGCTAGATTTCGGGTGGCATGACATACTTCTTCATCATCGGAAGTGTCTTCCATGCTTAGGGTGTCCCAAGTTTGAGCCACCATTGCTTCTTTCTTCTTCTTTTCCTTCTTTTCCTTCTTCTCCTTATGCTTTTTTTCTTTCTCCTCTTTCTTCTTTAGTTCCGGGCAATTTGGCTTGATGTGCCCTTTCTTATTGCAACCATAACAAGTTACATTAGATGAAGAATTTGAATTATTTGAAGATTTACCTCTTGAGGATTGGAACATCCTATTCACATCTTTCTTGGTGAGTCTTCTTGACTTCCCACCAAACTTCTTGACGTAATGTGCCACCTCGCTTGCCGATAACTCATCTTCACTACTTGATGAGTCTTCCTCGGATTCGGATGAGGAGGACACTTCCTTCTTCTCCTTCTTCTTCTTCTCCTTCTTTCCTACAAAAAGAGGTATACCCTTCTCTTTCGATGAAGTGTTAGCTTGTTCATGTAATTGAAATTCACAAAATAGCTCATCTAACTTAACTAATGAAAGATCCCTAGAGACCTTATAGGCATCTACCATTGAAGCCCATAAGGTGGTTCTAGGGAAAGCTTGTAACACATACTTTACAAAGTCTCGGTTGTCGACCTTCTCACCTATAACATGTAGTCCGTTGACTACTTTCTTGAAACGCCCGTGCATTTGGCTCACGGTCTCGTTTGTCTTCATGGTGAAGCTTTGGAGTTGGCCAATCAAAAGATCTCTCTTGGCCCTTCTTGTTTCTTTGGATCCTTCGTTGAGTTCGATGAGCTTCTCCCAATGCTCTTTTGCAGAGTTGAAGGGCCCGACTTTAGAGAGTTGCTCCTTGGATAGACCACATTAAAGTGTGCTCGTTGCTTTTGCATTTGCTTGTGATTTCTTGGCCATCTCTCTTGTCCAATCTTTTGTCGGTAGTGGTGCTCCGAATTCGTCGACCGACTTTTCGAATCCATCTACAATACTAAACCAATTTTCAATATCATTCATTAAGTAATACTCCATCCTACCTTTCCAATATCCGAAGTCGTTGCCATCGAAGAACGGAGGTCTCGCCGTGCTATACCCCTCTTGAAAAGCCATCTTTGCTCCGGTTGATTGCTAGATCTTCCGATGCGATCTGGGCTATGATACCACTTGTTGGTGATCGTTTGGAAGCTAGAGAGGGGGTGAATAGCGCTTTTCGTTTCTACAAGAGTAATTAGCGGAAGCAAACACAAATAATATATGTAAAAACAAAAAGCAATGCTAACAAAGCCTTTACGTGGTTCGGAGATAACGCTCCTACTCCACGGCGATCCTTAAGGTGGATCAACCCAAGCAATTCCACTAAGAAGCTTTCTTTTACAACAAAAACCTCCTCTTCTTTACAAAGAATGAAGCTTGAGCTTAGAGAGAGGAGGAGAGGATTTAAGATCATTTAGAAAGCTTGAAAAACTTGTGGGAGCTTAGGAGAAAGATCAGAATATAAGCATTAGCCTCTTCTTGCTCCCCTTGGGCTCTTTTTATAGGAAAGAGCCTCTTTTTCCCGTTGGAGGTCTATCAGTCGACTGATGACTTACATCAGTCGACTGTCGCCGATTCTAAAGGCTTCTGAACAGCCAAATTCACGGGATTTACCGTCGTCATCGCCAACGGGAAGACTATCCGATCGGCCCAGCGATGGCAATTCGGATCGTCATCGCAAGTCGATTGGCGATCGACTACGGGCCATTACATTTGTAGCGATCAGTCAATAATGGCGATTATTTGCCCGGCTATATCTTGGCGATCGGTGCAGTCGACTCTCACGATTCGAATGGGATAACCCCGATCATTCTAACAACCTTCCAACCTCTAATGGCATTTTAAGGGCGACACTATGTTCGATCGTCATACTTGAAAACATAACCTAAACCTAAACTTAACCTTCTAGCTTCTCTATCAGCCTTGTGCCTCTAGGATTTCTCTAAGTCCACGACTCCATCCATGCGCTTGCCTTTAATAGCTTCCTTCGGTTTCGTCATGCTTTGGGTTTCTTCTTTGCCAAAGTATGCTTGGACTTTACGCCGCCAAGACTACATGCTTGGACTTATGCCGCCAAGACTTTCCTTTGGTCTTTCTTTTCCAAGGACTACTTGGACTTTACGCCGCCAAGACTACATGCTTGGACTTACGCTGCCAAGACCTTTCCTTTGACTTATCTTTGCCAAGATCACACTTGGACTTGTCTTTTACCAGGTCTTTATACTTGGATTTTCCTGTCACTTAAACATGTTTATAATTAGATCACAAAACATTGCCTAACTTAGATGATTATCCAAACATCAAAATATATAAATGCTTGGGGCATTGTTGCACTAACAATTAATCCTTCATTGGACCAATCATTGGGAAGACTTATGCACAATTAATGTGCATATAACTCTAAGAATATGATTGGAAATGTCAAATAAAACATAATTTAAACTATGTCTATCAAACTTTGAAAAATAGTTTTCAAGTGAAATACAAGGATGATACAAAGTTTGCAAAATACTTAGAGTTTTTGCTAGGTTTTAAAATTGTATCATTTTCGAAATATGGAAAACATATATTTTTCAAATTATTTTTCCTTGATAGAAAATGATTTCAGAAATGTGTATACAAAATTTCATGATTTTTTGATGTTTCTAGAATTTTTGGTGCATTTCTAAATTCGGGCTGAAAAATAAAAATAAAAATCGAATTCAGGCGTAGCAGTCGACTGCATTAGAAACCAGTTGACTGATACACTGGGTTTTCTAAAAAATAGCCCTATTTTCTGGTGTTTAGTGTACCTTTGATTTCCTAAATCTATGACACGATAATATTCATTATAGAGAAGTTTTTAGAACTGTTTGATGTAATGTTTTAGGGGGAGTCTCATCATATAATTATTTTCATCCCCTTAACTTATATTGTTGGTGCAAAGTTGATTTAACCTCATTTTTTTAAGCTTTGCTCCACATGTTATTCATTCATCATGAACCATATCTTGGATTAAGGGGGAGCTTAATTTCAATCTTATACCTTAGTTCAAGATACAACAAATTTAACTCTTCCATGCAAATTTATGAAGTCTTCTCTTTTTGATGTATGTCAAAGGAAGAGAAGGAATATTTAAGTTAGAATTCATATTAGAAATATGATTATAAATATGTTTAAATTCATATTGGAAATATGATTATGTACATGTGTTAAAGACCTAACTTAAATGATTGCCAAACATCAAAAAGGGGGAGATTATTGGTGCAACAATGTCCCAAGCATTTATATATTTTGATGTTTGGATAATCATCTAAGTTAGACAATACTTTGTGATCTAATTATGAACGTGTTTAAGTGACAGGAAAATCCAAGTATGAAGACTTGGTAATGGCAAAGTCCAAGTATGATCTTGGCAAGAGAAGTCCAAGGAAAATGTTTGGCGGCGTAAGACCAAACATGTAGTCTTGGTAGCATAAAGTCCAAACGGACCTTGGCAAAGGAAGTCCAAAGGCAAGTCTTGGCAGCATAAGACTAAGTATGCAGTCTTGGCAGCGTAAAGTCCAAGCGCACTTTGGCAAAGGGAAACCCAAGACATGACAAAATCGAAGGAAGCTCTTGGAAGCAAAGCGCAAAGGATGAACAAGTCGCGAACTCGGAGGGATCCTGGAGGCGCAAGGCTTAAGGAAGAGCTAGAAGGTTGAGTCTAGGTCTAGGGAGTCAATTCAAGTATGAATTATTCATACTTGATGAGTATTAGTCGACTGATACAATGTATCAGTCGACTATTAAGATGCTTTCGGCGAGTCGTCGGTGAAAAGGTCGAACAATTAATTGCCTAGTCATGGCGTCGGTGATGTCGCCATCGGTCATTGTCAACGATGGCGATCATTCAAGTTAAACACGGGCACAGAATGAAGTCTCACTCGACTGCGCTCCGTGATCACTCGACTGATGGATGGATCAGTCGACTGATGAGAATGTCGTTGGAAGATGATGATTATGAATCCCACAAATTCGGCTATTCATAAGCCGTTAACTACGGCGACAGTCGACTGATTGTGCTCCAACGGAAAAATCATCCCTCTCTCTATAAAAAGAGGGCTTGTGGTGGTTGAGAGGGTTAATGCGTACTTTCTGATCATCTTCTCAAGCCTCCACGATTTTTCCAAGATTTCTAGTATTTTAATTCCCCTCCTCCTCTCTAAACTTCATATTCATCCTTTGTAAAGAGAGGAGGGTTGTTGTAAAAAAAAAAGTTTCATAGTGAGATTGAATAGGGTTGATCCACCTCAAGGATTGCCGTGGAGTAGGAGCGTTATCTCCAAACCACGTAAAGGATTTGTATTAGCATTGTGTTTTCTTTTCTTTTACTATTGTTTTTGTTTGTGCTTCCGTTAATCATTTGTGTAGAAATGGAAACAAGCTATTCACCCCCCCTCTAGCTTCCAACGATCCCCTATAGAATAATCTCTCATCTTGACTCCTTACCCAATGAGATAGTCAATTTGATTTGTCCCACGGGTTGTACTACTTTTCCCAAGAATCCAAAGCGAAGCGGTGATAACAAGTTGCAAATCTTCTACTTGTATTCTCATCTTCTCTAAAGTTGAATAGAAAATACATTAATTGAACTCCCTGCATCTACAAAGACTCGAGCTACCTTGAGATTGGCTACTATGGCATGAATGATTAGTGTGCCATAATGTGAAATGGATACTCCTTCTAGGTCTTGGGAGATGAATTTAAAGACCGACCCTGAAGGGGTTGTTACTTTGCAAACTATCATGCATTCCAAGTAATTGCACTTCCTTCAAGCTTGATTAGAGTCACCATCGGTTGCTCCCCTAGAGATCATATCATTCCTTAGGTGGGCTAGTTGGCCCTTGCTTGGTCTCCTTTCTGTCTTCTCCCCTAAAGGTGATCCCCATCCCTCTATTGTGTTGGTCACTCAGGACTAGCCTAGGTCGAGCTTCATAATATTATTATGGTGGTGGATAATAAGCTATAGTGGCTACCAATATGATCCAAACATGGGGATGCACATTGATTACTCGTTCATTATCTTGATAGATCTTCTAGCAATCACAGATGTTATGCTTGTATTCTAGTGAAAATAACCAAAAGTATATGTTTGAGGTCATCAAGGTCATCACTTTACACCAACAACCTCCTTAACAATCGTTGTTCTTTACAAATCTGCATAGCTTGTTTCTTGAGTACCTGCATGTGGGTGAAGTGCACCTGATTTTTGACGTGACATAGATCGAGGAGGGGGCCTGCATTCTAGCTAGTGATCTCCTACCTTAGTTGATGGAATAGTTCATCATACTCCTTCAACGACTTCTTGGCAAAGAAATGAAAAAAATCACCCTCTCTTAGACCTTGTGTGAAGGCCTCTGTCAAGATCTCTAAGGCAGTTGAGGGAATCTTCAATGCAATTTGAGTAAATCATTGTATATAGTCCCGTAGGGATTCTCAGGGTTTCTATTTGAAGTTGAATAGGTTGAGAGAGGGTGGGCATGTAGAAAAATCATGCATCGCTAGAGGGGGTGAATAGCATTTTCGTGCTTGATAATGGAATTCAATCGTTTGTCTCTACAATTCGGTTAGCATAGCGGAAATACAAGATACAAATATGAATATGAAGACGAATACACAAGCACAAGACAATAATATAACGTGGTTCAGAACCTTAGGATTCATACTCCACGGGTCGAGCTCAAGTGAGCTCTAGTGATGCACACACCACTAATAAGACTCCTTCTTGGAATAATCCGGAAGCGGAGAACCCTCGTACAAAAGATTACAATAGTAATATGAAAGATACAAGCAAATACAACAAACTATGTAAACAACACTTTACAAATGTGAGCTTTGATTGCTTTGCTTATTGGTTGCTTGGATTGCATTTGAAGACTCTGACTCGCCTCAAATCGCCCTAAGAATCGCTGCAAAAAATCTCCCCTTCGAGCTCCTTTTAAAGCTACAACTCGGGAAAATTTTTGCCTAGCAGTCGACTGCTCATACCCATCAGTCGACTACTCCGGTAGTTATTGTCTCATAATGGCTTGTTCCACACTAGAAAAACTCCAACGAATAACCGATCAGTCAACTGTCAAACCCTAGCAGTCAACTGATGCACAGATAGTCGAGCCGCTGGTCTAACTTACACTCGTAGGCTACATCCATCGATTGATGCCATCCATAACGATCGGCGCCCAATCTTGACGATCAGTTAAGGTCACTCAGTCTCAGTCGAGCATTAGTTGACTCCTGCTAGTCGACTGATCATAACCCCAATCGATTGATCAGTGTTGACTAGGTTGTCAAGTGTCAAAACACTCGACTAGTCGACTTGTCCATAACCCCAGTTGCTTGACACACCTCAAACATAAGATTTTAACCCAAGTATGATACCCTCATACTTGCTAGATACCCGAGGGTATCAATGTCTCATATCCCAATGAGATCTTACAATCTCCCCCTTGGTCCAAAAAAATCTAGGATGCCTTCACTCTTCCTAGTGATAAGTCCCATATCACTAAATGAGAGACAATCCTCACTTCTCCAAATTCTCCCCCTTGTGAGGAAAAATACATCCATCATTCCATGATGAATAACCTCCCTCTAAAGGCTTGCTCCACCTTGACCATTGCACCAACAATGTCCTTGGAGATTCCCTAAGCCTATAGGAACACTAAGTTATCAAAATTAAAGGCAAAAATTTAAATTTGAACTTTCACACATCTTAAAATTGATTTTCACCCTAAACAAATCTCTTAATCCATTTTCAATGAATTTTTACCCTTCTAATGCTTTCCAAAGCATGTCCTAGGGTTAGGAGCAGTTAGGGTACATAGGAAGAGCTGAAAAGTGGGCTAAACGTCCCTTGTTTACCTACAATTAGCTCAACAGTCGACTTCCATCATCATCAGTCGATTGTCATACTGACACATTTGACTGATCTCTAATTTTCAGAAATTAGTTTTTCAGAAAATGAGTTTTGGAAATTCATAAGTAAAAATACGTATACGAAAAAATCGTGAAAGGTCATATGTACATTACTTACAAGAAATACAATGGGTGAAAAATAGTTTTAAAATAAAACACCCATTAAAATGAGAGATTGATACAAAGTTCAAAACCATTAAAACTTTCAATGTTTTTTATCTACTTTGTATCAACTCCTCCAATGGTGATTGCTATCAAAAAATAGACTTCGCCAAGATTTTCTAAAATAATTTTAATTTGAAAACTATTTTGAACCATGGACTATGGGCTAGATGTACATGACTTGTACATTAACTTTTCTCATGATTCATACCTATGATTGAAATGAGTTGGAGTTGATCTAGATGCAACATCTATACACCTTGAACTTAACTCATTTTTCTAATATCTCACATATATCTAAGGTGTATAAAAACACATACAGGTCAATGTATTTGTGAGACGTAAATTTAGGGTTATTAGGGTTTCATGCATTGTCTAGACAACTCTATTTGATTCCCTTATACACGGGACTTCAAATCATGTCATTGTCCTTAAATCAATTTTAATTAACCTTAAATGCATGAATGATGATTATGACATTTAATGATAGTATAAATAAATATGTGCTAATAATCATGATGTCGTGGCATATGAATACAATCTAAACATGAACATGACATAAAATTTACTCCTAAGCATTATCATGATATTTAAAATAATTAAATGAGATATGATGTCTTGATATGCCATAATAAACATACACATCAACATATATCAACCAAGCAAATACACATAATTTTACAAAAACAAAATATTTCATTTAACATAAAGTCATATCTACAATCAAAACAGATGTTCAAACGCTCTCGACCTCACTACGAAAATAAAAAGAGATACATAACATAGTCCTAGCTACCATCCACCAGAGTCATCTACCGGAGGTGGTGGAGGAGGTGGAGGTTGCTGACTCAGGGTCCAACTCTGTATCATCTTGAACATGTCGATCTGACACTGCTCCATCCGAATGAGTTGTTGACCCATGGAAGAAATATGATAAGCCATGGAGGACTACTCTAAGTTGAGCTCCTCCAATCGCGTATCAACCTCCTCATGAAACTCCTCGAATCTGGTCTCCAAGTGTGCAAATTGCGCTGAGAGACTCTCCGACGGTGCATCCGATAGCATGGAGTCATCCTCCTCTGCAGTTGTCTCATCATACTGTCACGCTCTCCGGGTTCCCTTGATGTGAGATTGAGTCCCATCCTCCTCCTAGGCTCTGCGCATGCCTAAATGCAAAATGTCTCATAGTGATATGGTCATATGAGTCGGATAGTGGCCTCAATGTCCCCTTGGAAATATTTATGCATATGGATGCTAACCATGAAGTGATGATATGTCCAAAAGGCATATGCAGCTTCCCTTCCATAGGAGATACAAAGTGGACTATGCAATGAAAAATGTTTGATGCAAAATTGATATCTAATAAATGACGCATTGCATACATAAGAAATAAATGGGGAGGCCGAATCTTGGCCTGACCCCAGGTCACAATAGGCAAAAGGCATCCAATAATGACTTTATAAAGCACATTGTCAGGAGCAGATAAGGTATTGATTGAAAAGAGGTTTTGACCCAAAGGACGAGGTTGATGAAAGAAGAAATCATGCATGGAGTCTAGTGAGATTTGATCAAATGGAGTTGGTAAGGGTTCATCAAAAGTAGGATAAAATACAAAAGTCTCGTCAGATGGTTGACACTCCAAAAATTTTTGTAGGATCGCAGGATTAAACTCTAAATCGTATTTTGCAATGTGAGTGGAGTATACCAGACCATCCTCAACTCTCCTCAAATTGGAGTAAAACTTCGTGAGTAAGTCAATGTTAATGGGATGCATGCAAAACACTATTTTTGCTAAATAATAATGCATGATAATTTGGATAACATCCCCACAGTATAATCCGAAAAATGGCTCATCCAAGTATCTAACCGGCATAGGTTGATATGATCATGATGAAGCCTCACCCGGGTCAGCCCTATGCTTTTGTCTAATGAATGCAATGCATGAATGAAAATGTAAAGAATGATTAAATCATGGTAATGCATAAGAGAACATGATTAGGGTTTAGGTTAGAGAGGTTACTTAGGTGCCATTTGATCGAAAGCTATGTGAGTCGGCTGGAACAAGCAAAAGCTAGAGAAATATTGGTGAGAAGATTGTCGGAACCCTAGCTTGCGCGGAAGATGGAGATAGGACACCCATTAGCATGAGAGATAGGAAAAAATAGGGTGAAAGCAGGCTAGGTTTCAAGGAATGAGGCTTACCTAAGGTTGGAATCATTGAGAGCACCCAAACGAGAAGGGGCGAAAGCATCGGGAGTTCTGGGCAAAAGAAAGATTGCGTGAAGAAGCCGAACCGCTAGGGTTCGACCTTATAAAATCGCGACGAGTAGTCGACTGCTCGCAGTTCGACGACTAATTCACGACGCCAACAGTCGACTACTAGGGTTCAACAGTCGACTGCTGAACTCTCTGTGCCAAGCTATAGTAGCTTCAGTCGACTGATGGGGTCATCGATCGACTGCTAGACCTTTTGTGTCATGCTACAGTGTATGCAGTCAACTGATATCTGATTTTCTGTTTGGAATTTATGTGAATTTGATTTCTTCACTTAATTTTGTTTCATTTAGTGTGTTTATTGCATGTGTATCGATTAGTCCAGTATTATGCTTGTATTTATATATTTATTAATGTGCTTTGATATTTTTTTGTCCTATTTTCACAAGCATTAATATCCAAGAATTTTATTACTAGCATCTCACCCTTTCTAAATATTTGAAATACACAATCAAGGTGAACCCTTTATTTTGTGAGATGCAATACACCATAAACATACCTTCCATGCAAACACATGATAAGACATATGAAGCATGGCAAGTGTATGACATACCAAGGTATATGATATCTAAGTGTTAAACCCAATTGCCATTTTAAACAAAATAAGACAATTTGCCTTGATAGATCAATCTTCCAAGTGTGCCAAAATTCAAAGTGGCACACAATGACTTCTAAACCTAATTGTGCCACTTTTGATCAATTTTCCATGATTCTCAAATTCTATTGGCACATCCTAAAATCCTTTAGGATAAAGTTTCAATGTTATTCCCAAAGTATCACATAACTTTGAAAATGCTCTAAAGTGCCAATTTTACTATGGTTGGGTTAACTACCCACTCATTCAAGTTGACACATTCTAACCCATTTAGCATGATAGAATCACGCTCTTAGGAACCCAATACCTATTGGAGCTCCTTGGGTTTACTAGATACTCATTAAGGATATCCTCCCATAGTACCTTCCTAATGACCCTTTTAGGTTTGGAAGCCTTGGTCAATTGTGTCTTATCATGGTTAGAGATTGCCTCCCTAGTAACCTTCTTAGTGGTCCTCCTAGGTTTCATGGAAACATTAGCCACTAGACACCTACCATGGTTTTCTTAGACCTAGATATGATTCCATAATCAAATAGAACACTATGGTAGGTCTCCTTAGGCTTAAGTTTGTGACCCAAGCCTTTCTTTCCCTAGGTGGACCTTGCCTCCTAGACCCTAAATATTGTCTATTTGACCCTTACATTTGATTTTGCATGCTTCTAAGGGTCTTTTCTAATTTTTCAAGTTTTGATCTCAAAACTTGATTCTCTAACTCTAATTTCCCTATTTTTGAATTTTTCATTTTGTCTTTGGGCATAGTTCTTCTTTTTAGGAATATGTCTACCCTTCTTAGGGTTAATGCCTAAATGGTATTGTACCTTTCTAATTGTTTCCCTAGATAGAATTGTTTTGGGGGCATTGTTTCTAGATTTGTCCTTAGCCCTAGAATTGCATGATTTAGCACCTAGACAATAAAATCTATTATTTCTAGTATGCTTTTGTTCATGAGTAATAGCAATAGCATTAAAATTGTTCCTAGCATACTTTTGACTATTAATTGAAGAGGAAGCATACTTAAAGGTTACTTAGGGTTTGCCTTACCTCCCCCTATATTTGAGACTCCTTCTTTTCCCTTGGCTTGCTTTCTCCCCCTAGGGAACTGGCTTCTATAATGTTCCTTTTGATGACATTTGAAACACACTACGTGCTCCTTGCTCTTCCTAGTGGAAACACTGACATTCTTGACCTTTGGCACTAGTTTAGCCTTCTTGACCTTCTTAGGATATTTGCTCTTATAGTGCCCATATTCCCTACACTCAAAGCACATAATATGATTTTTATTTTTAATTAAAGTGCTTGAGTTACCTTCCATGGTAGGGGAAATTTGAACTTCCTCTTCTTCTTGACCGGAGGTTGATGACTCCTCTTCTTGCTCCGACATTGAGGATGATCTCTTCTCCCCCTCAATCCTAGAGGTGGAGGCTTGCTCTAATTCCTTTACCTCTTCCTCGGATGTTGATGACCTTTCAACTTCTGAGTCCTCACTTTCTTGTGAAGATGAGCTTGCTTCTTCGGTCTCCTTCTCCAAATGAGCCGATGAGCATTCTTGCTCCTTGGGCTCCTTTATTTCTTGAGTCGTCGAGGGTTCTTCATGGAGCTTAGCTAGCTTGCTTCATAGCTCCTTGGCATCCTTATAATCTCCTAACCTACATAATATATCATTAGGAATTGCACTAACTAATATACCCATTACCTTATTATTTATGTTGAAGTATCAGAGTTGCTCTTTGCTCCACTTTTTCTTCTTGGGTATCCTTCCATTCTCATCCTTTGGAGCGTCGAATCCTACTACCACACTAATCCAATTATCATAATCACACATAAGAAAGTATTTCATTCTTACTGCCCATTGCTCAAATTCTTTGGCTCCATAGAGTTCATATGGAGGAGGCACATTGATGTCATTACCCAATCTTTCTTCAACCACCATTTTCTTCACTCCTAGTGTGCTCCCTTGGTTGTTAAGTCTTGAAGAGCAGTCTTGCTCTGATACCACTTGTAGAAAAATTGTACATCGCTAGAGGGTGGGTGAATAGTATTTTCGTGCTTGATGATGGAATTCAATCGTTCGACTCTATAATTCGGTTAGTGCAACAAAAATACAAGATACAAATATGAATATGAAGATGAATACACAAGAAAAAGATAAAAATATAACGTGGTTCAGAACCTTAGAGTTCATACTCCACGGGTCGAGCTCAAGTGAGCTCTAGTGATACACATACCACTAATAAGACTCCTTCTCGGAATAATCCGGAGGCAGAGAAACCTCGTACAAAAGATTACAACAGTAATACAAAAGATACAAGCAAATACAAAGTAAATACAACAAACTATGTAAAGAACACTTTACAAATGTAAGATTTTTTTATTTTGCTTGTTGGTTGCTTGAACTGCACTTGAAGACCCTGACTTGTACCAGCAAATCGCTCTAAGAATCACTGCCAAAAATCTCCCATTCGAGCTTCTTTTAAAGCTGTAATTTGGGATGATTTTTACCTAGCAGTCGATTGCTCATATCCATTAATCGACTGCTCTTATAGTCGTTGTCTCACAATGACTTGTTCCACACTGGAAAAACTCCAATGGATAGTTGATCAATCGACTGATGCATAGGCAGTCGAGTCGTTGGTCGAGCCTGCATCACTTCTGTGGCCACATCCATCAGTGGATTGCCATTCATGGCAGTCGACTGTCCAATGTCGATAGTCGGCTACCAAGGCCACTCGGTCGCAGTCGAGCATCAGTCGACTCCTGTCAATCAACTGATCGTAATCTCAGTCGACTGATTAGTGTCGACTAGGTTGACCAGTGTCAAAACACTCGATTGATCTATAACCCCAGTCGACTGATACACCTCAAAAATGAGATTTTAACTCAAGTATGATGCCCTCATATTTGCTATACACCCTTAGCCTAGACCTAAACCTTCTAGCCACCTCTATCAGCCTCACGCCTATCGGATCCCTCCAAGTCATCCATGACTTGTTCATCCATATGTTAGCCTTCAGGTGCTTCCATCGATTATTGTCTATATTGCCAAAGTACATTTAGACTAACGCTACCAAAACACACACTTGGACTTTACGCCACCAAGCATTGGACTTATGTTTCCAAGACACAAGCTTGGACTTTACGCCGCCAATATCACACCCTTGGACTTTCCCAAATGTCAAGACCCGTGCTTGGACTTTTTAAATGCCAAGACCCATACTTGGACTTTTCATGTCAAGTACCCATGACTTAGACTTTCCTTGCCAAGTACCCATGACTTGGACTTTCAATTGCCAAGTACCTATGACTTGGACTTTCCTTCATATAGTCAACCTCATATCAACCATATAGTTAACCCATTGTTAAACAATGGTCAACCCATTATCAAACATCAAAATACTACTTGAGTCAAACTCGAGTCCGATCAATTGTGACTTAGACTGATTGCACCAACAGAGCAGATACTTCTTAGAACTAGAACAGTAACATAGAAAAAGCAGGACAAAATCATCAAAAGTTTGAGTGGAGTCTGATTTTAGGGTGCTAAAATACTAATGCATATACCCAATAAAAGTAGTAAGAAAGATCCTTCATTTAACCCCTTTAGAGTACTGATGAGGAAGGGTGATATTCTCGAAACAATGTAGATGTTCTTCTGGATTGATAGTGTCATTATGCTCAGACACTTGAGTTGACATAGAATGAGTCGGAAACTCCTCTAATATGGCTACTGAGAAAGGTAGTTGTCGAGTTATGACTCATTTTGTTGGTGGTTGAGAGGGGCTCCTTGGTCCCCTCTTCAGTTGGGTGACTGATACAACTTCTCGAGAACTCTAGACCATTGCATCTATCGTTGGTACCTCCTCTACAAGTAATTCTAATTCTATCACATTACCCAGTATAGTTCTACAATGTCTCACTGCTTCTTCCATGGTAGCAACGACCAATTGAGTCAGTTACCCACAAGAGATGGGGCCCCCTACTATCTCCACCATTGTCTCTAAAGAGGGTCGCTTCTATTCCTCCTTCCCTTCTTCATGGAGATTTGTCATGGTTCTCATTTTGTTCTTCATCTTCATCCCTTGCTAGTTTTCCATAAAAGGCGCTACTTGCATGGGTTCTTGACTGATAGAGTTATTGCCCCCTTCTTTTCATCTACATTGAAGGCCTTGACACTAGCATATTAACACTCATTAGTAGGCGCCAACTATGGTCGACATTACCCCTTCAATGTTCAAGTTAACGTTGGACTAAAGGAAAGAGAAAGAGAACTATTGTTTCAAGAGAAAAAGATCAAAGGAATAACTTACTCATCCCAGCCAAGTCTACCTTTATATGGCTTGAGGTGATGATGCCCATGTGGGTTGACACATCGACCTCGAATCAACCTAGTTAGAGGCTTTAGGTTGAGTTCCAATTGTTATGGCACAGTCTACATATGATTGTCCTTGCATAATTATCTGCCTTGTGCGTTGCCTATTGCCAACAGTGATTGCAAGTGGTATCTACCATAGCTATATATAAGTGTTACAGATGGTCGGTAATTCAGATCAGAGAGGGTTTGACTTAGAGAAAGTAATCCCAATTGGACATGTTCTTCTACTGTCATTGTGAGGAGGTTCTTGATTGAGGGTGTTCCTAAACTAATGTTGTGAGAATGTTCTTAGTCAAGGATATTTTTGTACTGTCATTGTGAAGATGTTCTATACTGTCGTTGTGAGGATGTTATTAGTCAGTGATGTTCTTGTATTATCATTGTAAGGATGTTTTCGATTAGGAATATTCTTGTAGGATGTTTCTAGTTACGATTGTTCAAGAGTGTAACTTGTATTAGGATATTCCCAAAATGAATGTAATTTTGAAATCCTAATTATCACATATCGGATATATTTTTGATCAGGAATATTTTCAAAGTGAATGTATTTCAAAAGTTATGCGTATCACATTTAGAAGATGTTCTCGGTAGAGGATATTCTCAAAATGAATACCTATGTAAGGTAAATCCTACTGAAGTCTTGTGTCATATTCGTCAACCTACCCGAACTAATCACCCGAGCAAGCAATCTACCCAAGTGGCCGACCTGTCCTAGGTATATCACTGTGTTTTTTTTTCTTGCAATCTGAAAAGCACTTTGGCATAATTTAGAAACTGTGTTATCTTTAGGGAGAAATAGGAAGTAAAGGAGGTAGTTAGAACATGAGGCAGAGGTGAAGGGGAAGAGTAGGTGGCAACTACCACTGCACAGAGTGCTTACTTATTCACATGAAGAGAGAGGGAGCGACCGCAGTAGCTCTCATAAGTTTGACTAAGAAGATGGCCGGATTACAAGAGAAGAAGATGAAGGTTCTTTGCCTCCATGGCTTCAGAACTAGTGGCAGCTTCTTGCGCAAACAAATTATCAGCAAGTGGGATCCTTCCATCTTCCAACACTTCCAATTGGTACTTTTTCCCTCCATCCTTCCATTTTTTTCTGTTTTTTAGTTAAAAGTACTTTTTTTGTTCTCGTCTATCATGTTCATGTTATGCTTCTACAGGACTTCCCCGATGGCATTTTCCCAGCAGGTGGGAAGTCGGACGTTGAGGGCATATTTCCACCCCCATACTACGAATGGTTCCAGTTCAACAAGGTCACCTGAAAGAAGTTTAGGTTGTAAATTTGTTTATGTGATATACGGTGTAAATTGATTGCTTAACGTACGTCAAGCAGGAGTTCACTGAGTACCAGAATTTGGATGAGTGCATATCGTACTTGTGCGATTACATGATGAAAAATGGTCCCTTCGATGGATTTCTTGGCTTCTCTCAGGTACAAAGAGACTCACTATTTTTTTTTTTCTTTTCCTTTTGTCTGTACAGAAAGGATGGTTTGAGTATTAAGCTTATCATGCAAAGCTAACCCCCGAGAGTGAACCTTCCCTAATGCTCATTCATGAAATCTACATCTTTCAAAACCCCCTGAGACGTTCCCTAATGTGTCAATCTTTGGTCCTCCTACTTTTAGTGAAAGCAAACTGAAATTCAGTAGTCATATTTGGAAGAAGCTTCATTGGCTAGGATCTCGGAAAGCAACTACAGTATTTCATGATTCATAAATGCCTTCGAGCTGTGATCGTTTCCTTTTTCGATAAAAGAAAGAGCTGAAGCCCACTCTAATCTCTTCTGTAATCACACTCTTTTATGTTCCAGATTACTAATTTTATTTATCCATGTCATAGGGTGCAGTACTAGCAGCACTCCTGGCAGGCTATCAAGGCCAGGCAAGTTAATTACTCACTGAAATAAATAAATAAATAAAAGAACATGCATTAATCTGGAATAATATCCAGTAAACTAGAAAATCATTGCATTGATCTGAACTTTGATTATGACAGAGGGATGTTTATTTGATACTTGTAATTTTCAACTGATCACTCTGCATGCCTAGGGTGTTAAACTACAATTGTGATGATTGACAGGGACAGATGCTGAAGGACCATCCGCCAATAAAGTTCTTGGTCTCAATATCAGGCAGCAAGTTCAGAGACCCGAGCATATGTGGCATTGCCTACAAAGACCCCATCAAGGTGAAGTCTGTGCACTTCATTGGGGAAAAGGATTGGCTGAAACTTCCCTCTCAGGATCTTGCTGCTGCCTTCGATAATCCACTGGTTTTGATGCACACTCAGGGCCACACTTTCCCCAGATTAGGTCAGTACAGTTTGCCCTCGTGAGTGATGATGAACTGCAACACATTTCCAGTTAACCTGCTATTTTTTTTTTAATTTTGGCGAGAATTGTTTGTGAACGACAGATGAGGAAGCTGCTAAGCAATTAAGTGAATGGATTGAAAGCATTTTCAGAAGTAATCTGGCTAGTGATGCATCTCATCCCAGGAGTGTTGAATCAAACACGAGCAGCATCGAGCAGGGTGCGACACAAACTTCCATTATTTCAGTAGAAGATGTTCCAGCGAGTGCATGAACAATCTGGCTGTGACTTAGTTGATGCCTTAATAAGTTAAAGAACACGAACTTTTCATCCTTTTCGTATCATGTTTTTTTTCCCTTTCTTGGAAAAAAAAACAAATCTAAAAAATAATGCTAAGGAATACAAATATAAATTGTGCCATGATCGAAATTGATAAGTAATAACGAATACTAATATGAACTCAAAATCTTTATATGAGAATTGTTGTTGTGCGAGTAACGTTGATACCATTTGATTGGTTAGTTCGAGGGCTTATTGTTGGACTTTCGGAAGTGCAAAAACCGTTTTTTTTGCGTTGCTGAAACCTTAGAAGTCTGGCCACGGATCCGTGCGAAGATATAAAAAAATTAAACATGTATGTGTTTAAGTAAAAACCTAGATCTACCATAGATCTATATGATGAGAGTTTTACCCTCGTAGCGACGCCCTTCGCTTATCCCGCTCGTTCAAATGCTTTGTCGGAACTCAAGAGTGTCAAGTGTACACTCCTCTATTAGTATACACACGAACAAATGGTGGAGAAAAATAACCTAGAGTGCGCTAGCACTCCTTAGAAGTTTCGGCCAAGATGAGGAATGGGATAGAGCTTGAGGAAGAGCAAGGAAGAAGAAGATGAAGTTACACACCAAATGAATTCCATTCATCAAGTAAAGTGGCCGGCCACTTCAATGGGTGGGGGTTACAAGCATGCATGTAACTCCAAGAGCCTGGTCTTCCTCGTGAGGTGGCACCCCATGATAAGTCCATAATGATGTGGAACATCATCATTGGCCGACCTCCATGCCAAGTCATCATGACATGATAATTGGTCAAGTCAAAATTGATCATTCATCTTCCCTTTCAAGTCAAGTCAAACTTGACCTCTTATCTCTCATGGTTGATCAAATCTAATCACTTGATTCAAGTCAATTTGATTTAATGAATCTCTATTCATTAATTTAAATTAACTCAATGAATCAAATCTAAATTAGACTCATTCAACACTTGAATCAAATTGAGTCTAACTCAATTAGTCTAATTTGGATTACTCTTAATCCAATTTGGTTCATCCCATGAATCTAATCCTCATGGTTCATCATATGAACATAATCTCCATCTAATTGCCCTTTGTGTGTGACCCTATAGGTTCTTGTAACGTTGGCAATGCTCCTAAACCAATTTAGGAACATAAGCAATGAGCGGTATCTAGCAACACATCATTGCTACCCAAGTTACAAGAATGTTGAACTTCAACATCACCTTTGTGACTACTAATTGTGACTCTCACAATATGTGATAATATCCCTCTATCCTTGACATCTAGATTGACCAATTGAGGCATAGACCGTGTCATCCTCGGTACAATCTATATCTTGAACTCCAAGTAGACTCACTCTAATCAAATGAGCTCAATATCTCATATTGACTCATTTGGGCATGGTCATACACTTTGTGGTCTCACTCTATCAAGAATAACGATGTCACTCCCGTTATATAGGAGGGATATATCTCATATACATCACACATATCCCTTCACATAATTTGTTACATACTCAGTAATCGCCTTTATAGTCCACCCATTTACGGATGATGTTTGACGAAGCCAAAGTATGTAACTCCTTAAGTAGGGAACCATGGTGACTTCAGGTCTAAGGACTAATAGTCATACTAATAGCCACATGAGAAAGTATATGACACTCATATAACGATCCATGATACTTTCTCATGGTAGGTCATTCAGTATACATTCTCCAATGCATACCCATGTGTCAACTTGATATCTCATATCCATGACTTGTGAGATCAAGTCATCGTGTTGACCTACATGCTAGTCTCTACGCATTAACATTGTCCCTGAATCTTAATACTTGACTAGGAATGATTAAGAGTAGTGTTCTCTATATCATCTTATTATTGATTCAACCAATCGATTGATATAGATAAGAACCTACTGTAGGATCGATGTGGTGAAGTGTTGGCCGGCTAGAGGGGGGTGAATAGCCCTCTTTCGTACGATGACATAATTCATTCGTTCTCGTTGCGTTGCTTTCCTACGATTGTCGTTAGCGCAGCGGAAATAATAGAAACAATAATAAAACTAACAACAATACAAGCATACGCAAACACACATGATATACGTGGTTCGGAATCGAATGATTCCTACTCCACGGGTGAGCTCACCGAGCTCTAGTTATGCGCACGACACTAACTATAACACTCATTCTCGACAACACGTCGGAGGTGGAGAAACCTCTCATAAGCAATTACAATGTAATATAGAAATACAAGCAAATACACAAATACAATACACAAGAAAACTTTCACCGATTGCTTTGATCGCTTTGCTTGTTGCTTGCTTTAGATGACTCTTGAAGGTCTGGAATGCAGCAGCAATTCCTCTCCAATAGCTTCACAAAAGGCTTGGCAAAAACCTCCATCTCAAGCTCCATTTATAACCTACATCGAGCTATTTTCGTGCCTAGCAGTCGACTTCCATAAGGCCCCAGTTGACTGCCCCTGTAGCCGTTGTCTCACAACGGCCAGATCCATGTCGAATAAGTTCCAACGGATCACCTACCAGTCGACTGATGACGCCCATCAGTCGACTAGTGACCTAGTAGTCGCCCCGCGATCGACTACGGAGCGTTACGGCTTGCGACACTCCCATCGATCATTGCCATCCCTCGGCGATCGCCGATCATATCGATCATTGCCGATCCATGGTCGACTGCCAAGCACAAAATCACAGCCTTACACCAATCGAGCCCTAGTCGACTTGGATCAGTCGAACCGGCACCTGTGCCAGTCGACTGTTGTCGGGCAAAACCTCAAACACCAAGTTGTTTGAGCATCCGACCGTCGGGTAAACCCTCAAATATTAAGTTTGAGCCTCCGACACTCAATCTTAGCCACTTGGCCAAGTCCACCTTATCCCTCATGGAGTTCCCCACCGAAGCTCTCTTCCCTCGGTCTACGTCCCTCGGATGCGCCAAGTGCATAGCTTCGCAACGCCATCCTTCGCGTCTCATGCCCTAGAAGTATGCTTCCTTTGGGCTCACTCCATTCGCTCCCCGTCCGGTGGTCCCTCGGATGCACCAAGCGCACGACTTCGCAATGTCATCCTTTACCGACTCAAAGACCCCGAGCCTAGTGAACTTACCAAGTCCTCAAGACTTTCCACATGCACCAAGCGCACGGCTTTGCAATGCATTTCTCACCAAGCACCAAGCGCACGGCTTCGCAATGCTTTGGACTTTCCCACACCAAGCTCCATGCTTGGATTTTCCATGTCAACCCCATGTTGGACTTTCCCATGACAATCCCATGTCATGAGTTTTGTCTATCATCAAAATACTATCAAGGTACTTGCTCGAGTCAAACTCGAGTCAACCTGGGCCGATTGCACCAACAATCTCCCCCTTTTTGATGATAGACAAAACTACCATCTCAAGTCTACCAATTCTCCCATATTGGCAATTCTCATATCCCAATGAGAATTCCAACGAACTCTAATTGCTAACTTAGTAACTTCTCTCCCTTTTTGACATTACATCAAAAAGGTCCTCAAGGGTTTCAATGTCTAATATCCTAATGAGATCTTACAAT
This sequence comes from Wurfbainia villosa, assembly GCA_025175895.1. Taxonomy (NCBI): domain Eukaryota; kingdom Viridiplantae; phylum Streptophyta; class Magnoliopsida; order Zingiberales; family Zingiberaceae; genus Wurfbainia; species Wurfbainia villosa. The sequence goes on from CM046001.1 coordinate 94,979,417, forward strand.
CTTTCCCTTGGCATGCCCTCAATCTTTCTAGTGATCCCATATCACTTAAGAGAGGCAACCCAATTTTCCTCCCATGAGGAAATACACATCCATCTTTCCATGATGGATATCTCCCCCTAGAGGCTTGCTCCCCCTTGACCATTGCACCAACAATGTCCTTGGAGAGTCCCTAAGCCAATAGGAATATTAACTAAATCAAAATTAAGGCAAAGTTCAACAATGAACTCTCTTCCACCTTAAAATTGATATTCACCCTAAACACTTCTCCTAATCCATATCCAATGGATTTTCACCCTTTCTAATGCTCTCCCAAGCATGTCCAAGGGTTAGGAGTGGTTAGGGGACCAAAACATAGCTGAACATGAGCCTAACCATCAAGGTTTAGTCGAATCACTGGGCAATCGATCAAATCGTAAATCAATCGCACTTCCATCACCGATCGCCTCCTGGCGGTCGATCGATAATCGATTTATTTTGATTTCAGAAATGGATTTTCGAAATCCATAAGTAAATATACATAATTTTAAAAATTTTGAAAATGCATACGTATAATACTTATCCTAAACACTATGGGTGAAAAATATTGGAAATTTATTTTACCCATTAAATTAGGAGATTGATACAAAGTCCAAAATTTAAGAAAAGCTTCAATAAAGAGTCTTCTTTGTATCATCTCATTCAATGGTGATAGCTATCAAAAGATAGGCTTCGCCAAGGTTTTTCAAAATGTTTTCAAAATATTTTTAAAATCTTTAATTTCTTTTTCCTAAACATCTCACTTATATCTAGATGTGTAAAACACATACAAGTCAAGTTTTTAGTGAGATGTGGGTTTTTGTTCTTTTAATGGTTTCATGCATATTTCTAGGCAATATTATTTGATTCCCATCAAATCATGTCATAGTCCTTAATTTCATTTTAGTTATATGCATGATGATGATTATGGCATAAATATGATATAGATAAAAGCATATGCCAAAATCATGATGTCATGACATGTGAAAGAAATCTAAGCATACATGACATCTAAAGAAGAAGTCTAAACATGATCATGACATTTTTAGAGATAAAAATGAAGATGATGTCATGATATGGCAAGACAAATAAATCATGGCAAATAAAAATATACTAAGGTATGGAATACCTAAGTGTTAAATCCAAAATGTCATTTATAGGAATTAACCCCATTTTGCCTTAATACCATCATTCCCCCTAGTGTGCCAAAAACTCAAAATGGCACACCAATACCTCTATGACCTAATTATGTCAATTTAATCATTTTTCAACTTCTCAAAGCATATTGGCACATCCTAATGTGTCAACTCACCATGGCTAGGTTAACTACCCATCCATTTAGGGTTGACACACCCTAACCCATCTAACGTGAATCGATCACGCTCCTAGGAACCCAATACCTATTGGAGCTCCTTGGGTTAATAAGGTATTCACTAGGGATAACTTCCCTAGATATCTTCCTAATGACCCTTTTTGGCTTTGAAGCCTTAGTCAAATGGGTCTTTCCTTGGTCAACTCTAGAGGCGACTCCTCCATTGACCTTCTTAGTGGCTTTCTTGGTTTTCCTTAAGTCCTTAGCCACTAAGCAAATATCATGACTAGACTTAGGGATAACTTCCCTATTAGCCTTGAATTTCTTAGACCTAGATGTTGTTCCATAATTAAATAGAACATTATGGTAGGACATAGGTTTGTGACCCAAACCCTTCTTGCCCTTAGGCATTTCTTGTTTTCTAGGTCTTGACTTTTGTACATTAGACCCTTTAACCGAATTTGAGATGATTGCTAGAGTCTTCTCCAATTTTTCTAGCCTTGACCTCAAGGCTTGATTTTCTAATTCTAATTTTCCCAATTTTAAATTTTCATTTATCTTTTGGGAAAAGTTCTTCTTCTTAGGCATGTGTCTACCCTTCTTAGGGTTAATGCCTAGATAGTTTTCAACTCTCCTAATGGACTCTTTAGGTAAAATAGGTCTCATGTTTTGAGTCCTAGGTTTGTCCTTAGAGAAACTAACATGCTTAGCACCTAAGCAATAAACCTTATTATTTCTTCTAGCATGATTTTCATTGATAATAGCAAGAGAGCTAAAATAATTTTTAGCATGCTTTTTAACTTTAGAAATTGAAGGTGCATAATTTAAATTTACCTTAGAGTTAACTTTAGGAGCTCCCCCTACATGAGTCACACCTTTTTGCCCTTTCTTCCTCCCCCTAGGGAATTGACTTCAGTAGTGCCCCTTTTGATTGCATTTAAAGCACACAATATCCTTTTTGCTTCTAGTTGTGGGGACTCCGGCATCCTTTGACTTTGGGTTGACTTTTGGCGCCGATGCCTTTTCCTTAGCCAATTTTGGGCATTTGCTCTTGTAATGCCCTTTCTCCCTACACTCAAAACATATTATGTGATCTTTATTTAAAATTATAACACTTGAGTTACCTAGGGAGGTGGAGGATTCTTCTTGATCACATCTTTCGGAGGTAGATGCTTCATTTTGACTTTGCTCCGGAATAGAAACCCTTTCCTCCCCCTCAATGCTAGAGGTGGAGGTCTCCACCAAATCATCAACATCTTCAAATGTTGTAGGTGCTTCTTCCTCGGCATTCTCCTCTACTTGTGCCGATTGGGAGTTTTCTTGGAATTTTATTATCTTATTCCATAGCTCCCTTGCATCCCTATAGTCACCCAATCTAGACCAAATATGGTTAGGTAACAAATCACTAAGTAATTTTATTACCTTGAGATTTGTCTTGAAATCTTTGATTTGGTCTTGGGTCCATTTTGATTTTTCAATGGGCTTGTTCTCTTTGTCCCTAGACATCTCAAAACCGTTTTCTATAATAATCATAACATCAAAATCGGTTTTGAGATATACCTCCATCTTTCTTCTCCACCATAGAAGATCTCCTTCAAATTTCGGTGGATGGATGAAGCCGGCCATTTTGTAGTGCTCTCGCGGCGGTTAGTCCTTGAAGAACGACCTTGGCTCTGATACCACTTGTAGGATCAATGTGGTGAAGTGTTGGCCGGCTAGAGGGGAATGAATAACCCTCTTTCGTACGATGACGTAATTCGTTCGTTATCGTTGCGTTGCTTTCCTACGATTGTCGTTAGTGCAGCGGAAATAATAGAAACAATAATAAAACTAACAACAATACAAGCATACGCAAACACACACGATATATGTGGTTCAGAACCGAATGGTTCCTACTCCACGGGTGAGCTCACCGAGCTCTAGTTATGCGCACGACACTAACTATAACACTCCTTCTCGACAACACGTCGGAGGTGGAGAAACCTCTCACAAGAAATTACAATGTAATATAGAAATACAAGCAAATACAAAAATATAATACACAAGAAAACTTTCACCGATTGCTTTGATCACTTTGCTTGTTGCTTGCTTTAGATGGCTCTTGAAGGTATGAAATGCAGCAGCAATTCCCCTCCAATAGCTTCACAAAAGGCTTGGCAAAAACCTCCATCTCAAGCTCCATTTATAACCTGAATCAAGCTATTTTCGCGACTAGCAGTCGACTGCCATAAGGCCCCAATCGACTGCCCCTGTAGTCGTTGTCTCACAGCGGCCAGATCCACGTCGGATAAGTTCCAACGGATCACCTACCAATCGACTGATGATGCCCATCAGTCGACTGGTGACTTAGTAGTCGACTGTCCAGTCGGCTACAGAGCATTATGTGCTCGCGACACTCCCATCACGATCATTGTCATCTCGCCGATCATGATCATTATCGACATCACGCCGCTACCCATGGCAATGATCGCAAAGCAAAATTACACTTTACACCGGGCCGAGCCCTAGTTGACTTGGATCAGCCGAATTGGCACCTGTTCCAGTCGACTGTTGTCGGGCAAAACCTCAAACACCAAGTTGTTTGAGCATCCGACTGTCGAGTAAACCCTCAAACATCAAGTTTGAGCCTCTGACACTTAGTCTTAGCCACTTGGCTAAGTCCACCTTATCCCTCATGGAGTTCCCCACCGAAGCTCTCTTCCCTCGGCCTACGTCCCTCGGATGCGCTAAGCGCACGACTTCGCAATGTCATCCTTCGCATCTCATGCCCTAGAAGTATGCTTCCTTTGGGCTCACTCCATTCGCTCCCTGTCCGGTGGTCCCTTGGATGCACCAAGCGCACGACTTCGCAATGTCATCCTTTACCGACTCAAGGACCCCGAGCCTAGTGAACTTACCAAGTCCTCAAGACTTCCCACATGCACCAAGTGCACGGTTTTACAATGCATTTCTCACCAAGCACCAAGCGCACGACTTCGCAATGCTTTGGACTTTCCCACACCAAGCTCCATGCTTGGATTTTCCATGCCAACCCCATGTTGGACTTTCCCATGACAATCCCATGTCATGAGTTTTGTCTATCATTAAAATACTATCAAGGTACTTGCTCAAGTCAAACTCGAGTCAACCTGGGCCGATTGCACCAACACCTACTACTCAAGGACGTTATTATACTTAGTTATTTGGCACCAATACAAGTAAATATAATAACCATGCCTTTATAAATAGGAATATATATAATAAAGTCCATACAACAATCATCACATGATTGACTCTAGGGCTTTCACTAACAATCTCCCACTAGCACTAGTGTCAATCACCGTAGTATCTAATACCCAATGACCTAATGTGACCATCGTGCTTTTTCTGTGCCAAAGCCTTGGTCAAGGGATTTGCGATGTTAGCCTATGTGGGTACTCTGCAAATCTTCACATCTCCTCTATCGACAATCTCTCGAATGAGATGGAAGCGTCGTAGTATGTGTTTGATCCGCTGGTGTGAGCGAGGTTCCTTAGCCTGCGCAATCGCTCCATTATTATCACAATAGAGCTCTATAGGATCTGCTATGCTAGGAACCACCCCAAGCTCAATAATGAACTTGCGGATCCAAACTGCCTCCTTCGCTGCCTCTGATGCAGCGATATACTCGGTCTCTGTTGTAGAATCAGCAACTGTGTCCTGCTTCGAACTCTTTCAGGTCACAGCGCCACCATTCAGGCAAAACACGAACCCTAACTGCAATCTATAATCATCCTAGTCAGTTTGGAAGCTGACATCGCTGTAACCCTTTACAGCTAGCTTCTCATCGCCTCCAAATATCAAGAAATATTCTTTAGTCCTTTTCAAGTACTTAAGAATATTCTTGACTGCTATCCAGTGACGCTCACTTGGATCTGGCTTGTATCTACTCGTCATGCTCAAAGCATACGAGACATCAGGATGAGTACATAGCATGACGTACATGATAGATCCTATAGCAGATGCATAAGGGATCTTATCCATGCGGTCTCTCTCCTCTCTAGAAGAGAGACTTTGAGTCTTCGAAAGACTCACACCATGTGACATCGGCAGAAGTCCCTTCTTGGAATTTTGCATGGCAAACTGTAGTAATACCGTGTCAATATATGTACTCTAACTTAGGCCAAGCAATCTCTTAGATCTATCTCTATAGATCTTGATGCCTAGAATACAGGCTGCTTCACCTAAGTCCTTCATTGAGAAGCATATCCCCAGCCAAGTCTTCACAGACTGTAGCGAAGGGATGTCATTCCCAATGAGTAGTATGTCATCCACATACAATACAAGGAAGACAACTGTGTTTCCATTAACCCTCTTGTAGACACAGGATTCATCTTCATTCTTGATGAAACTAAACTGTTTGATCGCATCATCGAATTGAAGATTCCAGCTCCGAGAAGCTTGCTTTAGCCCATAAATTGACCTTTGCAGCTTGCATACTTTCCCAGTATGTTGTGGATCTACAAAACCCTCAGGTTGTGTCATGTACACATCCTCGAGCAAGTTTCCATTCAGAAACACGGTTTTGACATCCATCTGCCAGATCTCATAATCGTAGTATACTGCAATAGCAAGCATGATCCGAATGGACTTAAACATCGCCACTGGAGAAAGGGTTTCATCATAGTCAATACCATGAATTTGCTTGAAACCTTTAGCCACCAATCGGCCCTTATAGGTATGCATAAGTCCATCCATGTAAGTCTTTCTCTTAAAGACCCACTTACACCCAATGGATTTGACCCCTTCAGGTGGATCAACCAAAGTCCATACTTGGTTGGTGTACATGGATTCCATCTCGAATCTCATGGCCTCTAGCCATTTCTCAGAGTCTGGGCTCATCACAGCTTCCTGATAGGAGGTAGGCTCATTCTCAATGAGCATAACGTCATCATGGTCAGACAAGAGAAATGAGTATCTCTCAGGCTGACGACGTACCCTATCAGACCTGCAAAGAGGTAGGTCTACCTGAACAGGTGATTATTCCACAACTCTTTGTGCAACAATCTCATCATCCACAACATTTTGTGGTTCCTGTTCAACCTCCATCAAGGCCTCAGTGCAATGGTCCTTATCTTGAATTTCTTCAAGATCGAACGTACTCCCACTAGTTTTTCTAGAAACAAAATTCTTTTCTAGAAAAACTCTAGTCTTTGCCATAAACACTTTGTGCTGACTGGGAATATAGAAGTAATATCCCTTAGTCTCCTTGGGATATCCAACAAAATAGCACTTATCGGATTTGGGTCCTAGTTTGTCTGAGACTTGACATCGAACGTAAGCCTCACAACCCCAAATCCTCATAAAAGACATCTTGGAATTTCTCCCTGTCCATATCGTATATGGTGTCTTTATCACAGCCTTGGATGGTACACGATTAAAGGTGAAGGTTGTTGTGTCTAGAGCATATCCCCAAAAGGATATAGGAAGATCTGTGTGACTCATCATAGATCGTACCATATCTAATAGGGTACGATTCCTCCTTTCGAATACACCATTCCACTGTGGTGTTCCAGGAGGAGTGAGTTGGGATAGAATCCCACACTCAGCTAGATAGTCACGAAACTCATGACTAAGGTATTCACCACCTCGATCAGATCGAAGTATTTTAATACTCTTATCAAGCTGATTTTGTACTTCATTCTTGAATTCTTTGAACTTTTCAAAGGATTCTGATTTATGTGTCATCAAATACACATAACCATATCTACTGAAATCATCAGTAAATATAATGAAGTAGCTGTAACTACCTCTAGTAGTAACATTGAAAGGGCCACATACATCACTATGTATAAGTCCTAACAAGTCTGTTGCTCTTTCGCTGTGTCCACTAAAGGGAGTCTTGGTCATCTTGCCTAGAAGGCAAGACTCGCATGTCTCATATGATTCAAAATCAAATGAGTCCAGCAGCCCATCCTTATGGAGCTGGGATAAGCGACTCTCATTTATGTGACATAAGCGACAATGCCAGAGATAGGTTTGGTTCAACTCATTTGATTTAAACCTTTTGGTACTTATGTTATAGATGGGGCTCTCTAAGTCTAGAAAGTAGAGTCCGTTCATTAGAGGTGCACTACAATATAACATATCATTTAAATAAACTGAACAACATTTGTTCTTTATTATAAATGTAAATCCTTTCTTGTCCAAACAAGAAATCAAAATTATGTTCTTAGTTAAAGCAAACACATAACAACATTCATCTAGTTCTAGTACAAGCCCAGTGGGCAAAGATAGATCATAAGTTTCTACAGTAATAGTAGCAACTCTTGCTCCATTGCCTACTCATAGGTCCACCTCGCCCTTTGTCAATGCCCTACTATTTCTCAGCGCCTGCACATTGGTATAAATGTGAGATGCACATCCGGTATCTAATACCCATGATGAAGAAATAGATAGATTGACTTCTATAACATTTATACCTGAAGTAGAAGTCTCACTTCTCTTCTTCTTAAGATCTTCCAGGTAAGCTTTGCAGTTACGCTTCTAGTGTCCAGCTTCCTTGCAGTGGAAGCAAGCCCCTTCTTTGGCCACCCCTCCTTTGGGTTTCAGTTCTTTGTCTTTGCCCTTGGCTTGGGACTTTCCCTTACCTTTAGGCTTGCCCTTGCCTTTCTTCTTTTGCACCATCAAAATAGAGTCAGATTTTCCCTTCTTAAGGTTGAGCTCAACAGTTCTCAACATGCTGAGCATCTCAGGCAGTGACTTATCAATTTCATTCATGTTGTAATTCATGACAAATTGATTGTAGCTTTGTGGCAAAGACTGCAAGATCAAGTCAGTGGCTAGCTCTTGGCCAAGTGGGAATCTCAATCTCTATAGGTTTTCTACGTACCCAATCATCTTGAGTACATATGGACCTACGGGAGTCCCATCTTGCATCTTGGACTGAAACAATGCCTTAGAGACTTCATATCTCTCGTGCCTTGCTTGTCCTTGATATAGTTGACGAAGATGTTCAACCATATCATAAGCATTCATGAACTCGTGTTGCTTCTGAAGCTTAGAGTTCATGGTCGCGAGCATGAGATATGACACATCTAATGCATCATCTCGATGCTTCTTGTAAGCATCTTTGTCAGCTCGCGAGGAAGTGGCAGGAGGTGCCTCCGGAATGGGCTGCTCCAAGACGTACAATTTCCTTTCTTGGGTGAGAACGATTCTCAGGTTCCTGTACCAGTCCAAGAAATTTGCTCCATTGAGCTTGTCCTTCTCAAGGATAGAATGCAGGGAGAGAGTGTTCATGTTTGTTGACATAGTAATCTACAACATACACAATGCAGAAAATTAATATCATATTCCTTTTATCATTTAATTAGGCCTTTAATTAAATGATGCTCCCACTGAATTATAGGATTTTTGTAGAATCGAATTATGGATGTGGTCAAACCATATTATTAGATTCATACAAACATGCTATAACTCCTGTGGGACAAGATCCACATCATACTAAGCCTTGAGTTAGCTTTGGCTAAATCGCCCAAGACTTAGTATGATCGGTGGGTAACACATTACCGATTACATCTCTATGCAACTCTTGTTTATAGGATCAAGACCCACATTTACAAAAGACCTTGAGTTAGCTTTGACTAAATCACCCAAGATTTAGTGTAAATGTGATCTTATCCTATCTTTCCAACGGTTGGAATATGCCTATAGTTCTACTCGATCCAATTGAGTTAACTAGTTTTACTCAATCTAATTGAGCTTACTCTAACCCAAGCCGTGATAGGCGGGACCAAGATTGTCCCTCCGCACCCTACCAAGATAATATGCGTTGCTCTGCTTTGGTAGATTCAACAACTACAAATGATCGAGGTAGTGATGGGTATCAAGACTTAGTAGGCATTTTTCAAGTTGATTCGATTATGATCTAATCTAATCGTGAATGTGTATCATATACGCATCAAGGCCATTTTTTATCCTACACTAGCATGCATCACATACATACAAGCATCATTCTAGGATGCATCATATACATACAAGCATTATTCTACTAGTATGCATCACATACATACAAGCATAACAAATATATATATATATATATATATATATATATATATATATATATATATATATATATATATATATAAAAAAATAAATATATATATATATATATATATATATATATATATATGTATATATATATATATATATATATATATATATATATATATAAATTAATTGTGATTAGGTCATGACCCTACTACGATCTTCTCAAGCCAATGAGAAGATCGGACGGTCAACCTAGGGTTAGCGGCTTCTCCAAGCGCCTCCTTTGATCGCCATGTGTCGTCGGCACCCTTCTCGTAACTCCGTCTACTAGTGGACCTTCCACCGCTCTATTTTGTACATTACAAATATGAAACTCGAGTTATATTCGAGTATAAAACTATTTACAACTAGAATTTTAAAAGAAGAGGCACGACGCGCAGGTCGCATACCCTATACAATATGCACAACCACAAAAACGACACGCAGGCCGTATTATGAATTACAACACATTGTCATCCAATCATATTGGGGTTCTTGGGCCATGACCATCACATAATTATACATAATTCTAAATTATGTATTTTACAGAAAATTTCTATAATTTTTTCTATTTTTTTTTTCAATTTTATGAGTCACCTCTCCGTAACGGTCCCGCTAAGCAGTTTCCGGGCGCGATCGTGGGACAAGGCCCCTTTCGGGGATAGGGGCAGCGCCCCTACTCACAAAAATAAACTTTGTGAGTGTCCCTACTTGATCTTACAATGACTTAAGTCGCTGTCCCAAAAACCTAAAGCGAGAACTCGGAGAGTTTTTCTCAGTGGTTGAAGCATACAAGTGTCCCAACACTCGTTGCTTCGACTCTTCGAGAAAAATACCCAAAAATTTATAAAAATAGGAAATTTACAGAAACTTAAAAATCTATAATTTTTATATCTAATACAAAAACTACAAATTTAAAACACATACATGCTTCGCACGTAGCTCTGATACCACTGTTGGACTTTCTGAGCCGCAAAAATATGCGTGCCCTTCTCATAATCTAGAGAGGGAGGAAGGGCTGCGTGACGCGAACATACATGCGTGCATATACAATGGAAGAATTTAAACTTAAAAAAAAAGGAACATGCATTTACCTTCAACCATGCAAATATCTCTACATTCTTAACTATATAACAGGTGAACATTTATCTCAGGGGAGTATGCTTAACATGCATGGGTATAATTGGTTAAAGCTTTTCTTTCTGCCATACTTTACATGCTCTTTTAACTGCAACTTATAGTACACTATGAGTAGGAGGTGGACTACTAAGCATGCACAATCATTTCATAAAGGACATTACTTGATTCAAGTCTATGATAATTAACATAATGGAGTTATAGGAGCCTAAATACAAGTATAGAGTACATGGACATCAATGAGGAATTCAAAGTATCATCTAGATACATAGTTCTCTATCGCCTAACAATTCAATCAGGATAAGAAGGTTCTTAGCAATTCGTTAACTAAATCACATGCTTAACATGCCAAGGTTTCATAAAACAAAACGAGTATAGGTTCACATCAAGTATAAACCCTCAAAACAAGTCTAAGTTAACACCAAGTAGCAACCATCAAAACATCAAGTAGTGATCAACTCTTAACAATTAACATGCAAAACTTTAGAACATGCATGAGTCTTGGAACATAAAACAGATCTCTTCCACCATGTCACTACCACACACATTTTGCCCCTCCTGCTGCTCCCTTTAGTTTAGTCATTCTTTACCCTTTTCTGCAGTACAAGGGAAACATGAAACTATAAGCACATAGGCTTAGTAAGATCCTTTCCTACTCACAAAAGTCATACATCAGGGATTAGACATAGAGTAGTGACATGTTCATCTAGACAACATATAGGCATAACATTCATATAAAAGTCGTGACATGATCATTTAGGAACATAGGACTAGAATTCATAAAAAAAGTGACATGTTCATCTAGACAACATATAGGCATAGCATTCATATAAAAGTCGTGACATGATCATTTAGGAATATAGGACTAGAATTCATAAAAATAGTGACATGTTCATCTAGACAACATATAGGCATAACATTCATATAAAAGTCGTGACATGATCATTTAGGAACATAGGACTAGAATTCATAAAAATAGTGACATGTTCATCTAGACAACATATAGGCATATCATTCATATAAAAGTCGTGACATGATCATTTAGGAACATAGGACTAGAATTCATAAAAAAAAAATATGTTAATCACATAGACATGAAATGGGTATATGCAAGATGTTCTTTGAAAACATATATTTTATAGGTACTTAAACATAAATCTCAACATGAGGGCCCGACATTGTACCACATACATCATTTTGCGCACATCCCTAAATAGATCCGAGGTAGCTAATCCTGAACCTACTAGGGCATTAGGCCCATACTACGACCGTCGACCTAGGGCAACTTAGGAGCCCATCCCGTACTAGGTCCGTACTATGATCGTCGACCTAGGGGCACGTAGGAGTCCATCCCATGGACCTTGCTAGGGTCCGATACAAGCCATACAAAAGTAAAATAGCATATCTGTTGGTGCAATCGACCCAGGTCACGATTGACCAGACTCGAGTTTGACTCGTGTGATGTTTTGATGTTTGACAAAGTGGTTTGACATTGATGTTTTACATTGATGTCGGTTAATTCTTTGGGGAGATTGTTTATACAATCGATCTAGGTTATAATTGACCAGACTCGAGTTTGACTCGAGGGAGACTTTGATGGTTGACTAGGGTTAACCATGTGGTTATGGGAAAGTCCAAGCATGAGTCTTGGCAAGGTAAAGTCCAAGTCATGGGTACTTGGCATGGAAAGTCCAAGTGGGACACTTGGCATTTGGGAAAGTCCAAGTCTTGAGTACTTGGCACAAGGAAAGTCCAAGCATGGGTCTTGGCATGGAAAGTCCAACATGGGTTGGCAAGGGAAAGTCCAAGCTTGAGTCTTGGCATTTGAGAAGTCCAAGGGGTTTGATATTGGCGGCGTAAAGTCCAAGGGTGAAGTCTTGACAGCATAAGTCCAATGGTTAGCGGCGTAAAGTCCAAGCGGAATCTTGGCAGCGTAAGTCCAATGTGCCTTGGCGGTGTAGACACCGTTAGATGACATAGCCGATGGAAGCACCTGGAGACTTGCGCGATGAATGAACAAGTCATGGATGACTTGGAGGGATCCGAGAGGTGTGAGGCTGATGGAGGTGGCTAGAAGGCTTAGGTCTAGGCTAAGGGTGGTCTAGTAAGTATGGGGGCACCATATTTGGGTTAAAACCTCATGTTTGAGGTTGGCAGACGACTAGCAATATGGTCGGTTCGACTGCCATGAGTCGACTTAAGTTCAACTGTCATTTAAGAGCTGAAATTGCTTTGGCAGTCGACTGCTCATTGGAGCGATCGTGATGTCGGCAATGATCGGCGCGACCAGCGATCGACCGCGATTGAGTTGCGAGCATAGAATGCTCCGTAGCCGACTGGGCAGTCGACTATGGGCATTGGCAGTCGACTGCCAAGAGTCCCGTTGGAACTTGTCCAACGTGGATTAAGCCGTTGTCTCACAGCTACAGTGTTGGCAGTCGACTGCCAGGTAGAAATCCAGCTCGACGCAAGATAAAAAGGAGAGCTCGTGGAGGATTTCATCATCAGTTCTTTGGGAGCTTTGGTGAGACGATTTGAAGGCGATTTGCAGGTGCATTTCAGGGTCCTTCAAGCTCATCCAAGAAACCGACAAGCAAGCGCTCAAAACCCTAGTTTATAAAGTGTTCTTTACATTTTCACTTGTATTTGCTTGTTTACTTTGTATTACTTGTTGTAATTCATTGTACGAGATTTCTCCACCTCCGACTTATTGTCGAAAAGGAGTTTTATTGCTTAGTGGTGTTTGTGGCATCGCTAGGGTTCGTACGAACCCAATCCGTAGAGTAGGAACCGTTCGGTTCCGAACCACGTTATATCTTTGTGTTCGTGGTTGTTTCATCTCGTTATTGCTTTTATTATTACTATTCCGCTGCGCATAACGAGTTTTGTAGAGACGAATTCCATCATCGTACGATCACACGCTATTCACCCCCCCTCTAGCGGCCTCAAATCTCCTACAATTGGTATCAGAGCCCGGGGCTCTTCTACGGACTAACCGCCAGGAGCTAAAGAAGCTAGAGGGAAGACGATGGATCTTCAAGAAAGATGGGGCGATGATATAGCGACTCCACCCGCCTTTGACCGCGAAGATTTCGCGTATTGGAAAGGTAGGATGGAATATTTTCTAATGTTGAATATAGAAAATTGGTTTGCCGTGATTATAGGTTTTGATGCTCCGAGAGGAGAGAACGGCGAAATCCTCAAAAAGAAGCGATGGACCGTTTCAGTTGCATGTTGCTTTCAAGACTGTTAAGGTAACAAAAATGTTGGTTAATTTGATACCTAACAACATTTTGTCTAGATTAGGAAGCTATAGGGATGTCAAGGAGTTGTGGAACAAGTTGGTCAAGTTCTACGACAATCCCGAATCGGTCCAAGAAGACTTGGAAGAGGAGGAGACCGAAGAGGCTAATGCATCATCCTCACAAGTGAGGATTCAGAGGTTGATAGGGAATCAACATCCAGATCGGAGAAGGAAGTAGAAGAGGTGGAAGAAGTGGAAGAAGTATCCACTTCTAGGATTGAGGAGGAGAGACCATCTATACCGAAGCAACCTCAAGAAGAGCCTTCAACATCCAGTCAAGATGAGCAAGCTCAAGAGAACTCCACCACTACCCTAGGTAACTCAAACATATGTGTTAATAATAAAATGCATATAATATGTTTTGAGTGTAGGAAAACCGGGCACTACAAGAGAAAGTGCCCAAAGAAGATTAGGAAAGCTCCACCGGCACCAAAAGTCAAGGACGCCGGTTTCCCAACACCTAAAGGCAAGGAGCACATCATATGCTTCAAGTGTCATCAAAAAGGGCACTATAGAAGCCAATGCCCTAGGGGGAGCAAAAAGACCCAAGAAGAAGTATCACAAGTAGGGGGAGCTAAGGCTAACCCTAAGGTATATTTTAGTAATGCATCTTTTAATTTAAATGTTAAAAAGCATGCTAGAAATAACTTAAGTAATCTTGCAATTGTTCATGAAAAGCATGCTAGGAATGATAGATATATTTGCTTAGGAGCTAAAAATGTTAACCTTAGGAGTAAGGAGAAATTTGGGACTAATGTCCCTAAAAATATTTTACTTAGGGAATCAATTAGGAAAATAGGAGAACACCTAGGTCTTAATCCCAAGTGGACTAGGCATATACCTAGAAAGAACCATGCTCAAAGTTTAAATAAAAATTCTAAAATTGAGCAATTAGAATTAGAGAACCAAGCCTTGAGGTCAAGGCTTGAGAAATTGGAAAAGACCCTAAACAAGATACAAAATCAATTTCAAGGGTCTAATGGTCAAAGTCATAGTCAACGCCAAGGACCTAAGAGTCAAAAGTCAACCAAGGGCAAGCAAGGTTTGAGTCACAAACCTAAGCCTAAGGTGACTTATTATAGTGTTCCATTTGACTATGGAACACAAACTAGGTCTAGGAAGACCAAGGTCAATAGGAAAGTCATCCCTAAGGTTGACCAAAGGGTGTGCCTAGTGGCTAGGGTTTCTAGGAAACCTAGGGTGACCACTAAGAAGGTTGCAAGGGAAGTTACCCCTAGAGTCAACCTAGGTAAGACCCAAATGACCAAGGCTAACAAGCCTAGAAGGGTCATTATGAGGGTATCTAGGGAGGTTATCCCTAAGGAATACCTAATTAACCCAATGAGCTCAAATAGATTTTGGATTCCTAGGAGCGTGATAAATTCACGCTATAAGGGTTTAGGGTGTGCCAATCTTGATTGAATGGGTAGTTAACTCAACCATGATAAAGGTGACATTTTAGGTCATTTTCAAGGTTATGGTTACCTTGGAAATACATTTGAGCTTTAATCCTAAAAGATTTTAGGATGTGCCAATATTATTTGAGAAGTTTGATAAATTGATCAAATTAGCACAATTTAGGTTTAGAGGTTAGTGTGTCATTTTGGGTTTTTGGCACACTAGGGAGATTAGTAGTATTATGGCAAAAATATGCTTAATTATCTCAAATGGCAACTAGTATTAAATTTTAGGTATTATTATACCTATATATTTTATATGCCATGATTTTTTTGTCATATGCCATGACATGACATCATGTTTACTTTCATCATTTTATATGTCATGATTATGCTTAGGTTTTAGGTTAATGTCATATATGTTTAGTTTTATATCATATGTCATGACATCATGATCATTGGCCATGCTTTAATTTTGCTATCATTATGCCATGATCATTTCATGCATTTAATGTATTGAAAATTGAGTTAAGGACTTTGGCATAACTTGGAGTCTCATTTATAAGGGAATCAAGTAGAGTTGCCTTAGAATGCATGAAACCCTAGATTAGGGAGAACAAAACTCACATCTCACATTACATTGACATGTATGTGTATTTATACACCCTAGATACATGTGAGATGCTAGGATATGAGTTAAGTTCAAGGTGCATAGTTTTTGCATCTAGATGAACTAAAACTCATCTAATTTCAATTATGGATCATTGGGAGAGCATGTGTACAAGTCATGTACATAGAGCCCAAGGAATATGATCCAAAATAAGGTTTTGAAAAACATTTTTAAATCATTTTAGAAAACCTTGGTGAAGCCTATCTTTTGATAGCAATCACTAATGATGAAGTTGATACAAAGTGAGCTAAAACATTGAAGTTTTTCTTCACTTTTGGATTTTATATCAATCTCGATATTTTATGGGTAAAATAATTTTCAAATGTTTTTCACCCATTGTATTGACTATAAGTAATATACGTATCAAATTTTGTGATTTTTCGATATACGTAGAATTACTTATGACTTTTTAAAATTTGATTCTGATAGTTGAAATTCAATAATTTTAGTTATCAGTCGACTGCTGCCTTATGGAAGTCGACTGATGTGAGTGGCAGTCGACTGATTACTATAAGTAGTCAACTGCCAAGCTGATTTCGAGAAAAACAAGGTTGTTTAGCCCGTGTTCAACTATGGTAAAGGTTCCTAATCACTCCTAACCCTAGGATATGCTTTGGGAAGCATTAGAAAGGGTGAAAATTCATTGGATAAAGATTTAGAGAGGTGTTGGGTCAAAGTATCAAATTTAAGGGTGGAAAAGTTCATGTTTGAAATTAGAACCTTAATTTTGATGGTATAGAGTTCCTATTGGCTTAGGGACTTCCCAAGGACATTGTTGGTGCAATGGTCAAGGGGGAGTAAGCCTTTAGGGGGAGTTATTCATCTTGGGATGATGGATGTGTTTCTCTTCTTGAAGGGGGAGAAGTTATTGGGAGAGTATCATCAATTGGGAAAATTGATGGGATTTTGAGAAACCCAATTTGGAAATTGGGAGAGAATATAGGATTGACTCTCTTGAGTGATATGAGACTTATCACTAGGAAGATGGTAGGCATCCTAGCTATTTTTGGATCAAGGGGGAGATTGTAAGATCTCATTGGGACAATGAGACATTAACCTCCTTGAAGAGATAACCTTTTTGATGTTAGTCAAAAATGGGGAGAAGTTTTGGGATAATTGGTAAGTAAATTTGAGTTAGTGGCCTAACTCAAGGTTTGTTTTGTCAAACATCAAAAAGGGGGAGATTATTGGTGCAATCGGCCCAGGTCACGATTGACCAGACTCGAGTTTGACTCATGTGATGTTTTGATATTTGACAAAGTGGTTTGACATTGATGTTTGACATTGATGTCGGTTAATGCTTTGGGGAGATTGTTTATACAATCGATCCAGATTATAATTGACCAGACTCGAGTTTGACTCGAGGGAGACTTTGATGGTTGACTAGGGTTGACCATGTGGTTATGGGAAAGTCCTGTTAGGGCAATCTCTTGCCGTAATATGGTTTTGATGGTGTGGCAAAGGGTTTAAGTTAGTGTGTTATGTTGATTTGATATGTGCGTTGAAGTCGTGCAGGACTTAGTAATTTGCACATGGAGCCGTGGCAAGTTTCACATCTCATGACTCGTGCCTTGAGTCGGTGAAGGATAGCTTTGCGGAAGCCGTGCGCTTGGAGCATCCGAGGGACCGCCAGACGAGAAGCTTGGAGTGAAGCCGGAGGAAGTAGACTTCGAGGCAAGAGACGCGAAGGAGCATTGCAGAGCCGTGCGCCTGATGCTGCCGAGGGACGTGGCCGAGAACGAAGAGAACTTCGAAGGCGAGGGACTCCAAGAGATGAGAATGAGCGATTGTAACCCGGGGAAGGGTAGCTCTTAGGTGAAACTTGGCCATTTGGCCAAGTGTCCGATGGTTTTTCCCGACACCGATCATTGTATCATGGCGATCGATCGCTCCGAATCGAGTGAGTTTGACCGTATCCGACTAGATTGGCACGAATCGCCATATGTGGGCGATTACGCCAAGACCATCGATCGGCTGAAGGCGCGATCAAATGGTCAATAGGGTTTTGGCCACAGAACCGTTCGTAGCCGACTGGGCAGTCGACTACGGAGGCAGCAGTCGACTGATGAGGTCCATCAGTCGACTGCCAAGAGTTTCGTTGGACTACAATGGTCGGGATCCGACGTGTTCGGAGGCCATTGTAGTGACGATCGCCAAGGGCGCATGATGGCGGCCAACGGGAAGAAATCAGCCCTCTCTATAAAAAGAGAGGGTGTAAGCCTTTGAGAGGCTAATGCTTATGCTCTAAGTGATCTTCCTAGTGCCCCACAAGCTCTAAACTCTTCTTACTTGTTTTTACTCCATTCTATTTGTAAGAAGAGTGATCTTGATTGTAAAGGTTACCTCCACCTAGCTTGGTGCAAAGGAGAGACCAATAGTGATTGGCTTTGGAGGAGTGATTCACCTCGGACGAATCGGGATCGTGGATTAGCGGCGTAGCCGTGAACCACGTTACATTCTTTGTTAGCGATTGTTTTCTCGTATTTCTATTTGCTTGTCTTTATTAGTCTTCGCTTGCGCTAATTGGATTTGTAGGCGAGCAAATCTGGCATCCAAGCGAAAGGGCTATTCACCCCCTCTGGCCAGTCGTCGATCCTACAAGTGGTATCGAGCCGAGAAAGCTTATGAGGACTAAGCCACAACAAGCAACTTTCAAAATGGCGGCTCAACATCCATCCTCCGAGTTTGAAGGAGAATTAAGCAGTGGAAGAAGCGAATGGAGGTATTTTTAAAAGCAGTTTTGACATTATGATTACAATGGAATCCGGTTTCATTTTGCCTAGGGATGAAGAGGGGAAGCCAATAGAGAAATCTAGGTGGACCAAAAGGCAAAGGGAAGAGTACCTTGCAAATTCAAAAGCCAAGCATCGTCTTTTCAATGTGCTCCCCCAACAAGAAATCAACCGAATAGGAGAATGCCTAAGCGCCAAGGAGATGTGGGAGAAGCTAATTGAGCTTCATGAAGGCACATCCGAGGCAAAGCTAGCAAGGAGAGATCTCCTCCGCTCCCAACTATCCAACATTAAATTAGAAAAGGGAGAAAAGGTAATTTCTTTGCATTCTAGATTCAAAGAAATTTTAAATGGACTAACAAGTGTAGGAGAAAGGCTCTCCAATCGCGATATGATAATGAAGGCCATAGATGCCTTCCCCCGATCATCCAAGTGGAGTTCAATGGTGGACTCATTTTACATTTCAAAGAATCTAGAGGTAAGTACTCTAGATGAATTTTTCTCCACTATGGAATTACATGAATCTAGGCTTGAAGGTATACAAGAAGAGCCTAGAGTCCAAAATTCAAGGGGAGTAGCCTTGTTGGCAAATAAGGGGAAGAAGAAGATGGAAGTCCCCTCCTCCTCATCCGATGAAGCCTCTACCTCCTCCATGGATAGCACGGAAGAAGCCTACATGGTAAGGAAGGTAAGGCGTGCATTTAAGAATCTTAGATTTGATAAATCTCATGATAGGAATAGAAGACCAAGGGGGAAGGTCATATGCTACAATTGCCAAGGAGAGGGGCACATAAGGGATAATTGTCCCCTCCTAAACAAGAGCAAGGAAGAGAAGAAAAAGAAGGAAGAAAAGAAGAAAAAGAAGGGAAGCAAGAAGAAAGAGGAGAAGAAGGTCAAAGAAAAAGGAAAGTCAATGGCTCTCAAAGCAAAGACATGGGATGACCTTGCCTCCTCTTCCTCATCCGAAGAAGAGGAACAAGTCTATTCCAACCTTGCATTGATGGCTTTCGATGACTTGGATTGCTCCTCCATCGAAAATGAAGAATCAAGCTCAAGTGGAGAGAGCTCAAATGAAGGGGGAGCCTCTACCTCCTCCTCATCCGAAGAAGAAGAAGAAGACATGGAAACTATGGTAACAAATGCTTCTCCTAAGAAAATAGTTTCCATAATCTCTAGTTTAACTAAGGACTTATTTGGAATGAAAAAGAAAAATAAAAGCATGCTTAATCAAATTAAGGCATTGAAAAATAAGCTAGAAAATGCATGCTTAAGTGATAATATTTCTTCTAGCTTAAATGATGCATGCTCACATGACCTTTATGTGCCATTGAATGTTAATGATGCATGCATAGAGGAAAATAGGGCCTTAAGGGAAAAGGTAGACTATTTGACAAAAGCCCTAGAGAAATTCACTATTGGCTCCAACACATTAAATATGATTATTGGGAGCCAAAGAGCTAGCTTCAATAAGAAGGGCCTAGGATACAAAGAAAAGAAAAATGAAAAGGCCTATAAATGCCTTATAGCTAGGGGACAAGATAAGAAGAATGTAATAGCTAGGAAATGGATCCCCAAGGAATACTTAGTGAACCCAATAGGAAAGAACTTATTTTGGGTTCCAAAATCCATCCTTAAGGGTTAGGATAACCCTAGGGTAGTCAACCACATGGACCTAACCTATATCATATTTTGGTTGACTTAGGATGACGGGATAACTTTTTTTTTTTAAATAGTGTTGGGTGATGATAACGTGCCCATAAATAGATAATAATGCTTAAATCATGATGATTAATGTAATTGCTATGTATGTTTGAAATCATGATTTATGATTTTAATATTTGACACGTAATCATAAGAAATATGGTTGAATCATGCTTTAGGTGATACTTTGCTTATTATCATCATATAATACCTAATGCATGATTATTATTCAATGAATACATGTATTTCATGATCATAATGTAAAATTAATTGACATATGCCTTTATGATCATGATGATTGTTAGGTTGATACTTAACCATGATAGAATTGCATGAATACAAGGGTTAAGTATATACAAATACCCCCTAGGATGTATCTCACACTCACTATAGGCTAACTTGATTGCAAACTTAGCATGGGTGAGATGTTAGGATGATACAAATGTCCACTAATGCCTATGGCATTTAGATGGTCATTTAAAGTATCAACATAGCAATAATAGACCAATCATGGGGAAGACTTATGTTTAATTCATAGACATATTGCCCAAAGATCATGGTTGGATATTTCATATGTTTTCAAAACAATTTCTTAATCTAAAATCTATGTATTCATGTTTTGAAACAATTGGATGCAAGACTATGTGTTAAAATGGATACTCTTATGATCAAAAACCTAATAGTTTTTAAAGCTTTTGGATTTTTGGCAAATACATGGAAATATAATGATTTTTCATGAAAACATATTTTTCACTGATAGATATACTTAAAAGAAATGTGTTCCCCAAATTTCATGATTTTTCAAATTTTCTAGAATTTTTAACACATTTCTGAAATTCACCCCAGAAATCAGAAATCTCGAATACAGTGTGTCAGTCGATTGGTAGTCTGAACCAGTCGACTGATGACCTGAATATCAGATCAGTAAAGGCTGAATTCCGATTTTAATTCAACTTGTGGTATTTTCTTTCTATTAGACTTGATGCCATGTGATTTTAATTTAGTGTTAATCTTTTTGATAATGTCAAAGGGGGAGAAATAATTATGTTTAAGTTAATTATTTTAGGGGGAGAAATAATTATGATAGGGGGAGAAAATTTGTATAGAGAATTTCATGGATTAAGGGGGAGTTGCATGTTGCTATATCATGTTTATGTTTACATGCTTTCTTTCCTTTGAAAATTTATATCAAATGTTTTTACCTAACTTAAACGGATTGCCACACATCAAAAAGGGGGAGATTGTTAGGGCAATCTCTTGCCGTAATTTGGTTTTGATTGTGTGGCAAAGAGTTTAAGTTAGTGTGTTATGTTGATTTGATATGTGCGTTGAAGTCGTGCAGGACTTAGTAATTCGCACATGGAGCCGTGGCAAGTTTCACATCTCATGACTCGTGCCTTGAGTCGGTGAAGGATAGCTTTGCGGAAGCCGTGCGCTTGGAGCATCCGAGGGACCGCCAGACGAGAAGCTTGGAGTGAAGCCGGAGGAAGTAGACTTCGATGCAAGAGACGCGAAGGAGCATTGTAGAGTCGTGCGCCTGATGTTGCCGAGGGACGTGGCCGAGAACGAAGAGAACTTCGAAGGCGAGGGACTCCGAGAGATGAGAATGAGTGATTGTAACCCGGGGAAGGGTAGCTCTTAGGTGAAACTTGGCCATTTGGCTAAGTGTCGGATGGTTTTTCCCGACACCAGTCGACTGCCATGTCATGGCAGTTGACTGCTATGAGTCGAGTGAGTTCGACTGGTATCCGATTGATCGATTATGGCGATGATCGCCATACGTGGGCGGATCGCCAAGACCATCGATCATTCAAGCGCGCGATCGGTAGTCAATAGGGTTTTAGCCACAGAACCGTTCGTAGTGAGGCGATCGACTACGAGGCGCGATTGATGAGGTCCATCAGTTGACTGCCAAGAGTTTCGTTGGACTACAATGGTCGGGATCCGACGTGTTCGGAGGCCGTTGTAGTGACGGTAGTCGACTGCCAAGGGCGGCAGTCGACTGGTGGCGGCCAACGGGAAGAAATCAGCCCTCTCTATAAAAAGAGAGGGTGTAAGCCTTTGAGAGGCTAATGCTTATGCTCTAAGTGATCTTCCTAGTGCCCCACAAGCTCCAAACTCTTCTTACTTATTTTTACTCCATTCTATTTGTAAGAAGAGTGATCTTGATTGTAAAGGTTACCTCCACCTAGCTTGGTGCAAAGGAGAGACCAATAGTGATTGGCTTTGGAAGAGTGATTCACCTCGGACGAATCGGGATTGTGGATTAGCGGCGTAGCCGTGAACCACGTTACATTCTTTGTTAGCGATTGTTTTCTCGTATTTCTATTTGTTTGTCTTTATTAGTCTTCCGCTTGCGCTAATTAGTTTTGTAGACAAGCAAATACCGACATCCAAACTAAAAGGGCTATTCACCCCCCTCTAGCCGGCCGTACCGATCCCCTACAAGTCCAAGCATGGGTCTTGGCAAGGTAAAGTCCAAGTCATGGATACTTGGCATGGAAAGTCCAAGTGGGACACTTGGCATTTGGGAAAGTCCAAGTCTTGAGTACTTGGCACAAGGGAAGTCCAAGCATAGGTCTTGGCATGGAAAGTCCAACATGGGTTGGCAAGGGAAAGTCCAAGCTTAAGTCTTGGCATTTGAGAAGTCCAAGGGGTTTGATATTGGCGGCGTAAAGTCCAAGGGTGAAGTCTTGGAAGCATAAGTCCAATGGTTGGCGGCGTAAAGTCCAAGCGGAATCTTGGCGGCGTAAGTCCAATGTGCCTTAGCGGTGTAGACACCGTTAGCATGACATAGCCGATGGAAGCACCTGGAGGCTAGCGCGATGGATGAATAAGTCATGGATGACTTGGAGGGATCCGAGAGGCGTGAGGCTGATGGAGGTGGCTAGAAGGCTTAGGTCTAGACTAAGGGTGGTCTAGCAAGTATGGGGGCACCATATTTGGGTTAAAACCTCATGTTTGAGGTTGGCAGTCGACTGGCAAATGGCCGGTTCGACTGCCGTGAGTCGACTTAAGTTCGACTGCCGTTTAAGAGCTGAAATTGCTCACAGCGATCATTGCTCGATTGGAAGCGATCGGTGATGTCGGCAACGATCACGCCAAGGCGGTATCATTGCCCGATTGAGTTGCGAGCCTGAGCGCTCCATAGCCGTAGGCGATCGGCTATAGGCGTTAGCGATCGGCTCCAATGTTGGCGATCTGGAACTTGTCAACGTGGATTGAGTCATTGTCTCACGATGTTGGCGATCATTGCCGGTAAATCTAGCTCGACGCAAGATAAAAAGGGGAGCTCGTGGAGGATTTCATCATCAGTTATTTGGGAGCTTTGGTGAGGCGATTTGAAGGCGATTTGCAGGTGCATTTCAGGGTCCTTCAAGTTCATCCAAGCAACCGACAAGCAAGCGCTCAAAACCCTAGTTTGTAAAGTGTTCTTTACATTTTCACTTGTATTTGCTTGTTTACTTTGTATTACTTGTTGTAATTCATTGTACGAGGTTTCTCCACCTCCGACTTGTTGTCGAGAAGGAGTTTTATTTCTTAGTGGTGTTTGTGGCATCGCTAGGGTTCGTACGAACCCAATCCATGGAGTAGGAACCGTTCGGTTTTGAACCACGTTATATCTTTGTGTTCATGGTTGTTTCATCTCATTATTGCTTTTATTATTACTATTCCGCTGCGCATAACGAGTTTTGTAGAGACGAATTCCATCATCGTACAGTCACACGCTATTCACCCCCCTCTAGCGGCCTCAAATCTCCTACAATATCATGTTCCTTGTCATAACATAAAGAGTGCTCTTAGTCCCCATTCATAGGGAAACGTCTCTTAGACATTTCATCATACATACTTAAGCCATGCATAACGTAGGTGTGCCCTAATGGACATGAAACATAAGCGTGTACATCATGACGCAATGAGCATAACATAAGCATACATTAGTACAATTAACATGGACATAAGGTAGTGGCATAAACAAATTATGCTATCATAAAGTCTAACTATCATCATGTCAACGTCATGTATATATATATAGCATGACATGGAAGATCATTAGTAAACATAAGCATATTTTAAGGATGGTATCCAATACCATCACACACTACCTAACATTGGGGATTTTTAGCAACCATAGAGGGGCTTGGAATTTCTTCCTAACCCTAGTTATTGGACATGGCCGAAACTTCTAAGGGAGGTTTTTAAGAAATCAAACACTCAAACATACTAACACAAAGTCTAACTATCATCATGTTAACATCATATATACATATATCATGGCATGGAAGATCATTAGTGAGCATAAGCATGGACATGGCCGAAACTTGATTGGGAGGTTTTTAAGAAATTAAACACTCAAACATACTAACACAAAGTCTAACTATCATCATGTTAACATCATATATACATATATCATGGCATGGAAGATCATTAGTGAGCATAATCATGGACATGGCCGAAACTTGGCTGGGAGGTTTTTAAGAAATTAAACACTCAAACATACTAACACAAAGTCTAACTATCATCATGTTAACATCATATATACATATATCATGTCATGGAAGATCATTAGTGAGCATAAGCATGGACATGGCCGAAACTTGGTTGGGAGGTTTTTAAGAAATCAAACACTCAAACATATTAACACAAAGTCTAACTATCATCATGTTAACATCATATATATATATATATATCATGGCATGGAAGATCATTAGTGAGCATAAGTATGGACATGGCCGAAACTTCTAAGGGAGGTTTTTAAGAAATCAAATACTCAAACATACTAACACAAGGTCTAACTATCATCATGTTAACATCATATATATATATATATATATCTCATGGCATGGAAGATCATTAGTGAGCATAAGCATTGACATTGCCGAAACTTGGTTGGGAGGTTTTTAAGAAATCAAACACTCAAAGAAACTTGTACTGCAGGTGAGGGGATTACTTACTTCCTCTCGCTTGGTTTACTATAAGAAATATACCCTTGGTGCCAAGACAAGGCCTCCTTTTTCTCCTTGAGATTTCGAAAATGGAAGAAGGAGAGGAGTGGTTTCGGTGGAGGAAGAAGAAAATGACTTGTTGTTCTCTTGCCTCCTCACTTACTCCTA
The DNA here is from genome assembly GCA_025175895.1 of Wurfbainia villosa. Classification (NCBI taxonomy): domain Eukaryota; kingdom Viridiplantae; phylum Streptophyta; class Magnoliopsida; order Zingiberales; family Zingiberaceae; genus Wurfbainia; species Wurfbainia villosa. The sequence continues at coordinate 95,004,848 of CM046001.1, forward strand.
TTTATTCTAAGTGAAGGTGTCCCTTTGCCTCCCTTACCCTTATCTATCTTTTCCCTTACCCTTCTAACAGCACACCCTTGCTGGGCTTCTGGTCATCACATGCATCCTAAGATTTAGCTACCTATTTGGAGGTTCAGGGTTTGAACCCTGGGTCATGCATCCTTTTTAGCTCTATTCTCTTTTATTTTTGAAAGAGCCCATATAGAAGCTCATTATAATCATGCAAAAATTCTTATAAAATTTGCTAGGAATTTACAGGTGTTACAGTCCTTCATACCTTTTAAAAGTTTCATCCTCGAAACTTAGAACAACTCTAGATACTTCTGTTTCATGTCTATTGGTGCAATCGGCCCAGGTCACGATTGACCAGACTCGAGTTTGACTCGAGTGATGTTTTGATATTCGACAAAAATGTATGACAATGTGATTGTCATGGGAAAAGTCCAAGTCTTGGGTACTTGGCAAATGGAAAGTCCAAGCATGGTCTTGGCATGGAAAGTCCAACATGGGTTGGCAAGGGAAAGTCCAAGCTTGAGTCTTGGCATTTGAAGTCCAAGGGGATTGATATTGGCGGCGTAAAGTCCAAGCGGAGTCTTGGCAGCATAAGTCCAATGGTTGGCGGCGTAAAGTCCAAGCGGTAGTCTTGGTAGCATAAGTCCAATGGTTGGCGGCGTAAAGTCCAAGCGGAGTCTTGGCGGCGTAAGTCTAATGTGCCTTGGCGGTGTAGACACCGTTAGCATGACATAGCTGATGGAAGCACCTGAAGGCTAGCACAATGGATGAACAAGTCATGGATGACTTGGAGGGATCCGAGAGGCGTGAGGCTGATGGAGGTGGCTAGAAGGCTTAGGTCTAGGCTAAGGGTGGTCTAGCAAGTATGGGGGAACCATACTTGGGCTAAAACCTCATGTTTGAGGTGTGTCAGTCGACTGGTGTCATGTGGCAGTCGACTGGTGATAGTCAACTAGGGTTTGACTACGGGAAGTGGCCTAACAGTCGACTGCCAGAGAAGGGCAGTCGACTGATGGCTTAAGAAGTCGACTGATGTTGTGCATCAGTCGACTGGTGCTCGAGAAATCGGCCACAGAATGGAGTCTTACTCGACTGGTCGAGTGTATGCTCCATCAGTCGACTGATGGGTGTGATCAGTCGACTGATTGTTGATCCGTTGGACTTATCCAACGTGGATCTAGCCGTTGTCTCACGACAACAGTGGCATCAGTCGACTAATCGACTTTTTCCAACACAGGTTGAAGCTTTATAAGGAGCTCATGATAGAGGAAAATAAAAGGGGTTTTCTTGAGAGCATTTGGGGTGATTTGCTGCTACAAATCAGGGTCTCCAAGTTGATATCAAGCAACCAAGCGATCAAGCATTCAAGAGCATTTGTAAAGTGTTTCCTTTACTTGTATTGCTTTGTATTTCATTGTATTTGCTTGTAGCATTTTGATTATTGTTGTAATCATATTGTACGAGGTTTCTCCGCCTCCGACTTGTGTCGAGAAGGAGTGTTTATCATAGTGGTGTGTGATTGGCATCGCTAGGGTTCGTACGAACCCAATCCGTGGAGTAGGAACCGTTCGGTTCCGAACCACGTTAAATAGTAGTGTTTGCTTGTTGTATATTTCGTTATCACTATTACTTTTCTATTTCCGCTGCGCTAACGAAATTGTAAAAATGACATGCAATCGAATTCCATATACGAGCGAACTCTACGCTATTCACCCCCTCTAGCGGCTTCAAATATCCAACAATGTCCTCCTCGCGTTCCCAGGTGGCTTCTTCGTACCGTTGACTTTGCCACAGGACCTTCACTAAGGGCACCTCTTTATTCCTTAGTCTTTTGACTTCTCGGTCTAGTATTTGGATAGGCCGACTTTCATAACTTAGGTCCCCTTGAACTTGCACTGTTTGTGGCTCAATCACTTGGTCTGTACTGAAAATGCACTTCTTGAGCATCGAAACGTGGAACACGTTGTGAATAGCTGACATCTCTTGAGGCAACTCTAGCTCTTAAGCTACCTTGCCGACTCTCTTCAGTATCAGATATGGTCCCACATAGCGCGGACTCAGCTTACCCTTCTTTTCGAATCTCATCACTCCCTTCATAGGGGCTACCTTGAGGAATATCGAATCCCCGACTTCGAATTCCAACAGTCTACGCCGCATATCCGCATAGCTCTTTTGTCGGCTCTGAGCAATTTCAATTTTTTGGCGGATGTTCTGTATAGCTCGGGTGGTGTCGTTAATAAAATCTGTTTGGAGTCACATCCCCTTCTTTTCACCACCCTCGTACCAGCATATAGGAGATCTACATCTCCTCCCGTATAGAGCCTCGTAGGGTGTCATTCCAATAGTAGCTTGGTAGCTATTATTGTAGGCAAATTTTGCCAAGCATAAGTATCGACACCAGCTCCCTTTGAAATCCAAGGCGCAAGCTCGTAACATATCCTCAAGTACTTGGTTCACCCTTTCTGTCTGTCTGTCGGTCTGAGGATGAAAGACAGTACTGAATAATAGCTTCGTGTCAAGGGTCTTCTGAACACATTCCCAGAAATGGGAAATAAAGCGACCATCTCTATCAGAAATGATGGTCTTAGGAATCCCATGTAGTCTGATAATTCCCTAGCATATAATTGAGCAAGTTGCTCAGTCGAGTAGGTCATCTTGATTGCTAAGAAGTGGGCAGACTTCAGCCATGTCCATGCTTATGCTCACTAATGATCTTCCATGCCATGATATATATATATATGATGTTAACATGATGATAGTTAGGCTTTGTGTTAGTATTTTTGAGTGTTTGATTTCTTAAAAACCTCCCAACCAAGTTTCGGCCATGTCCATGCTTATGCTCACTAATGATCTTCCATGTCATGATATATGTATATATGATGTTAACATGATGATAGTTAGACTTTGTGTTAGTATGTTTGAGTGTTTGATTTCTTAAAAACCTCCCTTAGAAGTTTTGGCTTGTGTTAGTATGTTTGAGTGTTTGATTTCTTAAAAACCTCCCAACCAAGTTTCAGCCATGTCCATACTTATACTCACTAATGATCTTTCATGCCATGATATATATATATATATATATATGATGTTAACATGATGATAGTTAGACTTTGTGTTAGTATGTTTGAGTGTTTGATTTCTTAAAAACCTCCCAACCAAGTTTCGGCCATGTCCATGCTTATGCTCACTAATGATCTTCCATGCCATGATATATATATATATGATGTTAACATGATGATAGTTAGACTTTGTGTTAGTATGTTTGAGTGTTTGATTTCTTAAAAACCTCCCAACCAAGTTTCGGCCATGTCCACGCTTATGCTCACTAATGATCTTCCATGCCATGATATATGTATATATGATGTTACATGATGATAGTTAGACTTTGTGTTAGTATGTTTGAGTGTTTGATTTCTTAAAAACCTCCCTTAGAAGTTTTGGCCATGTCCATGCTTATGCTCACTAATGATCTTCCATGTCATGATATATATATATATATGATGTTAACATGATGATAGTTAGACCTTGTGTTAGTATGTTTGAGTGTTTGATTTCTTAAAAACCTCCCAACCAAGTTTCGGCCATGTCCATACTTATGCTCACTAATGATCTTCCATGCCATGATATATATATATATATATATATATATATATATATATATATATATATATATATATATCTATATATATATATATATATATATATATATATATATATATATATATATATATATATATATATATATATATATATATATATATATGTGATGTTAACATGATGATAGTTAGACTTTGTGTCAGTATGTTTGAGTGCTTGATTTCTTAAAAATCTCCCAACCAAGTTTCGGCCATGTCTATACTTATGCTCACTAATGATCTTCCATGCCATGATATATGTATATATGATGTTAACATGATGATAGTTAGACTTTGTGTTAGTATGTTTGAGTGTTTGATTTCTTAAAAACCTTCCTTAGAAGTTTCGGTAATGTCCTAGAACTAGGGTTAGGAAGAAATTCCAAGCCCTCTATGGTTGCTAAAAATCTCCCATGTTAGGTTGTGTGTGATGGTATTGGATACCATCCTTAAAACATGCTTATGTTTACTAATGATCTTCCATGTCATGCTATATATATACATGACATTGACATGATGATAGTTAGACTTTATGATAGCATGATTTGTTTATGCCACTACTTATGTCCATGTTAATTGTACTAATGTATGCTTATGTTATGCTCATTGTGTCATGATGTACACGCTTATGTTTCATGTCCACTAGGGCACACCTACATTATGCATGGCTCAAGTATGTATGATGAAATGCCTAAGAGATGTTTCCCTATGAATGGGGACTAAGAGCACTCTTTATGTTATGACAAAGAACATAATATGCTATTTTACTTTTGTATTGCTTGTACCGGACCCTAGAAAGGTCCATGGGATGGGCTCCTACGTGCCCTAGGTCGACGGTCATAGTACGGATCTAGTACGGGATGAGCTCCTAAGTTGCCCTAGGTCGACGGTCGTAGTACGGGCCTAATACCCTAGTAGGTTCGGGATTAGGTACCTCGGATCTATTTAGGGATGCACACAAAATGATGTATGTGGTACATTGTCGGGCCCTCATGTTGAGATTTATGTTTAAGTACCTATAAAATATATGTTTTCAAAGAACATCTTGCATATACCCATTTCATGTCTATGCGATTATCATATTTTTATGAATTCTAGTCCTTTGCTCCTAAATGATCATGTCACAACTTTTATATGAATGTTATGCCTATATGTTGTCTAGATGAACATGTCACTATTTTTATGAATTCTAGTCCTATGTTCCTAAATGATCATGTCACGACTTTTATATGAATGTTATGCCTATATGTTGTCTAGATGAACATGTCACTATTTTTATGAATTCTAGTCCTATGCTCCTAAATGATCATGTCACGACTTTTATATGAATGTTATGCCTATATGTTGTCTAGATGAACAAGTCACTATTTTTGTGAATTCTAGTCCTATGTTCCTAAATGATCATGTCACGACTTTTATATGAATGCTATGCCTATATGTTGTCTGGATGAACATGTCACTATTTTTATGAATTCTAGTCCTATGTTCCTAAATGATCATGTCACGACTTTTATATGAATGCTATGCCTATATGTTGTCTAGATGAACATGTCACTACTCTATGTCTAATCCCTGATGTATGACTTTTGTGAGTAGGAAAGGATCTTACTAAGCCTATGTGCTTATAGTTTCATGTTCTAAATGTGTGTGGTAGTGATATGGTGGAAGAGATCTGTTTTTTGTTCTAAGACTTATGCATGTTCTAAAGTTTTGCATGTTAATTGTTAAGAGTTGATCACTACTTGATGTTTTGATGGTTGCTACTTGGTATTAACTTAGACTTGTTTTGAGGGTTTATACTTGATGTGAACCTATACTCGTTTTGTTTTATGAAACCTTGGCATGTTAAGCACGTGATTTAGTTAACGAATTGCTAAGAACCTTCTTATCCTGATTGAATTGTTGGGCGATAGAGAACTATGTATCTAGATGATACTTTGAATTCCTCATTGATGTCCATGTACTCTATACATGTATTTAGGCTCCTATAACTCCATTATGTTAATTATCATAGACTTGAATCAAGTAATGTCCTTTATGAAATGATTATGCATGCTTAGTAGTCCACCTCCTACTCATAGTGTACTATAAGTTGCAGTTAAAAGAGCATGTAAAGTATGGCAGAAAGAAAAGCTTTAACCAATTATACCCATGCATGTTAAGCATACTCCCCTGAGATAAATGTTCGCCTGTTACATAGTTAAGAATGTAGAGATATTTGCATGGTTGAAGGTAAATGCATGTTCCATTTTTTTTTAAGTTTAAATTCTTCCGCTGTATATGCACGCATGTATATTCGCGTCGAAATTTATAGAAACTTAAAAATTTGTAATTTTTATATCTAATACAAAAACTACAAATTTAAAACAAATACAAGCTTCACACGTGACTCTGATACCACTGTTGGACTTTCCGAGCCGCAAAAATCTTTTTTTTTTGCATTGCGGAAACCTCGGAAGCCCGGCCACGGATCTGTGTGAAGATATAAAAAAACTAAACATGTATGTGTTTAAGTAAAAACCTAGATCTACCATAGATCTATATGATGAGAGCTTTACCCTCGTAGTGACGCCCTTCGCTTATCCCTCTCGTCCAAATACTTTGCCGGAACTCAAGAGTGTCAAGTGTACACTCCTCTATTGGTATCCACACGAACAAATGGTGGAGAAAAACAACCTAGAGTGTGCTAACACTCCTTGGAAGTTTCGGCCAAGATGAGGAATGGGAGAGAGCTTGAGGAAGAGCAAGGAAGAAGAAGATGGAGTTACACACCAAATGAATTCCATTCATCAAGTAAAGTGGCCGACCACTTCAATGGGTGGGGGTTACATGCATGCATGTAACTCCAAGAGCCAATAGCTCTTGGTCTTCCTCATGAGGTGGCACCTCATGATAAGTCCATGATGATGTGGAACATTATCATTGGCCGACCCCCATGCCAAGTCATCATGACATGGCAATTGGTCAAGTCAAAATTGACCATTCATCTTCCCTCTCAAGTCAAGTCAAACTTGACCTCTTATCTCCTATGGTTGATCAAATTTAACCACTTGATTCAAGTCAATTTGATTTAATGAATCTCTATTCATTAATTTAAATTGACTCAATGAATCAAATCTAAATTAGACTCGTTCAACACTTGAATCAAATTGAGTCTAACTCAATTAGTCTAATTTGGATTACTCTTAATCCAATTTGGTTCATCCCATGAACCTAATCATCATGGTTCATCATATGAACCTAATCTCCATCTAATTGCCCTTTGTGTGTGACCCTATAGGTTCTTGTAACGTTGGCAATGCTCCTAAACCGATTTAAGAGCATAAACAATGAGCGGTATCTAGCAACACATCATTGCTACCCAAGTTACAAGAATGTTGAGCTTCAATATCACCTTTGTGACTACTAATTGTGACTCTCACAATATGTGACAATGTCCCTCTATCCTTGACATCTAGATTGACCAATTGAGGCGTAGATCATGTCATCCTCGGTACAATCTATATCTTGAACTCCAAGTAGACTCACTCTAATCAAATGAGCTCAATATCTCATATTGACTCATTTGGGCATGACCATGCACTTTGTGGTCTCACTCTATCAAAAATAACGATGTCACTCCCGTCATATAGGAGGGATAGATCTCATCTACATCACTCACATCCCTTCGCATAATTTGTTACATACCTAGTGTAATCGCCTTTATAGTCCACCCATTTACGGGTGACGTTTGACGAAACCAAAGTATGCAACTCCTTAAGTAGGGAACCATGGTGACTTCAGGTCTAAGGACTAATAGTCATACTAATAGCCACATAAGAAAGTATATGACACTCATATAACGATCCATGATACTTTCTCATAGCGGGTCATTCAGTATACATTCTCCAATGCATACTCATGTGTCAACTTGATATCTCATATTCATGACTTGTGAGATCAAGTCATCGTGTTGACCTATATGCTAGTCTTTACGCATTAACATTGTCCCTGAATGTTAATACTTGACTAGGAATGATTAAGAGTAGTGTTCTCTATATCATCTCATTATCGATTCAACCAATCGATTGATATAAATAAGAACCTACTATTCAAGAACGTTATTATACTTAGTTATTTGACACCAATATAAGTAAATATAATAACCATGCCTTTATAAATAGGAATATGATACAATAAAGTCCATACAACAATTATCACATGATTGACTCTAGGACTTTCACTAACACTTATTTGGACAAGGTCACCAAGAAGATGAAGAAATGGGCTAACACAAAGATGTGACACAGAGAATTCAAGGAAAGTGATATCTCGTATCCTTGTGAAGATAGACCATGTGAAACTTTACAATAATTCAATTCCTAGTGAATTCGACACAAGGGATTATTTGGGCATCCTAGTGAAACTTCTACCCCAATAATTCAATTCCTTGTGAAAAGTACATAAGGGACGATTGGAAGAAGGTCCCTTCTCAATCACCAAACATATGGGAAAAGTATCTTACAAAGTTCAACTTTTGACAAAGCTTAAGATCATCAAGGTATTAAATATTGACCATTCCATTCGGAACAGATGACATAGATCCCACACTAACACATGCACAAGATATGCGGATAAAAAATGTAGGACAAAAAAGAAGCAACAACGGTGGGAATTGAATTGCAATTCGTGATCGCAATCTTGCTACGGAAATGCAATCGCGATCGCATTGTGGGAACACAATCGTGATTGCACTGTAAGATCGGGAACACGATCACAATCGCATTGTGGGAATGCAAGCACGATCACAGTGTGGGAATGCAATCGCGATCGCACTACGAGAATGCGATTGCATTCGCGATCGTACTATGGGAACACGATTCGAGCTCGATTGCACTGTAGAAACGCGATCGCATTATGGGAATGTAATCGTGATTGCACTGCGGGAATGCAATCGTGATTGTACTGCGGGAATAAATCGCGATTGCGCTGTGAGATCGGGAACTCAATCGCAATTGTGCTGCATGATCGTGATCGTACAGCGCCATTGCGATCGAAATTGGATTAGAAATTAATAAAAATATAATTTATAAAATTAATTCATATATAAATTATAATTAAATAAATTATTAATTAAAAAATATATAATATAAATTAATTAAACTGTAAATTTTAATTAAATAAATTATTTATTAATTAATATAATTATATAAATTTATATTTTATTTTTTTTAAAAAAAGATATTTTTATTAAAATTCTAAATTTGAATTTATAATTTATTTAAAATTAAATCTTAAATTCTTTTTTAAAAAATAACTAAAATTTCAAAAAAATTGAAATAATTTTATAATTTTATAAAGAAATTTAGAAGAAATCCAAATATACTTAATGATTAAACTTTAGATCAAATGAATAATAAACGTTTTAAATAATTAAATATTAATATTTTTTAAAAAATCAAAATAGTATCGAAACTGTATCGGACTAAAATTTCGGTACAGATCTAAATCTTGCTTAAAATTATCGTATATTTCGTGGAAAAGTCCTAAACTTTATCACGAAGATAATTGTTGTCACCTCCTTTAATAAAATATATGGAGTGCATTATTTGGGACAAACCAATTCAGAGAAAAGAAATTCCAGACTACACCAAATACTTAGTAAAATAGAAGAACCTACTGGACACTATGGCACGTTGAGAACAAGAGGATGCTTTATGACAATTCACTAAGCCCGTAAGTCCTACGAGGAAGATAACATCCTGAGAATGTCACGAGCTTAGATGAGCAAAATTAATGTCACATGTCACGCTCCGAGAGCATGCCGAACCGAAAATCAAACGGACAGCACCTCCTCTGTACATGGCAATATTTCGGATTAATACAAGGCCCGTAGGCCACAACAATAACAACATATACATATAAGAATATAACAACATAACGAAAACACAACGGAAACAACACGACAACAATACAATCCCACAGAGTGCATACCGGTATGACTAACACCAGAACATAAAGAAGCCTCGTCAAAACCCGCACCAACATGTGCGTACATCACATAACACACAACACCACGATAAACTCAGAATACATAACCAAAACATACGAAAGACTCAAAACTCGGACTCTCGGAGTTGAGATGAGGTGTCAGCTAGCTGTGCTCCAAGTCCATCACAAAGTCGGCTACCTGTTACCTGGGCGACAGAAAACCCAGGATCCGCGGGGGGTGATGAGTAAAACTCAGCAGGTAATAGAAAACATGTATATATATCATATCACATGTATTTCGACAACATAATCTAGATGTACAACAGGTATATCAGCATAGTATATAAATACAAACATATACCGTCTAACTGAAATGAATAACATAAAATGCAGACATACCTGAAGTCTGCTACGCTACTCTGATCCAACCTGAATATATATCCAACATATATATAACAGGTAGAGTAATACCAACACATAATCTACTCATGCTACAGGTCAAGGTATCTATGGTCTGTCTAACACATACCAATATCCGACTCCATCGTATAACAAATGTAAGAGACATGCATGAATATGATGTCCACCCAAATGCAGCAAGCATAGTACAAACAAATGCAACATCACAATAATCATATATATATAGACTGTATCTATATATATATTAATCTCAGCCATCCATATATATATATATACATGCATATACGTATATATATATGGTAATATGCAAAGCGTCATCAGATACGGCTATGCAGCATGCATGGTCATGTCGGCTCACCCTAAAGCTACCACGACCCCAGTGTGGCCTCGGTGGCTCGAGCATGACAACTGTCCCAACTCAACACCAACCACTACTCTCGAGTGGCCGAGTGGGCAGTATAATCGAGTAGCATATAAGCGTAAAGAGCAAGCTACACGATGAGGGTCCCTGCTGTTGGTCACTCCGACAGTCACTACCCATGAGTGGTCGAGTACCACACACGCAGGACTACGACACGCAAATCCAACTACCACCGTCTATAGTGGTAGAGTGCGGCACCACAATGCTCTGCCCTCCCACGGGTGACTCCTCCTATGAGTAACCGTGGAGGCAGGATGACTGACGACCCTCTCAACCACAAGGGAGACCTCGTCGCCAGCGTGCATGTAAATGTATGAATGCAATGTCTCATATACAGACATCCACCATAGACTCTTTATCCTGTAGAGAGTCATACCAATCTACTCGACGCACTCTCTATCCTGTAGAGAGTCGTACTCAACTGATCATAATACTCTCTATCCTGTAGAGAGTCATACTAATCTACTCGACGCACTCTCTATCCTGTAGAGAGTCGTACTCATCTGATTATAACAAGCTAGGACCACCGGTCCATAGCGATACCCTAAGTATCATTCCTCTGACCCTTTTACACAACATATGTTCGGTGGTAACATACAACCTAAGGGTACTAGAACTAACCCTAGGTTAAAGTCCTTATCTACCTACGGATGACCTTTTTTCCCAATGTACAATCAGGTTGTCATCCGGACTTTACCATTTGCACTTAACTTAAACAAATTCTAAGTTACTTGCATCACCTATATGTATAACTCCTAATCATGATAAAATAAACATGATATCAGCAATAGAGTTAATAACCAACGGTAAAGGATCAAGCATATGATAAAAAGAACAGGGTCAAGGTAATATGAACACCTAACATGCTCATATCAATGACTAAATCTGAATGAAATACAACTACCCGGACCAGGTAGGAAATTACCCACCTGCTTTGTAGACACCAATCGTCTTCACATCCGTGAATGTCTCGACCCAAAATCCTGCAACGTGCAATTATGCATATCAATAGATCTCTAGCATAACCCTAAATCAATCCAAATTCTGATTAGTTAACCCCTACTACTCATTACCTTTATGAATTCATATAATTCACGGTTTCATATAATTCACGGTCATCTTTAAGATACCCAAACACTAAATATAAATTTACAAATGGAACTAATAGTAAACTAGCAATAGATCTAGATCACATCCTTAATACCTAGATTACATTTTCCTCACTAGGTTCCTTTTAACCATTTATTCTTGAATAAATACTAGATTAACTGTCAATAAATCATAAACTACTATATCATGTTCAAATCTGAATTTTACCTCATCTGATCCAATCAAATCAACCACAGCTTCTTGATCGGCTTAATCCAGATGAACTGAAAGCAACTTCCAAACTCAAAATATTAGACACCTGATAATTAGATCATAAGAAACTTACGAGTTGCTTTACATACCTCCACCCCAAACCGCCGGACTGTGTCAAGTCCGTGCTCACCTTCGATCTTGCTGTGGACTCACCGACGAAAACATCGGCTATTACCAGCTCTGCCTCCCACCAAGATCATCAAATGGTGCACCGAGCTCCTCCCTCTTCGATCCGAGATTGAGGAGATGACTGGTGGATGAGATCACAAATCCCAACTCACGATGAAGGCAATATAGTGCTCATAGTCGACGGAGCTACAACTCCAAATGACAACACAAGAGGCTGATAATCGAAGGGGACGACGGTGATGGAGCAGCAACCAAATCCAGTAGCGACGAGTGGTTGGGCGGTGTAGTCTGGTCGCGTGACACTGCGACAGGGGCTGCGACTCGGTGAGTGCGATCTGACTTGGGAAAAGGCCGATGGCAGATGAATCTCGCGGCGAGGGGAAAACAGCCACAACAACGATGAATGTGGAGACAGGCTTGAGCGTCGGCGGCAAAGAGACAGCCCTAGGGCGGCGGCAGTCGATCCCTCGCGGCAGTGGCGTGTGCTCGTGAGAAGAGGTGCGGCTTGGCGACGACGGCTGACAAGGGGGGGAAACGAAAGTGACGGCGACGAGGCGTCGCTGTGCTCGCGCGTAGGGCCGGGACGACACGAGGTGCTCTGCTCGGGGTAGCGAGCGGCTGTGGATGGTCGCGGCACGGCGACAACGAGTTCGGCCGGAGATCGCTGGATCTACACCGGCGGCAGCAGCACAGCTCTCTCCCTCGCGGCGGCGGCGAGTTGAGTTCAGGTGGCGTCGGCACTCGCTGCTGTTGGATCGGAGGAAACGGAAGCCGGCGGCGGTGAGGTGGCTGATGGCAGCGACTGGCCGGAAGGTGGAAAAGGGAATGGCGGAAGGGCACTACGGCGAGGATGAGAAGGAGAGAAAGGGAGCGTCGGGGAAGAGGAACGGCGCGATTTGGGAATTAAGGGGAAACGGAAAGAAAATAAAGGGTTTTAATTAAACCCATTAATTCCTTGCAGATAGTTTAAACAGGCTTTACAAAAGTCTATCTGCTTTATCCCCGTGAAATGTCTATAACACTTCCGTTTAAATCCAGAAAAATTTCTATAAATTTCTGAAAAATTCTATAGGACAACTTCTTAATTAACAAGGGTATTTTCTATTATATATATATATATATATATATATATATATATATATATATATATATATATATATATATATTTCCAGTATTTTACATCACAGCCCATCCAATTTTAAGCCGCAGACCATTCATCGACGACCCGATCTCTTAGCCCATGGTCTCGACTCTCCATCATGATTTATTTTAAGATCATTTTGGATATCTTTCTAGACACTTATTGTCATATAGATATGGATTTTTTTTAGAATTTTATAAACGTCTAGATAATATATACAAGAATCTTCTAGGCTAACAATGCCTACCAATGTATTAAATTGATTCCAATTGTCTATTTAAGGGGAGGATATCTATAAATATCTTCCCCTTTTTAACTTCTAATTCTTCCTTCAATCTCTCTTGACGATTTAGACACAATAAGTTATCTAAGTCTTGCATTAGTAAGTAAGTGCTACTTAGTTCATATTAGATTGAGGACGGGCTCTCATGTATTGACGTAGTTGATAATTACATGAGTATTTGTCATATGAGATTTTGAAATCAATTCTAAGTGGGTGTGAAATATATCATTATATTGGATATTCTTGACCTCTTCCCATAAAAGGGGATCACTATGTCAAGATAAAATCCTATGTGATTTATCATCTTTCATTAAATTGGAAGATCGACTATGAAGAATATTTGATATGAACATTATCACATTTTTTTACCCTAGATTAAGATTGAGGGTGAGATCAAGCTTGTTGATCATGGATAATACAACAAGATTAGACTCGAGTAGAACCAAGCCCAACAGACAACTGAATTTACAAATGCCCTTGTCAATTAAGTCCACCGAACCCCACTCATGCATAAGATTCTCAACCGTGGCTGTCTTCTTCCCAGGTGCGCATGCAAAATTTAAAATAAAAATATTGCAGCTTTAGGCTCTGTCGTTCCCCATTTACTGAGTTCAGAAGAGAGAACAAAGTGGACAAGGATTAGCATGCTGAAGAATTGTAATAATCACCGTCTTTAAAGGCACTTTATTTATGCAGAGTAGTTCACACACGATAAGGACATGAGAGAGAGATAAATTGATAGTAGTTTTTTGAATTGAGCAAGTTACAAGGCATTCTCAGTGGTTCATTTCTTTAAGATATCAAGTGTAGGAAGTGGCACAAGTGTGTGCAAAGGAGAATGCATGCACTTAAAGTTGATTCTTTCAAGCATTTCCTTCACTTTGATAGGCTGCCTTTTCTTTATTTAATAATTGGGTAGAAAATTATAAAGGTGTTCCTTTAAATTGAAACAATGTGGCTAGATGGTTTTGTGATTTTTAATTTTAGGATTTTACTTTATCTAGAGTTTTAGGATGCGTATGATTCGAGTTACAATATATAATCTTGATAATGTGATTACTAAGTAATTACATTATCAAAGTTATAGAGAATAAAATATTATCAAATATTATTTGATTCAATCCGAAATAATACAATCAAAATTTATTTATTTGGAGATTTTAAATCATCATCTAATTTAATATTTTATTGTATTACTCTTTATACAAATTTAATTAGATATTCTTTTAAAAATTCAATATACATTTTTATTATAATTTTTTAAAAAAATATTAAAATATTTTTTAATTATAAAAATATCTAAATCATATCCATGCAAAATAAAATTTATGTACATCTGAGCCAATTGAAATTTCATAAATGGACAGAGATATTTTTATTCCAATAAGTAAAAATCGAAGGTTAATATTGAAAATAAAATTTCTTAATCCCAGAATAAACGAATACCTCTCTTTTCTTAGGTTTTTCAATTCCGGGTTATATGTCCCCGTATATCCTTATTTGTTAACGTGTCAGGCATTCTTCATTACTTGATTATCGTTCAAAATTTAAATCAAATAAATTTTTTATTAATAATCTTGAATGAATAATTAAGGTTATCTCCAATAATTTCGAACCAAACAACCCCTTAGAATTTGTTGTTTAGGATGCTTTATTTATTTATTTTTTGGACTTCCATTCTTTTAAGTCCATGTAGTTGTCATTGTCAGAGTCCCAATGCATTAACAGTATCAGTTGGATCTAAACCCAAAGAAATCATAAAATAAATAATAATTTCAAACCTCCTCTCTCGTATTTTGGTTTTATTTCTTTTATTTAGTTTTTTTTAAAATACATATAGCAATTTTGCGGAAATGGCTATGTAGGCTTATATTAGTCAACTTTCACAAACAAGCATTTTTTTTATGTTCCATGGTGCTAATCCAATCGTTCCATGCCATAATTTTAGGGAGTTTAGGATTGCATGGCAGTTCAAACAACACTACAAAAAAAATATCAAATTGACGATAAAATTTAGCAATGAAAAAAATTTATTGTAAATCTATAACAAAAATCACGATGAATTTTAAATTTCGTCACAAATTAGTAATGAAATTTATAACAAAAATTTTTTTGTTGCAAAATTATTTAAATTTCAACAATTAATTTTTGTCACAAAATTTGTTGTAAATTCGCGACGAAAATGATTTTTAGTCGTCAATTTGCGACGAAACAATATTTTTGTCACAAATTTTTGTAACGAATTTTAAATTTGTTATAAATTCTGCAACGAATTAAATTTTCGTTGTAAAAATTTACAACGAATACAAAAATCGTTGCAAAAATTTGCAACGAAATTTCTTTCGTTGCAAATTAGCAATGAATCTAAAATTCATTATCAAAATTAGCAACGAATTCAATTCGTTGAAAATTTCCCATCAAATTTGGTGACAAAAAATTTTCGACGAAAAATTTCAATTATTTTGGCAGGGTGGGAATTATAATTTTTGTAGCTCTCGCGGCGATCGCATTGCCTCGCATGCGACCCAGTGAGCTCATGCATTCGCGAGGTGAGGCGACATTCGCACTTTGCGCGATTGCCGCTTAATTTGGCATGGGAGTACGACTTGGGTGATTAATTGTCGTCCCAACTGGAGCATTTGTTCCAGACACCACATGCACAATTAAATTGGGTCGTTCATCATCGTAACAATAGAGTTAAAATGTTATTCAAATTATATAAATCAGTATAATGTATAATATGTTGGTGCAGTGAGGCACCGAAATCGAACCTGTGTTTTGATTATAGCAAAGACACAAAAGTTAAGTCTATTTTGTTTTCTCACGAGCTGAATCGAGTGTGCAGAAGATTGATATAGCTGGAGCTGAAGGCTAGCGACACCCGGAGGAAGCCGCGGTAGTCGGGCGATACTCGAGTTACTTCGGAGGGAGCCGAAGGAATCGAGTGGAAGGCCGGAAGCAAAAGCGACACGTAAGTATCGAGGTAAGCTCGTGTGTGCGAGAGTAAGTAAGGTTGTATCCTCTTTACGGGGATGATCTTAAGCGTAGATCCGACCAAAGACATCTTATAGATGGTCTAGGTCGAGATCGGATGGTCGACGACCATCAAAATTATGTTTTTATTGAGCTAACTTTGACTTGCAGCAAGCATCAGTCGACTGCCAGCTTGGAGGACTCGACTGCCGTGTATCGATCATTTGAAGGTTATCAATCGTGATGCCATGATCATCGATCGATGATCAAGGCTTATCACTCCACCTCAAAGCGGTTTGGTGTCCATTTGTGATTGGTTGAAGACCCACTCGAAAGGGGCTCAAAGGCTATAAAGGAGGGCCAAACCTAGGGTTTCATCAACAATTCTAAGTGCTCAAAAGCCTCCGTTCTACTGCAACTCTCGACAACGAAGTCCTTCCATTCCGACGTCTAGGTTTAAGTTTCTTTATTATTATGCGTCGGTCTTAGTTTTGTTATCAGTTTGTCATTTATATTTCCGAGCTTTTATCATTATCACGAGGAGAGGGAGTGTCCCTCTACCTCAAGTTTTGTGGTTTCTTCTTGTATCGATTAACTCCTACCTCTAACGAGGAGGAGTTCCTTTAGTGCTTTTGCCCTCCGTCGTGGTCAAGGACCACTAGGGCCTTAGTAGTAGCCTTGACTCTGAACCAAGTAAATCTCTTGTGTCTATTGTCTCCTTTACTTTTTGTTTTGCTTATCTTTCCGCTGCATATAAGTTTTCTTTTAAAAGCGAGTTAAATGCGAGAAAAATTTTCTTTCGCTATTCACCCCCCCTCTAGCGAACCGCATTGATCCAACAATTGATATCAGAGCCGGGGGCGCTTAGATTTGGTGAAACCACCAATCTAACATTTTTTTTTTACAGATTTGTTTTTCGCTCGTTTAAATTTTTTTCCCGCACTACTAATCCAAGACGAAGTCTTGGTACTCTTCGTTTGATTTTGTTTTGCAAGTATTCGCTTTTGGAGTAGCCGACGGTCAAACGGGCATAACTTTTCGTACAAGTTGACCCACGACACGGTCTACCTACCAAATCGAAGCCCTCGCAGAGATCTACACTTCTTATGGGGTTTACCCCCGTAACAAGCTATTTTCATCCTCAAAAAATGACGTTTAGTAGCCTTTCGGGGACATCGAAGACGCAAGTCTTGGTACTTTCGTGTGTTTTTGTTGTTGCTAGGTTTTCATTTTAGTCTCCTTGTCTTTTTGTTCTAATGGCCCATCTCGAGGGTTTTAGCACCGTCCGACCTCCGTTTTACAACGGAGATGATTTCCGTTACTGGAAAGGTCGGATGGAATGCTTTCTCAAAACCCAAATTGAGATGTGGATCATAATTCAAACGGGTTTCACACTTCCGACCAATGAAGTGGGTGACTCCTTGGATTATGATCAATGGACCGTTGCAACAAAACGACAAGTCGAAGCCGACGCCAAGGCGACACAAATCCTCCAATGTGGCCTATCCAAGGAGGAGCTAAATCGCGTCGGCCCCTTTATAAGCGCAAAGGATCTTTGGACAAAACTAATCGAGTTACACGAAGGATCGGATCAAGCTAAGGTTTGCAAACGTGATTTGTTATTCAATAAATTGTACACACTAAAAATGCAGGAACACGAGTCCGCGACGCAACTCCATGCCCGTGTCCAAGACATAGTCAACAACCTACACGCAATCGGGCAAAAGGTCGAAAACCGCGACCTTATAAGGTATGTCCTAAACTCTTTTCCGAGGACTACCTTATGGGCATCCATGGTTGATGCCTATAAGGTCTCCAAGGATCTTTCTAAAATTAGGTTAGATGAACTCTTTTCCGATTTCGAATTACATGAACAATCCAACTCGGAACCCGAGAGGGGTATAGCCTTGTTTGCAGGTTCAAAGAAGAAGAAAATCGCAAGCAAGCCACCACCAACCGAGGAGGAAGACGAGTCCGAAGAAGAAGTTGACCCGGAGTTGACTGTCGAACTAATGAACCTAGCTCGAAGGATAGCCAAGGGACGAAAGCGAACCACGACTCGACCCAACCAAGGTAAGCCTAAAAGTTCTAACATTAGGTGTTATGAGTGCAACAGGTTTGGACATATCAAGTCCGAGTGCCCCAAGCTCAACCACCAAGCACCTAAGCATAAGAAGGCCCTCAACGCGACATGGGAAGAAGCGTCATCCGAAGAAGACGAAGACCACGTCTTCATGGCGAAATCAATTGAGTCAGACATGGAGACCGAACTTGAGTCAGAACCTAAGGATGACTCGGACTACGAAGCTACGTTCAAGTCAAGCCACGGATACGCATCCGGTTCAAAAGATACCTTTAAGGTGAGTCGAGCTTTATTTAATACTTTACATAATATGGTTAGGTTTTTGTCTAGGAAGTTAGCTAAGTCCGAGTCCAAGGTCGAGACCCTTGTTGAGGAGGTTAAACTCCTCAAACACGAGGTCTCCCTAACCTCTTCGACTAGTCGAGTTCAAGAGAAGGACTCAACTCGAGTTGAACAGCTCGAAGTTGAGAACTCTCTCTTGAAAAGTCAAGTCGAAGATCTTAGGAACACGTTGGAAAGGTTCACTTCGGGATCCAAAGGACTTGACCTCCTACTTGGATCTCAAAGGGCCGTGTACAACAAAAATTTGGACTCGGGTTTAACTCAAACACGACTAATAGGTCGTATATATCGATTGTAAGTCGACATAAGAAACATGTCCAAGCATGGGTCCCTAAGAACTTTTTGATTTCAACTCTAGGATCCAACCCGTCTTTGGGTTCCCATAGGACCAAATCCACTATGTGGATAGACCGAACCGATTCAACGGTCTAGGGGAGCCGACAAAACATGTTTGTGCTTTAACTTAGAAATTGCATGTTTTAACTTAGAATGTTTATGCTTTAACTTAGAAATTGCATGCTTTAACTTAGAAAGTTTGTACTTTAAAACTTGTGAACTCACTTAGAACAAAAACATAACCAACTAAAATTTTTCGAAAAGATTGAGCCTCGGGGAGCCTCTTTTCAAAAACATAACCAACTAAAATTCTTCGAAAAGATTGAGCCTCGGGGAGCCTCTTTTCAAAAATAACTAGTTAGACGAGGAAATAATTTTAGGTAAGTCAAGTCATCATTTTCTTGAAAATGGCTTTGTCTAAGGAAGTGGTCGATGATCCGATAAAAGAAGGCCCTCGTGCCTCGCCACGACAAGCCATGATCTTGAAAAGGTAAACTTGACAAGCCTAGGTTAAATCCAAATCTAACATAAAATTACTTGAACCTAAATCCACTTAATCAACTTAATTAGAAGTCATCTCAAAATAAACACATAAGTATAACATGCTTGATCATATAGACTCCGAGATGACCTAGGGTTAACAACTTACAACCAATTTTCTTAACAAAATCTAACATCCAATCCAACCACCTTGTGTGTAGGATCAATGGATGTTGACAGTGATTGCTCCCACATGACCAGGATCAACTCAAATTCATAAGCTTGATTCAAGCGACAAGGATCGGTAGCCTTTGGGAATAAGCGGCAAGCTCAAAATCATCGGATCAGGTGATATCGAGCTTAACACGAATTTTGTTATTAAAAATGTATATTACTTCTAGAGAATTTTGAAGATAACTTACTTAGTGTAAGCCAATTGTGTGATAATAACTATAAGGTTATATTTCTAGAAAATGAATGCGTAATTAATACCAACGAAACCTCTGAAATAATTCTTAAAGGAACTAGAAATAACAACATTTATACGATCAATTTAACCAACTCCTCAACTAAGTGTCTTATGACACGGCAAGAGGAATCATGGTTGTTGCACCGACGACTCGGTCACTCGCACCCAAGACTCGTCCACATGTTGAGTCAGATTGGCTTAGTCAGAGGCTTACCCAACCTCAACAACTTGGTTAATAAAATCTGTAATGCTTGTCAACAAGGAAAACAACCTAGGACACAACACAAGTTAACTAACCAGAACGAACCTCAAGTGTACTTGAGCTCCTGCATATGGATCTATTCGATTCACATGGAGCCAAGTCACTCAATAGAAGTCAATATTGCTTAGTCATAATTGACGACTACTCGAGTTTACAGGTTAGGTTCATCAAACATAAAAATGATACCCTAGATCAATTAATCAATCTATTCAAATTAATCGAGAATCAAAAAGACCTTAAGGTTAAAAGACTTAGAAGCGATCATGGTGGTGAATTCGAAAATCAAAGGTTCACCGACTTCTGTAACCTAAACGGATACCACCATGAATTCTCTTGCCCTAGGACCCCTCAGCAAAATGGCCTAGTGGAGCGGAAAAACTGAACTCTACAAGAAGCCGCTAGGACCATGTTGAACGAATACGACCTACCCGATAGGTTTTGGGCAGAAGCCGTTAGCACGGCTTGCTATGTCCAAAATAGGATCCTTATGGTAAAGAGGCACCTTAAGACCTCGTACGAGATTTATCACGATAAAATACCTAACATCAAGTACTTTAGGGTATTTGGGTGTAAGGTACATATCCTAAACACTAAGGATTACCTAGGAAAATTTACATCCAAAACCACGACCGGAATCTTTCTAGGATACTCGACTACAAGTAGAGCTTATAGAGTATATAACCACGACACCCTTAGAGTCGAGGAGACTATCAATGTAGTATTCGATGAAGGACATGAACCTACAAAACCCTCGGCAACCCCAATTAGCGAGCCGATTCATACTAGACCTTACTCGATCAGGAGATCGGGTCTAGTGTTAATCTAACCTAAGTCAACCTAGTCACTCTATTGATCAAGTGATAGATGACTCCAACTAAACTAGTGTTCAAACCAAGTCACCCCATTGATCAAGCATTAGGTGACACAAACCCAACCCAATCTAGGACTCGGACTAACCACCCTATCGATCAAGTGATAGGAGATCCTAATCTAGGAGTTCGAACTAGAGCATCCTATAGGAACCTTAGTCAAATTTCCTTAATTTCAAAGATAGAACCCAAATCAATTGAACAAGCTCTTCTTGATCCCGATTGGATTATTGCAATGCAAGAAGAGCTAGCTCAATTTACTAGGAATGAGGTGTGGGAATTAGTACCACCACCTAAAGACAAAACGATAATTGGAACAAGGTGGGTGTTTCGAAATAAGCTTGATGATAAAGGTGAAGTAGTTAGAAACAAGGCTCGGTTAGTCGCCAAAGGATTTAGCCAAGTCGAAGGCTTAGATTACGATGAAACCTATGCCCCAGTAGCTAGACTCGAATCCATTCGAATGTTGCTAGCTTATGCCGCACATCGAGGATTTAAGCTGTTTCAAATGGATGTTAAGTCGGCATTCCTAAATGGATACATTAAAGAAGAAGTTTATGTTAGCCAACCCCCCGGATTCGAAAATCTAGATAAACCCGACCATGTTCTAAAACTTAAGAAAGCTCTCTATGGACTTAAACAAGCTACTCGAGCTTGGTACGAGAGACTTTCAATCCATCTTAAGTCAAAAGGGTTTAACCAAGGCTTAGTTGACCCAACTCTCTTTGTAAAAACCTTAGGTAAAGAAATATTCATAGCTCAAATTTACGTAGATGATATAATTTTTGGAACCTCTAACTCAGCCTTACTAAATGAGTTCGTTTCGCTCATGGAAAGTGAGTTCGAAATGAACTTGGTAGGCGAGTTAAGTTTCTTTTTAGGTCTACAAATTAAACAAACTAAGGATGGTATATACCTATATCAACAAAAATACACTAAGTGTTGGATCGATTTGAGCGCTAGAGGGGGGGGTGAATAGCGATAAGAAAAAACTTTTCGTAATCGTTCGAATTGGCACGAGTAAAAGCAGCGGAAAGATAGCAATAAATAAATAAAAACACGAGGGGTTTTTACTTGGTTCGTAGCCTACGGCTACTACTCCAAGGCCCTAATGGTCCTTGACCACGCACGGAGGGCAAATATTAAACGAACTCCTTCTCGATAGAGATAGGAGTTAAGCGAATACAAAAACTCAATAAAGATTCAAGGTAGAGGGACACTCCCCCTCTCCTTGATATGATTTAAAGCTTGAAAATAAAGACAACTTATACAAAATTAAAGATTATACCGACGACTTCAAGGATTGGAGGTTGAAGCTTTAGTCGTCGCCTCTGCAGCCCTTCGAGGGATGTCGGAGCGGAGCGTGGAAGCTTTTGAATTGATGAAAAACCCTAGGTTTGGCCCTCCTTTATAGCCTTTAAGCCCTCAACGAATGGGTCTTCAACCAATCACAAATGGGCACAAAACTCCTTGAAAAATGGTGATAAAGCTTGACTCCTCGAGGTGATTTTTTGACCACCGGTTGAAGCTGGCGGTTGAGCTGCCGGTTGAATCGGCCGGTTGAATCGCCGGTTGAACTGGCGGTTGAACTGGCGACCACGATTTTTGACTAAAAAAGGAGTTTAGCTCAAAATACAAGTGAATTCGACGGCCACTTGTCGTCCGATCTCAACATAGACCTTCCATGGGAAGTCTTGGGTTGGATCGTCGCCTAAGGACGTCCCCGTACAAAGGACACGACCTCACTTACGCTTGCACACACGAGCTTACCTCGATACTTACTTGTCACTTTTGCTTCCGGCCTTCCACTCGATTCCTTCAGCTCCCTCCGAAGTACCTCGAGTGTCGCCCGACCACCGCGGCTTCCTCCGGGTGTCGCTAGCCTTCAGCTCCAGCATTGAGACTTTTCTGCACACTTGATTTAGCTCGTGAGATAACAATATAAGCTTAACTTTGTATCGTTTGCTATAATCAAAACATAGGTTCGACTTAGGTGCCCACTGCACCAACAATCTCCCCCTTTTTGATTTATGGCAAACCCACATACAAAGTTAAGCAAGCATGAAGAATAATAATGTGCATGAGAGAAAAAAAATGAAGATTAAGTTGGAGTAGTAAGGATTTTCTTCAAGTACTCCCCCTTGAGGAAACCTCCCCCTTGACCGAGGGTGAGTCTTTGAAGAAAGACCTTAATCCTCCCCCTTGAGGGTTGCTTTAAGTAATTAACATTACTTAAAATTAGCTTTAGTAAAACGTTTTAAAATTAGCTTTAGTAAAACGTTTTAGTTAAGCCCTTTCTACCCCTTAAGTAAAACACTAACGACATAAATAAGTTAAGAATTCTCTTAACTTGGCCTTTTGTCAAAAGTTAAATAAGTTCTCAAAACCTAAAGTTAACTTTTGGTTTAAACATGAAGTAAGAGTTAAGTTATCAAAAATTTGAAAAATTTGACCCCTTAACTTTGGCCTTTTTCTCCCCCTTTTGCCGTATATCGAAAAGAGTAAGGGGTGTGTGGAAATCAAAATAATTGATAAATTTAAAGTCCAAGCATGTTCCACATTTTTTTATTAAAAAAATAATATATTGAAAATAAGCTCATCTATGAAATGTTCGACTCATATTTGGCTTGATTGATATGAAGGATCAAGTCTGGTCGAGTCGGTTAGTATGTATGATTATACTCCATGGTTCATAGCGATGCACTAGCTCTACATCGGAACCTGAGGAGTAAGGTCCTAACATCTCACGCCCATCTACGTGGCTAAGTACACAAACACATTAGTCCTATGTGTTGTGAGATGTATTGGCTCCTTAAATCTATAGGTGCATGATATCTAAGGTATGACCTATGCTAGTTTCATGAAAAAGTAAGAAATAGTAGTAATATAATTTGCAAAACCTATTCTATTACGCACATGCCTAATTTTCGTCTCAAGAGACTAAATTCTTCGGGTAGTGGTTTAGTAAATATATGCGCTAGGTTAGACTTGAGTCAACATATTCGAGTTGTATGGAGCCGTTGGCTACATGTTCTCGAATGAAATGGTGTTTTACCTCTATATGCTTTGTCCTTGAATGGCATATAGGGTTCTTAGTTAGATTTATCGAACTTATGTTGTCTACAAAAATTTTAGTTTTGGTGAAGTCCAACCTAAAGTCTCGGAGAGTGTGCTTCATCCAAAGAAGCTGAGTTACACACTCACCCATCGCAACGTATTCGGCTTCGGTGGTAGATAAGGCAACACAATGTTGCTTCCTACTGCACCAACTCACTAGACTTGAGCCGAGTAGTTGACAACAACCACTCGTGCTCTTTCTATCGAGTTTACTACCGGCATAATCCGAATCGGAGTAGCCGATTAGTTCGAACTCCGTAGATCTAGGGTACCAAATACCAACGTTAAGTGTACCCTTAAGATATCTAAGGATACGCTTAACTAGGGTTAGGTGAGACTCCTTAGCACAGGTTTGAAACCTGGCGCACATACTTACTGTGAATAGGATGTCGGGTCGACTCGCAGTTAAGTATAGGAGACTTCCTATCGCGCTCCTATAGTACTTTAAGTCAATGGACTTACTTTCTAGGTCTTCTCCTATGTTAACATTAATCGCCATTGGGGTGTTTATTATCTTAGCGTCTTGCATTCCAAATCTTTTAATTAACTCCTTAGTGTATTTTTGTTGATATAGGTATATACCATCCTTAGTTTGTTTAATTTGTAGACCTAAAAAGAAACTTAACTCGCCTACTAAGTTCATTTCAAACTCACTTTCCATGAGTGAAACGAACTCGTTTAGTAAGGCTGAGTTAGAGGTTCCAAAAATTATATCGTCTACGTAAATTTGAGCTATGAATATTTCTTTACCTAAGGTTTTTACGAAGAGAGTTGGGTCAACTAAGCCTTGGTTAAACCCTTTTGACTTGAGATGGATTGAAAGTCTCTCGTACCAAGCTCGAGGAGCTTGTTTAAGTCCATAGAGAGCTTTCTTAAGTTTTAGAACATGGTCGGGTTTATCTAGATTTTCGAATCCGGGGGGTTGGCTAACATAAACTTCTTCTTTAATGTATCCATTTAGGAATGTCGACTTAACATCCATTTGAAACAGCTTAAATCCTCGATGTGCGGCATAAGCTAGCAACATTCGAATGGATTCGAGTCTAGCTACTGGGGCATAGGTTTCGTCGTAATCTAAGCCTTCGACTTGACTAAACCCTTTGGCGACTAACCTAGCCTTGTTTCTAACTACTTCACCTTTATCATCAAGCTTATTTCTAAACACCCACCTTGTTCCAATTATCGTTTTGTCTTTAGGTGGTGGTACTAATTCCCACACTTCATTCCTAGTAAATTGAGCTAGCTCTTTTTGCATTGCAATAATCCAATCGGGATCAAGAAGAGCTTGTTCAATTGATTTGGGTTCTATCTTTGAAATTAAGGAAATTTGACTAAGGTTCCTATAGGATGCTCTAGTTCGAACTCCTAGATTAGGATCTCCTATCACTTGATCGATAGGGTGGTTAGCCTGAATCCTAGATTGGGTTGGGTTTGTGTCACCTAATGCTTGATCAATGGGGTGACTTGGTTGAACACTAGTTTGACTCGGATCACTTGTCACTTGGTCGACAAGAGAAGTTGGTTGATGTGGATTAGACTCGATCTCGTATCGAGTTAGGTCTAGTATGAGTAGGCTCGCTAATTGGGGTTGTCGGGGGTTTTGTAGGTTCGTGTCCTTCATCAAATACTACATTGATAGTCTCCTCGACTCTAAGGGTGTCGTGGTTATATACTCTATAAGCTCGGCTTGTAGTCGAGTATCCTAGAAATATTCCGGTCGTGGTTTTGGATGTAAATTTCCCTAGGTAATCCTTAGTGTTTAGAATATGTACCTTACACCCAAATACCCTAAAGTACTTGATGTTAGGTATTTTATCGTGATAAATCTCATACGAGGTCTTAAGGTGCCTCTTTACCATAAGGATCCTATTCTGGACATAGCAAGCCGTGCTAACGGCTTCTGCCCAAAACCTATCAGGTAGGTTATATTCGTTTAACATGGTCCTAGCGGCTTCTTGTAGAGTTCGATTTTTCCGCTCCACTAGGCCATTTTGTTGAGGGGTCCTAGGGCAAGAGAATTCATGGTGGTATCCGTTTAGGTTACAGAAGTCGGTGAACCTTTGATTTTCGAATTCACCACCATGATCGCTTCTAAGTCTTTTAACCTTAAGGTCTTTTTGATTCTCGATTAATTTGAATAGATTGAATAATTGATCTAGGGTATCATTTTTATGTTTGATGAACCTAACCCAGGTAAACCTGGAGTAGTCGTCAATTATGACTAAGCAATATTGACTTCTATTGAGTGACTTGGCTCCATGTGAATCGAATAGATCCATATGAAGGAGCTCAAGTACACTTGAGGTTCGTTCTTGGTTAGTTAACTTGTGTTGTGTCCTAGGTTGTTTTCCTTGTTGACAAGCATTACAGATTTTATTAACAAAGTTGTTGAGGTTGGGTAAGCCTCTGACTAAGCCACTCTGACTCATCTTGTGGATGAGTCTTGGGTGCGAGTGACCGAGTCGTCGGTGCCACAACCATGATTCCTCTTCCTGTGTCATAAGACATTTGGCTGAGGATTTGATTAAGTTCATTGTATAAATGTTATTTGTCCTAGTTCCTTTGAGTATTGTTTTAGTTGTTTCATTTGTTTTAATTACACATTCATTTTCTAAAAATACGACCTTATAGTTATTGTCACACAATTGGCTTACGCTAAGCAGGTTATATTCAAAATTCTCTACAAGTAATACATTTTTAATAACAAAATTCGAGTTAAGCTCGATATCACCTGATCCGATGATTTTGAGCTTGCCGTTATTCCCAAAGGCTACCGATCCTTGTCGTTTGAATCGAAGCTTTGTGAATTTGAGTTGATCCCCGGTCATGTGTCGGGAGCAACCACTGTCCAACATCCATTGATCCTACACACAAGGTGGTTGGATTGAATGTTAGATTTTTATTTTTAAATTGGTTGTAAGTTGTTAAACCTAGGTCATCTCACCCGAGTCTATATGATCAAGCATGTTATACTTATGTGTTTTTTGTGAGATGACTCCCAATTAAATTTATTAAGTGGATTTAGGTTTAAGTGATTTTATGTTGAGATGATTTTCAATTAAATTGATTAAGTGGATTTAGGTTCAAGTAATTAGGATTTAGGTTCAAGTAATTTTATATTGAGATGATTTTCAATTAAGTTGATTAAGTGGATTTAGGTTCAAGTAATTTTATGTTGAGATGATTTTCAATTAAGTTTGATTAAGTGGATTTAGGTTCAAGTAATTAGGATTTAACCCAAGGCTTGTCAAGTTTACCTTTTCAAGATCATGGCTTCAGTCGTGGCGAGGCACAGGGCCTTCTTTTATCGGATCATCGACCACTTAGACAAAGCCATGTTCAAGAAAATGATGACTTCACCTAAGACTATTTCCTAGTCTAACTAGTTATTTTTGAAAAGAGGCTCCCGAGGCTCAATCTTTTCAAGGATTTTAGTTGGTTATTTGAAAAGAGGCTCCCGAGGCTCAATCTTTTCAAGGATTTTTAGTTGGTTATTTGTGTATTCCAAGTGAGTTAAAAAAACAACAAAAAACTAAGCATGCAATTTCTAAGTTAAAGCACAAACATGTTTTGTCTGGCTCCCCTAGGCAGTTGAATCGGTTGGTCTATCCACATAGTGGATTTGGTCATAGGAACCCAAAGACGAGTTAGATCCTAGAGTTGAAATCAAAGTGGTCTTAGGGACCCATGCTTGGACACATTTTTATGTCTACTTACGATTGACATATACGACTTATTGGTCGTGTTTGAGCTAAACCCTAGTCCGCCTTGTTGTACCCCCTTTGCGATCAAGTAGGAGGTCAAGTCCTTTGGATCCCAAAGTAAACCTTTCCAACGTATTCCTAAGATCTTGACTTGACTTTTCAAGAGTGAGTTCTCAACCGAGTTTTCAACCCGAGTTGAGTCCTTCTCTTGAACTCGACTAGTCGAAGAGGTTAGGAGACCTCGTGTTTGAGAGTTTAACTTCCTCAACGAGTCTCGACCTTGGACTCGGACTTAGCTAACTTCTAGACAAAAACCTAAGTATTATGTAAAGTATTAAATAAAGTTCGACTCACCTTAAGGGTATCTTTTGAGCCGGATGCGTATCCGTGGCTTGACTTGAAGGTTGCCGTAGTCAGATCATCCTCGAGTTGACTCAAGTTGGGTTCGGTCTCCATGTCCGACTCAATTGATTTCGCCATGAAGGCGTGGTCTTCGTCTTCTTGGATGGCGCTTCTTCCCATGTCGCGTTGAGGGCCTTCTTGTGCTTAGGTCCTTGGTGGTTGAGCTTGGGGCACTCGGACTTGATATGTCCAAACCTGTTACACTCATAACACCTAATATTAGAACTTTTAGGTTTACCTTGGTTGGGTCGAGTCGTGGTTCGCTTTCGTCCCTTGGCTATTCTTAGAGCTAGGTTCATTAGTTCGTGATTAATTCAGTCAACTTCTTCTTCTTCGGACTCGTCTTCCTCCTCGGTTGGTGGTGGCTTGCTTGCGATTTTCTTCTTCTTTGATCCAAATAAAGCTATACCCCTCTCAGGTTCCGAGTTGGATTGTTCATGTAATTCGAAATCGGAAAAGAGTTCATCTAACCTAATTTTAGAAAGATCCTTGGAGACCTTGTAGGCATCGACCATGGATGCCCACAAGGTAGTCCTCGGAAAAGAGTTTAGAACATACCTTATAAGGTCGCGGTTTTCGACCTTTTGCCCGATTGCGTGTAAGTTGTTGACGATGTCCTGGACACGGGCGTGGAGTTGCGTCGCGGATTCGTGTTCCTGCATTTTTAGTGTGTACAATTTATTGAATAACAAATCACGCTTACATACCTTGGCTTGATCCGATCCTTCGTGTAACTCGATTAGTTTAGTCCAAAGATCCTTTGCGCTTATGAAGGGGCCCTCCTTGGATAGGCGCATTGGAGGATTTGTGTTGCCTTGGCGTCGGCCCGACTTGTCGTTTTGTTACAGCGGTCCATTGATCATAATCCAGTCACCCACTTCATTAGTCGGAAGTGTGAAACCCGTTTGGATTATGATCCACATCTCGAGTTGGGTTTTGAGAAAGCATTCCATCCGACCCTTCCAATAACGGAAGTCATCTCCGTTATAAAATGGAGGTCGGACGGTGCTAAAACCCTCGAGATGGGCCATTAAAACAAAAAGACAAAAAGAGACGAAGACCGAAAAGCTAGCAAAGACAAAAACTCAAAAACAAGTACCAAGACTCGCGTCTTGGATTAGTAGTGCGGGAGAGAATTTAACAAACAAAATAAATAGAAATAAACAGAATTAAAAGAAAATAAATCTGTAAAAAAAAGCTAGATTGGTGGTTTCACCAAATCTTAGCAACCCCCGGCTCTGATACCAATTGTTGGATCGATTTGAGCGCTAGAGGGGGGGGTGAATAGCGATAAGAAAAAACTTTTCGTAATCGTTCGAATTGGCACGAGTAAATAAAGCGGAAAGATAGCAATAAATAAATAAAAACACGAGGGTTTTTACTTGGTTCAGTAGCCCTCGTCTACTACTCCAAGGCCCTAATGGTCCTTGACCACGCACGGAGGGCAAATATTAAACGAACTCCTTCTCGATAGAGATAGGAGTTAAGCGAATACAAAAACTCAATAAAGATTCAAGGTAGAGGGACACTCCCCCTCTCCTTGATATGATTTAAAGCTTGAAAATAAAGACAACTTATACAAAATTAAAGATTATACCGACTTCAAGGATTGGAGGTTGAAGCTTTAGTCGTGCCCTCGCCGCCACGTAGGGATGTGAGAGCCTGAGCGTATCGGAAGCACTTGGAAGCTTTTGAATTGATGAAAAACCCTAGGTTTGGCCCTCCTTTTATAGCCTTTAAGCCCTCAACGAATGGGTCTTCAACCAATCACAAATGGGCACAAAACTCCTTGAAAAATGGTGATAAAGCTTGACTCCTCGAGGCGATTTTGACCACCGGTTGAAGCGGCGGTTGATCGCCAGCTGAATCGCGATTGAATCGCCGTCGCTGTTGAAGCACGATTTTTGACTAAAAAAGGAGTTTAGCTCAAAATACAAGTGAATTCGACGGCCACTTGCCGTCCGATCTCAACATAGACCTTCCATGGGAAGTCTTGGGTTGGATCGTCGCCTAAGGACGTCCCCGTACAAAGGACACGACCTCACTTACGCTTGCACACACGAGCTTACCTCGATACTTACTTGTCGCTTTTGCTTCCGGCCTTCCACTCGATTCCTTCAGCTCCCTCCGAAGTAACTCGAGTGTCGCCCGACCACCGCGGCTTCCTCCGGGTGTCGCTAGCCTTCAGCTCCAGCATTGAGACTTTTCTGCACACTTGATTTAGCTCGTGAGATAACAATATAAGCTTAACTTTGTATCGTTTGCTATAATCAAAACATAGGTTCGACTTAGGTGCCCACTGCACCAACACTAAGGAGTTAATTAAAAGATTTGGAATGCAAGACGCTAAGGTAATAAACACCCCAATGGCGATAAATGTTAACATAGGAGAAGACCTAGAAAGTAAGTCCATTGACTTAAAGTACTATAGGAGCGCAATAGGAAGTCTTCTATACTTAACTGCGAGTCGACCCGACATCCTATTCGCAGTAAGTATGTGCGCCAGGTTTCAAACCTGTGCTAAGGAGTCTCACCTAACCCTAGTTAAGCGTATCCTTAGATATCTAAAGGGCACACTTAATGTCGGTATTTGGTATCCTAGATCTACCGAGTTCGAACTAATCGGCTACTCCGATTCGGATTATGCCGGTAGTAAACTCGATAGAAAGAGCAAGAGTGGTTGTTGTCAACTACTCGGCTCGAGTCTAGTGAGTTGGTGCAGTAGGAAGCAACATTGTGTTGCCTTATCTACCACCGAAGCCGAATACATCGCGATGGGTGAGTGTGTCACTCAGCTTCTTTGGATGAAGCACACCCTCCGCGACTTTAAGTTAGACTTTACGAATACTAAACTTCACGTAGATAACATTAGTTCAATTAATCTTACAAAGAATCCAATATGTCACTCTAGGACCAAACATATAGAAGTCAAACACCATTTCATTCGAGAACATGTGGCCAACGGAGCCATACAACTCGAGTACGTCGAATCGAAATCTAACCTAGCAGACCTATTTACTAAACCCCTACCCGAAGCCGAATTTAGTCTATTAAGACGAAAATTGGGCATGTGCGTAATAGAATAAGAACTTGCAAACTATATTTTCTTACTACTATTTCTTATTTTTCATAGGGCATACCTTAGATAACATGCACCTATAGATTTAAGGAGCCAGTACATCTCACAACACATAGGACTAATGTGTTTGTGTACTTAGCCACATAGATGGGCGTGAGATGTTAGGACCCTACTCCAGGTTCCAAGATGTAGATCAAATGCATCAATATGAACCTCGGAGTATAAATATGCAACTAATATTAACCAACTCTAATCAGGACTTGTTGATAATATCATTTCAATCAAGTCAAACTAGAGTTGAACATTTAGATGAATTATTTTCACATACTATTTTTAAAATCATCATGCTTGGACTTAGGGTTTTCTTAAAACCCCCCCACTTTTTCCTTGATTTATGTCAAAAGGGGGAGAAAAGGCCAAAGTTAAGGTTCAAGAAAAGGCCAAAGTTAAGGTTCAAGAAAAGGCCAAAGTTCAATTTCAAATTTTGAAATTGATAACTTAACAAAACTTTGATTACGGCCTAAGTTAAGGGGAGTAAGGTTTAGGTTTCAACTCTTGAATTGAAAACTTTAAAGGCCCAAGTTAAGAAATCAAAAGTTAAACCTTTTGAATAATTAACCTTTGACTTAACTTTTGATTACTTAACTTGCACTTATTTTTGACTCTAAGAAGCCTAAGTTAAGTAATGCCATTTACTTAACTCATTATCTTTGTGTTTGGAGAGCTAAAAGTCTTTTCAAGTACTCACCCTCGGTCAAGGAGGGTTCCTCTAAGGAGAACTTGAGAAATATTTTACTACTCCTACTTTTGCTTCTTGTCTTTCTTTATTTCATGCACTTAATTTCCTTAACTTTGTGTGTTTTTGTCATATATCAAAAAGGGGGAGATTGTTGGTGCAGTGAGGCACCGAAATCGAACCTGTGTTTTGATTATAGCAAAGACACAAAAGTTAAGTCTATTTTGTTTTCTCACTGAATCGAGTGTGCGTAAGATTGATATAGCCTGAGTGAAGGCTAGCGACACCGGAGGAAGCCGCGGTGGTCGGGCGATACTCGAGTTACTTGAGGGAGCCAAGGAATCGAGTGGAAGGTCGAAGCAAAGCGACACGTAAGTATCGAGGTAAGCTCGTGTGTGCGAGAGTAAGTAAGGTCGGATCCTCTTTACGGGGATGATCTTAAGCGTAGATCCGACCAAAGACATCTTATAGATGGTCTAGGTCGAGATCGGATGGTCGACGACCATCGAAATTATGTTTTTATTGAGCTAACTTTGACTTGCAGCAAGCATCGATCATGCCCGACTTGGAGGACTCATTGCCGTGTATCGATCATTAGAAGGTTATCAATCGACTGATGCTGCCATCAGTCGACTGATGATGGCCATCAGTCGACTGATGGTCAATGATCAGATTCGAGGAGTCAAGGCTTATCACTCCACCTCAAAGCGGTTTGGTGTCCATTTGTGATTGGTTGAAGACCCACTCGAAAAGGGGCTCAAAGGCTATAAAAGGAGGGCCAAACCTAGGGTTTCATCAACAATTCTAAGTGCTCAAAAGCCTCCGTTACGCTGCAACTCTACGACAACGAAGTCCTTCCATTCCGACGTCTAGGTTTAAGTTTCTTTATTATTGTACGTCGGTCTTAGTTTTTGTTATCAGTTTGTCATTTATATTTCCGGAGCTTTTATCGTATACGAGGAGAGGGGGAGTGTCCCTCTACCTCAAGTTTTTGTGGTTTCTTCTTGTATCGATTAACTCCTACCTCTAACGAGGAGGAGTTCCTTTAGTGCTTTTGCCCTCCGTACGTGGTCAAGGACCACTAGGGCCTTGGAGTAGTAGCCTTCGGCTACGAACCAAGTAAATCTCTTGTGTCTATTGTCTCCTTTACTTTTTGTTTTGCTTATCTTTCCGCTGCATATAAGTTTTCTTTTAAAACGAGTTCGTACGAGAAAAATTTTCTTTCGCTATTCACCCCCCCTCTAGCGAACCGCATTGATCCAACATAATATAAATACAAAATTAATATTTTATTTTTATAGGTTTGTCGTACTTCGTCATTAAGGTGTTCGTGAAATATTCAGCTGTGAATTCATCCATTGTTTCTATCAGGACATGTATAAATATTGTATATTCATAAATTTATAGTATTATCATTTTATATTATATATAATTAATATTTGATTTTAAGTAATTTTATTACTGTAAATATATAATATTTGTTCAAAATGATATTATAGTTTGCAATTAAATATCACACAAAATCATATTTAGTACTAGAAGAATTTATTTTGAATATAAATTTATTGTTAGATTAATATATATGGATGAAATATGGGGGGAAAAAATTAATCCTTGATATAAATTTGAAAACAGGATAAATGGAGAGAGAACGAAATTGGATGTATAAAAAAAATTTACCAGAATATCGTGGTTTAACTGATGAATTTATTATTGAGTTGGAACAATTTTTGAATTTTGCTAATAGCAATGTTGAGTTTATGGATGAGAATAAATTAAAGTGTCTGTGCAAAAAATATCATAATAGTAAATTTTTTCAGTGTGATAAAGTTCGAGAACATCTTTATAGATTTGATTTTACGCCAAATTATTATAATTGGATTTATCATGGTGAACCATTTATATCCGATGAAGAGGTTGGAAGAAACATACAAAGGACAATTAGTGGAGAGAAAATATATTACGATCAATTCAATCCATACCAAAGAATGATAGTTGATGCAGTTGGTCATAATTTGAATAACGAACTAAATGCTGAAAGTTCTAATTATCCTCAATGTTAAATACTGGAAAATGTAAAATAGTAAATTTAATGGTCAAATAATTAAGGAAATAATCCTGGAAATTTTTCGGGATTTTTAGGAATTTTTCCGGAATTTTTTTGGATTTAAACGGACTCCGTACGAGACTTTTACGGGGATAAAATAAATAGGCTTTAGAGGGGTCTATTTAAAGGGGTTAAATACACGATAGAAAACCTAAAAATTCTATATTCCCTTTTATTTCCCCTGCCGCGACTTCGTGCGCCGCAACTCCTTCCCCTTCGGCAGTTCCTCTCGCGCGAGCTCTTGCCGTCGCCGACAGCGCTGTCCTCCGCATCTCCGACCGCAGTCGCCGACGCCGAGACCGGCCGTCTCTCTCTGCAAGCGCCGACTGTTTCTTTCCTGCGACGAGTCGATCTTCCATCTGCTGTCCGACCTCGAGGTGACACCGCCGCCGCCGCCGCGTAGCCGCTGACGCCAACCTTACGATCGCTTTCGCTTCTCCTCGCGCCGCCACGACCTCCCGAGCCCAGACACGACGGCCAGACCGCGGCCGTGCAGCCAAGAATCGCCGTGGTGCCCCTTTTCGCCATCGATCGCTGAGCCACCGTTGTTCGCTACATTCCGGGCCTCTCCTTCTCGCCACTACGGCCATCCTCGGCCACCTCGCAAATGGATCGACCCGTACCGAGGAAATACTTCCAAGGGAAACTTCTAATTTCCGGGCAGTAGGAAAGGAAACTGTGGCCGACTGAGAGGGGCTGATCGACAGAGGATTAGGGGTGGTAAGTAGTCGGGAAGGTGTTTCCTAGCGCAGGTATATCTCGGTTGTTGATTTTGTTAAATTGCTATTGGTTGATCTTGATGCGTGTTTGAGCAGTGGACTTCTTTCGGCGAGCAGAACAGAGGAATAGGGCAGCGGTGTTGGGCAGTGGTCTTGTCCGACAAACCGAGCAGAATTGGGGAAGTCCAAGGCAGGTGTTTGATGAGGCGTGTTTACTGGTCCGTGACGATTTGATTCTTTTGCGGATATTTTATCAGGCGGGTACTTTGACTTATCTTTTAGATATAGTCAAGTTGATATGCTAGTTAGGATAGCTTGCAATAATTTTCATGTTTATATGCCTAGTATGTTTTGGTGCCTACTTGATACATGCATATGATAGGTTATGATTATACCTTCCCTGTTTTTATTTGGATCATAGTTACTTGGATTATGGATATGTACATATCGATTGTACATATTATTCGGATAGGTATTTTGAGTAGGATTGACATGCTTTAGTATCATGCACCATCTTGCATGATTGCATCTTTGTCGGGCCGAGGTTCCATTATTGTTGAGCCGCAGCCTGATTACATGACTCGCACACTACACCGCCACTCATGGGTTAGTGGTACATCGAGAGGTGTGTGCGATTGCTTGTCGATTCACCGACCGCCATGGGTAGCGGCACGAGGCGTGGTAGCGGGCGAGGATCCCTCCTCCGGTCTATGACACCGGAGATGAGAGCTTAGCTCCCCACTCTGCTTTGGGGCGGGAGGATAGGTGTACTCGACAAAGATCCTATCCACTCGGCCACTCAGAGCAAAGTGATGGCAGAGTGCAGATTGTCATAGCCCTACCCACTCGGCTTCACCATCGCGTGTGAGGCGGCTGACTGGCGTCAGGGGTGACCATGTCATTTGCACGGCATGTATTTTTGCATGGATCACATTTGTATTGTGTTTGCTGCATTTTATTGATGCCTTGGATGTTGCATATAATTGTCATGCATCTGATTCATATTCTTATATGGTGATGACTTTATCTCTTATAGTAGGGCACATGCTCCTATATCAGGGTAGGAGACTCAGGTGAGTACAGTCCTTTTGCATTTATTTCTTGCTTACCATATATATGAGACTACTGGCATGATTAGTATTGTTAGCTATTTCTTACTATTCATATCGACTAGTATCCGCTAAGTTCTTTGAACTTATCCCGTGGTTTTATATTTATTTCAGGATGATGCTGTCAGGAGAGTCCAGCTGCCAATCCCCCTCGTCGAAATAAATAGGTTTTATTGGTCTATTGGTTTTTGGATTTTGTATAGAGGATATGTATAGGTCCTGATGTTGTGGTTATGTACTTATGGAAGTTTGGGAATAATTGTGGTGTCCTTATGGACTATTCAAGTAGTTTGGTTGTATGTTCCTGCTCAGATGGCAGAAGGGGTAAGTCTAGATGTTATAGACTTCATTTATTTACTATGATGGTTGGCCTGAGGCCTTATGATCTGCGTGTGTAGATGTTTTTGTTCCGGTCGTGTTGACCGATGTATAGTGGCCGTGTAGGCCTTGTATAAAAATTGATATTGTCACCGTGATGGAGATGCCGGATTTTTGTCTCAAGTGACTCCTGCGTGACAATTTATTTGGTATCAGAGCGTAGGTTTCCGAGTTCCTTAGGGTCTTTGGGTTTATGGAGTTCGCCAAGTTTGGTAGGTTAACTGGGTATTTTCGGAGTTGTACGGATTTCCGATGATTTTTATGTTTCGGAAATCCGAGGTATTATTGACGAGGTCAATATGGGGGATTTGGCGGCGACAGGACATCTCCAGACAGCTAACAGGTAAATAAATTCTAGAAAATTTCCTAGATTTAGTACATATTTATATTGGTTATGCGGTGATATCATGTTTTATCTAGTATTGTTTTAACCTGATATCTGTTGGACAATTAGATTTTTAGGTTGCTGGTTTATAGATAGCATTTGGTTATAAATTGCTATTACTGCTATACGTAGCTTGTTATCATTGTGATATAAATGATAAGATATATTGGTAGATGTTTACCTCTTAGGATTTGACTAGTATTAGGATTATTAGACTAGTTGAATAATATGACTAAGATGGATAAATTCGTAGAAGGTATGAGGACATGATTACATAGCTTATGTAGTTTAGAGTATATATAAGCATCTGATGCTTTATTTATATATTGCCTCGACTTTGTTCTGGCATTGACTTTGATCTGGCATGACCCTTTAGATATACCCTAATTAATTTCGGCTATTGATTGTCATTGGTATGACTATGCTGTCGTTTATTAGACAACATGTTATATGTTTATGGTTATGAGTTTTTGCGGTGGATACCATGATTAAGACTAGTAGAAATAGAATAACTTAGATGAAGTTATTCTGTAGGAGCGGATCTCAGGAATGAAACAACATTAGTGGAACCCTAGGTGTTGGAACCCTAGGTGTAATAACCCGGATGTGCATATTAGTATATGTTTATACATTTACTATTTCAGCTGATATGGTGATCGGATTAGTAGAGGTCATATGATTAGGATGCGATTAATCCTTAGAGGGTATATAATGTTGTTTATATTTATCTACACAACAATATCACCCATTCGTGGTTGAGGAAAGTTACAGTAGAGTTTCCCTAAAGGGGCTTTTGTGTATTTGAGGTCGAATAGGTCTCCCATGTATGGTTGAGATAATCTACTGTAAGGGTATACTCTTGCGTTATTCATTCAGAGTTGGTGATAATCGGATTCGTATGATGTCTGTAGCAAGATAGCTACTTTACGTCTTAAGTACCCACGAGATATGTTCGTGGTAGCAGATTGGGGCATGCATGATTGAACTGGTAGGATGATATAATTTAGGCTTAACCCTCTTGAAGAGCCTGATAGTAGATTTGTGGCCTTTATTGGCTTTGATAGGCGTTTCCTGTTAGTTGGGACGAAACCCTATGATTAATCGTCTCGACGCGATTATTAGTGGACTTATGATTTTGATCGACCTTGATACCGATCATGTTAGAAGGGTTGGAATGCTAGATTTAATCATCTCGACTGATTTATTTATAAGTTGATGATCTTTATCGTATTTGATAAACATTTCGTATTAGAGGTGTTGAAACCCTCGCTTGACCGCCTCAATGGGTTTAATTATAGATCGATGATCTTTGTCGACGTCAATGGTCGTTTTATACTGGATGTATTGGATAACCCGAGGTTTAACAACCTAGGATGATCGACTGCTCACGCGACCTATTGGTGATAGTATGCTAATGCCTGCAGTCGATAATTAGATATTTATATATAGCCTGTCTATCCACGAGTCTCATTCGTGGTAGCATATAGTTGCGCGTAGACCGTGCTATTGATTGTCGGCCCATGGGTTACATTCGAGGTAGCTCATAGATAGTTTCCTTTTTGTGTGAGAGCCACGAGACTTTATCGTGGTATCTGGATGTGCACTGCTTGTTGCAGTGGTTGTGTATGTTGCAGGTATATTTATTATACTGCTGATTAGGTTAGTTGCAGACTGATATTGGTATTCTGAGGGTTGGGTTACTCTAGCTTGTTCCCTGTGACTTCCATTATGTGCATTATGATTATGCACTATTGTCTATACATCCACAGAGTGGTTGTACACACCCCCTCCTCACATATACTCTAGGTTAATTGATGGAGGACGTGTCATGTTGACCTACCTTCGAGTCGCTCAGAGAGTTCCTTGCCGTGCTTGTCCCACTGCATCGTCGAGATGCTGCTTTATTTACTTTATCGGTGTTGCATTTTATTATGCACTTTGGATTTTGTCGCAGTTTGATCTGGTGTCATAAAACTATTTTACTTTAATGGATATATGTTTAGTCGTGCATGCATGCAGTTATTAAAATACTAGTATTACTATAATTATTTCGAGGTTTTTACCAGATTTGGTCTATGGATTCTGGATATTGTCACTAAGGGGTTCCCTTGTCATTTGGATGACGGATATGCCCCAGGACGTGACAATTTATTGGTTTGCGGTTTTGGTTTGCGGGTTTTGTGTTTCGAGGATTTTATTTTCCTTGGATTTTTGGGAGTTCTCGTGTTTTGAGACCAAGCAAGCTGAAGGATATCTCTGACCTATAGGAAAAGTATTGTCTTTAGTAGTTACGGTACTTTTGTGGCTAGGAAAACTATTGACTTAGTGAAATTGTCCCTACTCATGGTCGGGGACGAGGTCGATAACGTATTGATCTTGAGGAATCTAATGATGATTTCAGAGGTACAGATTCTTTAGAGGTGCCGACTGATGTCGAATTAGGAAGCTAGGGATTTGGCCTGCTAGTCACCCATTTGAAGGTCAAGGAGTAAACCCTCAGAGAGTATCAGTCCCTACTAATAGTGATTTGGTTATGGATAAGGCATGTATGCCTACACTGGTTAAGACGATGAAAGATTGTTTTACCTTATTATAGAAGGTGTTGTATGGGATGTTTATCTGTCCCAATATTTTTCTAGAGAAGATCCGGAACTCTTTGTTAAAAGAGAGATGAACCTTTGAGGTTATGCATCGATTATCGATGATAGAATGCGGTAGCTGTAGAAGGAAATGAATATCCTTCATTGTGGATATATATGATCTATTTAGATCAGCTATAGGATACCTATATATACTCTAGGATTGATTGGTGATTGGTGTGATGATATTGTAGTGACATGGTGTCCTACAATTATCATTGTCGTTGTGATGATTTTTATATCATCAGCTTAGAGTAAAGAGAATACATGTGTGTAGCGATGACAATTTCATACTTGGTATGAATTGTTTGAGCTTTTGATTATCTTATTAGACTTATTGACGACTTAGTCGTCCAGGGATTTGGGAAATCGTGTATTCTGGACACGATTGGATCATTTGTGATGGTGGTAGTTGGAGTTGAGCACTCGGCCACCGTAGATGATGATTTTTTTTGGTATTGATTTGATTATTACCATAGATATGGATAGGATGTTCTAGTGGTACTATACCGCTGACTGGTGATGGAATTTATTTGGTCTAAAGCTTGTGAAATTAGTTTCACAGCTCAGACAATGATTGACTTTTACACCCGTGTTGTTTAATCATTCTGGTGTGGATGGAAGGGTAGTGTACACAGATGTATCATTTTGGGAATCGGAGCGATTCCGATGTTATTGACTAAGATATATTCTAAGCTTACGGTAGTTAAAGAACTGCGAAATAAGCCATCATATATATGATGTGGACTTAGCAGTGATTATGTTGTTTGGTAGAGGTGAGGAGCCGTAAT
Source organism: Wurfbainia villosa (assembly GCA_025175895.1). Taxonomy (NCBI): domain Eukaryota; kingdom Viridiplantae; phylum Streptophyta; class Magnoliopsida; order Zingiberales; family Zingiberaceae; genus Wurfbainia; species Wurfbainia villosa. Next base: position 95,045,198 of record CM046001.1, read on the forward strand.
GCTCATGGGGTTTTGGCTAGTCACTGGACAGCTACTATAGAGTAGCTGGAACACGAACGGTTGTAACAAGGAAGTTTGGTCGTGATAGCCTCCCATGCACTTACAGAGTGTGTGGTGGAGTGGATGTTGGACGGTAGATGGACTACTGTCTCTGACTCCGAGGAGGATAATGGTTTCCGGTAGTGGCATTAGTTTAAGGAACAGATGCTTCAGGAAATTCCGATTCCTGAATGGAAGTGGAAGCGTATTATTATGGATTTTATGTGGGTTTGCCTAGGATACATCAAGGTCATGATGCGATTTGGGTAGTCGTTGATCGACTAACCAAATCCGCGCACTTCTTAGCTATTCGGAAGACAACTCTTTGGATCGTTTGATAGAGTTATATTATCGGGAGATCATCAGATTGCATGATGTTCCTTTGAGCATTATATCATATAGAGATCCCTGGTTCACGTCTCGGTTTTGGCAGAGTCTGCAGCAGGCCTTAGGCATGCAGCTTCGTTTTAGTACTGCATTCCATCCGCAGATAGATGGACAGTCTGAGCGGACCATTTAGATACTAGAGGATTTGCTGGGGTCCTGTGTTATGGATTTTGGGGGCAACTGGGAGGACCAGTTGCTAGGACACATAGAGCTCAGCATGAGACAGGGTTGGTCTGTACTATCAGACAAAGGATGACCGAGACGCAGGATCGTCAGAAGAGTTATGCAGATCAGAGACGGAGACCTCGTGAGTTCTCTATTGGTAATCAGGTATTCCTGCGAGTTCACCCATGAAAGGGGTGAAGAGATTTGACCTCCGTGGTAAGTTAGCTCCAAGGTACATTGGGCCTTTCGAGATTTTTGAGAGGATCGGAGCAGTCGCTTACCGTCTAGGGTTACCACCGTTTTTGGCTGGTATCCAGGATGTGTTTCATGTGTTCATGCAAAGGAAGTATGTGTCAGACTCTACACATATTCTGTCAGATGTATCAGGTTCCATTCAACCTGATGCTACTTACGTAGAGGTTCCGATACGGATTTTGGATCACAAGAACGACAGTTGTGAAACAAGATTTTGCAACTTGTCAAGGTCGGGTGGAGTCCCCTCACAGATGAGGAGGCTACTTGGGAGTTTGAGGAAAAGATCAGAGCTCAGTACCCCACTTAGTTACTTGATATGTGGTTTTCCCCAAGTACTTGAGTTGAGCAGTGTGACATTGCTTGTTGGTACTTGCGTAAGAAATTTGGGGACCAAATTTTTATTAGTGGGGGAGAATGTTAAATACTGGAAAATGTAAAATAGTAAATTTAATGGTCAAATAATTAAGAAAATAATCCTGGAAATTTTTCGGGATTTTTAGGGAATTTTAGGAATTTTTTCGGAATTTTTCTGGATTTAAACGGACTCCGTACGAGACTTTTACGGGGATAAAATAAATAGGCTTTAGAGGGGTCTATTTAAAGGGGTTAAATACACGATAGAAAACCTAAAAATTCTATATTCCCTTTTATTTCCCCTGCCGCGACTTCGTGCGCCGCAACTCCTTCCCCTTCGGCAGTTCCTCTCGCGCGAGCTCTTGCCGTCGCCGACAGCGCTGTCCTCCGCATCTCCGACCGCAGTCGCCGACGCCGAGACCGGCCGTCTCTCTCTGCAAGCGCCGACTGTTTCTTTCCTGCGACGAGTCGATCTTCCATCTGCTGTCCGACCTCGAGGTGGCACCGCCGCCGCCGCCGCTCGCAGTCGCCGACGCCGAACCTTACGATCGCCTTCGCTTCTCCTCGCGCGCCGCCACAGCCTCCTGAGCCCCAGACGCGACGGCCAGGACACGGGCCGTGCTGCAGTCAGCAATCGCCGTGGGTGCCCCTTTTCTGCCGCTGATCGCCTGAGCCACCGTTGTTCGCTACATTCGGTCAGTCTCTCCCTTCTCTGCCAGCGCCGGCCATCCTCCGGCCAGCCTCCGCAGCCGGGATCGACCCGCACCGAGGAAATACTGCCAAGGGAAACTTCTAATTTCCGGGCAGTAGGAAAGGAAACTGTGGCCGACTGAGAGGGGCTGATCGACAGAGGATTAGGGGTGGTAAGTAGTCGGGAAGGTGTTTCCTAGCGCAGGTATATCTCGGTTGTTGATTTTGTTAAATTGCTATTGGTTGATCTTGATGCGTGTTTGAGCAGTGGACTTCTTTCGGCGAGCAGAACAGAGGAATAGGGCAGCGGTGTTGGGCAGTGGTCTTGTCCGACAAACCGAGCAGAATTGGGGAAGTCCAAGGCAGGTTTCGGTCACGAGGCAGGTTCACGGTCGTGACGATTTGGTTCTTTTGCGGATATTTTATCAGGCGGGTACTTTGACTTATCTTTTAGATATAGTCAAGTTGATATGCTAGTTAGGATAGCTTGCAATAATTTTCATGTTTATATGCCTAGTATGTTTTGGTGCCTACTTGATACATGCATATGATAGGTTATGATTATACCTTCCCTGTTTTTATTTGGATCATAGTTACTTGGATTATGGATATGTACATATCGATTGTACATATTATTCGGATAGGTATTTTGAGTAGGATTGACATGCTTTAGTATCATGCACCATCTTGCATGATTGCATGCTGGCTGGACGGGGTTCCATTATTGTTGAGCCCGCAGCCAGTTACATGACCTGCACACACTGCCACTCATGGGTTAGTGGTACATCAGGACCACTCATGGGTAGCGACGAGGCGGTGTGTGGTAGCGGCGGATCCCCCTGCTCCTCTATGACACCGGGAGATGAGAGCTTAGCTCCCCCACTATGTTTGGGGCAGGAGGATAGGTGTACTCGACAGCATCCTGTCCACTCGGTCACTCAGGAGCAGTGATGGCAGAGTGCACAGTTGTCATAGCCCTACCCACTCGGCTTCACCATCGCGTGTGAGGCGGCTGACTGGCGTCAGGGGTGACCATGTCATTTGCACGACATGCATTTTTGCATGGATCACATTTGTATTGTGTTTGCTGCATTTTATTGATGCCTTGGATGTTGCATATGATTGTCATGCATACAGGATTCATATTCTTATATGGTGATGACTTTATCTCTTATAGTAGGGCACATGCTCCTATATCAGGGTAGGAGACTCAGGTGAGTACAGTCCTTTTGCATTTATTTCTTGCTTACCATATATATGAGACTGTACTGGCATGATTAGTATTGTTAGCTATTTCTTACTATTCATATCGACTAGTATCCGCTAAGTTCTTTGAACTTACCCCGTGGTTTTATATTTATTTCAGGATGATGCTGTCAGGAGAGTCCAGCTGCCAATCCCCCTCGTCGAAATAAATAGGTTTTATTGGTCTATTGGTTTTTTTTGGATTTTGTATAGAGGATATGTATAGGTCCTGATGTTGTGGTTATTTACTTATGGAAGTTTGGGAATAATTGTGGTGTCCTTATGGACTATTCAAGTAGTTTGGTTGTATGTTCCTGCTCAGATGGCAGAAGGGGTAAGTCTAGATGTTATAGACTTCATTTATTTACTATGATGGTTGGCCTGAGGCCTTATGATCTGCGTGTGTAGATGTTTTTGTTCCAGTCGTGTTGACCGATGTATAGTGGCCGTGTAGGCCTTGTATAAAAATTGATATTGTCACCCGTACAGGGGAGATGCTGCCGGATTTTTGTCTGGCGGGGACTCCCTCGGGGCGTGACACTCAAACATTTGAAGACATGTATAATAGTTATTCGACGCCGTTAGAGGAGGTAGAAGTAATTGGTGTTCATGAAAATGTATACAATGAGTCATATCTCAAATTTCAAAAAGTATTGATAGCTACAGATGAATCCGTATGGTCTGGTTATGACAGTCACACTAAATTATCTCTCACCGTAAGATTATTGAATGTTAAAGCTGAGCATAATGTATCCGAAGATTGTTTTAATGATTTTGTTCAAGTTATTCGAGAAGTATTGTCGCGTGATCACATAATGTCGAACAATTTTTACAGTATGAAAAAACTTGTGAAAGATTTAGGTATTCCTGTGCAAAGAACTGATATTTGCAAAGATGGTTGTATGCTATTTTGGGGAGATAATGCAGATCTAGAGACTTGTAAATTATGTAGTCAATGCAGATACAAGAGTACCACAAGATCGAATCGTAATAAGAAATTTAAATCATTCAGAAAAATGTTCTATTTGCCTTTAACTCCTAGATAGCAAAGGCTTTATGCATTAAAGATCATTATTGAACACATAACTTGGCATGCAAATCATGAAACAGAGGATGAGCTAATGTATCATCCATCAGATGAAGAGGCATAGAAAAATTTTGATAGAACATATCCTGAGTTTGCGAATGAGACTCGAAACATCAAGTTGGGTCTATGTGGTGATGGATTTGCTCCATTTGACAAATCAAGAACTTATTCTTGCTGGTCAATTATCGTAACTCCATATAATCTTTCATCTGGTATGTGTATGAAAACACCTTATATATTTTTAACATTGATTGTGTCTGACCCTCATAATCCGAAGAAGTTAATAGATATTTACATGCAACCGTTGATTGCCAAGCTGAACCAACTATGAGATGAGGGTGTTTCTACATATGATGTCCATATTAATCAGATGTTCACAATGAGAGTTGCACTTCTTTGAACCATAAATGATTTTCCTACTTATGGGATGTTATCGGGCTAGAGTACCACGGAGATTTTAAGATGTCCAATATGTATGGAGAGATCAAAGTCATTCAGATTGAAACACGGAAAGAAACAGAGTTATTTTGATTGTCATAGATAATTTTTATCACCAAATCATAAATTCAGAAGAAATAAAGAAGAATTCACTAAGAATAGAATTAAAAGAACACCTCCACCATTGAGATTCACCGGTCAATTTTTATGGCATAGAGCGCTTAACTTTCCATCTGTTATTGAAGAATCAAATGTTACAATATATGACTATGGAATTACATATAAATGGACTAAGCAAAGTATATTTTGGGATTTATTGTATTGGCAAAGTAATTTGATTCATCACAATCTTGATTTAATGCATATTGAGAAGAATATTTTTGATAATATGATAAATACGATGATGAATATTACTGGAAAAATAAAAGACAATTTGAATGCAAGAAAAGATATGCGTCTCATCTGTAAACGACCCACCCTTGATGTCGATGAAAATAGTAGGGGACCAAAACCGAAAGCAGTTTATACATTGAATAAGGATCAGAGACAGATTATTTATGAATGGTTGAAATCATTGAGATTTCTTGATGGTTATGTCTCTAATCTTGGCAGATGCGTTGATTTGAAGGAATGCAAATTGATTGGTTTGAAAAGTCATGATTGTCCTATATTCATGGAAAGACTAATTCCTATTACTTTGAAGGAACTGTTACCAAATTTTATCTGGGGTGTAATTACGGAATTAAGTATTTTCCTTTATGATATCTGCTCGGCAGTATTGAGTCATTCATACATAGAGACATTAGAGAGAGACATCCCGATCATTTTGTGTAACTTAGAAAGAATATTTCCGTCGACATTTTTTGATTCCATGGAGCTTCTTTTGGTTCACTTGCCATATGAGACTAAAGTTGGAGGTCTTGTTCAATTTCGATGGATGTATCCGTTTGAAAGGTGAATTTTTTTTATCATTGTTATTTCATTTGATCAAATTTAGTATAATTTATTTTCTAATACATTTTATTGTATTACTCTTAGATTCCTCTATCACTTGAAAAAAAGTAAAAAATAAGGCTCATGTTGAAGCTTCTATTGTTAATGCATATATTGTGGAGGAAGTTACAACTTTTGCATCATATTATTTTGAACCTCACGTTCAATGCAAGAGTCGGAAAGCAAGAAGAAACGATGAGGGTCTCGTTGATCCAAATTTGAGGACATTCTTAATTTTTAACTACCTTGGTCGACCAAGTAGATCTTGTACAAGTAGATACTTAACTGGTCAAGAGTGGCGAGCATCCCACACATATATTTTACTGAACTGTCCAGAAGTAACGTCGTATTTTGAGTGAGTATATAAATGTTATATTATATATTTCATATATCATAAATTATTGTTCATGTTATATTTAATTTTATGATAGGATTTTCCAAACTCTATATTCTGAGCTTCCAGAGCATGAGTTTGATCATTTCTGCGATGAAGAATTTGCACAATGGTTCAAAAAATATGTGAGTAGTCTATGATAATAAATTTGATAAATCTTGACTTTAACACATACTTATTTGACTTCTTGATAATCACGCTCACATTGAGCAAGACCTAGTAAAACATCTGTCATGGAGTCCAAACTCAATGGTGAAAACTTGGCTAGCATATTTCATAAACGGATATAATTTTCATACTCAAGATTATGGAACTGAGAAAACTACAATGAATAGTAGAGTTTGTGTTCAGTCATCTAATAATGGAGGTGCAAGGAATGAATTTTACGACTTGCTAGATGAAATTTTAAAGGTAGCGTACCCAAGCTCAGATTTGTGAGTTATTTTATTTATGTGTCATTGGTTTGACCCTATCAAAGGCATGAGGGTGCATCCACAGTTTAATTTGATTGAAATTAATTACAAAAAAATATACAAGAGGTATGAACCATTTGTGTTAGCACAACAAGCAATTCAAGTATTTTATGTTTCATATCCTAGTCTGAGACGAGACAAAAGTGATTGGTGGGATGTTTGTAAAACAAAAGCACATAATAAAATTGAGAAACATTGGGAAGACATAGCATATCAACAAAATAAAATTATCAATATATTTCATATCGAAGAATATAATATTTCAATGTTACGAGATCCCAGCGGCGTAGTAGTAGTCATTGATGCAAGTGAATTGAATGAGGATGAAGATGAGGAATTTAATTATGAGGATGAGGATGACGATGATGATGACGTTGACAATGACGATGACAATGACGATGATGAATAGATGCATGGCTAGGATGAAAATTATAATGCGGACTTCGATTTCTAATTGTGGGTAACTTTTATTGAGTACCAAGTATGTTTTAATTTACTGTCTAATTCGAAATTTCATATATTTGATATATTAATGAACTATTTTTTTTGTAGGTCATCCAGTTGTTATGAATATGATAATTTTTTCATATTGTTCATATTATAAATTTGATATGCAAATGTAATTTTGTTTACTGTCATATTCTTCTAATAATTATGATTGTTAGTTTCAACATGGTGATCATAGACGGAGTAGCGATGGAAGATCACAGTCTTCCTCTACTTCAGCCCCTGCACATTCTGATACTCTTACAAGAAATGTGCTCTCCACCTCTTCTCCAGTTGCAGGATCTTCTGGTTCTCAACATATACCTACTAATGTATCTTCCCCGATATAACAATCACTCGTTGAGAGGGAAGATACGAGAGAGTTGATATCTCCGTGCGGAGATTCGTAAGTATTCAAGTTTTAGATTATCTATATTTAATTTTTAATATGATATGTATTTTTACAAGTATATAACAGGGTTTGTTTTTTTATTTTATGTTAGATTTACAAATTCTGTACATGTTATTCATGAGGTGAATAAAATAGTGAATAACCATTGGGGCAGAGCTTCTATGACTTATACGAGCACATCAGAAGAAATAAAAATTTTGTAATGGAATGAGTTCAAGGTAACTTATTTAAATTATTTTGCTTATAAAATTGTAGTTAATATAATCGATTCAATTTTTCTCTACTGCAGTAGGTATTTACTTGGAAGGAGAGTGAAACACTAGAGATTAGGAGGATTTTTAAGAAAAAGTGTGACAATCATATTAAAAACATACTCAATCATGCGAAAACTAAAAATAAAAAATCACATTTTATAATCGAGGAGAATTGAAATAAAATTGTTGCACATTGGGGATATGAGGATAGAAAATGGAGGAGTGAGCAGAATAAGCAAAATCAACATTGTAATTCCGGCGTTATGTCTGCCACATATGCAGGAGGATCAATAAATATCGATGAACATAGACATAAATTGGTGAGTTTTTTCAAATTATAATTTTGTAATCTAATACTCACTAATTTATAAATTTTAACTATTTGTTTAGGCCCAGGAGACGGGGACTGAGCCATTATTTATAGATACTTTCTCCCGTACATTTCAAAAGAAAGATAAGACGTGAAGTGGGGAAAGAGCTAGAACAATGAAGGTTTCTAATTTTAAAAATTTAAATTTTTATGTTAGTATTTAATTTTTTTCTTTCACAACGTAAGAAATACGATGAACTTTCATAGAGAAATTCGAGTGCAAGCGATGATGCAGTCGAATCTGAGCCTTCTATTAGCAATATAAATTTATGGCTCAAAGCAATTGGAGGGCCGAAAAGTGGAAGAATAATTTGACTCGGTTCTTTGAGCTGATCCTATAGAGTCTCTAGTGCTTCTTCTTCATCCTCTCCGACATCAAAAACACAAGAAATCAATTAACCGAAGAGGTTAATCATTTGAGGGAGTTACTAGCGCAGAAGGAAATTGAATCGAGAGAAAACGCTCAGCAAGTAAAAGACTCAAATGAACAAATGAACAAATTTCGAAGGCAATAAATGTTTATTATGCAACATCTTCAATTAACGTCTAGTTCAAGTCAACTTCCTCCTGCTCCTCCTCCTGATCCCTGTCATAATGACAATGATGATATATTTTTTGATGATGATGGTAGATACCTTTGAATTTATTTGTTGTATTTAAATGTTACTTGACAGGTATAAATACAATATCTATATATTATAAGTTTGTTTAGGTTTGTTATATATATATATATTAATTCAGTATTAAAGTTTGATGTCTAAATTTGTTTATATTTTTGTATATGTTTGTTGTAAAAAAGGGAAAAAGTATAATATATTAAAATATTTTTTTTATTTGTCCAGATTTGCAATGAAAAAATTATTTTCGTTGCAAAAATTAGTGTAACAGTCGACCGATATATGAAAAAATGAGTCGACAAAATAGATCTTCATCATCAGTCAACTGATGGTACTGTAGCATCTTACAACACATTTCGTAGCCGACTAAGTAGTCGACTATTCACTTGGCAGTCGACTGCCATTATTGTAGCACATTACAAAACCTTTGGTAGCCGACCGATCAGTCGAACTGGTCATAAATTCAGTCGATTGATTGTATTCGTCAGTTGACTTATCTTGAAAATTTTGCAACGAATTTTTTTTTATCGCAGATTTGCCGACAAAAAAATATTCGTCGCCAAATTGAATTTTATTCGTGGAAATATATTTATTAGACTTTGACGATGAAAAATATATTCGTCACCAAATTTGGCGATGAAAAATATATTCATCACCAAATTTGGGACAAAAATAATTATTCGTTGTTAAATTTGGTGACAAATTTTGCAACAAAAAATTTATTCGTTGCAATTTGGTGATAAATTTTTTTTTTCGTTGCAGAATTTAACGACGAATTATTTGCAATGAAATTTTTTTCGTTATAAATTTTATTGCAAAAAATTTTTGCAATGAATTTTTTTTCAAAATTCGTTGTAAAATTTGTCGCCAAATACTCTTATTTTTGTAGTGCAAAATTGCTACATACACACAAATTATCCAAATTTCACAAATAAAACTCTCTACAATGCTCCTTGAAACTTATTAAGTCATTTTATGTTAATATATCTATTATTTGAGCACTACAAGACTATTTACCAATTTTAGTTAAAATTGTTATATGGACCTACACTATTCAAATTTTAAAAATAGCACCTTTTATTGTGTTTCCTACAACCCATGGAGTTATTGTTTATCTTTGTTTTATAATTTTCACCCATTTAGATCCATACAATGATTTTGATCAAAACTAAAGTATAATAGTATGAAATTGACACAATTATTGTCTTATGTAGAGCCCTTTAGAGTGGTTATATGTTGTTAGATTAGTCCTAAAAGATTATATGACAGTTTTGGCTAAAATTTGTACATGGACTTACATTATTTAGATTTCAAAAATAATCCCTCGGTTGTATTTCCTGTGAGCCTTAGGGTCATCCTATTGTTGGCATTTGCCAACACTGCACGTGTGTAGTTGGTCATCCAAAATATAAACAAAAAATAAATCAGGAGTTGAGGAGTTGATCAAGGAAAGTGGAAGAGAACATCTAAGGCTGTAGTGAAACCTCATCGGAGGAAGAATATTCACTTGAAAAGAATTTAATTAGTGGAATAGTGAAGGATTATTCATCTATAATAGTTCTTCAGATGACAGATAGAAAGATCACAGGAACAACAAGAAAAGTATGTATTTATATTTCTGCAAAGTTATTTCATGCATTCTAGAATCAACAATGGTATCAAAAGAGGATCGGATAACTAACAGGAAGATCAGATGGGTCATACACCATGTAGAAAGTCCAATTTGATTAGAAGGATTGGACAACTTATAAGAAAACTTAGTGGGTCAGGTACTAGATAGAAAGTCCAATTGGGTCAGGATGATCGAACAACTGATAAGAAGACCTAGTAGATTGAGAATCAGATATTAAACAGAGGAAGTCTTTCGAGGACGAATAAACTTGAGAGAGGGTCCGATGTGATCATTCATTTGAAGAGGAATTGTTGGAAGTACAATCAAAATTTCACATTGTAAAGACATAAAAAAAATCATATACTTATAAGATAAAAAGATATTTTAATTGGTACGAGACTTTTTGAGTAAAGTTTAAAAATAAATTTATAAGGATTTAAGTCCAAAGTTAATAATATCGTATCATTATAGAGATATATAAATTTTGTCATATCTAACAAATGGTATCAAAGTCAAATTAAATGCATGATGGGTTTTTCTGCTTGTTATCAATTCTCGATTACTTGCACGATCTTCAGAAAGTGAAGAGCAACATGTAACTATCAAAATATTGGATATCTTAAATTGAATCAGATCATGTTCAGTTTGCATATACAGAATAAACTTAAGATTTTATTTCTGTACAACATGATATGCATGTTGAAGGTTTAGGTTTCATCAGTTTTTGCATTATATTTTGATCTGTTGTTGCAAAAATGACGATTGTTCATCAAGTTTATTTATATTTTTTTATTGAAGAACACCAAGAATAGTGGTGGACATTTTGTAACTACCGTCGTTCACAAAGAAATCATGTTTGATCCAACAAACACGATGACAAGTGATGTCACGCTCTGAGAGTATACCGAGTCGAAAATAATCGAACAATATCTCACTTATACGTGATACAATTCCCTAATATCATAAAGCCTTTTGGCCACAATTATATATCAAATATATGGACATAATCTATAAAATACAGCGGAAGATATTGACAAATAATAAAGATACAAACAACTCAATTATGTACTCCGGAGTGACTTTGACACAACAAAAACCATAATGAAGACTACACCAAAGGTCGAATACATACAACACATCCATAACCACAAATACGAAAACGATATAGGAGGAAATCCCAAAACAACAATCCACAATAATACAATGATACGGAGTAAATATCCAACCCTTCGGCGTGAGATGAGATCAGCTGACGGAGCTCCGAACATCCAAGGAATCTTCTATCTGTTACCTGGACGACAGAAAACTCAGGGTTCGGGGTGGTGAGTATAAACTCATGGGTAATATATATAAAGTGCATGAACAACATATAGGGATATAGAGATCTACAAGTATACATGTGAAGATCTACAGGTATACAGAATAAGTCCAATAGACATACAATCCTAAATGTAATAACAAGTAACCACAGTATAGTCATACTCAATGCATATACTAAATTGATCAACTGAATATGAAGTAATGTACTCACGTACCTGACAGTCTACAACACCATAAGCTATATCATCCTGAACAGGTATACAATAACATAACCCATATAACGTACAAAGTCAATCCCAAATCTGACCAACACTCAGACATATGAACAGTATATAATCACATGTAATAACATCCCAGTTCATACCACACTACGACATGACACTAATCAAATGCATACAACAGTCTGGACCAACACATATCATGCTCAACACACAGCAGTATATAATATGCAAATGACATGTATCATGATGAACAAGCATATGCAACAAACATAGCTAGCTCAATCAAATGCAGCATCTCACAGGCATATGTAAAACATATATCAAATGCATGCATACATATATATCAGCAATGCACATGCATGACCATATCTGTAGACCCATCCAACCACGACCCCAGTATAGCCTGGGTGGCACGACATAACGACTAGCCCGACTCCAGCTATCACTACTCTCGAGTGGCCGAGTTGGGTAGTATAAATGAGTAGCATATAAGCGTAAAGAGCTAACTACTCTACGGGGGTCCCTACTGTTGGTCGCTTCGTCACTACCCATGAGTAGACGAGCTCCGCACACAGAACAACTACACGTCACACAACCACCATCTATAGTGGGCGAGTGCTAACACCACTCTGCACAGTGACCAGGTGCGCATCTCCAACTACCACCGTCTATAGTGGCCGAGCACGGCATATCCAATGCTCTGCCCTCAACCCTGCTACCACTACCCCGAGTGGTCGGGGAGGCAGGATGACTGACGACCCTCTCAACCACAAGGGAGACCTAATAGCCAGCATGCATGCAATGTAATGATGCATAGCTCTATACATGTATCCTCGCAACACTCCTTATTCCACGGGGAGTCCTAGTCAACCAAAAGTCAATTATACAAGGACTACTAATCCACATGACACTCTCTCTACCACACAAAGAGTCATACACAACTGACAGTCAACTACGCTAAGATCTCCAGTCCGTAGCGATATACCATCAACAATCCATATAACCATACACAGATACACGATCCATAACGGATATAAAATCACGCTATGACCTCCAGTCCATAGCCACATACTGACAAAACCCCACTTATCTATGCACATACAACTAGATCCACCATAGATGCACCACTGATACGGGTATGATATAACAATCGACTCCATAATTTAATTCATCACCTAACCCTAGTGATGTAACACAATAACCCAATCTGAGGTCACAAAGATAACCTTAACCACATGTACTTACTGAATATCCATCAACTAACACAATAGGGTTTGTAGTTCATATCCGTGATAGATAATCAATGAAGTAACAACAATATATCTCAAAGGTCAAGGCTAAGTACAAGTACATGATTAAATAAGAGTGGATCTAAGATCAAAGGTATCATCATAAGTCCAAATTCATGCACTGAAATTAGTCAAAACTACTTGACCAGGGTAGATATTACCCACCTGATACGAAGCTCGTAATAATGATCCTCAAGCCCGGGAACCTGCCTCGTATCCCAAAATTGCACATAATAACAAACTATGATTAAGTACAAGTATTCGACAATGCTCAACTTAACTACTATATCGTTTCTATGTTCACATCCTTTCCTCATCTACGAGTTAGAAACTCGAGCACACCTCTCGTATCCCTAGGTCTACATTCATCCTTAGTCGATTCCTCCAACCAGGCTCTCTCCCACATCAACAAGATCAATTAAAGTATATAGATCTCAACAACACTCATAATCGATCATGAACTACCCTTGAAGATAATCGACCGAAGACCATCACGGCAAGAACAAATCATAGGAAGAATCCAATCTGCCTCCTCCTTCCACCCACGGCCGACACAATACATAGATAAATCGACATCACAATCACACCGACACACCAATCTGAGCTAAAACAGAGCATCTACAGCTAGATCTAGAGAGAAACACCTGGACATAATCGAAAAGGAAAACAGGAATCATACCTGACACAACACTTTCCCAACGAATTCTGCCTACCCAAGGTGGTCTGTTCACAGAATCAACTATTGTGAACCAAAACTATAATCAAGACTTACCTCAAGCACGATCCACAGCCAAACCTCACTGGATCGATGACAGAAGGAAGATTCACACAACTCATCCATCGACAAAGCCACAGATTCCAACAAATGAACGATTTCAACCTCAACGCGATCCACAGCCAAACCAATCAACATCGAATAGAAAACCACAATCAAAACAACAATTACCATAGGAAAACAAAGAGAACTCGAAGCTTACCGAGCTTAGCTCTCCCCCGGCAACACCCCTTCCTCGTCCTCTATCCACCGACGAAATTTGAGCTCTGATCACTGCCCAAACCATGGATCCAAGCCCAATCAGAACCCACATCGAGATCTCATCTCACAAGAGGAAGAAGATTGACCCTTACCTATCCTTGGCAGGAATTGTGAAGTCCAGCTCACGATCGGAGACTCGGCAGTTCCACCGTCGACCCTTGGCTCCCAGCAAAGACTCTTCGCCAGAACTCTTGCTTGAAAACCTGCAATCGGAGGTCTTCCAGCGAGGCAATCCCATGTGCGTCGGCAGTGGCTAGCGCGCGGAGGAAAAGGAACAAAGAAATCGTGAGGAAGAGATCGCGATGGAAATGAGTTGATAGGGTTGTTCGTTTTTTTTAAAGGTCGTTCGAAAATATGGTTTGAGTCAACCGGTTCAAACCCAATCGGTTCACCTCCAACCCTAGTTAAACCCAATTAGGTTTGAGCCCAAACCTAACCTAAGTTGAGCCTAGCCCTAATAAATTTTTTTTCGTATCTTATATTCTCCCCCACTTATAAAAATTTGGTCCCCAAATTTTTGACTCATGTACCAGTACAAGATATCACAACAACCATCTCAAGTATCTGGAGAAAAAGTCATACACCTCAAGTGACTAATTGGGGTATTGATAGCCTCTAGAATCTATCACATATACTATTAACAAACCTTCTAAAGTATGAATAGTACCTTCATATTGACCATCTACTAAAATGGAAATAATTGTACTCTAGTGGAGCTTTATATCCATGACCTGGTGGAGACTTTGCCAGAATCGTAAGGTGAATCGTGAATCACTATCGGAAATGATACTCAAGGATACTCCATGGATATAATTTCATCAAGCGACCCAACGAAGTCCATCTTATGGCTCAAAAGAAAATGAGTGAACTTGACTAATCGTTCACCGATTACCCAAATGACATCAAATCCTTACCGAATTCTAGATAATCTCCCAACATAGTCCATCGTACTAAGCTACCACTTCCATCTCGGTATGTAACCCTACTGGTCACTAATATTCCATTTTTATATGTTGGCTCACCAACATCAAGATACGAAATCAACCATGCCCTATATACCGTTCCACCAACAGGAGCGTCTCAATACTCACTAGTTTTGGATACACTCCGAATAAATCACCGCTCTCGAATGAAAAGTCTCCTGAAACAACTATCCTCCTCAGAGACGGAGAATTATTCTTTCTCGCAAGAGAAAAACCATCTACTCTCCAAAATCCACTCTACCACACAGCACTGGAATACTATAATAACTAATCTCCCTTGTTACAACTGTTCGTGTTCCATCCACTCTATAGCAACTACTCAGTAGCTAGCAAAAACTCTAGGAGCACTCCTGCTCTATACATCTACTAATCAAGATAATAACTGCTTAGTTCACTTGATTCCAGAATATTCGATTCCTCAAGTCCATGGACAACTAAATCATCGACAAGTCTAACAACATTATCAACATCTCCTAAAATTCATACGAAGTATGAAATGTCATCTTCTACACACCTGTATTCTTTTACTCTACGCTGATGATATATCAATCATCACACCAACAATGATAATTATATGACACCAAGTCATTACAATATCAACACTCCAATTATAAATCAACCCTAGAGTATACACATGTGTTCTTTAAGCTGATCTAAATAGATCATCTATCCACAACAAAGGATATTCATTCTCAACTACTGCATTCCAATCATCGATAATCAATGCATAACCTTAAAGGTCCATCTCTCTTTTAACAAAAAGTTACGAGTCTTCTTAAGAAGAAACACTGGGATAGATAAATATCTCATCCAACACATCCTATAATCGCAACTTACGTTCTTCCAATTTTCCATAGTGTTTAGCAACACTGATACCAATAAAAATATCTCCCGGTATGAGGTCTTCAATATCAGAACTATTCTCGAAATCACCCCCAATCATATATTCCACTTGCCTATGTAGTGGCAAGCCCGAGAGTTCATCCGAAACTACATCCGAATACTCTCGTATTATACACACATCCGAGAGACATGTTATACCAACATTCCAACAATTTAACTATCTGTAAGGATATATCCATAGTAGAGGTATGTCTAGCAAAGGCTAAGGGTATCCCTTGACTTCTTGGTTGTTGATCAACATCTCACCTAACGGTAGAGAACAATCACCAACCCACAAGTCGATAGGAACCCTTTAAATCTTGTCCAAGAATATTCTAGACCTAGCTACCTATAACTACCAGTATCTCTCGATATATCCGCAAATAGGGTAACCTAAAGTAATACCCCGCATGACCAAATTCTTCGGTCTTCTATACCTCCTCTCGAGTAATCATGTAAACTCGTCCAACATCTGTTCTTGACGGATGAGCTCATATAGGTGCAAAAATTTGCCATGGAGGAACTGAAGTCAACTGTTGAACTGAGACACAACACCCAAAATGACCGCAATAGAGATGGTAAACACTGTGGTATTGATAATGAGTACACCACTGACTGTAAAATATGGAATAACTGTCAATATCGTAGCATGCTCCAACTCTGCAAATGGTATAGATATGTCTGGAGAGGTACAATTGTCATCTGGATGTCTGAGTCTTCTGAGATGTCTTCTGCTGATACTGCTGAGTAATTTGCTTCTCTCGGATGGAAGTATCAAAAAGCTCCAACTATATCTAAGGTAGTAGATCGCTGCTGATGTGATAACCCAATCTTCTGCGATGATCTCGGCTTTCAAGATTGTGGATCGTCCTCTCGAAAACATCATCCATAGTCTTCAACTGAGTCTTCAAAGTACATACACTCCTCATAGATACTGGCTGCTTATAGTAGACGCAGATAAAATAATCCATCGGATAATTCGACTTTGCATGTCATCGTAACCCGCACTACATGCACATAATCTCCCTTCGGAGTCTTTCCTCTTATTTCACTGATAAATATGAGAAGATGATGATAATCTGCAGTCGGTCTTCTATGATTGGAAAACTCTCCAATAGTCGCTCATGACTCATGACTCTAATCTTGTCCTTTTTATCCAACATTTGGAGACTTCGGATTCCAATAATTTGACTTGCAATGTTTGCTTATCAAATCTCCAACTCTTAAAACACTTGTTACGGAGTCATTTCTATACACATGACTCGGTCTAATGCCTTTCGGTAGGATCTAGTAGGAGATCCAAACATCCTGATCAAGATGTCAGCCAATAAATCATGGGTGACTTAAGACATGTCGATCACATTCTTGAGCTATTAGGTGGTCGTAACATTCACAAGTCTAATGAATCTGTATGGTACCTTCGTTACCAAACGATCATCCAGCCTAAAGCTAAAAAATTCCCCAACAATGAGTCAAAGAAGATGACATAGGAAAATACTCTCTCACAACATCACTACACCGTAACCAAGTGATATGTTATTTCCTATATCTTCCACCAAATACCGACTTGATTCCGATAATGGTATGTAACTAACTCCACTTTCTATGTATAACACGAGTTAAGTACTCAAAAGTACCTTCAAAGTTATACAACCTAACATGAACAACTAGGGATCAAAATTCCCTATGATACATCATCCACTAATTCTCTACTATCTGCATCAGCAATAGTATACTCACTTAGTCTATTACCCCACAGATAATAATCTGACAAGCATAATTAGTGAAAATTCCTAAGACTGTAATCTTGATCTCCACAAGAGATGTGACTACTAACCCTTGCTTTCTGACTCGGTATCAGTCGGCTCTTAAAGGTAATTCACCTTTTCGATAGCAGGTCCAAGACACACAGACTCTACATGTTGTTCCCGTGGTCAACTCAAACCATGATTACGAATAGTGACTAACACACTACAAGTTATCCCTATTATAAGCAACTAAATGCATAGTCAATAGAAGGATATGTGATAATAACTAACATACCTTAAACCTTATAGCTCGGAGATATCCGCAATAGCCAGATCCCAAAACTCACGAAACTAAAATCGAGTAAAGCAAAACTCGATGTCCGAATGAAATAAAATCTGAAAGTGGACTTCGCAACCTAGGGCTCTGATACCAATAAAATTGTTACGCCCCGAGAGTATGTCGAGCTGAAAATAATCGGACAACATCTCCTCTGTACATGATACGATTCCCTGATATACATAAAACTTTTCAGCCACAATCACATATCAAATATATGGACATAATCCATAAAATACAGCGGAAGATACTGACAAATAATAAAGATACAACGACTCAACTATGTACTCTAGAGTGACTTTGACACAACAAAAACCATAATGAAGACCACACCAAAGGTCGAATACATACAACACATCCGTAACCATAAATACGGAAATGATATAGGAGGAAATCCCAAAACAACAATCCGCAAGAATACAACGATACAGATTCATACCACAGTATATAATCACATGTAATAACATCCCGATTCATACCACACTACGACATGACACTAATCAAATGCATACAACAGTCTGGACCAACACATATATCATGCTCAACACACAGCAGTATATAATATGCAAATGACATATATCATGATGAACAAGTCTATGCAACAAACATAGCTTAATCAAATGCAGCATCTCACAGGCATTTGTAAAACATATATCAAATACATGCATACATATATATCAGCAATGCACATGCATGGCCATGTCTGCGGACCCATCCAACCACGACCCCAGTATGGCCTGGGTGGCACGACATAATGACTAGCCCGACTCCAGCTACCACTACTCTCGAGTGACCGAGTTGGGTAGTATAAATGAGTAGCATATAAGTGTAAAGAGCTAACTACTCCACGAGGGTCCCTGCTACTGGCCGCTCCATCACTACCCATGAGTAGATGAACTCCGCACACAGGACAACTGCACGTCACACAACCACTGTCTATAGTGGGCGAGTGCTAACACCACTCTGCAGAATGGCCAGGTGTGCATCTCCAACTACCACCGTCTATAGTGGCCGAGCGCGTCACATCCAATGCTCTGCTCTCAACCCTGCTACCACTACCCCGAGTGGCCAGGGAGGCAGGATGACTAACGACCCTCTCAACCACAAGGGAGACCTAATCGCCAACATGCATGCAATGTAATGATGCATAACTGCATACATGTATCCTCTCAACACTCCTTATCCCACGGGGAGTCCTGGTCAACCAAAAGTCAATTATACAAGGACAACTAATCCACAAGGCACTCTCTCTACCACACAAAGAGTCTTACATAACTGACAGTCAACCATGCTAAGACCTCCAGTCCGTAGCGATATACCATCGACAATCCATATAACCATACACAGATACACGATCCATAACGGATATACAATCACGCTATGACCTCCAGTCCATAGTCATATACTGACAACCATACACTTATCTATGCACAGACAACTAGATCCACCATAAATGCACCACTGATACGGGTATGATATAATAATCGACTCCATAATCTAATCCATCACCTAACCCTAGTGATGTAACACAGTAACCTAATCTGAGGTTACAAAGATAACCCTAACCATATGTACTTACTGAACATACATCAGCTAACACACAATAGGGTTTGTAGTTCATATCCGTGATAGATAATCAATGAAGTAACAACAATATATCTCAAAGGTCAAGGCTAAGTACAAGAACATGATTAAATAAGAGTGGATCTAAGATCAAAGGTATCATCATAAGTCCAAATTCATGCACTAGAATTAGTCAAAACTACCTGACCAGGGTAGATATTACCCACCTAATACGAAGCTCGTAATAATGATCCTCAAGCCCGGGAACCTACCTCGTATCCCAAACTTGCACATAATAACAAACTATGATTAAATATAAGTATCCGACAATGCTCAACTTAACTACTACGTCATTTCTATGTTCACATCCTTTCCTCGTCTACGAGTTAGAAACTCGAGCACACCTCTTGTATCTCTAGGTCTACATTCATCCTTAGTCGATTCCTCCAACCAGGCTCTCTCCCACATCAACAAGATCAATTAAAGTATATAGATCTCAACAACACTCATAATCGATCACGAACTACCCTTGAAGACAATCAGCCAAAGACCATCACGACAAGAACAGATCATCGAAAGAATCCAATCTGCCTCCTCCTTCCACCCACCACCAACATAATACATAGATAAATCGACATCACAATCACATCGACACACCAATCTAAGCTAAAAAAGAGCATCTACAGCTAGATCTAGAGAGAAACACCTGGACAGAATCGAAAAGGAAAATAGGAATCATACCCGACACAACACTTCCCTGGCAAATTCTGCCTACCCAAGGTGGTATGTTCATGGAATCAACTATTGTGAACCAAAACTATAATCATGACTTACCTCAAGCACGATCCATAGCCAATCTTCACTGGATCGATGACAGAAGGAATATTCACACAACTCATCCATCGACAAAGCCACAGATTCTAACAAATGAACGATTTCAACCTCAACACGATCCACAGCCAAACCAATCAACATCGAACAGAAAATCACAACCAATACAACAATTACCATAGGAAAACAAAGAGAACTCGAAGCTTACCGAGCTTAGCTCTCCCCCGCCAGTACCCCTTCCTCGTCCTCTGTCCACCGACGAAATTTGAGTTCCGATCACTGCCCAAACCATGGATCCAAGCCCAATCAGAACCCGCATCGAGATCTCATCTCACAAGAGGAAGAAGATTGACCCTTACCTATCCTCGACAGGAATCATGAAGTCCAACTCACGATCGGAGACCCAACAGTTCCACCGCTGACCCTTGGCTCCAAGCAAAGACTCTTCGTCAGAACTCTTGCTTGGAAACCCGTGATCGGAGGTCTTCTAGTGAGGTGATCCCGTGTGCGTCGGCAGCGGCTAGTGCGCGGAGGAAAAGGAACGGAGAAATCGCGAGGAAGAGATCGCTATGGAAATGAGCTAATCGGGTTGTTCGGTTTTTTTTAAAGGTCGTTCGGAAATATGGTTCGAGTCAACCGGTTCACCTCCAACCCTAGTTAAACCCAATTAGGTTTGAACCCAAACCTAACCTAAGTTGCGCCTAGCCCTAATAATTTTTTTTTTCATATCTTACAAGTGATTTGGCACACTGAAGCAGTGGGGTTGAGTGGAACTTGGCTAGTACTGAGTGCCTTGACACATTAGCGAATGACAACCTACTTGGACTCGTACAACCAAGTGCTAGCAAGTGGTTTGACACGCAAGTAACAAGTCTACCGATGGTGCCAAGTGATTTGGAACACTAACAGGACTCGAAAGTGTCACGATTACAACCCACTCTTATTTGGCATAGCTGAGAGAGCACTCAGCCTATCGAGTGCTTTAGCACTCAAGAATCTGACTCACAGTGAAAGTATCAAAATTTTCATTGATATATCATGTTATGTTAAACTGAAGAAAGATGGAAGAAGTGCTCAAATGTCACCATGACCCAACATTTAAGGGAAATGAAAAACATAATTTGGGAGCTAAAGTTTGTTGTTCATAAGTTGACTGATGAACAATAGATTTAGACAGTAATACATTCCCTTCTTGATTCTCAGAAGAGAATGAAACAAAATCTAACCCACAGTGAAAATATCAAGACTTGTGCAAATGTCTCACGTTATATTAAACTAGAGGTGGAGAGGATTGAATCCGTAAAGATTTCTGAATAAGTTTTTGTAGTTGAAGGTTATGCTTGAGCATTTAGATCCAAAAATAAAAAAAAATGGTTCAAGAAGGGAAAGAGAAAAGAAGTTGTTAATATTGTCACCGGGTTGGGCCAAACAAGAAGAATATTAAAGGGAAGAAGTATGGACAGAAACCTAAAAGCAAGTTGCTATAACAGTGGCAAGAAGTGTCACTTTTCTCGGGAATGTACAGTGCTAAAAAAAGTATATCCATGTTTATCTTCTAATCATGAGTATCATGGTGATAACACAATATTGTTAATTGATTCTTATCTTTTATAGATTATAGATTCTAGAGCGACAAACTATATAGCTTGTGAATGATTTACATTTGTAGAGTACCATCAAGTATAATTTGGCAATAAGTGGATATATGCAGAAAACAATGCAAGGATTAAAGTTAAAGGAGTTGACATATGTAAACTCAATCTATGTGGTGGATGTAGCTTGTTTCTACATAATGTCTTTTATGCTTCTGAAATTTGACAGAATTTAGTTTTTGTTAATTGTCTTCTTGAATTGGGATATTGCTTAAACTTTTATAGTAGGTATGTATAATTTCTTATTAACTTTGTGTTGATTAGATATGATTTCATGGTTCTTAATGTAGAACCGGATACTAATTATGGAATTGATAGTTGTTTTCAAGTATTACTCTTACTGGTAATGTTTATAATAATGATGAAGTTTGACATTCTAGATTAAGACATATCGGATAAGAATGGATGAATAGATTAGCTAAAGAGGATCTGCTATGTACTTATGTGATGTGAGCAAAATATATAGGGTTTTAGGAGTAGTTTTTGCTCACATCCCGTTGCATTTTATATTTGATTCTTGCATATTTCACTTTATTTTGCATGCATTTTCTATTTTTTGGTACGGAGATCTATTCTTTGTACTCTTGTGTGCAGGACAACATTCTACGGGGAGAGTGGTGCACTTTTGGAGCGAAAAGAAGGCATTTGACAGCTAGAATAGAAGGACACACACCCTAGACTTGTGAATCCACATGGCTCGCACCCTAGTGCCACACACAGCCTGGCCGTGTGAATCCACACAACTGTGTGGCACTGGGCGATTTCGATGCAATTCAATTATTTTCTAGGTTTTGGGGAGATCCGGTCTGATGTCTATATAAAGGAAGCTACACCCAAACTCTAGGGGGAGGCACGACGGTTGGGACATCACTCTGACGCCCTAAAAAGCTTTGAGAACTCACAACGGGGAGGAAGAAGGCCACTCGATGATCAAGTTCTGCACATTAACGCTGGAGAGGAGAGCCAAAGTGCATTGTAATTCACGTTCTTTTTGTAGTTTACATTGTTTCTATGAATTCTAATACGCTTTGTGTTTCTCTTCTCATATTTATGGAGTATATTCTCCTATTCTAGGATTAGGGAGTAGTTTGTGTGCATAGAATATGTTATTTCAAATATATTTCTGTTCTTGAAATCATATTTGCAATTGGTGATTGTTTAAATCGATAGCTATTTGTTTTGGTCTTCTATTTACTGTGCGTAGCTGATACGAGAGGTGAAAATCCTCGTATTAAAGATTTAGGAGAATTAAGAAGGAACCTAGGGGTTGGCCTTATATTAGATAGAAGGGTGTGATAGAGTCAAAAATGGGACACGTTCTGACTCATCATAGGGATTGAATCGACATCCTCATACCGCCTATCACATCCTAAAGCCAGGGGTCGACCTGATATGGTAGAGGTAGTTTCTAATAGAAGTGAAGGCTCATCGGGAAAGTGTATGATGTCTCTTCCACAAAACTATAGTTAGACGTCTAGATAATACCCAATTGATAGCGTGTTCTGCGACACACAAGCGAAACCGAAATTCTAGAATTCCCTCAAAAGACTCATAGCAACCCTTCTCTTTCTCCATATGACACTGTACTAGAGTTAGGACCGCCGACAACCCTCATCATCACAACCATTAGAACAGAACTCTGAACAATAACGTCCACTAAACCAATCGGTACTCGAATCTCAATTTCTGTGGGATCAATAATCTTTTTATTACTTGACGACATCCGTGCACTTGCAGGCATTGAGCACGAGCACGCACTTCGAGTCCTCGACGGTTCTCATCGTGAGATTTGAGGTCGCGTTCACGTGCATCAAGTTTTTGGCATCGTTGCCGGGGACTGATTGATTCGATATCGAATCAAGAGGTGGATAATTGGATCGGACCTAGTTTAGGTTTATTTCCCTAGTTTTTATTGTTTTCCAGTTTAATTTGGTTCTAATTTAGATTTTAGTTTTCTTATAGCTTTGGTTATTTTCTAGCAGTTTTTCTTTTAGATTAATCATAGTTCTAGCAGCTTTAGTCTCTTATTGTGGCACTGTTGTTCCTTTCTTATTCATATTTTCTTGTAGATAAAAATGCATGCTTTTTCTCATGATTATGATCAAGTTAATGCTATGAGTTTTGGTAGCATTTATTGTGAGCATTGTGGTGAAACATGACATACCATTAATAATTGTCTGGATATATTTGAACCTTCAAAATTTGAACAAGAAGATGTCACCTATGATTACAACTAGTGGCCACAAGATGAATTCTATTTATATAGTTATGACCCTGGCTACTTGAACCCTCAATATTATTTCCCAAGTGAGCACGAGAGCTATGAATCACCATGTGAATTTTATCCAGAACCAAGTCCCAGCTTAGAAGCCTTCATAGTTGATTTTACTAGGGAATACGAGGAGTATAGCCAACAATTTACGGAGATTATGCAACGAAATCTAGCAAGAGAAGAAACCAAATGATGAGAAGGTTGCTTTGATGATTGGATTACACCTAATATAGTGGAGACTCACTTTGAACGAATGGATGAGGAAGACGTAGATGGCATGGGAAGTGAAGAAGGACAATCCATTCGATCACCACTTGAAGGAGAACTTGAGAATTATATAACTGATACTTTAATCGAGGAGTGCATTGCTTCAATTAAAACACCTCCTAACCTCAAGGACCCAGAAGAGCCTGCTTTAACCCTTATTGAAACTTTAGTTACCAATAACGAAGCTCATCTAGTGATTTGTGATGATAAAATTTCATTCGACCTAATAGAGTCTACTAATCAATCTTTTAGTGAGGATGCTCGTGGTGAGTTATGTTATTTACAACATTTGGACAAAATGAAATACTATGATCAAGCTTCTGATAATTCTAAGAAGATAAGCATGTTCAATCTTGAACCAAGGAAGGCAGCTAGTAAATATCTTATTCCTCCACGAGCAAGATTTAAGAGATGTGGTGATGGAGGATTCCAAGGTAGGAGGGATAAAGAGAGTAAGTATCTTGCCCCTCCACGAGCCAGATTTAAGAAATATGGCGATGAGGGACCACAAGGGAGGAGGCGTAAAGTGAGCAAATATCTTGCTCCCCCCATGAGCAAGATTCAAACGCATCAAGAAGGGGAGGAAGAAAATTCTCCTTGGGCCACTAGAGCCAAGTTGAGACATAGGGGTACAGTCGAGCTTAATACCTTAAACAAGCGCTTCTTGGGAGGCAACCCAAGTTTAGTTTTACTTATTTTTGACTTAATTTCATTCATTTTTGTAATTTGAACTTTGATTTCTAGAATTTAGCATATTTGAGCATGAATTAGGATTAGAAAGAACCTGCTAGGTAAACACAAAAATCATTTTGAGCCTACATGATAGGGCTTGTGGGAGAATTTAGACTGTGGTGCACTTCGAGAGAGAAACAGGGGGGCACACACCCAGACCGTGTGGTTTCACATGGTCGTGCCCCAAGATGACTCATCTCCCAATGGCACACATGGCTAGGTCATGTGTTTACACACAGCCATGTCACGCAAGGAATAAAAGGGTCGCACCGTGTGTTTATTTTTATAAGTATAGGAGCCCACCTAATCCACGTAGAGAGCCTGCACCTGTACCATCTTCTTTTCCTACTTTTGAGCAGGGTGCAGGTACATCTGCCTATGACTTCTTAGAGTTCTGATCGCGTCTCGACGATATATATGTCGAGCAGCAGACATAGAGGCAGCGATGGGAGGAGCAGAGCGCCTACATGCAGGTGGAGTTTCAGGGCTTACGGGAGCACTTCTAGTGGGTCGAGGAGTTCTACAACGAGGCTTGAGTTTATTTTCAAGAGGAGGTCGGTCGAGCACATGCGGCCAGATAGGGACGTGGGGTTTGGGAGGAGGAGCACAGAGTAGCCGCTGCATCCACCAGCTCTCAGATCGACCACATATGCATATGGTATCAGTGGCTGAGCACCAGGTTCTCCTAGGAGCCAGACACACCGAGGCTACTAGACTTCCCGCCTCGACCACTATATTAGAGGTATGATTTCATATAAAATCTGGGTGGCGCCCAAGTTTTGACTTATTTTGTTTCTAGCAGTAGTTTCTTTCCTGATATTTGCATTTTAGTTAACATTCATTTGTTCATGCATAGGTTGTTTAGTTTCTTTCAGCACTTAGTTTTTGCTATCTATAAGTTGTCTCAGTAGTATTTTTAAGGTTTTCTTTATGAGTTGTTTCCATGGGTAGCTTAGCTTCATTTATCTCGTGCTATTTTATTTTATTTGCTCTAATGAATGTTCTAGACTTACACTGGTTAGCTTTTCTTTTTACACCTACACATGACGAACATTCTGAAAGGAAAAATCTAATACGTACCTAGTTATGATTCATCTCAGTAGTCTAGTACTTTAGAATCGATAAGTGACTCTAGATTTAGCATTTTAGTTACTAGAGATGCTCGGATTGTGGAAGCCTATTCAGAAAAATTAAAATCCCAAAAAAAAAGATTGAGGGATAAAAAAAATAGTTGTCATGGGTGGAAATGGTTATGTACCCCTTTGAGACCGAGTTAGGTTACTGGGAAACACCTATCAATTTCTCTCAATACCGAGCACGCCTTTGAGACTTTGTGCTCGATCTAGGGAATGACCCTCACTTTGGGCAAGTAAGTGCCTAAGAGCCAAAGACCTTAGGAAAGCTACAAAATGATGACTTAACTTACCATGGAACGAGTATCCCCTAAGAAGATTCGCTTAGCACGTGCACGAGAAGCTAATTTAGTGAATTTTTAGAACATATCTATTTTTCTTTGATTGAAAATACCACTTGATAAATCTAGTTAACATGCTAAGTATGGGACATGCCTTTTTAAAAATTTTATGGCACTGAGGTTTGCTTGAGGACAAGGAAAGACTTAAGTCTGAGGGAATTGATGTGAGCAAAATATATAGGATTTTAGGAGTAGTTTTCGCTCGCATCCCGTTGCATTTTACATTTGATTCTTGTATATTTCACTTTTATTTTGCATGAATTTCCTATTTTCTAGTTCGGAGATCTACTCTTTGTACTCTTGTGTGCAGGACAACATTCTATGGGGAAAATGACGCACCTTTGGAGCGAAAAGAAGGCATTTGACAGCTAGAACAGAAGGACACACACCCTGGCCCTGTGAATCCACACGGCTCACACCCCAGCACCACACATGGCCTGGCCTTGTGAATCCACACGATCGTGTGGCATTGGGCGATTTTGACGTAATTCAGTTATTTTCCAGATTTCGGGGGAGATCCGGCCTGATGTCTATATAAAGGAAGCTACGCTCAAACCCTAGGGGGGAGGCACGACGGTCGGGATAACACTCCGACACCCTAAAAGGCCTTAGGAACTCACAATGGGGAGGAAGAAGGTCGTTTGAGGATCATGTTCTGCACATCAATGCCGGAGAGGTGAGCCAAAGTGCATTGTAATTCACGTTCTTTGTGGAGTTTACATTATTTCTATGAATTCTAATATGCTTTATGTTTCTCTTCTCGTATTTCTGGAGTAGATTCTCTTATTCTAGGATTAGGGAGTAGTTTGTGTGCGTAGAACATGTTATTTCAAATATATTTCTGTTCTTGAAATCATATTTACAACTGGTGATTATTTAGATCGATAGATATTTGTTTTGGTCTTCTATTTACTCTGTGTAGCCGATGCGAGGGGTGACAACCTTCGTATCAAAGATTTAGGAGAATTAAGGAGGAACCTAGGGGTTGGTCTCATCTTTGGTAACCGTAGATAGAAGTGTGTGATAGAGTCAGAAACGGGACACATTCCAACTTGTCATAGAAATTGAATCAGCATCCTCGTACTTCTTATCCAGTCCTAAAGCCATGGGTCAACCTGTATGGCAGAGGTATTTCCCGATAGAAGTGAAGGCTCATTGGGAAAGTGTATGATGTCCCTTTCACAAGATCATAGTTAGACGTCTAGATAATACCCTATTGATAGTGTGTTCTGCGACACATAAGCGAAATCAAAATCCTAGAATTCATTCAAAAGACTCATAGCAACCCTTCTCTTCCTTCGTGTGACACCGTACTAGAGTTAGGACTGTCGACAAGCCTCATCATCACAACCATTAGAATGGAACTCCAAACAATAACGTCCACTAAACCAATCGGTACTCGAATCTCAATCCCTATGGGATCGATAATCTTTTTATTACTTAATGACATCCGTGCACTTGCAGGTGTTGAGCGCGAGCGTGCGCTTCGAGTCCTCGATGGTTCCCATCGTGAGATTTGTGGTCGTGTTCACATGTATCATTATGCTAAGATTAACTTGTTGGTGTGTGAGCATTGTCGTGTTGGAAAATTAACTAGAAAATCATTTGGTAAGGCAATTAGAATAGTATCACCATTGCAATTAATTCATTCGGACATTTATGGTCCAATGAATGTGAAGGTCAGATGTAGAGCTTCCTATTTCATTACATTTATTAATGACTTTACACATTTTGATCATGTGTATTTGATTTCTTATAAATCTGAAGCATTAGATTACTTCAAAAATTACTTAAATGAAGTTGAGAATTAATTAGATCATAAGGTTAAAACCTTACACGCTGATCATGGTGATTTTCTGATTAGTTGAAAATAATATGTATTGATAAAGGAATTATTAAAAAATTAACAATCTCAAAAACTTCAAAGCAAAATGAGATTGTTGAAAGAAGAAATTGATCTCTTCTAGATATGGTTAGGTCTATGATGACTCGAGCTAATTTGTTAATTTCCTATTGGAAATATGTGCTATTAGCAATGACCTATATACTTAACCGAGTGTCTTCTAAATTCGTTCTATCTACCCCATATGAATGCTAGATAGATAGAAAATTAGATTTAAATAATTTGAGACCTTAGGAATGAGATGCCTATGTTCATGATAATACTCACAAATATTAAAAATTTGGACCCAGGGAAAGAAAGTGTATCTTTGTAAAATATTATGATATCTCTAAGGTTTATGTTTTTATTGGTGACCAATAGAATGGAACTATCTCCGAAATTGAGTCGAGAGATGCAACTTTTCTCAAAATTGAGTTCCCAACGAGAGATGACATTGATAAATCTATTCCACTATTTGCAATAAAGGAGGATGATGGTATTCTATTAATGAACAAGGTATCATAGGAGATGCTTGAATATAGTCAACCTAGTGGGAGTGAATTATCAATTAATGAGTTGATTTCTCAACGGGCCAACCTACGAAGTAGTTGTAAGACTATTCCTCGGAAAAGATTTGATATTGAAAATAAAGCCTTAATGATTCTTCCAGTTGACAATGAAGAATCTCAAATTGTCGAAGAAGCATTGAAATGATCAGTTAGAGATAAGTGGAAAGTTACAGTGGATTAAGAAATAAAGTTAATGGAAAAGAATTAAGTTTGAGAACTAGTTGATCTTCCTCCATATCGAAAAGTGATTGGAATAAATGGATTCTCAAAATTAAGAGAAAGACAGATGGATTGATTGATCAATACAAAGCCCATTTAATTGCAATAGGCTATACCCAACAAGAGGGTATTGATTTTGAAGAAACATTTTCTCCTATCATAAAGTTTGTGTTAATACATGTCATTTTATCTATGGTGGCAAATTTTGATTTGGAATTACATCAAATAGATGTAAAGACAACTTTCCTAAATAGTGAGCATAATGAAAAAATTTATATGGTATAGATAGAAGGTTATATTGTTGAAGGCTAAGGGATAACGAATTTGTAGACACAACCGCGATTAAATTCCATTACCGCTAATCACCCCCCCTCTAGCGTTACAAAGGTCCTAACAATTTTATCGTATGATTTTGAAATGATCAATGTAAATCATTATTATCTTGAGAAAAAAAAGAAAAGTTTATCATTTTATTATTATATATTGATGATATGTTAATAGTTGAAAGTGACAGAATCTATGATAAAGTCAAAGTATGACTTTCATGACAATTTAGCATAAGAGATATAGGAGAAGTTGAGTACATCTTAGGAGTAAAGATCATAAGAAATTGATCAAAAAAACTTTAGGGTTTGTCTCAAGAAACTTATATTACTAAGATATGTTGGTGCAATCGGCCCAGGGTGCCATCAGTCGACTGATGCCAGTACCGTTGGATGACTTGTTGGGGGATCGAAACGGCCGGCTAGAGGGGGGTGAATAGCCCTCTTCCGATGGATGTCGTAATTTACTCGTCTACACACAAGATTAGCGCAAGCAGAAATAATAAAACAAGACAGGCAAATAAACAAAAGAGAATACAAACAATAACACCGAGATGTAACGTGGTTCACGGCTACGCCGCTAATCCACGGTCAGATTCGTCCAAGGTGAATCACTCCTCCAAAGCCAATCACTATTGGTCTCTCCTTTGCACCAAGCTAGGTGGAGGTAACCTTTACAATCAAGATCACTCTTCTTACAATAAGATTGAAGTAAAAACTAGTAAGAAGAGTAGGGAATCCTTTATGGCGCTTTGGGAGAAGATTAGAGCATAAGCATTAGGCTCCCAAAGCTCCATCCCCTTCCTTTTTATAGAGGAAGAGGGTTTCTTCCCGTTGACACAGGAGCAGTCGACTGATGCCCTCGATCAGTCGACTGGTCCTGTAGTCGTTGCCCAATAACGGCCACTTTCCACATTGGATTCCATCCAACAGTATTGGCATCAGTCGACTGATGGCACCCATCAGTCGACTGATGTCAATCAGTCGAGTGCTCCGCGAGATCGACTCCATTCTGTGCCCGTGCACAGTGTCATCATTCGACTGTCGTCCCTTGGCAGTCGACTGATGTCGACAGCAGTCGACTATCAGTCCATGGCAGTCGACTGCTTGGGCCAAATGCCCATGAGTCAGACACTAGTCGAACCCAATCGACTTAGAGCAGTCGACTGTCATTCCATGGCAGTCGACTGGTGTCGGGAAATCTCATCCGACACTTAGCCAAATGGCCAAGTTTCACCTACGAGCTACTACCCCTTCCCGGGTTACATTCGCTCACTCTCATCCCTCGGAGTCCCTCGCCTTCGAAGTTCTCTTCGTTCGCGGACACGTCCCTCGGCAGCATCAGGCGCACGACTCTGCAATGCTCCTTCGCGTCTCTTGCCTCGAAGTCTACTTCCTCCGGCTTCACTCTAAGCTCCTTGTCTGGCGATCCCTCGGATGCTCCAAGCGCACGGCTTCCGCAAAGCTATCCTTCACCGACTCAAGGACCGAGTCATGAGATGTGAAACTCGCCACGGCTCCATGTGTGAATTACTAAGTCCTGCACGACTTCAACGCACATATCAAATCAACATAACAAACTAACTTAAATCCTTTGCCACACACATCAAAATCTAATCATGGCAAGAGATTGCCCTAACAATCTCCCCCTTTTTGATGTGTGGCAATTCGTTTAAGTTAGATAAGAACATTTGATAAAAATTTCTAAGGAAAGAAAGCATGTAAACATAAACATGATATAGCAACATGCAACTCCCCCTTAATCCATGAAATTCTCTCTCCCCCTATCATAATTTACTTAAACATAATCATTTCTCCCCCTTTGATACCATCAAAAAGATTAACACTAAGTTATAAACTCATGGCATCAAGTATAATAGAAGGAAAATACTAAAAATTAGTCTAAAACCTGAATTCAGCCTTAACTAGTCTAATTTTCAGGCCACCAGTCGACTGGTTCAGACTACCAGTCGACTGGCACGCGAATTTCAGAACTTTCTAATTTTCGGACCGAATTTCAGAAATGCATTAAAAATTTCAGAAAATTCGAAAAATCATGAAATTTGGGGAACATATTTCTTGTAAGATTCTTTATCAGTGAAAAATAGGTCTTCATGAAAAATCATTATATTTTCACGTATTTGCTAAAAATCCAAAAGGTTTAAAAACCACTAGGTTTTTGATCATGTGAGTATCAAGTTTAACACCTAGTTTTGGTTCCAATTGTTTCAAAACATGAATACATAGATTTTAGATTAAGAAATTGTTTTGAAAATATATGAAATATCCAACCATGATCTTTGGACAATATGTCTATGAATTAAACATAAGCCTTCCCCATGATTGGTCTATTAGTGCTACTTTGATACTTTAAATGACCATCTAAATGGCATAGGCATTAGTGGACATTTGTACCATCCTTACATCTCACTCATGCTAAGTTTTCAATCATGGTAGCCTATAGTGAGTGTGAGATGTATCCTAAAGGTATTTGTATATACTTAACCATTATATTCATGCAATTCCATCAAGGTTAAGTATCACCCTAACAATCCACATGATCATAATGACATATATGAACGAATTACACATTATGATCATGAAACACATGTATTCATTGAATTGTTATCATGCATTAGGTATTATATCATGATAATAAGCAAAATATCACCTAAGACATGATTTAATCCCTATTTCTCATGATGATGTGCCAAATTTCAAAATCATAAATCATGATTGCAAATATTCATAGCAATTTCATTAATTATCATGATTTAAGCATTATTATCTATTTATAGGTGCATTATCATCACCTAACACTATTTCAAAATATTGTCCCGCCATCCTAAGTCAACCACAAAATATGATATAAGTCAAATCCATATGGTTGACTATCCTAGGGTTTTTCTAACCCTTAAGGATGGATTTTGGAACCCAAAATAAGTTCTTGCATATGGGGTTCACTAGAAATTCCTTAGGAATCCATTTCCTAGCAATTACTTTCTTCTTATCTTGTCCCCTAGCAATTAGGCATTTATAGGCCTTTTCATTTTTCTTTTCTTTATAACCTAGGCCTTTCTTATTAAAGCTTGCCCTTTGGCTCCCAATTATCATGTTCAAAGTGTTGGAGCCTATAGTGAATTTTTCTAGGGCTTTTGTCAAATAGTCTACCTTTTCCCTTAAAGCCCTATTTTCTTCTATACATGCATCACTAACATCCAAGGGCATATAGTTATCATGTGAGCATGCATCATTTAAGCTAGAAGAAATATTATCATCATTTAAGCATGCTTTTTCTAGTTTTTTTCTCTAATTCCTTAATTTGATCGAGCATGGTTTTATTTTTCTTCTTTGCTCTAAATAGATCCCTAGTTAAGCTAGAAACCATGGAAACTATTTTCTTAGGAGTTAGATTCGTTACCATAGTCTCCATGTCCTCTTCTTCTTATTTGGATGAGGATGTAGAGGAGGCTCCCCCTTCACTAGAGCTCTCTCCACTTGAGCTTGATTCTTCATTTTCGGTGGAGGAGCAATCTGAGTCATCAAATGCCATCAATGCTAAGTTGGTGACAAATGCGTTCTCTTCCTCGGATGATGATGATGAGGAGGAAGGATCATCCCAAGTCCTAGCTTTTAATGCTTTGGCCTTCCCCTTTTCCTTTGCCTTCTTCTCCTCCTCCTCCTTTTTCTTCTTGCTTCCCTTTTTCTTCTTCTTATCTTCTTTCTTTTTCCTCTCTTCCTTGCTCTTGTTTAGGAAAGGACAATTATCCCTTATGTGGCCCTCTCCTTGGCAATTGTAGCAAATGATTTTCCCCCTTGGTCTTCTATTCCTATCATTTGATTTGTTAAATCTAAAACCTTTTAATGCACGTCTTACCCTCCTTACCATATAGGCTTCTTCCGTGCTATCCATGAAGGAGGAGGAGGAAGCTTCATCATCGGAGGAGGAGGGAATCTCTATCTTCTTCTTCCCCTTGTTTGCCAACAATGCTACTCCCCTTGAAGGTTGGATTCTAGGCTCTTCTTGTATACCTTCAAGCCTTGCTTCATGAAGCTCCATGGTTGAGAAGAATTCCTCCAAGGTGCTTACTTCTAAGTTCTTGGAGATATAAAATGAGTCCACCATGGAGCTCCATTTTGAGGATCGCGGAAAGGCATCTATAGCCTTCATAACCATATCCCGGTTTGATAGCTTCTCACCTACACTTGACAAACCGGTTATAATTTCCTTGAAACGAGAATGTAAGGAAATTACCTTTTCTCCCTTTTCTAGTTTAATGTTGTTGAGTTGGGAGCGGAGGAGATCTCTCCTTGCTAGCTTCGCCTCGGATGTGCCTTCATGAAGCTCAACTAGCTTCTCCCACATCTCCTTGGCACTTAGGCATTCTCCTATTCGGTTGATCTCTTGTTGGGGGAGCACATTGAAGAGATGATGCTTGGCTTTTGAGTTTGCAAGGTGCTCTTCCCTTTGCTTTTTGGTCCACCTAGATTTCTCTATTGGCTTCCCTTCTTCATCCCTAGGCAAAACGAAACCGGAATCCATTGTAATCATAATATCAAAATCCATTTCAAAAAATACCTCCATTCATTTTTTCCACCAAGCGAATTCCCCTTCAAACTTTGGTGGGTGAATGTTGGAGTCAGCCATCTTTTGATGAAGTGCTTGTTGCGGTGGTTAGTCCTCGACAAGCGACTTGGCTCTAATACCACTTGTTGGGGGATCGAAACGGCCGGCTAGAGGGGGGTGAATAGCCCTCTTCCGATGGATGTCGTAATTTACTCGTCTACACACAAGATTAGCGCAAGCATAAATAATAAAATAAGACAAGCAAATAAACAAAAGAGAATACAAATAATAACACCGAGATGTAACGTGGTTCACGGCTACGCCGCTAATCCACGGTCCGATTCGTCCAAGGTGAATCACTCCTCCAAAGCCAATCACTATTGGTCTCTCCTTTGCACCAAGCTAGGTGGAGGTAACCTTTACAATCAAGATCACTCTTCTTACAATAAGATAGAAGTAAAAACTAGTAAGAAGAGTAGGGAATCCTTTATGGCACTTTGGGAGAAGATTAGAGCATAAGCATTAGGCTCCCAAAGCTCCATCCCCTTCCTTTTTATAGAGGAAGAGGGTTTCTTCCCATTGACAGAGCATGCGATCCCCCGATCCCTCGATCGGTCCCTAGCCGTTGCCCAATAACGGCCACTTTCCACGTTGGATTCCATCCAACGGTATTCCATCAGTCGACTGATGTCAATCAGTCGAGTGCTCCACGAGATCGACTCCATTCTCGTACGTGCCGCGTGTCATTCATCGACCGTCGTCCTTAGCAAGCCGATCGATGTGTCGGCGATCACCCATGCGATCCATGGCGGTCGGCTAGCCAAATGCCCATGAGTCAGACACTAGTCGAACCCAATCGACTCAGAGCAGTCGACTGTCATTCCATGGCAGTCGGCTGGTGTCGGGAAATCCCATCTGACACTTAGCCAAATGGCCAAGTTTCACCTACGAGCTACTACCCCTTCCCGGGTTACATTCGCTCACTCTCATCCCTCGGAGTCCCTCGCCTTCGAAGTTCTCTTCGTTCGCGGCCACGTCCATCGGCAGCATCAGGCGCACGGCTCTGTAATGCTCCTTCGCGTCTCTTGCCTCGAAGTCTACTTCCTCCGGCTTCACTCCAAGCTCCTCGTCCGGCGGTCCCTCGGATGCTCCAAGCGCATGGCTTCCGCAAAGCTATCCTTCACCGACTCAAGGACCGAGTCATGAGATGTGAAACTCGCCATGGCTCCATGTGCGAATTACTAAGTCCTGCACGACTTCAACGCACATATCAAATCAACATAACAAACTAACTTAAATCCTTTACCACACACATCAAAACCTAATCATGGCAAGAGATTGCCCTAACAATGATTGACCAGACTCAAGTTTGACTCGAGCAATATTTTGATGTTAGACAAAACATATGATATGTGATTATCATGAGAAGACCAAGTGTATAGCCTTGTCCACTTAAGTCCAAGTGTGTAGCCTTGGCGGTGAAAGTCCAACATGGGTTGGCATTGGCAAGGGAAGACCAAGTGTGTAGCCTTGGCCATGTAAGTTCAAGTGTATAGCCTTGGCGATGAAAGTCCAAGTTATGGGTACTTGGCATTTGGGAAGTCCAAGGGGTGGTTTGGCGGCGTAAGGCCAAGTGGTAGTCTTGGGAGCATAAGTCCATATGTACCTTGGCAGTGTAGACACTGAGAGCATGACAATAGCCGAAGGAAGCACCTGAAGGCTAGCGTATGGATGAACAAGTCATGGATGACTTGGAGGGATCCGCGCATAGATGAACAAGTCATGGATGACTTGGCGGGATCCGATAGGCGTGAATCTAGTAGAGGTGGCTAGAAGGCTTAGGTCTAGGCTAAGGGTGTCTTGGGTTAAACCTCATGGATGAGGTGAACTTGGCCAAGTGACTGAGGTCAAGTGTCGGATGCTCAAATATGTTGTTTGAGAGTTTACCTAATGGTCGGATGCTCAAACAACTTGTGTTTGAGGTTTTACCCGACAACAGTCGACTGTTGTTCAACTGCGTTGTATGCCATGGTAGTTGACTGCCAGCATTGGGCAGTCGACTGATGGCTTCAACAGTCGACTACCATGGATGGCAATTAACTACTGGTCGAGGATACAAAAGCATAATGCTCGGTAGCCGACTGCCAGTGTATCCTTGGTTGGATGCCAATGTGGATTAGGTTGTTATCTCACAATGGCTATAGGAGCAGTCGACTGGGGTCTTATGACAATCAATTGCTAGCGCGGAATCAGCCTGAGAAAAGCATAAAAGGAGGAGCTTAGAGAGGATTTCCACAATAATTTTTGGTGAGATTTTGGAGGGAAATTACTGTTGTATTCTAGACCTTCAAGAGCAAACCAAAGCAAGCAACAAACAAGTGGTCAAAGCAAAGTGTTGTAAAGTTATTCTTTACTTGTATTTTATATTGACTTTGTATTTTGTTTGTACTTTTATATTACCTTGTAATTGCTTGTACGAGATTTCTCTACCTCCGACTTGTTGTCGAGAAGGAGTTTGAGTGGTGATGTGGTCATCACTCGAGCTCGTTGAGCTCACCTCATGGAGTAGGAACCCTAAGATTCTGAACCACGTATATCGTTTGCATATTTTGTGTGATTGTATATTCGTCTTCATATTTGTATTGTATTTCATATTTCCGTTGCGCTAATGATTATCTTAGACGATTAAGACAAACGAAGTCCATCGTACACAAAAGGTTATTCAACCCCCCTTTCTAGACGGACCATGATCCTCCAACAAGTGATATCAGAGCAAGGAGATTACCATTGGACTCATCGCCAGATAAGCAAATTAAATGGTCGGCATCAACATCCATCCACCGAAGTTCGAGGGAGAATTCCCATGGTGGAATAAACGGATGGAGGTATACTTCGAAATCGACTTTGATATTATGTTAATAATGGAAGATGGTTTTGAGATGCCTAGGGATGGAGACAACAAGCCATTAGAAAAATCAAGATGGACCGAGGAGTAACGATAACATTTCACAACAAACGTTAAGGTAACAAAAATGTTAGTAAAATTGATACCTAATGTTATTTTGTCTAGATTAGGGAGTTATAGGAATGCTAAGGAATTATGGGATAAAGTGGTCAAATTCCACGAGAATCCTGAACCGACACAAGTAGAAAAGGAAGCCGAGGAAGAATTGCCTTCAACATCGGAGAATGTGGAGGAATTGGAGGAAACCTCCACCTATAGCATTGAGGGGGAGGAGAGATCTTCCATTCCGGAGAAAGAACAAGAAGAAGCCTCTACATCTGGGAGAAGTGAAGATCAAGAGGCTTCCACTATCCTAGGTAACTCAAATGCAATTTATAAAAATAAGGATCACATAATTTGCTTTGAGTGTAGGGAGAAAGGGAATTACAAGAGAAAATGTCCAAGATTGGCTAAGGAGAAAGCGTCGACACCAAAAGTTCAAGAAAAATCAAAGGATGTCGAAGTCCTCGCTAGGAAAAGCAAAGAGCACATTGTGTGCTTCAAGTGTAATCAACGGGGACACTTCCGAAGCCAATGACCTAGGGGGAAGAAGGGGCAAGAAGGAGCTACACAAGTAGGGGGAGCTTCTAAAGAAAACCCTAAGGTATAATTTAATGTACCTTCTAATTCTAAGGTTAAAAAGTATGCTAGAAATTATTTTAATTCACTTGTTATTGCCCATGAACATAAACATGCTAATAGGAATAGATATGTTTGCTTAGGGGCTAAATCCTATGAACTTACATCTAAGGACAAACCTAGGAACAATAACTCTAGACCTATTTTACCTAGGGAGAGTATTAGGAGGATAGAAGAGAATTTAGGCATTAACCCTAAGAAGGGTAGGCACATGCCTAAGAAGAAGAGTATTTCCCAAAAGACCAATGAAAAATTAAAATTGAGAAAATTAGAATTGGAAAATCAAGCTTTGATGTCAAGGCTTAAAAAATTGGAGAAGACCCTAGCAAAAATGACAAACTCATTTAAAAGGTCTAATGATCAAAATCTAATATCTAGGAAACAAGAACCTCCCAAGGGCAAGAAAGGTTTGAGTCACAAACCTAAGTCCTACCACAATGTTCCATTTGATTATGGAACTAAATCTAAGTCTAGGAAAACTAAGGTTAATAGGGAAGTCATCTCTAAGGTTAACCATGGTGTGTGTCTAGTGGCCAAGGGTTCTATAAAACCTAGGAAGACCACTAAGAAGGTTACTAGGGAGACAATCCTTAAGGTTAACCTAGAAAAGACCCAAATGACTAAGGTTTCAAAGCCAAAAAGGGTCATTAGGAAGGTATCTAGGGAAGTTATCCCTAGTGAATACCTTGTTAAACCAAGGAGCTCCAATAGGTATTGGGTTCCTAGGAGCGTGATCGATTCATGCTAGATGGGTTAAGGTGTGTCGATTCTAAGTGGATGGGTAGTTAATCTAACCATGGTAGAGTTGACACTTTAGGATGTGCCAATGTGCTTTAAGAAGTTGGAAATTGATTAAATTGGCATAATTAGGTCTTAGAAGTCATGGTGTGTCATTTTGATTTTTTGGCACACTAGGGGGATAGTTGGTATTAAGGCAAAATGGATTTAATTCTAAAAATGACAATTTGGGCTTAACACTTAGATATTTCATACCTTAGTATTTTGTACTTGTCATGCTTTATTTGCCTTGCCATGTCATGACATCATATTTATTTTTATCATATAAGATATCATGATTTATGCTTAGGAATGTCATGTTATGCTTAAGTTTATATCACATGTCATGACATCATGATTATTGACACATGCTTTTATTCTTGTTATCATTTATGCCATAATCATTATTCATATATTTAATAAAATTGAGTTAAGGACAATGACATAATTTGAAGTTCCATGCATAAGGGAATCAAATAGTATTGCCTAGAAAAATGCATGAGACCCTAAATGAACAAAACTCACATCTCACAAGAACACTTGACTTGAATGAATTTCATACACATAGATACAAGTGAGATGTTAGGAGAATGAATATAATTTAAGGTTTAAAAAAAACATTTCAAAACAATTTTGAAAAACCTTGGTGAAGTCTATCTTTTGATAGCAATCACCATTAAATGAGGTGATACAAAGTAGGGTAAACATTGAAAATTTCAATGGTTTTGAACTTTATATCAATCTAACTGGTTTATGGGTATTTTAATTTCTAACTATTTTTCACCCATAATGATTGTTATAAGTAATGTACGCATGAAGTTTCATGAATTTTCAAAATATGTATTTTTACTTATGAATTTTCAAAATTTAGATTCTGAACCTGATTTCTGCACTATGCAGAAATCAGTCGATTGCCATGGATGGCATCCAACTAACGTCAAGGGCAGTTGACTAGTGACTGTAAGTGTCGATTGCCAGAGCAGATTTCGGGTAAACAAGATTTGTTAGGTCCATGTTCAACTACTTTTAGGTTCCCTAACTACTCCTAACCCTAGGATATGCTTTAGAGAGCATTGGAAGGGTGGAAATTCATTGAAAATATATTAGGAGAATTGTTTAGAGTGTGTATCAAATTAAGGGAGATGAAAGTTCAATGTTGAATCTTTTCCCTTAATTTTGATTGTTTAGTGTTCCTATTGGCTTAGGGACTCTCCAAGGACACTGTTGGTGCAATGGTCAAGGGGGAGCAAGCCTTTAGGGGGAGGTTATCCATCTTGGGATGAGGAGAGTTGGGGGATTGCCTCTCTTAAGTGATATGAGACTTATTACTAGGAAGAGTGAAGGCATCCTAGATGTGTTTTTGAGCCAAAGGGAATATTGTAAGATCTCATTGGGATATGAGACATTGACACCCTTGGGGAGGACCTTTTTGATGTATGTCAAAAAGGAGAAGAAGATACCAATTGAGGTTAGTTGAAATTCTCAAAGGTGAGAATTACCAATTGGGGATAATTGGTAGACTTGATTAGGACATCTAACTCAAAGTTGTTTGTGGTTTTGTCAAACATCAAAAAGGGAGAGATTGTTGGTACAATTGGCTTATGTGATGATTGATCGGACTTGAGTTTGACTCGAGCAGTATTTTTATGTTAGACAAAACATATGACATGTGATTGTCATGGGAAAACCAAGTGTGTAGCCTTGGCCACGTAAGTCTAAGTGTGTATCCTTGGCTACATAAGTCCAAGTATGTAGCCTTGGCGGTGAAAGTCCAAGTTATGGGTACTTGACATTTGGGAAGTCCAAGGAGTGGTTTGGCGGTGTAAGGCCAAGCGGTAGTCTTGGGAGCATAAATCCATATGTACCTTGCCAGTGTAGACACCAAGAGTATGAAAATAGCTGAAGGAAGCACCTGGAGGCCAGCGTTTAGATGAACAAGTCATGGATGACTTGGAGAGATCCGCGCATGGATAAACAAGTCATGGATGACTTGGAGGGATCCGATAAGTGCGAAGCTAGTAGAGGTGGCTAGAAGGATTAGGTCTAGGCTAAGGGTGTCTTGGGTTAAACCTCATGGATGATATGAACTTGGCTAAGTGACTGAGGTCAAGTGTCGGATGCTCAAACATGTTGTTTGAGATTTTATCCGACGATCGGATGCTCAAACAACTTGTGCTTGAGGTTTTACCCAACAACAGTTGACTAGTGGTATGTCCCAGTTGACTGGTGAAAGTCGACTACTGTTCGACTTTGTTATATGTCATGGCAGTCGATTGTCAGCATTGGGCAGTCGACTGATGGCTTCAGCGGTCGACTGCCATGGATGGCAATCGACTGCTGGTCGAGGATGCAAGATCAGAATGCTTGGTAGTTGACTGATCAATCGGCTACGAGGCTGGCAGTAGACTGATGGTAACTGGCAGTTGATTGCCAGTGTATCCGTTGGTTGGATGTCAATGTGGATTAGGTCGTTGTCTCACAACAGCTATAGGAGCAGTCGAATGGGTCCTTATAGCAGTCGACTGCTAAGTGCGGAATCAGCCTGAGACAAGCATAAAAGGAGGAGCTTGGGGAGGATTTCCATAGGGATTTTTGGTGAGATTTTGGAGGGGAATTGCCACTGCATTTCATATCTTCATGAGAAAACCAAAGCAAGTAACAAGCAAGTGATCAAAGCAAAGTGTTGTAAAGTTTTTCTTTACTTGTATTTCATATTATCTTTATATTTTGTTTGTACTTTTGTATTACCTTGTAATTGTTTGTACGAGATTTCTCCACCTCAGATGTGTTGTTGAGAAGGAGTTTGAGTAGTAGTGTGGTCATCACTCGAGCTCGTTGAGCTCACCCTGTGGAGTAGGAACCCTAAGGTTCCAAACCACGTATATCGCTTGTGTATTTTGTGTGATTGTGTATTCGTCTTCATATTTATATTGTATTTCGTATTTCCGCTGTGCTAACGATTATCTTAGATGATTATGATGAACGAAGTCCATCGTACACAAAAGGCTATTCAACCCCCCCCCCCACCCGCACCCCCCTTATAGCCGGACCACGATCCTCCAACAAGACTACAACATCTCAATATGTCAAATTGCAACATTAAACAAACAGCCATAGTGAGAGGCATTATTCTGAGCGAGAGTATATATCCCAAGATTCCTAAGAAAATAACCTAAATGAAGAAAATATCATATATCAGTGTCATCGATAATTTAATATACACTATGTTATGTACATATCCTAATATCATCTATATTGTTGGCTTAGTTAGTTGTTTCCATTAAATCGAGGATTGAGACACTAAAAGCGGCGAAGAGGATATTCAGATATCTTTAAGGGATAACATATTACTATCTCTGTTTTCAAGGATCGGATATGAGCCTACAGGGGTACACTGATACAAATTGGGTTGGAGACCATGATGATAGAAAATTCATATATGGCTATATAAATTTTTCCCCTTGGTCCAAAATCATATAGGATGCCTTCACTCTTTATATTGATAAGACCCATATCACTAAATGAGAGGCAATCCCTCATTCTACCCCTTTGGGAGAAAAATTTATCCATCATACTAAGATGGATGACCTCCTACTAAAGGCTTACTCCCCCTTGACCATTGCACCAATAATATCTTTGGAGAGTTCCTAAGTCTATAGAAAATATAAACAATCGAAAATAAGGGTAGAAGTTCAAACTTGAACTTTAACATCCCTTAAAATTTGATACTCCACCCTAAACAACTCTCATGATCATTTTTATTGATAATTCACTCTTCTAATGTTTTCCTAAGTATATCATAGGATTAGGAGATGTTAGGGGTACCTAGGGGTGCTAATAATTAGCCAAACAAACATTGTTCAGCTAATATCAGACACAACAGTCGACTAAAATCAAAAATCATCGATTGCACCACCATCAGTCGACTATCATCTCTAGCAGTCGAGTGATTTTTGTAAAATGCAAAAAATAATTTTCAGAATCGAATTTTAGAAATTTATAAGTAATTATATGTAATTTGAAAAATTATAAAATTTCATACGTACATTACTTACATCACATACAATGGGTGAAAAATAATTTTATAATAAAATATCAATTACTTTAAGGGATTAATACAAAGTTCAAAAGCATTGAAACATTCAATGTTTTGTCTAACTTTGTGTCAATATTATCAATGATGATTGCTATCAAAAGATAGACTTCACTAAGTTTTTCAAAATGATTTTAAAACCTTATATTGAATCATGGTCAATGAGCTCAATGCACATGACTTATATATTAGGTTTTCTCATGATCCCTTAACGTCATATTATGAGTTTGAGTTTATCTAGATGCAACATCTATGCACCTTTAACTTAACTCATTTTCTTAACATCTCACATGTGTCTAGGTGTGTCAATACACACACATGTCTTCCTAATATTTTGTGAGATGTGGATTTTATTTTTCTTAAATCTATGGGCTCATGCATTATATCTAGGCACATATCCAATTTGATTCTTTTATATAGGACTTCAAATCATGTCATTATCCTTAAATTCAATTTAAATGCATGAAAATGATCATTATATAAATGATTTCATAATTTAAACATATTTAGAAATGATGCATGATTTCATAGCATAATAAAATTAAATCTAAACATTATCATAACATTTTATATGATCAAATCAAGCATAATGTCATGACAAGACATATGACAACCAAAGCATGACATATAAATAATTCAATGGTATAAAAATACCTAAATTTTAATTCTAATTGCCATTTGTTGAAAATATATCAATTTTCTATAATACTAACTTTCCCTCAGGTGTGCCAAAAATAAAAAATGGCACACTATGACCTTCTAATTTATTTGTGCCAATTATGATTAATTTTTTAAACTTCATAATTTCTATTGGCACATCCTAAAATCTCTTAGAATTATAATCTTATCTCATTTTCAAAGTATCACATCACCTTGAAAATATTCTAAAGTGTAAATTTTATCATGGTTAGGTTAACTTCTCATTCATTTAAGGTTGACACAACCTAAATCCATTTAGCATGAGGGAATCTCACTCCTA
Organism: Wurfbainia villosa; assembly: GCA_025175895.1. Classification (NCBI taxonomy): domain Eukaryota; kingdom Viridiplantae; phylum Streptophyta; class Magnoliopsida; order Zingiberales; family Zingiberaceae; genus Wurfbainia; species Wurfbainia villosa. The sequence continues at coordinate 95,089,128 of CM046001.1, forward strand.
GGAACCCAATACCTATTAGAGCTCCTTGGATTTACAAGGCACTCATTAGGGATAACTTCCCTCAGTACCTTCCTAATCACCCTCCTAGGCTTAGAAGCCTTGGTCATTGTGGCCTTGTCTAGATCAACTCTAGGGATGACTTCCCTTGTGACCTTCTTAGTGGCTTTCTTAGGTTTCCTTGAAACCTTAGCCACTAGCCACTAAACCTTAGCCAACTTTAGGGATGACCTCCCTTGTGACCTTGGTTTTCCTAGACCTAGGACTTGTTCCATAGTTAAATGGAACATTGTAGTAGGTTTGCACATCTCATGGCATTTCATGGCATTTCATACTTGTTTTATACTTATTTCCTTTATTTTGCACTTGTTTACTACTTTCTAGTTCGAGGATTTGCTCTTGCTACTTTTGCATGCATGGTGGCATTTTTGAGGTGAAATGGCTAAATGAATGGAGCTCAAGGAAGGCAAGAATGCTCTAGTTGTGTTCCAAAGACACGGGCATGCTTTGGACCAAAAGATGACGTTCGCTGGGAGCTCCAAAAAGAGACACAACCGACCGTGCTAGATTCACACGGTTGTGCCTTTTGCCGAAAGCAGATTTCAAGCCTCTACGTCTAGAGTTTCACATGGTCGGCTATGTGGATTCTACATGGTCATGTGGGGACAGCACGACTTATGCAGATTCGATTTCGCAAGCAAATAACGAAAGTCGGTTTCACTCTTATATATAGAAAGGAACATCTAAACCCTAGGGGGGAGGGTCGGTGACTGGGACAGTAAGAAGATGCCCTAAAAATCACCAGAGGCTCACAAAGGGGAGGAAGGAAGCGACTCAAAAACTCGAATTGACACTCCAACACTTCAGAGAGCGACCAAGACATCGCATTGGATCCAACAGGGCGTATTATTTCTCTTTCTAATGTTGTTTGGATTGTAATGATTTATAAAAAGATGTCTTGTGTTTGCTTTTCCTTATTCATGGAGTAGATATTTTGATTCTAGGATTAGAGAGTAGCTTGTGTAAGTTGGACATGTTAGTTTAAATATCTATTAATTGCTTTTGAATTATATTTTTAATTAATGTTGTTAAGATCAATAAAAGTTATGTCTTGATTCTATTTCTACTGTACGTAATCGATATAAGGGTGGAAATCTTTTGTATTGAAATCTAGAAGAACTAAGGAGGAATCTTACGGTCATCCTCCCTCCCATAACCGTAGGAAGTAGGCTGTGAAAGAGTAAGATATGAAATATGATCCACTTGTTCATAGGGATCAATAGGACATCCTAGAACCCCATGAACCTATTCCAGCAAAATGCCCAAAGAAGGAGACATCAACTCAAGAAAGGTTGTGGGACCTTAGTGACAGGGGTTCCCAAAGATATCAACCCCCTAAGCTCTGACGATTCGAAAGGGAAACTTGACTAGGAATAGGTAGTTCCCGATAGAAGAAAAAGTTCATCAGGATTACACACGATGATCCTCCCACAAGATCATAACTAGATATCCTAGGAGCATTAAATTGATAGCATATTCAACAACACATAAGTGAAACCGAGATCCTGGAATCCTCTAATCAACCTTGAGTCCCCTTTGCTTTCTCCAAGTGACACCATACTTGTGTCAAGACCGTCGTCGACCCTACTTTTGACTCACAAGAGATTTTACTCCGAGCAATCAACATTCACTGGACACATGATACTCAAATCACAATCCCTATGGGATCGATACATAATTTATTACTTGATGACAACCATGCACTTGCGCGCACTTCAAGTCCTTGGCGGTATCGAACAAAGATTTGTGGTCGTGCTCACGTGCATCAAGTTTTTGGCGTCATTGTCGGAGACTATAGATTCGATTTGAATCGAAGGTGAACATATTGGATCGAACCTAGTTTTAGATTTTCTTTTCTAGTTTTTTATTTCAATTTATTCAATTTTCAATTTATATTATTCTTTTCTAGTCTAGTTTAGATTTGCTTTCCTAGATCTATTTCATTAGTCATATTTGGTTCCCAATTTAATTTAGTTTTAAGTTTTCTTTATTTAGTTCTCTACTTTCATTTTGCTTAATTTCCTTTATAGCAAGTAGCATAGATACTCCTATTTGGCTGTGGTTTTTATCATATGCACAGACGAATAAGATGGGAAAATCTACTTCCGATCGACACAGAAATAGATCATACCTATCATCGACGTAGGGCAAAACAGAAAGAGATGGAGGAACACAGTGCTCCTCTAGCAATTGTAGGTAACTGACCTTTGAGGGAATATGTAGCTCAAGTGCTAGAAGACATAGAACTAGCATCACTGTACTGACAATTGTCACTAATAATTTTGAACTAAAACCTGCGTTGATATATATGGTCTAGCAAAATCAATTTGGAGGAGCTACAGTGGAAGACCCCAACCGACATTTAGAGACTTTTCTAGAAATATGCTCAACACTAAAATTCAATGGGGTACCCACAGATGTGATCCATTTGAGCTTATTCCCATTTTCACTTAGGAATAAGGCAAAAACGTGGCTACACTCATTGCCTTTAGGAAGCATCACCATGTGGGAACAATGTGAGCATTAGTTCTTGAACAAATTTTTCCCTCCAAGTAAAACAACCCCCATGTGCCAGCTTATCACCAGCTTCTGCCAGAAGGAAGGAGAGTTGCTATTTGAAGCATAGGATCGCTACAAGGGTTTACTCCATCAGTGTCCTCACAATGGGCTTAAGAGATGGCTCGTGATTCATATATTCTACAATGGGATCATGTACACTAGGAAAGTTTCTTTGGATTCTGCTGTAGGAGGAGTCTTAATGAATAAGACTATCGAGGAAGTAGAAGACCTTATTGAGGAGGTGACCCAAAACTATCATCAGTGGAATTCCAAACATAGTCATCCAACACCTACAACCAGAAGATATGCTGTCAACTCCATCGATCATTTAGCAGCGAGGATAGACACACTTAACAGATGGTTTGATACCCTAACCCCTGCATCTGTATGCATGGTCAATTCCTCTAGTGATGGAATAACAGGATATCAGGGAGACTATTATTATGGAGGGCAGCACATCTCTGAAGAGCAGGTTGAGCATGTCGATGCGGTGGGCGATTATAATAAGAGGTCTAACAATCCATACTCTAGCACGTACAATCCTGGATGGAGGATCCACCCGAACTTTTCATACAAAAATAATTCAGGAAATCTACAACAGTCGGGTGGGTTCGGACAACAGAGTAGTGGGCAGCAACAACCACCGAAATCTCGACTTGAGTAGCTGATGGAGGGGTTTATTCAAACTCAACAGAAGGCGAACGTTGAGTTCCAGCATCGACACTTTTAGATAGAAGAGATGCTAAGGAGTTGAAGTCATCTATGAACGATCTTGTTAACCGACAAAAGATGTTGAAAATTCAAATAGCATAGATCACCAATGATTTTGCTAGGACCCCGGGCAAGTTACCAGGGAAATCGGAGGTCAACCCGATAGAGTAGTGTAACCCGGTAATGTTGCGCAGTGGGAAGATTTTAAGTGAGCCACTAAACAAGGCAAATAAAGATATGAAGTGGGAAGCAGAGGACGAAGATTCTCATGGGGAGACTATGAAAAAGAGATGATATGCCAGAGTTGGGCCCCCACACAAAGATGCAAGAATCGACTAGAATTCTTTTCCCACAACAGCTCACGAATGCTAAGCGAGATGCCAAATTTGGGAAGTTCTTAGCCATGATGAAGGCCATCTCAGTAGAAGTATTGATACTCGAATCTTTGCACCAAATGCCCTAATTTGTAAAATTCATGAAGATATTTTAGCACACCACAGGAAGGCCGAGTGGTCAGATACAGTGGCCCTTATAGAGAAATCTAGTTCTTATCTCTAGAGCGGGATCACTCAGAAACTAAAAGATCCAGGGAGTTTTTATATTCCATGTCATATAGGAACGACCATGATTAGTAAGGTGTTTTGTGACTTAGGCACCAATGTGAGCTTGATGTCATACACATTATGCAAGAAATTAGGGCTAGGAAATCTAAAGTTGACAACTATAACATTACAACTTGCAGATCACTCGTACCGATACCCACTGGAGATTTTGGAAGATGTTCCTATTAGGGTAGAAGATTTCACACTGCCTACAAATTTAAAAGTATTAGAAATGGAAGAAGACTCAAAAATTCTGGTAATCCTTGGACAACCATTTTTAGCCACAGCAGGAATGGTCATCGACGTAAAGAATTGTAAGCTAACTCTAACGGTGGGATACAATAGATTGGAGTTCAATCTTGCTAGCATAACGGGGTTGGAACCTGCACTGGGTAAATATGTTATTCCTGCAAGGGCTAAGACACAGAGCGAGGTCGTGAAGTCTAATGTTGATGAGTAGAGGTTCACGGAACCACTAGAGCCAAGTTGAAACATAGGAGTATGGTCAAGCTAAAGACCTTAAACAAGCGCTTATTTGGAGGCAACCCAAGTTTAACTTTATTTGTTTCTAGTTTTTTTTTTTTTTTTGCATTCATGCATGCCTGTTTAGGTTTTATTTTTTGGTCCATTATAACTCTTATATACGTTTAGGGTCATATAGATTTTTCTAGGTAGAACAAAGAATATTTTTTTAGAACCTCAGAAGGAAGCATGGGCAGTCGTGTAAATTTCACACCGTCATGCCCAATGGGTAGAAGAGCACACGACAAGGCATGTGAAAAGTCTCGGGCTGTGTGGCACTCCAGGAGAATTCCAGAGTGACACATGGTTGGTCGTGTAAATCTCACATGATTATGCATTTTTCTGGACATTTCCCAAGCGCCCAGGGCAAAGCCACACACGACCCACCGTGTGGATTCCACACAGTCGTGTTGCGCCCCTTTAAAATGGCGAGGACCATGTGCTTTGCCCCAAATCAACTATGCCTTTCAATTTCTTGCTCTAGCCCATGCGAAATTGTCTCCTCCAACCTCCAAGGATCCTCTCTAACCTCCAAGAAGCCTTCAAGAAGCAAGAATGAGGAGGACAAATCACACCGCAACAAGAGAGGCTTCTTCCAGGCCAAGGTTGAGGAGAAGAAACACCTAGCAAGAACCAGAGGCAGGTAACACCCCTCTTAGCATCATTTTTCGAGATAATGCTCATAGGGATAAATTTAACATGCTTTCTACTCGCAAAATAACTGCTACCCGCTATTTAGATGTCACTCTTTTAGAAACCCTAGGGCTTTTTGGAGATATACAAGGATTGTTTGCAAATGTAGGTTGGGAGGAGATCATGGGAGTTAGATGTCCAACTTACCCTAGGATAATTTTAGAGTTTTTAAGTTTAGCGGAGGAGATTCTGATAGGAGTAGATAGTAAAGAGGGAAAATTCACTTTTAGGCTATTTAACATTGAACATGAGTGGACCCTACACCAATGGAATTTTTGTTTCGGGCTACCTAGTGGGGGGAGAAATGAGAGCCCCTACTGAATTCACTACAAGATCATTTTGGCAGAATTTGACAGGGGAAAACTCCTATGACCCATCTAGAGCCAAGGCATCAAAACTCCAAAACTCGGTATTTTGTTACATTCATCGGGTTATGGTGAGTACGATATCCAGGAGAGGGGAGAGCGATGGAGTGGTGAGGATGAGCGAAATTTTGTGTCTTTGGAGTATGTTAGAGGGAGATAATACTATTGATGTAGGATCTCATTTTATTAGGCACCTAGTAAAGATGGGTAAAGCGCCCAAGGGGGACATTATTTTAGGTGGTTTGTTGACCCATATTTGTAATTCAATGGGGTATGATTGTGAGGATTTAGATAGAGTAGAAGGGAACCCTAGCATAGACCTAGGTGTGTGCATGGCAATGAAAATGATCGTTAGAGAAGGAAATTCTTTTTGTTTTGTAAGGAAAAACCTACCACCCCTTAGGCTCCCCAATATCGATTGTACCATCATCACCAACCGTGCCAATTAGCGATTGGATAGGATAGTAGAGTCCCCACTACACGAGGGACTCTCTACCCATGCACCCCCTTCACCACCTTCACATCACTCACCATTGGGTCCACCCATGTGGCTATGTATAGGAGCCCTTGGAGTCCATGCCCAGTCATACACCTGCATCACACTCTTTTCATTCTTTTGAGTAAGATACAGGTACGTCCGCTTACGACTTCTCGAAGTTTCGATCGCGCCTCAACGACATCTTCATGGAGCAGTAGGCACAGGGGCAACAATGGGAAGATCAGCAGACATATACACAGACTGAGTTTCGGGGCCTACAGGATCATTTCGAGTGGCCTGAGGAGTTCTACGGCCAAGCTCAACACTACTTTTAGGAGGAGGTCGCCTATCATCAAGAGGTACGTGATTCATGCGAACGCGCCCTCAAATCTCACGATAGAGACCGTCGAGGACACGAAGTGCATGCTCGGCTCAACGCCCGCAAGTGCACGGATGTCGTCAAGTAATAAAAATATTATCGATCCCACATGGACTGAGATTCGAGTACCGATTTGGTAAGTGGAGGTTATTGTTCGAAATTCAGATTTAAGGGTTGTGAATGCAAGGGTTGACGGTGGTCCCAACTTAATACGGTGTCACACGGAAGAAGAAAGAAACTATGTTGCGAGATTTTGGAAGGGATTCTAGAATTTTGGTTTCGTTTGTGTGTCGCAGAATACGTTGTCAATTGAGTTTCGTCTAGGGTTCTAGCTACGGTTTTGTGGAAAGGACATCATACACTCCCTCGATGAGCCTTCGCATCTATCGGAAGCTACCTCTTCCATTACCAGGTCGACCCAAGGACTTAGGATGGGATAGTCGGTACGAGGATGCTGAATCGATCCCTGCGATGAGTCAAAAATGGGGCGCGTTTCCTACTCTATCACATCCTTCTACCCATGGTTACAGGAGATGAGGTCAACCCCTAGGTTCCTCCTTGATTCTCCTAAATCTTAAATACATGGGTTGTCACCCCTCGTATCGGCTAGCCCAGTAGATAGAAAACCAAAACAATAACTATATCTCTAAAACCAAATGTCAATTGCAAATAGAAATTCAAGAACATAATTCAAATTTGGAATAACATGTTCTACGCACACAAACTACTCTCTAATCCTAGAATCGGAGAGTCTACTCCATAGATAAGAAAGGAGAAACACAAAGCACGATCATGTTCATATAAACCATAGAAATTAAGCAAGGAACATAAATTACAATGCAATGTGACTCTTCTCTCCAACGTTGAAGTGCAGAATTTAGATCTCCAACGACTTTCTTCCTCCCCGATGCGAGTTCCCGAAGCTTTTTAGGGCGTCAGAGTGTCATCCCGGTCGTTGTGTCCCCTCCCTAGGGTTTGGGCATAGCCTCCTTTATATAGACATCAACCTAGATCTCTCTAAAATCTACAAAATAATCGACTCGCATCAGAATCGTGTAGCGCCACACGACCGTGTGTTTCCACATGACCAAGTCATGTGTGGCACTGGGGTGGCCAATTTTGCCCCTTGGACACGACCGTGTGTAGCCACATACCCTAGTCGTGTCCCCTTCTACGTCCAGCTATAAAATGCTCTTCTTTTGCTCTGAAAGTGTGCCTTTTTCCCCATGAAATGTTATCCTGCACACAAAAGTACAAAGAGCAGATCTCCAAATTAGAAAATAAAAATGCATGCAAAACAAAGTGAAATATGCATGAAATAAACATAAAATGCAATGAGATGTGAGAGAAAACTACTCATAAAATCCTAGATGTTTTGCTCACATCAATTCCCCCATACTTAAATCTTTGCTTGTCCTCAAGCAAACCTTAGTGCCACGAAATTTTAAAAGGTACTGTTCCATATTTAACATATTAACTAGATTTATCAAGTGGTATTTTGCAATCAAATAAAAATAGATATATTCTAGAAATTCACTAAGTTAGCTTCTCGTACTCATCCTAAACGAATCTTCTTAGGGGATACTTATTCCATGGTAAGTTAAGTCGTCATCCTATAGCTTTCCTAAGTTCTTCGACTCTTAGGCACTTACTTGCCCAAAGCGAGGGTCATTACTCATATCTAGCACAAAGTCTCAAAGGCGTGCTTGGTATTGAGAGAAATTGATAGGTGTTTCTCCAGTAACCTAACTCCGTCTCAAAGGGGCACCTAACCATTTCCACTCACGACAACTATTTTTTTATCCCTCATAATTTTTTTTTTCCATTTTTTTTTCTCTTTCTCTTGGGATTTTGATTTTTCTGAATGGGCTTCCACAATCCGAGCATCTCTAGTAACTAAAATACTAAACTTAGGGTCACCTATAGATTCCAAAGTACTAGACTACTGAAATGAATCATAACTAGGTACGTACTAGACTCTCCCTTTTAGAATGTTCGTCATGTGTAGGTGTAAATATAAAAGCTAATCAATGTAAGACTAGAACATTCATTAAAGCAAATAAAATAAAATACCACGAGGTAAATGAAGTTAAGCTACCCATAGAAACAACTCAAAAAAGAAAACTCTAAAAATACTACTGAGGTAGCTTAAAGATAGCAAAAATTAAGTACTGACGAAACTAAAAACTCTATGTATGAACAAATGAATGCTAACTAAAACAAATGCAAATGACAGGAAAGAAACTACTGCTAGAAACAAAATAAATCAAAACTCAAGGCCCCCCAAACTTATATGAAATTGTACCGCTAATATGGTGGTCGAGGTGGGAAGTCTGGTAGTCTCGGCATGTCAGGCTCCTGGGAAAACCCTGGCACTCAACCGCTGATGCCACATGTATATTTAGTCGATCTGAGAGCTAGTGGATGCAGCGACTGCTCTGTGCTCCTCCTCCATGGCCCACTGTGCCTGCTGGGCATGCATGTGTTGTTGAACCTCTCTATGGTGGACAGTCTCCTCCTGGAAGTAGATGCGGGCCTCGTCATAGAACTCCTCAACCCATTGGAAGTGCTCCCGAAAACCCTAAAACTCTACCTATGTGTAAGTGTTATGCTTCTCCCATCGTTGCCTCTGTGTCTGCTGCTCGACATATATGTCGTCGAGGCACAATCGAAACTCCAAAAAAGCATAGGCAGATGTACCTGCATCCTACTCAAAAGTAGAAAAAGGTGGTGGTGCAGGTGTAGGCTCATGTCAATGTGGACTAGGTGGGCTCCTATACATGTGTGGACTGGAGGGAGAGTAATGAATAGGGGTGAAACGCACGATACAACACCCTTTATCCCTTGCGCAATATGGGCATGTGTAAACACATGACCAGATCGTGTGTGCTACTGGAATGTGGGGCATGACCATGTGAAAACACACGACCAAGCCGTGTGCCCCCTATTTCTCGCTCATGGTGCACAATGGTCCGAATTCTCCTTACTCGCTCAGTTGTGTGGGTTCAAAGTGATTTTACTTTTACCTAGCAAGTTTTTTCTAGTCCTAATTCATGTTAAAATGCTAAATGAACAGAAATCAAAGTTCAAAACAAACGAATGCAACAAACTAATAAGAAATAAACACAAAATCTAAACTTGGGTTGCCTCCCAAGAAGCGCTTTGTTTAAGGTCTTTTAGCTCGACTCTACTCCATGGTCTCAACTTGGCTCCGGAGGTTCTGTGAACCTCCATTCATCCGTCTCGAAGTTAACATTCAGTGGGTTTGGCTCTACCCTACTGAAAGTGTAGCCATCCAGGAAGGGAGCTCTACATTCTGACATATTGAAAATGATGATCTCCCCGTCTACCTCCAAGGAGATCTTATGCGCCTTTACGTCTATTAATGCTCCCACAGTCACCAGAAAGGGTCTTCCCAAAATGATGGGATTCTGGGGATTTGGTCTTGTTTCCAATATAATAAAATCCATGTGTATCATGAAATTCTCAATGACCACAGGCACATATTCTAGCATGTTGACAGGCTCCTTGACTGAGTTATCTCCCATATGAATACTAAGGTTTGCTAGTTGGATCCCATTTAATCCCATCTTCAAATTGTATGCATAGGGCATCACACTTATTGATGACCCTAAGTTGCACAATGCTTCATCGAAGCTTTCCCCATAAATCGAGCAGAGGATAACAAATTCACCAGTGTCCTCTAGCTATGATGGAATTTTATCTTCAATTTTGGCTTGGTCGGGTAGCGTTGATATCATGGTTGCACACCCCTTGATGGATATGTTCTTCTGACCCATTCTTTTACCGAATATTTCCTCCTCTTTGACTTGACTCGGCTCGGGTAGTGATGGAGAACTATCCATAGATTGTGACACGGTTTGGGCTATCTGGGCCACTTGTGTTTCCAACATCCTCGTGTGACTTGTAAGACCGTCAACAGTGGCCTTCAAATCCCTAAGTGACTTCTATTTTTTAATGTTGGCATCGAAACTCTTCATTGTCCTTTGTTTGGGTAGCAATGAAGTCTTCCATCATCAATTCTAGCCTAGACTTCTATGATTGCTGTTGCCCATTGCCTTGTTGTTGCCCATACCCTCCTGATGGTTGGAAATTCTCCAAGTTATTCCGATAGGAAAAGTTCGGGTGGTTCTTCCATCCGGGGTTGTAAGTACTGGAGTATCGGTTGTTGGGCCTTTGATTGTAATCTCTAACTGCATCTACATGCTCAATCTTCTCTTCTAACTCACCTTGCCCTTTATAGTAGTCCTCCCGATACGCTGCTGCTCCTTCTCCAAAGTCATTGGTTGAACATGCAGAAACAGGATTGAAAGAGTCGAAACGTCTGCTAAGCACATCCAACCTCGCTGTCATGTGGTCCACGGAGTTGACAACATATCGTCCCGCGGCAGGAACTGGGTTACTACGTTCGGAAGCCCATTGATGGTGGTTCTAGGCCACCTCTTCTATTAGCTTTTCTGCTTCCTCAATAGTCTTGTTCATAAGCGCTCCTCTTGCGGCAAAATCGAGGGACATCTTTGTGGCGTACATGATCCCATTATAGAAGATGTGGATCACCAGCCACCTTTCAAGTCCATGATGGGGGCATTGGTAGAGTAGCCCCTTATAGCGATCCCAGGCTTCAAATAGGGACTCCTCTTCCTTCTGACGAAAGCTCGTTATTAGATGGCACATGTGAGTAGTCTTGCTAGGTGCGAAGTATTTATTCAAGAACTGCTGCTCACATTGCTCCCAGGTGGTAATGCTTCCTGAAGGTAGGGAGTGAAGTCATGTCTTAGCCTTATCCCATAATGAGAACGGGAATAGGCTCAGGCAAATCGCATCTGTAGGGACTCCATTAATCTTTATTGTTGAGTAGATTTCCAAGAATGTCTCTAGGTGCCAGTTCGGGTCTTCAGTCATAGCTCCCTCGAATTGACTCTGCTGGACCATGTGAATGAGTACCAGTTTCAGCTCAAAGTTGTTTGCTGAAATAGACGGTCCAACTATACTCGGCCTAAATCCTCTAACACTAGGGACTGCATAATTCCGCAAAGGTCGGCTACCTATATGCACCTCGGATGCAGCTTGGTCCTCCATCTTCTTCTTTTTAGCTCTCCGACAATGATAGGTTCGTTCGATTACTAGATCAATCAGAATCAGGCCTTCCGATCCTAAGCGTCTATGCATCTGAGGAACCGTGCCACAAAATTTGGAGTATTACCTAATACTTAATTAAAAATAGAAAATAGCCTAAACTAATACTAAATCAAATGCAGAAAATTTAACTAAAAGTTAATGCAATGTAATTACTAAAATAAATCTAAACTTACTCTATATATTAAAAATCTAAAAATGAAGAGAATAAAAATAAACGAAAGAAATAAAAGTTAAGCAAGTAAATAAACCTACCCTAAGTCCAATCCAATTATCCTCTTCTTGATTCGATATCAAATCAATCAGTCCACAGCAACGACACCAAAAACTTGATGCACGTGAATACAACCTCAAATCTTGTGATGGAGATCATCGAGACTCAAAGCGCATGCTCGCGCTCAATGCCCGCAAGTGCATGGATGTCATCAAGTAATAAAAAGATTATCGATCCCACATGGACTAAAATTCGAGTACCAATTTGGTACGTGGAGGTTATTGTTCAGAATTCAGATTTAAGGGTTGTGAATGCGAGGGTTGACGGCGGTCCCAACTCAATACGATGTCACACGGAAGAAGAAAGAAACTATGTTGCAAGATTTTGAAAGGGATTCTAGGATTTTGGTTTCATTTGTGTGTCGCAGAACACTTTGTCAATTGGGTTTCATCTAGGGTTCTAGCTATGATTTTATGGAAAGGACATCATACACTCCCCCGATGAGCCTTCACATCTATCAGAAGCTACCTCTGCCATTACCAGGTCGACCCCTGGACTTAGGATGGGATAGTTGATACGAGGATGCCAAATCGATCCCTACGACGAGTCAAAAATGGGGCGCATTTTCTACTCTATCGCATCCTTCTGCCCACATTTACGGGAGATGAGGTCAACCCCTAGGTTCCTCCTTGATTCTCCTAAATCTTAGATACAAGGGTTGTCACCCCTCGTATCGTCTAGCATAGTAGATAGAATACCAAAACAATAACTATAGCTCTAAAACCAAATGCCAATTAAAAATAGAAATTCAAGAATAGAATTCAAATTTGGAATAACATGTTCTACGCACACAAACTACTCCCTAATCCTAGAATCGGAGAGTCTACTCCATAGATAAGAAAGGAGAAACATAAAGCACGATCATGTTCGTATATACCATAGAAATTAAGCAAGGAACAAAAATTACAATACAATGTGGCTCTTCTCTCTGGTGTTGAAGTGCAGAATTTGGATCTCTGACAACTTTCTTCCTCCCTGATGTAAGTTCCCAAAGCTTTTTAGGGCGTCGGAGTGTCGTCTCGGCCGTCGTGCCCCTCCCTAGGGTTTAGCCATAGCCTCCTTTATATAGACATCAGCATGGATCTCTCTAAAACCTAAAAAATAACCAACTCATGTCGGAATCGCGCAGCACCACATGACTGTGTGTTTTCACATGACCAAGTCATGTGTTGTCCTGGGGTGGCCAATTTTCACCCCTTGGACATGGTCGTGTGTAGCCACTCGCCCTAACCGTGTCTCCTTCTGCATCCAGCTGCAAAATGCCCTTCTTTTGCTCCGAAAGTGCGCATTTTTCTCCATAAAATGCTATCCTGCACACAAAAGTACAAAGAGCAAATCTCCGAACCAGAAAATAGGAAATTCATGCAAAAAAAAATGAAATATGCATGAAACAAACATAAAATGTAATGAGATGTAAGCGAAAACTACTCCTAAAATTCTATATGTTTTGCTCACATTAGTACGACAATTTATGAGAGATGCACGTACACAATGAGCCGAGGAGGAGAAGCACAGAGCAGTTGTTGAGTCCACTAGTTCCCAGGTGGACCACATGCATATGTGGCACCAGTGGATGAGCACGCGATTCTCTCATGTGCCCGACATGCCGAGACTATAAAATTTCCCACCTAGACCACCGCGTTAGAGGTACAACTTTATTTAAATCTGGGGGAGGCCTACATTTCACTATATTCTTCTGCTAGTTTTAGTGTTCATTTGCTTTGCTTGATTGTTTGCATTTATTTTAGTTGCTCATGCATGTAGTATTTAGGTTTCTTTCGGCACTTAGTTGTTGGTCGTTATAAGCTGCCTCAGTGATGTTTTCGAAATCTCAACGATATGTTTCCATGTCATAGGTAGTTTAATTTATTTTATCTCCTGATACTTTATTTTGAGATGCTTTTATAGATGTTCTAAATTTTCACTTGTTAGCTTTCATTCTCACTTATACTCATCAAATATTCTGAGAGGGAGAAGCTAGTACATACCTAGTTATGATTCATCTCAATAGTCTAGTACTTTGGAATCCATAGGTGATTCTAGATTAGCATTTTAGTTATTGGAGATGCTCGGATTGTGTAAGCCCATTCGAAAAAATCAAAATGCTAGTGAGGACAATAAAATAAAAAAAAAAGAAAAAAAATGAGGAAAAAAATGAGAGTTAAAAAAAATAGTTGTCGTGAGTGGAAAAGGTTAGGTGCCCCTTTGAGACCAAGTTAGGTCATTGGGAAAACACCTACCAATTTCTCTCGATACTGAGCATGTCTTTGATACTTTATGCTAACTCTAGGGAATGACCCTCGCTTAGGGCAGGTAAATGTCTAAAAGCTGGAGACCTTAGGAAAGCTATAGGATGACAACTTAACTCAACATAGAATGTGAATCCCTTGGGACATTTTCTTGGCACCTACACGAAAAGCTAACCTAGTGAACTTTTAGAGCATATCTATTTGCTTTGATTGAAAGTACCACTTGATAAATTTTAGTAAACATGCTAAGTGTTGGACCAATACTTTTAAAATCCATAGCACTGAGGTTTGCTTGAGGACAAGCAAAGAGCTAAGTTTGGGGATTTTGATGTGTGCAAATTATATATGGATTTAGGAGTAGTTTTAGCACACATCTCATGACATTTCATATGTGTTTTATGCTTATTTTCTTTATTTTGCACTCTTTTACTCCTTTCTAGTTCGAGGATCTGCTCTTGCTACTTTTGCGTGCATGGATGCATTTTTGAGGTGAAATGGTTAAATGAATGGAGCTCAAGGAAGGTAAGTGTGCTCTGATCATGTTCCAAAGACACATGCACGCTTTGGATCAAAAGATGATGTTCGCTGGGAGCTCCAGAAAGAGACATAGTCGGTCGTGCTAGATTCATACGACCATGCCATTTTCTAAAAGCATGTTTCAAGATGCTACTTCCAGAGTTTCACATAGTTGGCCGTGTGGCGATAGTGCGACTTATGCAGATCTAATTTAGCGGGCAAATAAGGAAAGTCAGTTTCACTCATATATATAGAAAGGCATGCCTAAACCCTAGGGGGGAAGCTCGATGGTTGAGACAGCAAGAAGATGCCCTTAAAAGCACCGTAGGCTTGCAACTAAGAAGAAGGAAGCAGCTCAAAGACCTGAATCGACGGTCCAACACCTCGAAGAGCGACAAAGACATCGCATTGGATCCAACATGGCATATTACTTATCTTTCTAATTCTATTTGGATTGTAATGATTTATAAAAAAATGTCTTGTGTTTGCTTTGCCTTATTCATGGAGTAGATACTTTGATTTTAGGATTAGGGAGTTGCTTGTGTAAGTTGGGCATGTTAGTTCAAATATCTATTCATTACTTTTGAATTATATTTGCAATTAATGTTGTTAAGATCAATAAAAGTTATGTCTTGATTCTATTTCTATTGTATGTAGTCGATATAAGGGTGGAAAGCCTTTGTATCAAAATCTAAGAGAACCAAGGAGGAACTTTATGGTCATCCTCCCTCCCATAACCGTAGGAAGTAGGTTGTGAAAAAGTAGGATATGAAATATGATCCACTTATTCATAGGGATCAATAGGACATCCTAGAACCCTATGAACCTATTCTAGCAGAAGGCCCAAAGAAGGAGACATCAATTCTAGAAGGGTTGTGGGACCTTAGTAACAGGAGGCTCCCAAAGATATCAACCCCTGAGTTCTAACGATCCGAAAGGGAAACTTGACTAGGAATAGGTAGTTCCTGGTAGAAACAAAAGTTCTAGGATTACACACGATGATCCCCCCACAAGATATTAACTAGAGATCCTAGGGGTATTAAATTGTTAGCATGTTCAACAATGCATAAGTGAAACCGAGATCCTCGAATCCTTTAATCAACCTTGAGCCCCCTTTGCTTTCTCCAAGTGACATTGTACTTGAGTCAAGACTGTCGTCGACCCCACTTCTGACTCACAAGAGATTTTACTCCAAACAATCAACGTTCACTAGACACACGATACTCGAATCACAGTCCCTGTGGGATCGATACATAATTTATTATTTGACGACAACCGTGTACTTGCGGGCGTTAAGCATGAGTGCGCACTTCAAGTCCTTGACGGTATCGACCGGAGATTTGGGGTCGTGCCTGCGTGCATTAGTCTTCTTGGACTTAGGTTTGTGACCCAAATCTTTCTTGTCCTTAGTTGGTTCCTTCCTACCAACACTTAGATTTTGACCCTTAGACCCTAGAATCATGTTTTCCATTCTCTTTAGTGTATTTTTCATTTTCTTAAGCTGTGACCTCAAAGCTTGATTTTCAACCTCTAATTTTCCAATTTGTGATTTTTCATTCTTCTTTTGGAAATTCCTCTTCCTAGGCATATGTCTACTTTTCTTTGGATTAATGCCTAAGTTCTCTACCTTCCTATCCTTGGTGTGGTAGTCCTAGAGTTAATGGGTCTAAGATTGTCCTTAGGCAAATTGACATGTCTAGCATGTTTTTTATGATAAATTGCAAGTAAATTAAAACATAATATATTGCTATTATGCTTGTTATCCTTACATAAGGAAAGAACATTATTAAAATTTACCTTAGGGTTTACCTTAGCTCCCCCTACATATGAAGCTCCTCCTTTTCCCTTCTGAAGGTGACTCCCCCTAGGACATTGGGTCAGGTAATGCCCCCTTTGTTGGCACTTGAAGCATACTATATGCTCCTTACTCTTGTGTATCAGGGCTCCAACTTCTTCAGTCTTCTCCTTTGCCTTTGGTGTCAGTTGAGTCTTCTTGACTCTTTTTGGACATTTGCTCTTATAATATCCTATTTCCCTACACTCAAAGTATGTTATATGATTTTTATTTTTACAAATTATGCTTGAGTTACCTAGCTCGGTGGTAAGTGAATTGTGGTCTAATTCTTCATTTCTTCCAAGATAGAAGGTTCCTCTTGCTCTTGCTCCGACTCCGGTGATGATCTCTCCTCCCCCTCAATCTTTGAAGTGGAGGCTTTCAAGACTTCTACCTCTTCCGACTTGGATGTTGAGTACCTCTCAACTTCTGAATCTTTAGCCGATGAGCAACTTGATTCTTCTTCGGCTTTCTCCTCTACTTCTTAGGCCGGTGAGGGATTCTCATGGAACTTGACCAAGTTATTCCATAAATCTCTTGCATCCTTATAACCACCTATCTTGGGAAAAATATCGTTAGGTATTAATTTAACCAATATTTTACCTACCTTATCATTGATATCAGATTTTCAAAGTTGTTCCTTAGTTCATCTCTTCTTCTTCAGAAATTCATCCTTCGGACCCCTTGGCCATTCGAATCCATCTACAATAATAAATCAATCTTCTATATTACACATGAGAAAATGTTTCGTCTTACCTTTCCAATACTCGAAATCCTCGCTGTTGAAGACGGGTGGAAAGGTGATGTTATAACAAAATCCATCTTTGGCCAACTCCATCTTCTCTTCTTCTCTAGCATTTGAGCTCTCTTGGCAATTAGTCCTTGAAGAGTGACTCGCTCTGATATCAATTGTAGGGACCGCGACATGCGCTAGAGGGGGTGAATAGTGGTTTTCCAACTTCTTCGATTCGTTCATGTTGGTCTACAAAATGATTAGTGTGCAACTAAATATAAAAGCACAAGTACAAACAAATACTAAGACAAACACATACAAATACAAGACGATATTTTACGTGGATCAGAACTAGAATTCCTACTCCATGATTCAAGCTCTAGTTGAGCTCTAGTGATGCACATCACCATTATATCTTCTCCTTCTTGAAAACAATCCAGAGGTTGAGAAACCTCTTACAATATCTTACAACAATAAGAACACAAATACAAGCAAATATAATAAGAATGAAAACAGAAATGTAAATAACACTTTATAAAGAGAACTTTCGAATGCTTATTGATGTGGTTGCTTTGAACACCTTGGAAGGTATAGAATGCAACAACAAAATCCCTACCAAATGGCCAAGAATCGACTTCTTCCAATCTTCCCATCAAGCTCCTTTTAAGTCACGCATCAAGCTAATTTCTACTTGGCAGTTGACTGTCAAAAAGCACAAGTCGATTGCCACCTCATCTGTTGTCTCACAACGGACTAATCCATGTTGGCTTACCACCCAACGGATGTAGAGACCATTGGTGACCTCTAGAGGGGGGTGAATAGCGTGTTTTCGTCGTTTGATAGAATTCGTTCATTTGTCTCTACAATCATCGTTAGCACAGCGGAATATATAAATACAAATGTAGAAACAAATACAAATACGCGTGATATACATGGTTCAGAATCTTAGGATTCCTACTCCACGGGGCAAGTTCAACGGGCTCTAGTGATGCACTCACCACTAATAAAACTTCTTCTTGACAACACGTCGAAAGTGGAGAAACCTCGTACAAAAGTTCTTACAACAATAAGAAACAAAATACAAGAAAATACAAGTGAAATACACAAAACAATATAAATAACACTTTACAAATGATCTTTTGGAAGCTTTCTTGTTGATTGCATGAACTGTGCTTGAAGACCCTGATTTGCACTAGCAAATCGCCTCAAAAACACCCAAGAAATCGTTGTTGAAATCCTTCCTAAGCTCCTCCTTTTATGCTTGTCTCGGGTTGATTCCATGCCTGGCAGTCGACTGCCATAAGTCCTCAGTCGACTACCAACAGTACCGTTGTGAGACAACGGCTTAATTCACGTCGACATTCAAGCCAATGGTTACACTGACAGTCAACTACCATTATCCAGCAGTCGACTGCTAGGGTCATAGTCGAATGAACAGTTGGCTACCGAGCATTCTGCTCCCACAACCCCGACTAGCAATCGACTGCCATCCATGGCAATCGACTACTATCAGTCGACTACCAAGACATTTTGCCATAGTCAAACCTATTGGAGATTTGACGCCGCTAGAAGGGCGGGTGAATAGCGTCGTGACCGTACGAAGATGGAATTCAATCGTGATCGTGTCTACAATTTCATTAGCGCAGCGGAATATAGAAATGAAAGCAATAATGAAATACAACAATCACGAACACAAGTATATAACGTGGTTCGGAACCGAACGGTTCCTACTCCACGGATCGAGCTCTAAAGAGCCCTAGTGATGCACACACACTCACTAATCAATAATACTCCTCCTCGACACAAGTCGGAGGCGGAGAAACCTCGTACAAAAGATTACAACAATAATCTAAACGGATGCAAGCAAATACAATAGTGAAATACAATGCAAGTAAAGAAAACTACTTTACAAGAGCACTTTGGTTGCTTGATCTTTGGTTGCCTTGGACTAGCCTTGAAGGACTGGAAGAGCACCAACAATTCCCCTTCAAATCACCCAAGAGAAACCTTGCTTCAATCCTCCCACGAACAACTCCTTTTAACCTGCGTCGGTGGATTTGCTATCACGCGCCATAAGTCACCGATCGGTGATGCCCTTGTTGTCGTGAGAGAGCGGCTCAATCCACGTTGGACAAGTTCCAGCGGGACTCTTAGCGATCGGCTGCCAACATTGTGAGCGATCGTTGCCCGCGCGTAATCGGCGCCGATCGTCGGCTGGGCGATAATGCTCGTGGTGAACTAGCGATCGCAGCCGACCCCGATCGTAGACATCGATTCATGCTCGATGAGGCGATCATTGCGATTCAGCTCTTAAACGGCAGTCGAACTCAAGTTGACTCATGGCAGTCGAACCGGCCATAATGTCAGTCGACTGCCAACCTCAAAGATGAGGGTTTAACCCAAAGTATGGTGCCCCCATACTTGCTAGACCACCCTTAGCCTAGACCTAAGCCTTCTAGCCACCTCCATCAGCCTCACGCCTCTCGGATCCCTCCAAGTCATCCATGACTTGTTCATCCATCGCGCTAGCCTCCAGGTGCTTCCCTCGGCTATGTCATGCTAACGGTGTCTACACCGCCAAGGCACATTGGGCTTACGCCACCAAGACTCCGCTTGGACTTTACGCCGCCAACCATTGGTCTTATGCTGCCAAGACTCCCGCTTGGACTTTATGTTGCCAATATCAAACCCTTGGACTTCTCAAATGCCAAGACTCAAGCTTGGACTTTCCCTTGCCAACCCATGTTGGACTTTCCATGCCAAAACCCATGCTTGGACTTTCCATTTGCCAAGACCCATGCTTGGACTTCTCATTTGCTAAGACCCATGCTTGGACTTCTCATGCCAAGTACTCAAGACTTGGACTTTCCTTGCCAACCCATGTTGGACTTTACATTGCCAAGACCCATGCTTGGACTTTCCATTTGCCAAGACCCATGCTTGGACTTCTCATGCCAAGTACTCAAGACTTGGACTTTCCCAAATGCCAAGTACCCATGACTTGGACTTTCCATGCGCCAAGTGTCCCACTTGGACTTTTCATGTCAAGTACTCAAGACTTGGACTTTACCAAATGCCAAGTGTCCCACTTGGACTTTTCATGCCAAGTACTCAAGACTTGGACTTTACCTTGCCAAGACCCATGCTTGGACTTTCCCATAATCACATGGTCAACCCCAGTCAACCATCAAGGTCTTTCTCGAGTCAAACTCAAGTCCGGTCAAACATGACCCGGGTCGATTGCTCCAACAATCTCCCCAACATATTAACCGACATTAATGTCAAACATCAATGCCAAACCACTTTGTCAAATCCCTTTGTCAAACATCAAAACATCACTCGAGTCAAACTCGAGTCTGGTCAATCATGACCTGGGCCGATTGCACCAACAAAACCCTAGTCGACTCACGACAGTCGACTGGTCATAATCTCAATCGACTGCCAAGAGTCAACTCGGCTACCAAGTGTCAAAAAACTTGACCAATTGACTGGTCCAAAGCCCCAGTCGACTGATAACCGCAACTATGAGGTTTAACCCCAAGTATGATGCCCTCATACTTACTAGACCATCCTTAGTCTAGACTTAAGCCTTCTACCTCCGTCAGCCTCATGCCTATCAGATCCCTCCAAGTCATCCATGACTTGTTCATCCATACGCTAGCCTTCAGGTGCTTCCATCGGCAATTGTCATGCTAAGTTGGTCTATACCGCCAAGGCACATTGGGCTTACGCTGCCAAGACTACCGCTTGGACTTTACACCGCCAACCATTAGGCTTATGCTGCCAAAACTCCTGCTTGGACTTTACGTCGTCAATATCAACCCTTGGACTTTCCTTGTCAACCCATGTTGGACTTTCCAATTGCCAAGACTCGAGCTTGGACTTTCTCTTGCCAAGACCCATGCTTGGACTTTCCATGACAATCACATTGTCATACATTTTGTCGAACATTAATGTCAAACATCAAAATGTTATTCGAGTCAAACTCAAGTCTAGTCAATCATAACATGGGCCGATTGCACCAACAATCTCTCTCTTTTTAATGTTTGACAAAAACCACAAATACCTTTAAATTAGGCCACCTAACTCAAATCTCCTTACCAATTCTCCCAAATTGGTAATTCCCAAATTCTCTCACCAATTCTCCCATAACTTCTCTCCCTTGTTGACATACATCAAAAAGGTTCTCTCCAAGGGTGTCAATGTCTCATATCCCAATGAGATCTTACAATCTCCCCCTTAATCCAAAAGCATCTAGGATCCTTTCACTCATCCTAATAATAAGTCTCATATCACTAAAGAGAGACAATCCTACAAACTCTCCCAATTTCCAAATTGGACATCTCACATTCTTAAAATTCTTCCCCTCATGAGGAAGAACACATCCATTATCCCATGATGGATAACCTACCCCCTAAAGGCTTGCTCCCCCTTGACCATTGCACCAACAATATCTTTGGAGAGTCCCTAAGTCTATAGGAACACTAAACCATTAAAATTAAGGTTAAAAGTTCAACCTTAAACTTTCACACACCTTAAAATTGATACACACCCTAAATAACTCTGCTAATCCATATCCAATGGATTTTCACCCTTTCCAATGTTTTTCAAAACATATCCTAGGGTTAGGAGCAGTTAGGGTAGTCTAACATAGCTGAAATCAGGCTAAACAAACCTTATTTACTCGAAATCAGGCTTGATAGTCGACTCTTGCAGTCATCAGTCGACTGCTCTTGATGCTTGTTGACTGCCATAAACGACAATCGACTGATTTCTACAAATGCAGAATTTCAGAAATCAGAAATGAATTTTTGAAATACATAAGTAATTATACGCATTTTGAAAAATCTTGAAACTTCATATGTATACTACTTATAACAATCATAATGGGTGAAAAATATTTGAAAAATAAAATACCCATTAAATATTGAGTTTGACACAAAGTTCAAAACCATTGAAAAATTCAATATTTTGATCCTACTTTGTATCAACTCCATCAATGGTGATTGCTATCAAAAGATAGACTTCACCAAGGTTTTCTAAAATGATTTTAAAATAATTTTGAAAACCTATATTGGATCATGATCAATGGGCTCAATGCACATAACTTGCACATTAGTTTTTTCCATGATCCACCCATGGTATAAGATGAGTTTGAGTTCATCTAGATGCAAAAACAATGCACCTTGAACTTAACTCATTTCCTAGCATCTCACATGTGTCTAGGGTGTTTGAAAACACACACATATCAATGTAATATGAGATGTGAGTTTTGGTTATACCTAAACTAAGGTCTCATATATTTTCTAGGCAACACTACTTGATTCTCTTATATATGGGACTTCAAGTCATGTCATAGTCCTTAAATCAATTTTAATTAATACATGAATGATCATGGCATAAATGATTACATAAATAAGCATTGCTAATAATCATTATGTCATGACATATGATTAAATCTAAATACACATAACATAAAACCTTAAACATAAGCATTATCATAACATATTATATGATAAAACTAAATATGATGTCATGACATAAAAATAAACCTAAGCATACATGACATAAAAACAAACTAAGCATGATCATGACATTTTATATGATAAAAATAAATATGATGTCATGACATGACATATGACAAATAAAGCATGACAAATCAAAAGGTATAGGTATAACAATACCTAAATTTTAATATTGATTGTCATTTATTATTATTAAGTCCATTTTGTCATATTACTACTAATCCTCCAAGTGTGCCAAAAACTCAAAATGACACACTATGACCTCTAAACTTAATTTGTGTCAATTTAATCAATTTTTTTTTCCAAACTTCTTAAATGATATTGGCACATCCTAAAATCCTTTAGGATATAAATTCAAACCTATTTCCAAGGTATCCATAACCTTGAAAATGACCTAAAGTGCCACCTTTACCATGGTTAGGTTAACTACCTATCCATTTAAAGTTGGCACAACCTAATCCATTTAGCGTGAATCGATCACGCTCCTAGGAACCCAAAACCTATTTGAGCTCCTTGGGTTTACTAGGTATTCCTTAGGGATAACTTCCTTAGATACCCTCCTAATGACCCTTCTAGGCTTGGTAGCCTTAGTCATTATGGTCTTGCCTAGATTAACTCTAGGGGTGACTCGCCTTGTAACCTTTTTAGTGGTCTCCCTAGGTTTCTTCAAAACCTTAGCCATTAGGCACCTACCATGGTCAACTCTAGGGATGATTTCCCTTGTGACCTTGGTTTTCCTAGACCTAGTACTAGTTTCATAATCAAATGGAATATTGTGATAAGTAGGCATTACCTTCTTGGATACAGGCATGTGACCCAAACCTTGCCTCCTAGATGGTTCTTGCCTCTTACACCCTAGATTTTGACTATTTGAACTCTCGCATTTGATTTTGCATCTTCTTAAGGGTCTTTTTTAATTTCTCAAGTTTTGATCTCAAAACTTGATTTTTTAATTCTAATTTTTCTATTTTGGTGGGCCCATTGTTTCTTTGATCATTTTTGCCCTTCCTAGGCATATGTCTAGATTTCTTAGCATTAAGGCCTAAATGCCTCCTTATCTTCTTGATTGTTTCCCTAGGTAGGATTGTTCTAGGGACATTAATCTCAAATTTCTCCTTAGTTGAAATAGGTCTAGAGTAATTGTTCCTAGATTTGTTCTTAGATAAACTAACATGCTTAGCACCTAAACAATAAAATCTATTATTTCTACTAGCATGCTTTTCATGAGTAATAGCAAGTGAATTAAAAGCATGCTTTTTAACATTAAAATTTGAAGGTGCATTATTGAATTTTACCTTAGGGTTTGCTTTAAAAACTCTCCCTATATATGATGCTTCTTCTTGCCCTTTCTTTCTCCCCCTAGGGCATTGACTCCTATAATGCCTCGGTTGTTGGCACTTGAAGCACACTATGTGCTCCTTGCTCTTCCTTGTGGGGACTCCGACATCCTTTGATTTTTCTTGAGTTTTTGGAGCCAGTTGATTTTTTTTTTACCTTCTTAGAGCACTTGCTCTTATAGTGCCCAACTTCCCTACACTTAAAATATATTATATGAATTTTATTTTTAACACGTGTTTGAGTTACCTAGGTCGATGGTTTGGGCCTCTTGAGCTTGTTCATCTCTCCCGGATGTTAAGACTACTTCTTACTCTTGCTTCGGCTCTGGTGATCTAACTTCCTCCCCCTCAATCCTAGAGGTAGAGACTTCTTCTACTTCTACCTCTTCCACTGATTCCGATCCGGATGTTGATTCCCTATCAACCTCCGAATCCTCACTTTCTTGTGAGAATGATGAACTTACTTCTTTGGACTCCTCCTCTTCTTGAGCCAGTGATGGATTTTCATAATACTCTGTCAATTCACTCCAAAGCTCCTTGGCATCCTTGTACTCACCTAACTTAGACAAGACATTATTAGGAATTAAATCACTTAGCATTTTGATTACCTTAATATTTGTCTTGAACTCCTTGAGTTGTTCCTTGGTCCATTTTTCAACCTTGAGGATTCAACCCTTTTTGCCTCTTGGGAATTCGCAACCTTCTATCAAGGCGGACCAAAGCTTGATATCCACCATCATTAGGAAGTTCTCAATCCCTATTTTCCATGAATTGAAGCCTTCAAATCCATAGTCCTCATAGGATAGTGATGTGTTGATGTCTCAGCCTAGTCTTTCTTTAAACTTCATCTTCTTTTTCATCCTCTAGCGGTGCTCCCTGTTAGTCCAAATGAAGAGTGGTCTCGCTCTAATACCAATTGTAGAGACCGTTGGCGACCACTAGAGGGGGGTGAATAGCGTGTTTTCGTCGTTTGATAGAATTTGTTCATTCATCTCTACAATCGTCGTTAGCATAACACAATATAGAAATACAAATGTAGAAACAAATACAAACACAAATACACGTGATATACATGGTTTGAAACCTTAAGGTTCCTACTCCATGGGGCGAGCTCAACAAGCTCTAGTGATGCACTCACAACTAATAAAACTCCTTCTCGATAACATGTCAAAGGCGGAGAAACCTCATACAAAAGTTCTTACAACAATAAGAAATAAAATACAAGCAAATACAAGTGAAATACACAAAAGAATGTAAAGAACACTTTACAAATGATCTTTTGGAAGCTTTCTTATTGATTGCTTGAATCGTGCTTGAAAACCCTGATTTGCACCAACAAATCGCCTCAAAATGCCCAAGAAATCGCTGTTGAAATCCTCCCCAAGCTCCTCCTTTTATTCTTGTCTCGGACTGATTTCACGCCTGGAAATCGACTGTCAAAAGTCCCTAGTCAACTACCAACAGTACCGTTGTGAGATAACAACTTAATTTACGTTGGCATTCAAGCCAACAGTTACACTAGCAGTCGACTGTCATTACCCAGCAATCGATTGCTAGGGTCATAGCCGACTGACCAGTCGACTATTGAGCATTATACTCCCGCAACTCTGACTAACAGTCGACTGCCATCCATGGCAGTCAACTACCATCAGTTGATTGCCCAATTCTGGCAGTCGACTGACAAGGCATTTTGTTATAGTCGAACCCTAGTCAACTCATGGCAGTCGACTGGTCATAATCTCAGTCGACTGCCAAGAGTCAACTTGGTTGCCAAGTGTCAAAACACTTGACCAATCGATTGGTTCAAAGCCTCAATCGACTGATAACCTCAACCATGAGGTTTAACCCCAAGTATGATGCCCTCATACTTGCTAGACCATCCTTAGCCTAGACCTAAGCCTTCTAGCTATCTCTGTCAGCCTCACGCCTCTCGAATCCTTCCAAGTCATCCATGACTTGTTTGTCCATATGCTAGCCTTCAAGTGCTTCAATCGACTATTGTCATGTTAAGATGGTCTACACCTCCAAGGCACATTGAGCTTACGTTGCCAAGACTACCATTTAGACTTTACGCCGTCTACCATTGGACTTATGCTACCAAGACTCCCGCTTAGACTTTACGCCACCAATATCAACCCTTGAACTTCCCAATTGCCAAGTACCCATGACTTGGACTTTCCTTGCCAACTCATGTTGGACTTTCCAATTGTCAAGACTCAAGCTTGGACTTTCTCTTGCCAAGACCCATGCTTGGACTTTCCATGTCAACCCATGTTGGACTTTCCATTTGTCAAGGCTCAAGCTTGGACTTTCCCTTGTCAAGACTCATGTTTGGACTTTCCATGACAATCACATTGTCATACATTTTGTCGAACATCAATGTCAAACATCAAAACACCACTCGAGTAAAACTCAAGTCCGATCAATCATAACATGGGCCGATTGCACCAGCAACGGATACCTGAGCGTCGACTTCCCTTACTAGCAGTTGACTGTTAAAACCTCAGTCGACTATCCAATCGACTACTAGAGCTTCTATGCTTGTATCCACTACCAACAGTTGACTATCATGGACCAGTCGACTGGTACAAGCCACTAGTCAGTTGGCAGAGCACTTAGTCGATAGTCAAGCCTTAGTCAACTATACGACCAGTCGTTTGGTCATAATCTCATTCAACTACTCTGAGTTAACTAGGCTTTCGAGTGCTGAACACTCGACCAGTCGACTGGCCAATACCACTAGTCAACTGGTAACCCTCAAAAGTGAGGTTTAATCAAGTATGATCCCCTTATACTTGATCAACCACTCTTAGTCTAGACCTAAGCCTTCTAGCCACCTCCTTCAATCTAACGCTCTCAGGATCCATCTGATTCCTCCATGACTTGTTCATCCTTTGCAATAACCTTCAGGTGCTTCTATCAGCTATGTCATGCTCTTGGGTCTTACACTACCAAGACTACACACTTGGACTTACACGTACACCGCCAAGACTACACACTTGGACTTACATGACCAAGACTACACTCTTGATTTTTTTCCTTTGCCAAATATTCATATTTGGACTTTCACTGCCAAGACTACACCCTTGAACTTTCCATTTGCCAAGTATCCAAACTTGGACTTTCCAATTGCCAAGCATCCATACTTGGACTTTTCTTTGCCAAGACTCCAATCTTGGACTTCCCTTTCCAAGTATTCATACTTGGACTTCTCCATTGCTAAGAATTCAATCTTGGACTTCCGAAGTTGAATGCTCCAACAATCTCCACCTTAAACAAACTCTCTCATATGACTTTGGATATTCCAAACATCCACTTGTCATATGGTCAAACCCATATTGTCACACAATGGTCAAATTCATTGTTAATCCATTGTCAAACATCAAAACTCTACTCGAGTGGGGTGTCCTAAGCTGATTGTACTAACACCCAAGCCACCATCAAGTAGATCATCAAGTAAAAGATCAAGAGATCATTGAAGAGGAGCCAAAGCGAACACTAAGGGGAGCCCAATGCTCGAGGATATGAAGGTCGGTGATAGCGATCTATCTTAGGGAGTCGCCTGGGACAAGACGCTCAAGGCATAGAATGACGGGTTAATTGTTTCTTTTTCTATCGGCTATGTTTTGTAACTCCTTTATGGAGTAATCTTGTATCTTAGGATTAAGGAGTAGCTCTCTGTTTGTTTGTTTTAGATTGTTATAACTCTTTTTATCTATTGATTGTGAACTTCTTGAATTGATTTTACGATATGCATGGACTATCTTTTAGTTTTCTATCCCTAATTTGCAAGACTATCATGAGGAACTATAGCAATTAAGGGCATTCATAAAAATTGATCCGCTGGGGTTCTCGTGATAAGCTCCTATATTGCGATCAAGATCATCTATACATGAATGCCATGAAAGCGATTAGAACCTCTCAAGGATTTCATAACCTATCCTAGAACATAATAATTTAACTAATCTTGGATTTTATGAGAATAAGTAATATGTCTTGAATTGATCTGTTGGGGTTCTCCTGATAGGTTCCCATATTGCGATCAAGATCATTTTAAGTGTTAATACTATGAAAGTAGAAACCAAGTTATGTAAATATATCGGTTTGATCTCGGTAGAGGCATTCAATATCCTTAGATAGGTTTTCTTCAAGAGTACATATTGGTATAATAGGGAACTGCTAAGACATTAGACATTGTAACGAAACCGAAATCCTAGGATTAAATTTTATCATATATTTTAATCCATTCATTATCTTTTATCGACTCATCCATTTTGATTCTTCTAGATAATCTTTCATCACTCTTATATCTGATACTTGGTCAGTCCCTATGGGATCGATATTTTTATTACGTGACAACGACCGTGCTCATGAGATTTTCGTACATCAAGTTTTTGGCGTCGTTACCGGAGACTTGGTGTGCATCAATTTTATCGTTATCAGCAAGCAAACTCATTAAATCTTTGTATGGACTTAAACAAACACCAAAAGAGTTACATGAGAAATTTAACAAAGTAACATTGTTAAATGAATTCTAGATTATTAAGTGTGCCATGTTCTTCTACATAAAGAGAACATCTAAGGTGTATGCAATAGTAAGTTTATATGTTGGTCCCACGGAAAAGGTCGGATGGCTAGCGCGATGACAGACTTGCTAGAATGAGTACAGGTCAATCCTTGGAGGTTACAAAGCCTTTCAAAGATGTTTACCCTCCCGCCACACTAGCACTCTATTGAGCGAAACCTTCCATGATTTACTCTCTTACGATGATTGTAGAGTCGACTAGTAGGGACGCTTGAGGTGAACGTATCATCTTTTGCTATAATAGTAAGTTTGTATGATGACGTCATGCTAATTATGAGCAATAGTCTTAATATAATAAACAAATCTAAAGAAATATTGACATAATATCTAACACAAAGGATATTTATTTAAGGAATATAATACTAGGGATTAAAATCTCTAATACATCCAAAGGATTGATGTTATCACAATCTCACTAGATTGAGATTGTTCTTAGATTTTATAATGCTTTTGATGGTTTTGTACTTAAAAAACCAATAGATTTGAGGTTACATTAGAGGAAAATTAGTAATGAACCCTTATCGCAACTAGAATATTCTAGAATAACAGATACTCTCACGTCATCATGAACTTCACTAGTATTGATATAGCAAACATAGTTAACAAGTTAAATATATATATATATAAATAATCTTTATAGCAGTAATTAGAAAGCACTAATAATAGTGTTGAGGCACCTCGAGTATACAATAAGCTATGAATTATACTGCTCGAGGTATCCATATGCAATAGAAGAATACAACTGTTAGAATATTATAGATATGACTAGAGATAATTTATTATCCCTAAATATCATTAGGAATAATTATTTCCTAGGATAGAATTTGATTTATTCCTAGGATAGGATTTGATTTAGTCTTTTGAATAGGCCCTAATCTTGTATATAAATAGGACTTCTTTCATGTAATTGATGTATCTCTAAATTACAAAATAATATGGTATCAGAGCATTAGGTTTTAGGTTTCCGATCTGTTGTTCTATTGTTCGCATTTCTCTTTCCCAACTTCCCTCTGCGCTTCTTCGCGATCGATCTTCTCACGTGAGCACGCAGCTCCTTCGTCATCGCGTCGGCCACCTCCTTCAGTTTTTTGCTAGGCGTGGTGCATTGCTCCTCGAGCTCCTTCAACACCGCGGTGGCTCGATCCCATCGCCCGTTGATCCTCCTCCGGCTTCCGCCTCTCGATGCATCTCCTCCAACAGAATCGCACAGGAATCGCGAGCGGCAGCGACCTCTTCTTCTTCCTCGCGAGCGACGGCGACCTCTTCTTCTTTCATGCGCGAAAGCAGGATCTCCTCCGACTTCCGTCGGGAAGCTCCTTCATCTTCTTCCCTTCACTCGCACGGAAGTCTTCCAGTAGTTTTTCACCAGCGATCTCCTCTGACAAAGGGATTTCCAGCAGTGCTCCAGCAATGCCCACGCACCTCGCGCTGTTCGTCAGGCAGAGGGAAACGAGCACGACTACCTGAAATCAGTCCTATCAGAGAGGGCCATTCTTGGCCTCCTTCGATTTCTCGGAGGCCAGGGTCGGCCTATCTGGCAGTTTCCCTGGACATCGCTTGCTTTCCTCGTGAACGACAAGCTTCCTTCCGGACCATCCAGCTTCCTTCCGCCACCTCAGGCGGCCTCACACGTGATTTACTAAGTCCTGCTATCCGTCGTCAACCCGCATTGGGCCAGCTACGTAGCTTGCAGCTCATACGATATTTCTCGGTAGCTCTGATCAGATCAATACCTGCATCATTCGTCATGACTACCTCCAGCACTTCGAAGCCGAAATTTCCCAATTTTTACCAATCACGTGACGGCACCACTCTCGTCTGAGCTCTTGGATGGTAAGAACTACTCCTCTTGGGCTTCTTACATTGAGCTTTGGCTTGTTGGATAGGGTTATGAAACACATCTCACACAAATTGAAGAGGATATTCAAGTGGTTGATCGTTCTTTATGGAGAAAGGTTGATGCTTAGTTGTGTTGCATTATCCGAGCCACCATCCATCCATCTCTCCGAATGTCTTCCGGACTCATAAGACCTGCAATGATGTTTGGATACAAGCTCAACAACTTTTTACGAACACTTCTTGACGACCATATCAAGTTTGTGACGACCTCATGACCATCCTTAATGCCCGTCAGATCAAGGAGTCTATGTTAACTTATTTGGGATCAGTCTCTAGCCTTCTGTGTGAGTTCAATGACCTGCTCCCACCTGTGGCCACTCCTGTTGCAGAGCTTGAAAATCGAAAGAAATTTTTTATGTCTCTGGCGTTATATGATCTGCCCTCAGATTACTCTCATATTCGTGATCAGATCCTAAGCAGCCCTATAGATGCCACCATGGACTCTACCTAGGCGACTCTCCTCCATATCCCTACCAAAGTCTTGACATTACCATCTTTCGTTCCGGTTGACTCTTCAGCATTGGTCTCTGGAAACAACAACAAACCTCCACCACATAAGAATGGCAAAGGGCGTCCTTAGTGTAATCATTGTCACCGACCAAGACACACGATTGATAAATGTTGGAGTCTCCGTGGTCGACCTCCTCGTACTGCTCAAATCGCCCAGAGTTCGGTCACGTCTTCAGCTCCCAGTTCACAGTTGACATCAGCTCCAACCTCACCGCCTCAGTTGACACCAGCTCCAACTCCACCACCTTCCTATGATGACTTTCTGAAGTGGTATGAGGATCGACGAGAGTCTAATTCCCTTGCTGCCATTACACAAGCTGGTAATTCCTTTGTTGGCATATCTTGCTCTTCGGGTCCTTGGGTACTTGACTCTGGGGCCACCAATCATATCACTGGTAATAGATCTCTTTTTTCCCCACTATCTACTTCCGATTATTTACCCTTTGTCACCATGGCAAATGGTTCTCAAACTCAGTCCCAAGTTGTTGGTATTGTTCATTCTTCTCCATCTCTTCCCATTCAGAATGTTCTTTTTGTTCCCGGAGCTCCCTTTAATTTATTATCAATAAGCCAGCTCACTCGGTCTCTTGATTGTGTCATCTCATTTACTAAACCTTCTGTTTCATTACAGGACCGGAGTACGGGGAGGATGATTGGCTCCGGATATGAGTCTCATGGTCTATATCAACTTCACCAAAACTCTCTTGTTGGTGCAGCGGCAGCATCTCCACTTGTTATTCATGCTCAATTAGCTAGACATCCTGGTCTTGATAAGTTAAAACAATTACATCCTAGTCTGTCTCACTTAGAGTCTTTGTCTTGTCAGTCGTGTCAGTTAAGCAAGCATGTACGTAGTTTGTTTTCTCCTAATATTATAAGTCAAGCTACGTCTCCCTTTGCTTTGGTTCATTCCGATATTTGGGATCCAAGTCGTGTTGCCTCTACATTGGGGACATGATATTTTATTACCTTTGTAGATGATTTTTCCCGTTGTACTTGGTTATATCTGATGAAGGATCGCTCAGAATTGTTTTCTATTTTCCAATCTTTTTTAATGAAGTTAAAACACAATTTGATATCCCTCTTCGATCCTTGCAGAGTAATAATGCATGTGAATATCTATCTACTCCGTTTCAAACCTTCTTGGCATCTCACGGCATATTACATCGAAAGTCTTGTCCTCATACCCCCCAACAGAATGGAGTTGCAGAACGCAAGAATCGCCATCTTCTCGAGACCACCCGGACTCTTCTCCTCCACTCTCACGTTCCTCTTCGTTTTTGGGGTGACGTCGTACTTACTGCATGTTATCTCATCAATCGGATGTCTTCCTCTACTTTACAGGGTCAAATACCTCATCATGTACTTTATCCAAAGCAGTCCCTTCATCCTTTACCACCTAGGGTCTTTGGTTCTACATGTTTTGCTCATGCTCTTGATCCTGACATTGATAAACTCTCTCCTCGGTCGCATAAATGTGTTTTCCTTGGGTACCCACGGTCTCAGAAAGGGTATAAGTGCTATTCCCCTACTCTCCGTCGGTATTTCATCTCTGTCGATGTCACGTTCTTTGATTCAGTTCCTTTCTTTGGGTCTTCAGAGTCATCGTCTGAATTTTATCCTTCTATGCCTGTATCAGTCTTTGATCCTCCGGAGGATTCTCTATCACCCCCAGCCCCAATTCCTCCTCCGTTGCAGGTTTATCAGCGTCGTCCTCGTCCTGCTTTGCTGCCGGCCAACACTGACTCTGCCATGGAATCATCTCTGGAACCAGGTCCTCCGCCCCTTCCTCCGGTCCAGTCTTCTGAGTCTGATATTCCCATTGCCCTTCGGAAAGGTATACGTTCCACTCGTAATCCTTCTCCACATTATGTTTCTTTGAGTTACCATCGTCTTTCTCCTTCCTATTATTCTTGTCTTTCCTCCTTATCAACTGTTTCTCTTTCAAAGACTGCAGGAGATGCATTTGCCCATCCAGGATGGAAACAGGCTATGTTCGACGAAATGAGTGTCTTACAGAGTTGTGGGACTTGGGATCTTGTTCCTCTACCACCAGGAAAGTCAGTTGTTGATTGTCGATGGGTATATACAATGAAGGTTGGTCCAGCATGAGACAGTTGATCGACTAAAGGTTATACTCAGATCTTCGGATTGAATTATGGGGACACATTTTCTCCTGTTGCCAAGATGTCCTCTATACGCTTACTCATGTCCATTGCTGTGATTCAACATTGGTCTCTTTATTAGTTGGATATCAAGAATGCGTTCTTACATGGTGACCTGCTCGAAGAAGTCCACATGGAGCAACCTCCGTGTTTTGTTGCTCAGGGGGAGTCTTCTGGTCTTGTGTGTCATTTGCGAAAATCTTTATATGGTCTCAAGCAGTCACCCAGAGCATGGTTCGGAAGATTTAGTATTGTAATTCAACAGTTTGACATGACTCAGAGCGAGGCTGACTATTCTGTCTTTTATCGTCACTCATCTACTGGTTGCATCTGCCTAGTGGTTTATGTTGATGATATTTTCATCACAGGTAGTGATCATCTCGAGATCTCACAAGTGAAACAACATCTTTTCAAATATTTCTAGACAAAGGATCTCAGCAGACTTAAATACTTCTTGGGGATAGAAGTAGCACAGTCTAGAAATGGGATCATTATATCTCAAAGGAAGTATACAATGGATATTCTAGAAGAAACATGAATGTTAAACTCGAAGACAGTTGACAACCCTATGGATCTTAATGTCAAGCTCCTACCAAATCAGGGGGAGCCTCTACTAGATCCTGAACGATACAGGCGATTAGTAGGAAGACTAAGTTACCTTACTGTTACTCGTCTAGATATCTCATTTGCAGTAAGTGTAGTAAGTCAATTTCTCAACTCTCCGTATTAAGAACATTGGAATGCTGTGATTCGCATTGTTTGATATATCATAGGTGCTCCAGGAAAGGGTATTTTATATGAAGACAAAGGACATACTCGAGTCATAGGATATTCTGATGCAGACTTGGCAGAATCTCCCATTGATAGGAGATCTACTTCTGGTTTTTGTATATTTGTCGGAGATAATCTTGTTTCTTGGAAAAACAAAAAGCAGAATATTATGGCAAGATCCAATGCAGAGGCAGAGTATCGAGCTATGGTCATAGCCAGTCAAAAACTTATATGGCTCAAACAATTGCTTGAAGAGTTAAGGTTTGGAGACGTTACACAAATGTCACTTATATGTGATAACCAAGCCGCCATGCATATCGCCTCAAATTCAGTTTTTCATGAGAGGACAAAGTATATTGAAGTCGACTGTCACTTTGTCATAGAGAAAGTCATATCTGAATAAATATCTACTAGTTTTGTTAACCCACATGATCAACTAGCAGATATATTTACTAAATCACTGAGAGATTTTCGAATTGACTACATATGTAACAAGTTGGGTGCATATAATTTATATTCTTCAGCTTGAGGGGAAATGTTAGAATATTATAGATATGACTAGGGATAATTTATTATCCCTAAATATCATTAAGAATAATTATTTTCTAGGATAGAATTTGATTTATTCCTAGGATAGGGTTTGATTTAGTCTTTTGAATAGGCCCTAATCTTGTATATAAATAGGACTTCTTTCATGTAATTGATGTATCTCTAAATTACAAAATAACAACAACAATACAAGTAAGATATTTAATATAAAAGACTTGAAATCCACGAGTATATATGTGTTTACTATTGGAGGAAGAGTAGTACTTGAATGCCCTCAAAATAAATTTGCATATCAATTCATAGTTTTAAACAAAGCTAAAGAAGAAGCGGAATGACTTTGTTACTTCTTAGAGGAT
Source organism: Wurfbainia villosa (assembly GCA_025175895.1). NCBI lineage: Eukaryota > Viridiplantae > Streptophyta > Magnoliopsida > Zingiberales > Zingiberaceae > Wurfbainia > Wurfbainia villosa. The sequence continues at coordinate 95,123,954 of CM046001.1, forward strand.
CTCTAGTAATGTGATTTCCTTAACTATGTGAAGTTGAAGAAAATTATGTGGATCTACTTTTATACAAAGATTAAGTAAATTGTTTGTGTAGGAGAATGAATCAAAAACTTAATATATAAATGAAATAGTAGTCATCCAACCACGTTGAGCTACAAGAAAGGCACATATATAGGACTTAATTACTTCAAAATTGAAAGCATCTATTTTGAGTCGAAAGTTATTGTACCTTAAGAGATGATAAATTAAAATTATAAGCACTTGGATGCAGTAATGTTCTCTTAAAAGAGAGAGTTCACTCTTTAACTTAACCTTAAAATGCCTTATTTGAAGGAATAAATTTATTTGAAATGATGTGTCAATATTTTAAAGGTAATTTGATGACTAATAATATTAAGTTAAAGATCGACAATATTGAATCATTAATGACGTTATTAAAAGGAGTACGTCTTGATCTACTACTTGAGAAAATTTGGTTGTTGTCTTGTACTACTTTTGAAAAATTGGTGGTTCCTTTCTTCCAAATGCACCATGGCCATGCTTGACACACTGTCGATAGATTCTTCATCTTGTGCCAAGAGTTTTGCCTATAAAGAGATTTTCACGACATGAAGAAAGTTTCATCTCTCAGCTATACAATACCATGCAAATTGGGTGCATATATATGCAACTTTAAAATAAATATGCTACAAACTCTTCTCCAAGCGAACCAAAAACACAGTCAGTGTTATCTATAATTTTCTAGTTGAGTCCCAAGCTTCAAGTCTGTCCCTGGTATTAATTCTATTTCTCAACATAATCCAAGTGAAATTCTTGACTTTCGTGGTATGATAACAAGTCATAAATCACAAACTGTAGAATTAATGGAAACTATTATTTTCAGAAACAAATATACTGAATTAACTGAGAAAATAGACAAGGAATTTCATTTACAAATTCCATCGTGTAGCTGACTAGAATAGCTAACACTTTTCAATCTCCTGCCCATCTATCCAGCCAAATAGAAGTGAGCTAGCTATCTGCAGTCTCATTTAAAAAAAAAAAATCAAATATATGTTGCATCTATCGTTGGTGTTAATCCCTTGAACAGTCAATTTAGCATTTTCTTTAGCTGCAATTCTTTTCCCTTGTTCATCTAATAGGTAAATTCAGAATATACTTTGGTCTATCAAATTTTTGGTGTACTATTTAATAAGCGATATTCGATCTTTTTCAATTTTTTTCCGGAGAATTTGGGTCTTATCAAATAAAATTACTTAATTTCCTCATGCTAAATCCAGTATGGCCAGGTGTTGGAAAACAAAATCCACAGCGACAGATGCTAATTAAGAACTTGTTTTCGGCTGAGAGAAATTAAGAGATGAACAAAATGCAGCGCCCGGCCGTCATATGGCGTCCCACGACTCCAAGGTCGGGAAGGCCAGCAAGAGTCTGTCAAGGTCGAAATCCAGGATATGGTCAGGCAAACCGACGGAGACACCATCGTCGTCCGGTGGGACAGCAACGCAGTCCAGCAACAGCGCCGAGGTATCGAGGGTGGACAGACAGACCTGTCGCAGAGCGGCGCGGTCGCCCACCGCTGGCAGCACCGGTTCCGGCTTCACCATCGGCTCGGCAGCCAGAATACCGCAGTCGACCTGGACTCCGGTGACCCGCTGCACCATCTCCCTGAAGTTGGTCGGGTCGGCGTTGATGTAGATGGTGGGCATGCGCATGGGTGCGCGCGACCTGCGCTTAGAGACGCGGGCCGAAGGGGAGGGGCCGAGCGGCCGGAGTGGGCAGGCTGCGGGGGCGTGGCTATGCTGGCGGTGGTGGAGCAGGAAGGGGGAGGAGGAGGATGTGGCGGCGGACGGAGAGGCAGCGTCGGAGGAGTTGTCGGAGAGGGAGATCTGCAGGGCTCGGGTGACGGCCTGGTTCTCGCGGGCGAAAGCCTCGCTAAACCACGCCGACTCGGAGCGGTACAGCCAAGGATCCAGCACCGAGCAGTCGTCCAACATGACCACAGCTCTATCGATCAAACAAACCCTCCCACCTTTCTCTCGATGTCAAAGCACTGGATCTAGATGGGCATGAGACGGGAGAGAAGCAGGGAAGCGTCCTGCGCCGTAATTGATCGGGGAAGGAGGGTGGGAACGGCCTTAAATAACGCAATAAGCGTGCTCATCGTGCCACGTGCCTCTGCTCAAATAATAATAATAATAATAATAATAATAATTTAATCGAATTATGAGAAAAAATGATAATATTTACTCCAAATCTTCTTTTAGATCGGCTCTACAGTACATACATAAAGAAAAAATAAATTACGATGAACAAAAAATCTCTAAAATAGAAGAATATTATTTCTAAAAAATATCTCTCTTATAGTAATTCTATCGAATATCAATTCGACTGGATTTAAAATTGAATGTGACCTGGATATAACGTGATGTTGGCTAGCTAATAGATTGTTCAATTACGGTACCAGCCGATTCGGGTAGTACGGTGAAAGGATGGTGTGCGGCAGCCAGAGTATGCTGACGTGGACGAGGGGAGGGGGGCGCAAGGGGCGTGATGTTACTAGACTCACATGGGTCACGTGCGAGTGGGGATGCAGATGGCAGCCGAGTTGGGCCCCACTAAAATAGAGCCGCCCGTCCGACGTCACCGGGATGATCTGCTGCTTTACCCGGACAGGAAACAGTGAAACTTCCCGAGTTCGATGCAAAAATATCGATCTTAAATATTATATTAATTTTGAATCGAACTCCCGGAATTCCTCTCCCACTGCACAGCAGCGTAATTTTGAAAACATTACAGAATTTTGAAGATATCTTTTAAGGATGATTTGGATAATTTTGTATTTATAAATTGTGGGCAGATTGATCGCGCATGAATTAAGTGGAGATATTTGGACGAAAATGCTAGAAGCATTTCATTTTTTTCTCTATTATTTTATCTCACGAGGGAAAGGTGGCCTGCCAGGTTCTCGATTAACGCATTAAATTCGTATTGAGGATGATAATTAATAAATGTAGCAATCGCTTCGTTTCGTTCTTCCATCCAATAATTCATGTTTCCAGTTGCTTAACTGATGGGGCATTCATTATCCATGCATGTATCCTCCCTATTCCCAATCCCATCATAAATTAATTTCAATCTGTAGCTGTCGCTCAATTCTTTCGCATCTATAACATTTGGGGCACATCAATTTTTTTCCTAGTTACTTAACTAATAGGGCAATTTATTTATTTATTTATTTATTTATTTTTAAAATCCTTAATTATTAAAATTATCATAAAATAAAGTAAGAACAACGTGGTATTGTAATTTTCATCTTAAAAATATTTTTATTTCAATGTTGCAATCCTTTGTAAAAAGGTTGAAATCCATCGTCAATCTAGCAGCTCCTCGTTTTGGCTTCACATGCAAGTATAAATGAGAGTAAATTATGAGTGGTCATTAGCCTTGATGCGATGATAAATACGACAATTTACCAAACACAGCTCTTAAAGTTCGGAATTTCCCAAAAAGCGTATCATAGTTTCAGATTTACCAAATCGCGTACCTAATTTCCCTTTTACCCCTCCTGCCAAACAGACCTGCGACAATTTAATGATGAGAGAGAATTTTCATACATCCGAGTCACTATTGGAAATTCCGAACCATCTAAACGTGGTGTTGGGAATTTAAATCTCAGCGCCACATTATTCCTGGGAATATAATTCCCAGCACCATATTTTTTTATCTGATTTCTAATTTATATTGGTCTGATTTCTGAAATATTACTGTGAATACCTAATAAAACCTCGAATATCAGAAATTTTGGTCACGGATATACAGAGGGATACTACTCAAACTCAATGGACTTGGATTGGATCGAAAAAGAGGTGAATAGGACCATCAATGAGTTTTGACCGAAACCCATTGATGGATTTAGAGGAGTCCAAATTTCGAAATCTTGACATAGACTGAAAGATCTTACAACATAAATTTTTGATATGTCGAGGAAACTTAGTTTTAATCCTCTTATCTCCCAATTTTAACTTGTGTCGAAAAAAAGATGGTACTGAAAGTTGAGAAACTGATTGTAGTGGTCTTTGGAATTCCACAATTCCGATTGACCGCTGGTCGAATTTCGCACCACCGCGGTGCCGGGATTGGAATTTCAAAGATCATTGCGATGTTGCAATTCCTACACCACCATCACGTTGTGATGCTAATTCAAGACCACCGTGGTCTTTGGAATTGAAATTTTCAACACCACGTTGGTAATCAGAAAGATTTTATCATCCAAGTTATAGAAAGGCCAACTCAAAATTAAATGCTTTTATGCGATTTTTCTCATGTTAGAGGTCTGTACTAATTTTCGAACGATTTTTTTAAATAGAAAAACACATCTATTGCAAAATATAAGAAAAATAAATAAATACTCATTCAAGACAGTATGTTTTTCCAATAAATTAAAAAACGATAATAAATTTACATTAGGTAAAACCACAAATAGTTTTTCGTGATATAAAAATTGAGGTGCTGGAATTTCACAGTGGTTCTTCATCTCGTTTTTGATACTGCTACTAAGTTGTTCCAATTCCAAAGATCATCGCAGGTGAATCGAATTTCAAAGACCACCGCGGTGTTCGAATTGGAATTTCGGACCACCGCGTGTTGTGATTGAAATTTTCAAAGACCACAGCGATGGTGGTGTCAGATTCACGCTGATCGAATTGCAATTCAAAGACTGGTGATGCAGTGATCGATACATAATGGTGTGTCGGAAATTCCAATTCGGCCACGCGTTGAAATTCCAATTCGAAGATTATTGCTGGTGCCGGAATCAAATTCGGACCACTACCACCAATTTCTCAACTTTCAGTACCATCTTTTTTTCGACACAAGTTAAAATTGGGAGATAAGAGGATTAAAACTAAGTTTTCTCGACATATCAAAAATTTATATTGTAAGATCTTTCAGTCTGTATCAAGATTTCGAAATTTGGACTCCTTTAGGTCCATCAATGGGTTTCGGTCAAAATCCATTAATGGTCTTATTTACCTCTTTTTCGATCCAATCCAAGTCCATTGAGTTTTAGTAGTGTCCCTTTGTGTATCCGTGGCCAAAATTTTTGATATTCGAGGTTTTATTAGGTATTCACAGTAATATTTCAGAAATCAGACCGATATAAATTAGAAATCAGATAAAAAAAAGGTGGTGTTGAGAATTATATTTCCAGGAATAATGTGGTGCTTGGATTTGAATTCTCAGCACCACGTTTAGATGGTTCGGAATTTCCAATAGTGGCTCGGATGCATGAAAATTCTCTCTCATCATTAAATTGCCGCAGATCTGTTTGGCAGGAGGGATAAAAGGGGAATTAGGTACGCGATTTGGTAAATCTGAAACTATGGTACGCTTTTTGGGCAATTCCGAACTTTAAGAGCTGTGTTTGGTAAATTGCCGTGATAAATATGATGAAGAACATAGTTCGACACCGATATTAAACATGCAATCCGTTGACGTAAAAAATCGAACCTTATTTCTTATACAAATTCTACATCATATTAATCCACACAGCATCCTTATGGTGACTCAATGTTGCTATACTAATTACAAGGCTAACTGCTACATAACACTTTTACATCGAACATTTTTATAGACTTAATCAAGATGATTTAATTTTATCAGAATTTCTTCATTAAAATTAAAATCATAATAAAATTATTAAAGCAATTATAATTTAATTAGATAACGTAGCAAATATTAACTAAGTAATACAATATTAATCGAGTTGAATATATACCGTATTAAAGTCATGATGTAATTGTTACGTATTATTATTATTTTTTGTTGCTGTTAAAATAATACTGAAATAAGAAGATTTTCAATACGAAAAATGCAGCTAGATATCCTTTTAATTTTAATTTTAAAAAATAATACTTTTTTATAATTTTAATAATTAGAGATGTCATGATATTAATCAATCATTTTCTATGGTATGATTCAATTTATATTGCCCTCGAAACTATGTTATAGTGGTAAGATGTCTATGCAATCTTTCAAATATCTACGATTCAAATCTTTATATATGGTGCATTCGTAAAAATTTTCTTTTAAATAAAATGATAAATTTTAGAATACTAAGTTGATAGGACGTTTATATATTGCGAGTGCATTTTGATTTATTCCGATGGTTGATGGGAAATTTTCATAAGATTGAATTAGTTACCCTCACAATTAATTGGATAAAAAGTCTGAATACTTAGTATCAATTAAAAAAATTGATTCAATTTGACCAGTGGCGTAGCCACATGTGGGGAAGGGCTGCGACCGCCCTTGAAATTAAAAAAAAATATATATATAACATATATATTAATTTTTTCCTACTAAAAAATTTCTCTCCTTAATCACTCTATTTATATTTAATTTATGGGAGCAAAGATATAATGGAGCTAATAATGTAAGAGAAGAATTCAACGACTTAAAAAACTTAATTATTATAGAGAATAAGTTTGTTTATTATATTTATTATTTTGCTCATCAACTGCACCTTTTATTTGTAGCTGGCGATGACAATCACATGAGGATCTTTACTTCTTTTTTTTTTATATGGTTGTATAGTTGAACAATATTTTTGAAGCGTTATAAAGCAAAGAGACATATTTCATGAGAAACAATTTGAAAGAATTATTGAAAGAATTGACAATGATAATATCTTCACCGAATGAGGTATGAATTAAGAGAACAAATTAAAAAGAGGTGGGAGCATACGTTGGGATTCATATTATATATAATACATTATTGAGTTTGGTATTAATGTTTTTTTAATTGTTGAAGAAGAAAAAAATCATAAGCAAAGGGTGCATTGCAAAATAAATAATCTATTAGAATTAATAATAAAATATGAATTTGTATTTTCTGATGCACTTACTGAAGAATATCTTGGGGGTCCTGAATGATTTATTGCAAGCTTTGTAAAGAAGAGATTAAAACATCGTAAATATCATGTTTTTTGTAAGACCAAGTAAACATCAATTGCAAATCATAAGAGATGATTGTTGTGACTTATTATTAAATAAAATTTCTTTATTTTGTGTTAAATATGATATAGTCACCCCACGTATTGAAGACTTATTCATATTTCATGAAATATCACAATGAAATATTGAAGGAAAGATAAATCTTCACTATTATCACGTTGAAATGTGTTATGAAATGATAGATTTGTAAGTTCAAAATTTGAATAGTTGCTTTATTAATGTGAACGCAGAGTTGTTATGTATGATTTCTCTTGATCTATCAAATTCATTCTCCACTTATGATAAGAGAAAATTACTTCAGTTTGCTCCACTTTATCTATTTGATTTCTCTCCGATGGAATTAACATGAGCACCAACTTGATAACTTTATTTTTGCCATAAAAAGTAACAATCAATTCTTTGAGATTGTAGGGATTAATAAGTTTGCTAAAATGATGGTTCAATTAAAGAAACATCGATTGTATCCTTTGGTATATTTACTTTTAAAATTAATATTGTTATTACCCATTGCAACTACAACCATAGAGAGAATATTTTCAACAATGAAAATAATCAAAATTTTACTTCATAATCGATTGGGAGGTGATATACTAAATAAATTGTTTGATATCATATATTAAGCGAGATTTACTTGATACAGTATTGATAATGAAATTATTATTCAATATTTTCAAAGTATAAAATCTTGAAAAATAACATTGTAAAAACATATGAAATTAATATATAATTTTTATTATACATTTTATATTGTATTATTATTATTTTTAAAATTTATTGAATCATCCTTTCTATTTAAAAATTTTGACTACACATTCAATCTACATGACTATATTATGTTATTTATTTACAACCATATCAAGCCCGTAAATCAACTAGATGGCAAATCCGTCGCATGCGAGGCTTTCAATATATTCGCCACCGTCGATGAGAAGTCACTTTGATTGTTTTTGCTCGAATTGCTAAGGGGCATTTTTAGCTGTTGAAATTTACAGGGGGTCAAATGAAAAATTTACCCGGTGACTTCACAAATAGGTAAGCAATGACATCATCAAGTTCTAGAAAGACATTAATTACATCAATCCAGATCTTTTAACTTCTCATTATCCTGTGAGAAAAACTTCACCTTCCAGTCATTTTCTGTACAATCGAACATATTCTTTAGAAAAAATATTTTTTTAAAAAAAAACATGGTTTGCTAACCTGCCTGCCAATCTGTGGGCACGTATACATATGTCGCTCCAAGGGTTTGCCAAACAGCATGTGAATGTGATGACGGAGGTTGAGCTGACAAGTACAAATTAATTAGCTAGGTTTTGGAAGGTCCGAATGCACTGTTCTTCCCGTGACTGCAATTGATATTCTTGGACCAGCTTTAGATCTTGAAGGGGGTGCAGGATCTCCGGAGTTGTTAGCTGGATTTGAGTGGAGTGGACTGATCAGCTGAGCTAGCAATAAAATGCTACAGACTTTTGACTTGGGAACCTGATCAGGAGTCAAATGCGCTTACTTTTAGCTGCAAGTACGATTGAATTAACTATATTGGCGTGTTTTAGCATATAATTTAAGCACTTTAATTTGATTGAATGGAGTTGGTAAGGTTGGATAGGGAACGGAGATCTCTTTTCCATATTGAAATTGGAACGGCAAGGGATGCAAGGTATCACTATATCATTGGTCTTTGATCCTGACGATCAAATAGGGTGGTTGAGTTGAAAACAATGATAGTACTGCTTAGCCTTTCAACGAGTTTGTTGTTCAAAATGATAAAACTTGAAGTCAATTTCATGTACAGTGATAAAAATATCATGTATGTTTCAACTTCTTCTCATTTTTTTTCCTTTATTGTTTCTTTAAATTTTCCTTTGTGTTGCGGCTGAAACGAAGAGACGAAGTACGTTTCGGCTTGAGTCCGAATTAAGAGGTGAGCTCCAGTGGCAAATGTATTGGTGATTCGGCATGAAGTGGTAGAGGGCGACCTCAAGCTTGAATGGGAATCATTCGGGTATAGAAATCTCTCTAGGAGGGACTGGGGGTAATCACCGGTGAAGTCAAGGGCCAAAGTCTGCAAAGAAAATGAACCGTGAGGGGTGCACCAAGAGGGGTCTCGACTACACCTCTCCGATGCTTAAGTCAGGATCCGAGCGATGAAGAAAAGTGAAAGTGAAAAGAAGAGGAGAGGAAGGGAGAGGCGGGCCAGAGGGTTGGAGCACCAGTGAGCCAGTCGAAAATCCCCGCGACCTTTCTTCAATTACCTTTAATAGCTTGGTTGTTAGTGCTAACTCCCATGCATCTGTGCCAAGGATATAGGGCCATCATGGCAGCCTGACGTGATAGGGAATGATAGGAGGTCTTACCTCATTAAGGGTGGCAGACATAGGGGGCTTGATTAATGCATCCCGCTTAGATGATAGAAGACACGACTCCATAAATACGATAGATATCTAATCAATAGAAATATGCTGACATGGTTGTCTGCTTGTCACGTGGTGTCTTTGCCCCGCCAACCTTGGAACGATATATAGCCCCTGAAAAGGAGAGCCATCTGGAGCGGTGAGGAAATAACCATATATGTCGAGATATGATTGAAGAGCCACCGAGATAGGCATGCCTGCCGAGACATATATGGAGACCGTTGGTGTAATCGACTCAAGTCACGATTGATTGGACTCGAGTAGGGTTTTGATGTTTGACAATGGTTTACAATATGGTTTGACCATACAACTAGTGGATGATATGGAACATCCAAGGTCATATGAGAGAGATTATTGGAGAAATCCAAGTCAGTCAAGGTTGACCGGACACTTGGTGTGGAGAAGTCTAAGTATGGTGACTTGACAAGGAAAAGTCCAAGTATGGATACTTGACAAGGGAAAATCAAAGTCGGTCAAGGGAGATCGGACACTTGGTATTGGAAAGACTAACGGAGAGTTGACAAGGGAAGTCTCGGTAGGTCTGGGAGACCGTGCTTGGCATATGAAGTCCCGAACGAGGAGTCTTGGCAGTGAAGTCCAGGAGATGTGGCGTCTTGGCAGTGAAGTCCCGGACGAGGAGTCTTGACAAGGGAAGACCCGGTTGATCAGGGAGATCGAGCTTAGCAAAGGGGAAGTCCCGGAAGCGAGGCCTCTTGGCAAAGGTAGACCCTAGAGCATAACGATAGATGATGGAAGTGTTGGTGTAATTGACCCAAGTCATGATTGATCAGACTCAAGTTTGACTCGAGCGATATTTTGATGTTCGACAAAACGTAGGATAATGTGATTGTCAAGGGAAAGTCCAAGTCTGGAGTACTTGGCATGGAAAGTCCAACATGGGTTGACAAGGAAAGTCCAAGCATGGGTCTTGGCAGGGAAAGTCCAACATGGGTTGGCAAGGGAAAGTCCAAGCTTGAGTCTTGGCAATTGAGAAGTCCAAGGGGAATATTGGTGGCGTAAAGTCCAAGGGTGGAGTCTTGGCAGCATAAGTCTAATGGTTGACGGCGTAAAGTCCAAGCAGAGTCTTGGCAACGTAAGCCCAATGTGCCTTGGCGGTATAGACCACATTAGCATGACAATAGCTGATGGAAGCACCTGAAGGCTAGCATATGGATGAACAAGTCATGAATGACTTGGAGGGATCTGATAGGCGTGAGGCTGATGGAGGTGGCTAGAAGGCTTATGTCTAGGCTAAGGGTGGTCTAGCAAGTATGAGGGCATCATACTTGGAGAAAATCTCATGGTTGAGGTATATCAGTCAATTGGGGTCATTGACCAGTCAAATGGTCAAGTATTTTGACACTTGACAGTCGAGTCGACTTATATCACCGATCGATTATGATCGATCGACCGATGAGAGTCGATTAGCGAATCGAATGGTCGAAGTCGAGTTGTACGACGCAAGCGCCTCGATTGGTGCCTCCATCGAGTTCGATGGCGGTGCCTTGGCTATGATTCGACGATATGGCCCACAGATGCAAGGCGCCAATGAGGTGGTGCTCGACCGCCCATCACCGATCACGATTGGGGGAAATCGATTGATGCTGAGAAAAAGCCACAGACGTGAGGCAGGCTCGACCAACGACTCGACTGTCTATTTATCAGTCGACTGATGGTGTATCCGTTGGACTTATCCAACATGGCTCGTGCCGTTGTGAGACAATGACTATAGGAGCAGTCGACTGATGAGCCCAATCAGTCGATTGCTAGGCGAAAATTTAGCCCGAATGTAGGTTATAAAAGCAGCTCGTGGGGAGGATTTTTGACAAGGTTTCTTGAGGAGTTTTGGGGTGATTTGCTGCTACAATTTGGAGTCTCCAAGTGCAACTTAAGCAATCACAAAGCAAGCATCCAAGTTTACAATTGTAAAGTGTTTCTTTACTTGTATTTGTGTAGTTTACTTGTATTCACTTGTATTTTTCTTTATTACTGTTGTAATTCATTGTATGAGGTTTCTCCACCTTCGACTTGTTGTCGAGAAGGAGTTTATTTGATTAGTGGTGTCGTACACATCGCTAGAGCTCGTTTAAGCTCAATTCGTGGAGTAGGAACCATTTGATTCCGAACCACGTTATATCATGTGTCTTGTGCATTGTATTTGTGTTTATTGTGTATTTCTATTATTTCCGTTGCACTAACAAACATCGTAGAAAAATCATACACGTGAGAAAGATCAAATTCCGTGAAGCGGCAAACGACACTATTCACCCCCCTCTAGCGGGACACAGATCCCCTTCAATCGGTATTAGAGCTTGGAGCTCTTTAACGGATTAACACCCGGGAGCAAGCGCTAGAGGGCAAGAAGATGGATTTTCAAGAAAAACTAGGATGAGACATCAACACACCGCCACCATACGACCAAGAAGATTTTTCCAACATGGAGGGCGAGAATGAAGACATTCTTGATAATGGACATAGAAAATTGGTTCATCATATATCATGGAAGGTTTTGAACCCTCTAAGAATAAGAAGGGAGATGTCTTGAAATTGAAGAAGTGGACCCAAGAGCAACGTCTAAAGTTCAAGACCGAAGTCAAGGTAACAAAACTTTTAGAAGATTTGATACCTAATGATGTTTTTGTCTAGACTAGGTGAATATCAAGATGCCAAAGAGCTTTGGAGCAAGTTGGCAAGATTCCATGAGGAGTCCAAAGAACAAGAGTGCTCATCAGGTCAATTGGAGGAGGAGACCGAAGAAGAGAGCACATCATCCTCATCACAAGAGATTGAGGAATCGGAGGTTGAAAGGCCATCAATGCCCGATGGAGAAGAGGTAGAAGAGGTGGAAGAAGCCTCCACCTCTAGGATTGAGGGGGGAGGAGATTAGATCACCGGAGCAACCTCAAGAGGAACCATCAACCTCCGGTCAAGAAGATGAACAAGTTCAAGAGGCTTCCACCACCACCCTAAGTAACTCAAGCAATTTAGTTAAAAATAAAGATCATATAATTTGTTTTGAGTGTAGGGAAAATGGACACTACAAGAGTAAGTGTTCTAAGAAGGTTAAGAAGGCTCCACCAGCACCAAAGGTTAAGGAGACCAGAGCCTCAACCATTAAGAGAAAGGAGCACGTGGTGTGCTTCAAATGTAATCAAAAGGAGCATTATAGGAGTCAATGCCCTAGGGAGAAGAAAAAGTGCCAAGAAGGAGCATCACAAGTAGGGAGAGCTGTTGGTGCAATCGATCCAGGTCACGATTGACCGAACTCGAGTTTGACTCGAGCGATGTTTTGATGTTCGACAAAAATATATGACAATGTGATTGTCATGGTAAAGTCCAAGTCATGGGTACTTGGTATGGAAAGTCCAAGTGAGACACTTGGCATTAGGAAAGTCCAAGTCTTGAGTACTTGGCATGTAAAGTCCAAGCATGGGTCTTGGCAAGGAAAAGTCCAACATAGGTTGACAAGGAAAAGTCCAAGCATGGGTCTTGGTATGGAAAGTCCAACATGGGTTGGCAAGGGAAAGTCCAAGCTTGAGTCTTGGCATTTGAAAAGTCCAAGGGATTTGATATTGGCGACATAAAGTCCAAGGGTGGAGTCTTGGCAGCATAAGTCGAATGGTTGGTGGCGTAAAGTCCAAGCGGAGTCTTGGCAGTGTAAGTCTAATGTGCCTTGGCGGTGTAGACACTGTTAGCATGACAATAGCTGATGGAAGCACCTAAAGGCTAGCGTATGGATGAACAAGTCATGGATGACTTGGAGGGATCCGATAGGTGCGAGGCTGACGGAGGTGGTTAGAAGGTTTAGGTCTAGGCTACGGGTGGTCTAGCAAGTATGGGGGCACCATACTTGGGTTAAAACCTCATGTTTGAGGTGTATCAGTCGACTGGGACCATGGGTCAGTCGATTGGTGTGAGTCAACTAGGGTTTAACTGTGGGAAGTGCCCTGGTAGTCGACTGCCAGAGGTGGGCAGTCGACTGATGGCCGGATTTTCAGGCACAGAAGGTTCTCCAGTCGAGTGATCGCGTCGACCACTCGACTGATTGAGCCATCAATCGACTAATGGGTATGGTCAGTCGACTGATGGTGTATTCGTTGAATTTTTCCAGCGTGGATCTAGCCGTTGTCTCACGACAACAGTGGCACCAGTCGACTGATGGTCCCGATCAGTCGACTGATAGGCGAAATCCAGCCCAGGCAACAGCTTTAAATGGAGCTCGTGGAGGAAGGATTTGGCACCGATTTTCTTGGATGATTTGGAGCGATTTGCTATTGCAAATCAGGGTCTTCAAGGCTAGTCTAAGGCAATCAACAAGCAAACATCCAAAAGAGTTTTTGTAAAGCGTTCTTTACTTCTCTTATTGTATTTCATTTATAATTGCTTGTATTTCATTCTTGTTGTCGTAAGATCATTTGTAGGAGGTTTCTCCACCTCCAGATTATTCTGAGAATGAGTATTTGTGATTAGTGATGCGTGTTTGCATTGCTAGGGCTTTTAGAGCCCAATTCGTGGAGTATGAACTATTCAGTTCCGAACCATGTTATATCGTTGTGTAATTGTGTGCTTGTCTTTTGTTATTGATTTTCATTATTATTCCGCTGTGCACTAACCAAATTGTAGCAAGCACGCGATCGCGAACGAATTCTTCCATCGAACGACGACAATGCTATTCACCCCCCCCTCTAGCGGGTGCAACGTTCCTAACAATTGGTATCAGAGCCCGGGGCTCTTCTACGGACTAACCGCCGGGAGCAAAACCGCTAGAGGAAGAAGATGGAGTTTGAAGAAAAATTTGGATGGGATATCAACACCCCAATTACATACGCCTTTTATGGACAAGAAGGGTTCGAGCAATGAAAGGTAAGGATAGATAACTTCTTCATGATGGACTTAGAAGATTAGATGATCCTAGCAAAGGGTTTTGAATTTCCAAGAGGTCCAAAAGGTGGATACCTCAAGAAGAAGAGATGGACCGAAGAGCAAGTCCAAGCCTTTGAGAGAAATGATAAGGTAATGCAATTGATATTAAATTCATTACCTAATGATATTATGTCTAGGTTAGGTGAATGTCTAGATGCCAAGGAGCTATGGGAAAAATTGGCCAAGCTCCATGAAGAACCATCCATGGCTCAAGTCGAGAGAGAGCTCGAAGAAGAAGAAAGTTCTTCCTCACAAGAAAGTGAGGAGTCGGAAGTTGAAGAGGAGTCAACTTCCGGATCGATGGAAGAGAAGGTGGAAGAAGTAGAAGAAGCCTCCACCTCTAGGATTGAGGGGGAAGAGAGAATTTCCACTCCGAAGCATGATCAAGAGGAAGCATCCACTTCCGGTCGAGAAGATGAACAAGCTCAAGAGGCTTCCAGCGCATACCTAGGTAACTCGAGCATGTCAATTAAAAGTAAAATCCATATAATATGCTTTGAGTGTAAGAAATCCGGGCACTACAAGAGTAAGTGTCCAAAAAGAGTAAAGAAAGCTCCTCCGACACCAAAAGTCAATGAAAAAGTCAAGGATGCTGGTGTCCCCACCAAGAAGAGCAAGGAGCACGTAGTGTGCTTCAAATGCCAACAATCGGGACACTATAGGAGTCAATGCCCTAGGAGAAGAGAAGGAGCATCACGAGTAGAGGGAGCTAAGGCTAACCCTAAGCTATATTTCAATAATGCACCTTCTAGTTTAAAGGTCAAAAAGCATGCTTTTGATTCTCTTGCTATCACTCATGAAAAACATGTTAGTAAAAATAGATTTTATTATCTAGGTGCAAAAAGTGTCCATTTTAATAATAAGAAGAAATTTGGGACTAATGTCCTTAGAAAAACCTTACCTAGGGAATTTATTAGAAAAATTGAAGACCACCTAGGTTTTAATCCTAAATGGACTAGACACATGCCTAAGAAGAACAATTCCCAAAGGACATATGAAAAATCTAATTTGGGTAGATTAGAGCTAGAAAATCAAGCCTTGAGGTCAAGACTTGAGAAATTAGAGAAGACCCTTAGAAATATACAAAATTTAATTAAATGGTCAAATGGTCAAAGCCTAGGGTCTAGAAGTCAGAGTCAAAGACCTAGAAAATAAGAATCATCCAAGGGCAAGCCTATGCCCAAAAAGACCTACCACAATATTCCATTTGATTATAGAACTCAAACTAGGTCTAGGAAGACCAAGGTTACTAGGGAAGTTATCCCTAAGGGTAACCAAGGTGTGTGTCTAGTGGCTAGGGTTTCAATGAAACCTAGGCAAGTTACTAAGAAGGTTACAAGGGGAGTCACCCCTAGAGTTAACCTAGATAAGACCACAATGACCAAGACTAACAAGTCTAGAAGGGTCATTAGGAAGGTATCTAGGAAGGTTATCCCTAAGGAATACCTAATTAACCCAAAGAGCTCAAATATGTTTTGGGTTCCTAGGAGCGTGATCGATTCACGCTAAAAGAGTTAGGTTGTGCCAACTTTAAATGGATGACTAGTTAACCTAACCATGGTAAAGGTGACACTTTAGGTCATTTTCAAGGTTATGGTTACCTTGGGAATGTGTTTTGATTTTAAATCCTAAAGGTTTTTAGGATATGCCAATATTATTTAAGAAGTTTGAAAAATCAATCAAATTGACACAATTTAGGTTTAGAGGTCTTAGTGTGTCATTTTGGGTTTTTGACACACTTTGGAAATAATTGATAATATGACAAAATGAGATTAATTATAACAAATGACAATTAATATTAAAATTTAGGTATTATTATACCTATATATTTTATTTGTCATGCTATGATTGTCATATGTCATGTCATGACATTATGTCTATTTTTATCATTTAAATGTCATGATCATATTTAGGTTACGTCTTAATGTCATGTATGCTTAAGTTATATCATATGCCATGACATTATGATCATTGGTCATGCTTAATTATGTTATCATTTATGTCAAGATCATTCATGCATTTAATTTGATTAAAATTGATTTAAGGACTATGACATGACTTGAAGTCTCATTTGTAAGGGAATCAAGTAGTATTGCCTTAGAAAATGCATGAGACCTTAGTTTAAGATAAATCAAAACCCACATCTCACATCTAAATTGACATGTATGTGTATTTATACACCCTAGATACATGTGAGATGATATGATATGAGTTAAGTTCAAGGTGCATAGTTTTTGCATCTAGATGAACTCAAACTCATTTAAAATCATGTAGTGGATCATTGGTAAAGCTTATGTTCAAGACATGTACACTAAGCCTAAAGAACATGATCAAATATTGGTTTTCAAAAACATTTTAAAATTATTTTAGAAAATTTTGGTGAAATCTATCTTTTGATAGCAATCACCATTGATGAAGTTAATACAAAGTGAGCTAAAACTTTAAAGTTTTTCTTCACTTTTGAACTTTGTGTCAATTTCACTATTTTATGGGTAAAATATTTTTCAAATATTTTTCATCCATTATATTGATCATAAGTATTATACGTATGAAGTTTCATGATTTTTTAAATTACGTATAATTATTTATGTATTTTTGAAATTCAATTCTGATAACTGAAAATCGGATTTTTTTAGTTATCAGTCGACTGATATGAATGACAGTCGATTGTTGCCTGATAAAGTCGACTGTCAATGCTGATTTTGGGAAAACAAAGTATGTTTAGCCCATTTTCAACCATGATAAGGTTCCCTAACCACTCCTAACCCTAGGATATGCTTTGGGAAGCATTATAAAGGGTGAAAATCCATTGGATATGGATTAGGAGAGGTGTTAGGGTGATGTATCAAATTTAAGGTATGGGAAAGTGCAATGTTGAACTTTAGACCTTAATTTTGATGGTTTAGAGTTCTTATTAGCTTAGGGACTTCCCAAGGACATTATTGGTGCAATGGTCAAGGGGGACCAAGCCTTTAGGGGGAGTCATCCATCATGGGATGATGGATGTATTCTTCCTCATGAGGGGGAGAATTAATGGGAATTTGAGATACCCAATTTGGAAATTGGGAGAGTTTATAGGATTGTCTCTCTTTAGTGGTATATGACTTATCACTAGGAAGATTGTAGGCATCCTAGACGTTTTTAGACCAAGGGGGAGATTGTAAGATCTCATTGGGATATGAGACATTGACCTCCTTGGAGAGAACCTTTTTGATGTTAGTCAAAAAGGGGGAGAAAGGTAAAATTACCAATTTGGGATAATTGGTAAGGGAATTTGAGTTAGAGGCCTAACTCAAGGGTGTTTTTGTCAAACATCAAAAAGGGAGAGATTGTTGGTGCAATCGGCCCAGGTCATGATTGACCGGACTCGAGTTTGGCTCGAGCGATGTTTTGATGTTCGACAAAAATATATGACAATGTGATTGTCATGGTAAAGTCCAAGCCATAGGTACTTGACATGGAAAGTCCAAGTGGGACACTTGGCATTGGGAAAATCCAAGTCTTGAGTACTTGACATGTAAAGCCTAAGCATGGGTCTTGGCAAGGAAAAGTCCAACATAGGTTGGCAAAGAAAAGTCCAAGCATGGGTCTTGGTGTAACACCCCCCATCTACTTACACTAGTAAAGGAGGTGTTACTGCCATACTTTATCTTACTCTTTGTATAATCAGGTAAAACATGACTCAATCATTTCATAAACTCACATACACTATTTGTAAGTTAACTAATACCTGATTTAAACCGAAGAGTATCAACAACTCGTACCAAGATCTAAACTTGGTTTCTAAACGAGTATCATAATTCAAACTCTTAACTTTTAACAGCGGAAGCTAAAGAAACAAACCAACTACATTCACATGTTGACACTAGGCTATTTCACAAGTTCTTAACCTATCTAAGCATGCACATTCACTAGAGTTCTAATATAGAACATTCTTAAGTAACTTAATCTCATGCATGGTGATAGTGATAGGTGCATCCTTGACATGAACATCAACATAATCAACGATACATAACATCAACCCTAGCACCTAACATGAAGACTAGCACATAGTTCAAAGTTCTTAGCATAACATAATACTAGAAAGTTCAACATTCTTAGACACAACATGATCAAACATATAACACGAACACTACCACACGAATAAGTTCGAAGGTCTTAACACATAACAAAATACTAGCAAGTTCAGGATCATAATCCACTGTTCCACCGCCACACACACCAAGCACTTCATCCGCTGCCCCCCTCTTACTCCAATCTTGCTTTACCCTTATCTGCAGTATAAGGAATGCAAACTATAAGCAATGAAGCTTAGTAAGTACTTCCTATTCTCACAAAACTTCGCATTAGGAAAACATGCTATTAGAATACTTGCATGCAACACATGCTCATACTTGCATTTAGGAAAATTATGCATTTAACATTTGGAAGTACTTGCACATGATACAATGATTCAACTTGACATGCATGAACTTAACATACGCAACTTGCAATACATGCTTGAAATATGCTTCGCTTGTAGAAACATATACATGAGACATACTATACTTAAACTTGTAAACATTGTGCTTTGGTTAACTTTCGAAACCATATATATATATATATACTTTAAAAATACTAATCATCCTTGTTTGGGCAGCCCGACATTGTACCAACTTTGCCCGCAACCCTAATAGAACTCGGGGTAGCTAGCTACCAAATTTATTAGGGCAACTTTCAAGGGCGGTCTAGGGGCCCGTGGAACTTTCAAGGGCAGTCTAGGGGCCCGTGGGCGATCTAAGAGCCCGGTACATGCCACTTCAAAGTAAAATACTTCCTTTATATATGACTTACTTATTTTTTTTCATTTAACGAGTATTTTACATGATCATAATCATAACCCATATAGGAAGCCTTTCAAGACATTTAATCATGCTATTTGTCCCCACAACTCGTAGGGGAAGCATCTTGTGATCTTTACATCTTGCTTCCAATGAAATATTCAAAGTGAAATATTTCCCTTATATATGACTTACTGATCTTGGTCATTTATTAAACATTTAACATGATCATACTCCCAAAACTCATATAGAAAGCCTTTCAAGACATGCGATCATGCTCTTTGTCCCCAAAACTTATAGGGGAAGCATCTTTGCAATCTTATGCCTTGCTTCAACATGAAATATACCTATAAATATATATGACCTACTGATTTTATCATTTAACCAACATG
The DNA here is from genome assembly GCA_025175895.1 of Wurfbainia villosa. NCBI lineage: Eukaryota > Viridiplantae > Streptophyta > Magnoliopsida > Zingiberales > Zingiberaceae > Wurfbainia > Wurfbainia villosa. The sequence continues at coordinate 95,143,513 of CM046001.1, forward strand.
TAACATGTTCATACTCCCAAAACTCATATAGGGAACCTTTCAAGACATATAATCATGCTCTTTGTCCCCAAAACTCGTAGGGGAAGCATCTTTGCGATCTTTACATCTTGCTTCCAATAAAATATACTTAAAATACCTAAAAATACAAACAATCATAATCTGGAAAGAATCTATAAATCTAAATAAAACATGATACTAGAAGCTAGATGTGCAAATCAAAGAGTTACTTATGCTATAGGTGAGAGATAGTATCTTAGTGATCTTATGTCTTGCTTAAAACAATATATACCTTACCTATAAATCTAAACACACCTATATAATCTGATCAAAACATATTTTTATCATTTATCAAACATTTAACATGATCATACTCCTAAAAACTCATATAGGAAGCCTTTCAAGACATTCGATCATGCTCTTTGTCCCCAAAACTTATAGAGGAAGCATCTTTGCGATCTTTACATCTTGCTTCCAATGAAATATAATTAAAATACCTAATAATCCAAGAAAACATAATCTGGACAGAACCTAAAAATCTAAATAAAACATGATACTAGAAGCTAGATGTGCAAATCAAAGAGTTACTTATGCTATAGGTGAGAGATATCATCCTAGTGATCTTATGCCTTGCTTAAAACAAAATATACCTTACCTATAAGTCTAAACACACCCATATAATCTGATCAAAACATATTTTTGTCATTTAACCAGTATTTTACATGATCATACTCAAATACCCATATAGGAAGCCTTTCAAGACATTCGATCATGCTCTTTGTCCCCAAAACTCGTAGGGGAAGCATCTTTGCGATCTTTACATCTTGCTTCCAATGAAATATACTTAAAATACCTAAAAGTACAAACAAACTTAATCTGGACAGAACATATAAATCCAAATAAAACATGATAATAGAAACTAGATGGGCAAATCAAAGAGTTACTTATGCTATAGGTGAGAGATAGCATCTTTGTGATCTTAGATCTTGCTTAAAAACACATATACCTTAACTATAAATATGAACACAAACATATATCATCTGATCCAAACATATAATCTATCAAAACATAGGAAAATAAGCTATATAAAACAATCGAAGAACTACTTATACTGCAGGTGAGAGATACTTACTTCCTCTCACTTTCGTACTAGTATACCGCTAGGTTTTTTTTTGTGAGATGAAGACCTTCCCTTGTTCCTTAGCCCTAGGAGTGGTCCTCTATCATATATTAAGCCTTTGTATCCCCTTGAAACCCTCTCAAGAACACCAACCAAAAGCCTTAGGGTTTCGGATGGAGTTGGAGGAAGGAGGAGGAGTTCGGTGGAGTTGGATCTTCTAGCAATACCAAGACTTTCTCCTTGAAAACCCTCTTGAGAATTCCAACACAAGGAGTCCTAAAGCTTGGATGGAAGAGGGAGGAAGGAGAAGGAGGAGTTTCGGCCAAGAATGGGAGAAGGAAGAAGAATGAGGAAGAATGAAGAAGGAAGATGGGGGTTATCTTTTCTTCCTTAACTTCCTCTTTAATTCCCACGTTAATAGCCAGGGAGGTTAGAAAACTTTTCATCTCCTCATGGGGAGATGAAACAACTCTTCACCCTCTCATCTTCTCATTTACCTTCTTTGTATATTCCTTATCTATTCTAGCTAAGAATTATCCTATGGTCTAGTGGTATCAAGGCTATCTCACAATTAGGAGGTTCATGGTTCAAATTCTACCTATACCGAACCCTATTTTATTATTTTATTTTATTTTATTTTAAACCTTTTATGGGCATTAAAAATTATATAATTACTTTGAATAGCTTAAAATTTTATGGGCGTTACACTTGGCATGGAAAGTCTAACATGGGTTGGCAAGGAAAAGTCCAAGCTTAAGTCTTGGCATTTTGAAAGTCCAAGGGGTTTGATATTGGTGGCATAAAGTCCAAGGGTGGAGTCTTGGCAGCATAAGTCCAATGGTTAGCGGCATAAAGTCCAAGCGGAGTCTTGGCAGCGTAACTCCAATGTGCCTTGGCGGTGTAGACACCGTTAGCATGACAATAGCCGATGGAAGCACCTGAAGACTAGCATATGGATGAATAAGTCATGGATGACTTGAAGGGATCCGATAGGCGCGAGGCTGCCCGAGGTGGCTGAAAGGCTTAGGTCTAGACTACGAGTGGTCTAGTAAGTATGGGGGCACCATACTTGGGTTAAAACCTCATGTTTGAGGTGTATCAGTCGATTGGGACCATGGGTCAATTGACTGGTGTGAGTCAACTAGGGTTCGACTGTGGGAAGTGCCCTGGCAGTCGACTGTCGGAGGTGGGCAGTCAACTGCTGGCCTGAGTAGTCGACTTATCTTGTGATCAGTCGACTGATGGCCAAATTTTCGGGCATAGAAGGTTCTTCAGTCGAGTGATCGCATCGACCACTCGACTGATTGAGCCATCAGTCGACTGATGGGTATGGTCAGTCGACTGATGGTGTATCCATTAGATTTTTCCAGCGTGGATATAGTCGTTGTCTCACGACAATAGTGGCATTAGTTGACTGATGGTCCCAATCAGTCGACTGATAGATGAAATTCAGCCCAGGCAGTAGCTTTAAATGGAGCTCGTGGAGGAGGGATTTGGCACTGATTTTCTTGGATGATTTGGAGCGATTTGCTATTGCAAATTAGGGTCTTCAAGGCTAGTCCAAGGCAATCAACAAGCAAGCATCCAAAAGAGTTTTTGTAAAGCGTTCTTTACTTCTCTTGTTGTATTTCATTTATAATTGCTTGTATTTCATTCTTATTGTTGTAAGATCATTTATACAAGGTTTCTCCACCTCCAGATTGTTTCGAGAAGGAGTATTTGTGATTAGTGGTGCGTGTTTGTGTTAAATACTAAAAATTTAAAATATTAAATTAAATGGCCAAAGAATTTAGAAAATAATTCTGGAAATTTTTTGGGATTTTTAGGGAATTTTCGGAATTTTTTTGGATATAAACGGAGTCTGTACGAGATAATTACGGGGATAAAATAAATAGGCTTTGGTAGAATCTATTTAAGAGGGGGTTATTCAGCGACATTAACCTAAAGTTTAAACATCTAAACCTAGGTTTCTCTCTTAATTTTTTCCCTCGATATCCGTTCCCAAATCTCGCTGTCGTTCCCGAATTTCCCGAGCCCTTTTTCCCCGCGCGCCGTAGAGCCTCATTTTCCCCTCGCGCTCGAAGCCATCGCCTTCTTCTCCCCGTGCCTCGGCCTCTTCCTCTTCCCCGCGTGCGCGCCTGCTGCCCTCGCCGTTGCCCCTTTCATCGTTGCGGTCGGCAGCCCGATGCCGCCACACCAGATCTTCCCGTCGCCGACCCCAACCGTGCGCACCGGCCTCCACGGCCACAGGATCGTCGCCGGACTCCTCTGCCACAGACGACGACCCTCTTCCTCCGCAAGTTTCGCCGCTGCTTCTTCCCCAGCGCGCCTACAGTCATCGGATCACCGCCGCAAGCCACACTGTGTCGCCGGTGATCGTGGTGTCTAGGTAAAAAAAAATTTAGGGATTTCTGCTGGTGAGATTCAAATCGGTTGTGAGCTTCTTGACCACAAAGTGGGCTGCGAGTTGGGAGTATCGGCTGTCGGTGGGATCCTAGGGTCGGTAAGCACGATTTTGGTGTTGTTCGGTTGATATTGGATGGTTGGATGTACACTATTATATAGTTGGTCTAGTGTTTGTTATGATTATGATGTTAGATCTAAAGCTAATCAAGATTTAGGCTTGATTTGGGGATGAATTTACTTTGGGTGTTGTACAAGTGTGATTGGACGAAAAGACCATTATTAGGTGAAAGGGTTAGATAAATTAGTGGAATTGGAAATTTATTTGGGTTAATTGGTTTATGTAAGAAATCGATTAAGTATTCGATTTGTCGGTGAATGATATTTTTGTGCTTAACAATAGTTATGCATTACGCAGGTTTCGGTCACGAGGTAGGTCCACGGTCATGACGACTTCATTTTTTTGCGGATATTTTATCAGGCGGGTATTTTGACTTATCTCTTAGATATAGTCATGTTGATATGCTAGTTAGTATAGCTTGCAATAATTTTCATGTTTATCTGCTTGCATGTTTTTGTGCCTACTTGATACATGCATTTGATCGGTTTATGGTTATACTTTCCCTGTTTTACTCGGATCATGGATATGCACTTATTGGTCGTGCATATTATTCGGTTATGCATTTTAGTTGGATTTACATGCTTTAGTATCATGCACCATCTTGCATGATTGCATGCTGGCTGGACGGGGTTCCTTTATAGTTGAGCCTGCAACCAGTTACATGGCCTGCACACGCTGCCACTCATGGGTTAGTGGTACATCAGGAGGGTGTGTGCAGTTGCTCTGTCAGGCTCCGCTGGTCTGCTCATGGGTAGCGATGAGGCAGCGTGGTAGTGGGCAGGGATCCCTCCTCTGGTCTATGACACCGGGAGATGAGAGCTTAGCTCCCCCACTCTGTTTGGGGAAAGAGGATAGGTGTACTCCGATAGCATCCTGTCCACTCGGTCACTCAGGAGCAGTGATGGCAGAGTGCACAGTTGTCATAGCCCTACCCACTCGGCTTCACCATCGCGTGTGAGGCGGCTGACTGGCGTCAGGGGTGACCATGTCATTTGCACGACATGCATTTTGCATTGATAGCATTTGTATTGTGTTTGTTGTATTTTTATTGATGCCTTGGATGTTGCATATGATTACCATGCATACAGGATACATATTTGTATATGGTGATGACTTTATCTCTTATAGTGTGACACATGCTCCTATATCAGGGTAGGAGATTCAGGTAAGTATATCCCTTTTGTATTTCTTTCTTGCATACCCTATATATGAGATTGTAATGGCATGATTAGTATTGTTAGTTATATCTTACTTTGCATATCGACTATATCCGCTGAGTTCTTTGAACTTACTCCGTTGATTTATATCTATTTCAGGATGAAGCTGTCAGGAGAGTGCAGCTGCCAAACCCCACTCGTCGTGAAAGTTTTATTTGGTTATTTGTTATTTTATGGTTTCAGATATTCTTGATTAGAAGATATGTTTAGGATTGGAGTTGGATTTATGTACTCGTGGATATTTGGTGTCCTTATGGACCTTTATTCAGATTTTATTTCGATTGATTTTGGTTGGGTATTCCTGCCCAGATGGCAGAAGGGGTAAGTCTAGTTATTGTAGACGGTTTACTCTTTACTTTGATTGTTAGCCTGAGGCCTATTTTATTACTTGCATGTGTGTTTGGATTCCGGTCGTGTTGACCGATGTATAGTGGTCGTGTAGGCCTTGTATGAAAATTAGTATTGTCACCCGTACAGGGGAGATGCTGCCGGTTTTTTATCTGGTGGGGACTCCCTCAAGGCGTGACAATTTATTTGGTATCAGAGTGCCTAGGTTTTTGAGTTCCTAGGGGTTATTGGATTTTTCGGAGTTCGCCATGTTTTGGCAGGTTTTTGGAGTTAATCTGGAAATTTTGGATTGGTATGGATTTCAGACGATTTTTATGTTTCGGAAATTCGAGGATTTTTAACGAGGTCAATTTGGGGATTTGGCGGCGACGGGACCTCTCATGGCGGCGAAATAGGTATGCTGATTAATTTGATATGTTTTACTTCTAGTAACATTAGTAATAATTTAACAGATATGAGACGAGGTGGGCGTGCTCCTACGCCAAGACGTGGTGTGGGGCGGCCACGCTAGAGGACATTGAGATCTTTGGCGACTGAGTTGCCAGAAAGATCTACTGAGGGTGAGCATGTTGATCAGGGTCAGATTCTACATGGTGCTGCGGGAGTCATGGATCCTCAGTCCTCGACGGTTCCTCCTCCAGAGATACCCACTTCTGGGGTATCCGATGTACCGAGGAGACCCTCTTGCTACACCGGACACCCCCGCCCAAGGGGCACATTACGGACCCAACAGCCCATCGGTGAGTCGGTTGGCCCTCACTCAGATATCGCCGCTCAGCAAATGACACCATCTACAATTGTTTTGCCAGCTCCTGCGACGACCCCTACTCATCCTACTGATGTGGCTGTGGCACGAGCTCGGATTCTCGGTTAGCAAAGTCGATGAAAAGTCGGTTCACTTTATTCACCGGAGAGACTGATCCGAGCGTGGCTCAGTCTTGGATCAAGACGATGGAGCGTACTTTCTACTATATGGTCTGCTCCGAGTGGGAGAAGGCAAAGTTGGCGGCCTTCCATTTACGAGGCGAGGCCGAGATCTGGTGGGACATGCAGCGCTCGATCATCCGCGAGCAGCAGATTACCTGGGCGAGATTTAAAGAGGCCTTTGAGAGCCAGTACTTCCCACGATCATATCAGATGATGCATCGTCAGGATTTTCTGAGTCTATGACAGAATAATCGCTCAGTGATGGAGTATAATGCAGAATTTAATCGGTTAGCTAGGTTTTGTCCAGAGTTAGTCGTTGATGACAGGTCATGCATGATGCAATTTGTTCAGGGACTAGATGGGCATCTTCAGGTCAAGATGGCAGGATTTGGCAGTTCTTCCTATCGAGAGGCATTGGATAGAGCTTTGTTGATCGAGTTGGCTCAACAAAGAGTTAATACTGACAGGAAGAGGAAACATACCGAACGAACCACAAGTCAGACCCAGCAGCCACAGACTACAGGACAGCAGCAAAGTGGTCGTAGTCAGTCAGGTCAAAGTCACTCTAGGGCATCTAGTCGGCCTAAAAAATCAGGACGATCTTCAGCTGGGCCCTCCCGATCTTCTCAGCAGAGCCGGAGGCCGCCCACTAGTGACACCTACTGTACTCGTTGTGGATTGAGAGAGCATATCATCTTAGTATGCATCTTGGGACAGTCAGTTTACTATTATTGCAAACTGCTTGGACACATGAGCCGAGATTGTTCGTTGAAGGCTCAGCATGTGACTTCCGGGGTTTCTATATAGGGAGGACCGTTGCATCAGTCTGGGATTCAGAGAGAGGGGCAAACAACCAGACCTTTGCAATGCCCGCAGAGGACAACTCCCCCTACAGGAGTCACATATGGCATTCATGGGTGGAGTACACGGCTCGTGACGGTGTCACGTGGTTCTATTTCAGACCACAAGATCATATCGATCCCACCACTGGTACAATACCGCATCGCAAAGAGCGACCATCGTCTGATGTCGATTCGGCCCCACCACTAGTTCAGATCACCGCAGCCTACGTGATAAGACTACATCATAGCCGTTATACTAGCCTTCATATCAGCCTTCGTACCAGCCTTCGTATCAGTCTCAGGCCCAGGCATAGCCACCTCTGGCAGTGCTACCACCTCCACCTCCACCGGAGACTGGGCGGCTTCATGCGATTACCAGAGAGGATGCGCAACGAGCCAGTGAATCTATTTTTCACGGTACGGTTTCACTTTATGTATTTTCAGCTATTATGCTTATTGATACTAGCAGTTCGCATTCATTTATTTCTCATACATTTATGAGAGAGATTGGTAGACTACCTACTATTAGATCACAGTAATTAACCATCTCCCTACCGTCCGATGATACGTTGGACGTTACCCAGGAGGTCCGAGGTTGTCCCTTAGATTTCGGTAACATCATTCTTACTGTAGATTTATTGGTACTGGACATGGTCGAGTTCGATATTATCCTTGGCATGGATTGGCTGTCAGCATATCATGCCACAGTTGATTGCCAGATGAGGGTGGTCACATTTTGACCTCTGAACCAACCCTCGTGGGATTTCACTGGCATCCGGGACGATGACATATCGACCATTTCTGCGATTCAGGCACAGAAGCTTTTATTGCACGGTTGTCAGGGTTTTCTATTATCTATGATCAATGTAGACAGTGGTGACTCTCAGATCGCGGATATTTCTATTGTCCGAGAATATCCGGATGTCTTTCTAGAGGAGTTACCGGGCTTGCCTCCCAGAAGGCAAATGGAGTTCACGATTGAGTTAATTCTTGGGATGGTGCCGGCATCGAAAGATCCTTATCGTATGACCCCGAGAGAGTTGGATGAGTTAAAGGTTCATCTCTAGGAACTTTTGGACAGAGGTTTTATTCGCCCTAGTGTATCACCCTGGGGTTCTCCGGTTCTCTTCGTGAAGAAGAAAGATGGATCGATGAGATTGTGCATCGACTACAGGCAGTTGAACGCCGTTACTATCAAGAATAAATACCCCCTGCCACGTATTGAGGACTTGTTTGATCAACTCAGAGGTATATCAGTATATTCTAGGATTGATCTGCGGTCCGGATATCATTAGTTAAGGGTTAGAGACTCAGACGTACAGAAGATAGCGTTCCGTACCAGATATGGACACTATGAGTTTTTGGTAATGCCATTTGAGCTTACCAATGCTCCAGCGGTATTCATGGATTTGATGAACCATGAATTTATGGATTTTCTAGATCGGTTCGTCATTGTCTTTATTGACGACATTCTGGTCTATTCTCGTTCTGAAGAGGAACACGCGTAGCATCTTCGCCTTGTTTTGGATAGGCTCCGACAGAAGCAACTATATGAGAAGTTCAATAAATGCGCATTCTGGTTATTCTCAGTCAGTTTTCTGGGACATGTGGTTTCTAGTAGAAGCATTTCAGTTGACCCCCAGAAGATCGAGGCTGTCACTAGTTGGGAGCAGTCGAAATCAGTTCAGGAGGTTTGCAGTTTCCTAGGCTTGGCCAGTTATTATAGACGGTTCATTGAGGGTTTCTTGAGCATTGCTATGCCATTGACACGCCTTACTAGGAAGGGCGTGAAGTTCACGTGGATAGAGGCGTGCGAGACCAGCTGTCAGGAGTTGAAGAGGAGATTGGTGTCAGCACCGATTATGGTATTGCCATCAGGGGACGACGATTTCGTCCTTTATACCGATGCGTCTCTGCAGGGTTTAGGCGCAGTACTGATGCAGCATGGTAGGGTGGTCTCTTATGCTTCTTGCCAACTGAAGGAGCATGAGAAAAACTACCCAGTACATGATCTAGAATTAGCCGCTATTATTTTTGCCTTGAAGATTTGGAGGCATCATTTGTATGGTATTACGTTTGAGATTCTCACTGATCATAAGAGTCTCAAATATCTATTTACGCAGAAGGAACTCAATCTCTGACAGAGGAGATGGATGGAGTTCCTGAAGGATTATGACTGTACCATTAGCTACCACCCAGGGAAAGCCAATGTGGTTGCCGATGCACTTAGCCAGAAGTCCCGAGGGACTTTAGCTTCCTTCTGAGTGTTAGTCACGGATTTGATTCAGGGTTTCTCTGAGTTGAGCCTTGAGAAGCAGGGATCGACAGAGCAGGGTGTTCTGGTTACCATGGTTGCTCAGTCATCTATCCGGACGAGAGTTCGGGAGGCTCAGGCCAGTTATCAGCATTTGCAATTTATTGGCAGCCAGATAACTTCTGGACAACAGACTGGGTTCACTCGAGATGATGAGGGTATTATATATTTTCGAGGCAGATTATGTGTACCTTAGTCTCACCCGGTTATGGAAGAGTTACTTCAGGAGGCTCATCGCTCTCGATTTGCGATCCACCCAGGTGGTACCCGCATGTATCGAGATTTAAAGCGTTTGTATTGGTGGAACGACATGAAGAAAGACATTGCAGATTTTGTAGCTAGATGTCCGAGCCGCGAGACCGTAGCGGATTACTTCAGAGGATTCCTATTCCTGAGTGGAAGTGGGATCACATTACCATGGATTTTGTGGTGGGTTTGCCTAGGACACGTCAAGGCCATGACGCGATTTGGGTAGTCGTTGACCGACTAACCAAATCCGCACACTTCTTAGCGATTCGGAAGACCGACTCTCTGGATCGTTTGGCAGAATTATATTGTCGGGAGATCATCAGATTGCATGGTGTTCCTTTGAGCATAATATCAGATAGAGATCCCCGGTTCACGTCTCGGTTATGGCAGAGTCTGCAGCAGGCCTTAGGCACGCAACTTCATTTTAGTACTGCATTCCATCCGCAGACAGATGGACAGTCTGAGCGGACCATTCAGACACTAGAGGATTTGCTGAGGTCCTGTGTTATAGATTTCGGGGGAAACTGGGAGGACCACTTGCCGTTAGTGGAATTCACCTACAATAACAGCTATCATTCGGCTATCCAAATGACCCCGTATGAAGCATTGTATGGTAGACAGTGTCGTACACCCACCCTCTGGGAGGAGGTTGGGGAGGCTCAGTTGCTAGGACCCCAGAGAGCTCAACAGGAGGCAGAATTGATCCGTACTATCAGACGTAGGATGGCAGAGGCGCAGGATCGCCAGAAGAGTTATGCAGATCGGAGACGGAGACCTCTGGAGTTCTCTATTGGTGATCATGTATTCTTGCGAGTTTCACCCACGAAAGGGGTGAAGAGATTTGGCCTCCGAGGTAAGCTAGATCCTAGATACATAGGTTCGTTTGAGATTTTCGAGAGGATTGGTGTAACGACCGGGCCCCTGTTGGCGGAATTTGGTGACCCCTATTGGTCAACAACTCACGCCTCGCTGGCAAGTAACCTGTGACTCTATTGGTCAACGCATCACGCCTCGCTGGGCCCGCCGTTACTCACCCGGTCTTCCCACCGAAGTGGGTTTTTGCCTTCCCGTGCCAGAGTACGACGGTCAGGGCGACTGTGTCGCCGATCAATAGTCACGGTTTCGCCAATGGTAGGTGATGTCACCAGGTCACAATTCGCCAACTATGGCCGTTACAATAAAAAAGGCGCCTTTATTGTAAACGACGCCCCGCTGGCGGAATTCGACCCCTATTGGTCAACGCATCACGCCTTCGCTGGCGGAATTCGCTTCTATTGGTCGACGATCACGCCTCGCGGGTCTGGCCGTTACTCACCCGACTTCCCACCGAAGTGGTTTTTGCCTTCCCTGTGATTCAACTCTAGACCTGTTAAGTACTAAAGTTTATGAATCTCCGTAACCAAGTGATCAATAAATTGTCACGCCAAGGAGTCCCCACTGCACTAAAATCCGACAAAGATCTCTCAGACGGTGACAATCCAATTTTATACAAGGCCTACACTACACTATACATCTGGCCAACACGACCGAATCCAAACTCACACGCAGATAATAATAAGGCCTCGTGCCAACAAATCTAGGTAAACAAAAGTCTACTCTAACTAGACTTACCCCTTCCGCCATCCGGGCAGTGAATACTCAACCAAATCCAATCAAATAAAATCCGATCAAAGGTCCCTAAGGACATACCAAAACATCCACAGTACAAATATCCAACTCCAATCCTAAACATATATTCTAATCCAAATACCCAAAACCGTAAACACAAATAACAAAATACACTTCCACGACGAGGGTTTGGCAATGACTCTCCCGATACCCATCCTCAAATAGATATAATCAACGGGTGAGTTCAAAGAACTCATGTATAGTAGATATGCAAAAATCGTATAGCTAATAATAAAAATATCATGCCAAGATACCCTCACATAAAAGGGTATGCAAGCAAGAAATACAAAATGATCAGATTTACTCAATCTCCTACTCGATATAGGAGCATGTGCTCTACTAGAAGTAATAAAGTCATCATATATAAGCATGTATCTCAGATGCATGACAATCATATGCACATCCAAGGCATCAATACAATAATGCAAAGAAACACAATACAAATGCAATCCTGCAAAATGCATGCCGTACTAATGACATGGTCACCCCGACGCTACCGCCTTCACACGCAATGGTGAAGCCGAGTGGTAGGGCTATGATAACCGCTGCACTCGCCATCATCGCTTCCCGAGTGACCGAGTGGACAGGATGCGCTGAGTACACCTATCCTCCCGCCTAAACATAGTGGGGAGCTAAGCCTCATCTCCGTGTCATAGGCCGAGGAGGGATCCTCGCCCGCTACCACGCGCTCATCGCTACCCATGAGCGGTCCAATGGAGCTCGACAGAGCAATCGCACACACCTCCCGATGTACCACTAACCCATGAGTGGCAAGCAGGTGCAGTTATGTAACTAGTCATGGCTCAACAATAATGGAACTCGTCTACCTAGCATGCAATCATGCAAAATGGTGCATGATACTAAAGCATGTAAAACCTACTCAAAATATCTATCCAAATGATATGTACAACCAATATATATACATATCCCTAATCCATGTACTATGATCCATATCAAACAGGTAAATATAATCATATCCTAACACATGCATGTATCTAGTAGGCACCAAAAGCATACTAGGCATATAAACATGAAAAATTCTTGTAAGCTCTCCTAACTAGCATATCAATTTGACTTAATCTAAACGTTAAGTCAAAATACCACCGTATATATATCCGAAGAATAACCAAATCGTCACGATCGGGAACTCGCTGGATCAAACTCGCATATAGCATAACTATAGTCAAGCACAAAAATACAATTCACCGACAAATCAATAAATAAATCGATTTCCTTTATATCCCAATTAACCCAAATCTCATATCCTCCAAATATCATACAAATCAACCGATCAACACCAATCAATCCAAACCACCAATCAAACTCACGCCACACTAATCGTATTTCCACATCGACACCCAATAAAACTCACAATCCATTTATAGCCAACAACGCTCGTTATAACCATACCTCCCTAAACGAAACCTCATAGCTTCAATTCTCCACACTGCCACAACCCCTGTAATTCACATAATCAAAATGGACCGAAAGAAAACAATGAAGTCAAGACATATACCAACAATAGGAGGCCACCTCCTTTATCCTCGCTCATCAAGAACCGACGCCACTATCACCGCCCAAAATCACCGATCAAGCTCAAATAGGAAATCCACGGCTAGGACTTTCAATCCCGGCCCAAGGAACAAGGAATCGACTTACCTTGCTCCGGCGACCACCGGCAGGATCGCACTCCGCCCCAAATCGCACATAACAAATGACTAGGCCAGCAGCAGCGCGGCAGAGAAAGGAAGAGGAGCGGCGACGCGCTCTTCGCGCGAGGAGGCCGGCGCGACGGCGACGCCGGTGGCCGAGGGATAGCGCGACGGCGAAGGACGCGGGCGCATCGCCGCCACGCCGCGAGGAGGCGCTTACGCGAACGCCACGCCGCGCGCCGCTGGCCTGCGTCGCCGACGCAGCGCGCTCAGCAAAGCAGAGGAGAGGGCTTCGCCGCCGCCGGCCCGCCGCGAGGAGCAAACCGAGAGGAAGAGGGCGTGCGGCCGCGAGCGCGACGAGGCCGCGGGCCGTGGACGACGCGAATAAGGCCCTCGGCGGTTGCTGCCGCAAACCCTCGTGGCCGAGCACCGGAAGGCGATGATGTCCACGGCCATGGAGGAACGGTCGACGCAAGGACTCGGGCTCGGGGAAGAAGGGATCGTCGCGGAGAAGAGGAACTGCCGAGGAAAAGGTCGCGGCGGGGAAAAAATAGAAAAAGGAAATAGAAAATAGAAAATTAGGATTTTCCATCGCGTATTTATCCCCTTTAAATAGACCCCTCTAAAGCCCGTTTACTTTATCCCCGTAAAAATCTCGTACGACCTCCATTTAAATCCAGAAAAATTCCTAAAATTCCCTAAAAATCCCGAAATATTTCCAGGATTATTTCCTTAATTATTTGGGCCATTTAATTTAGGGTTTTAAATCCCCGTATTTAACATTCTCCCCCACTAATAAAAATTTGGTCCCCAAATTTCCTACTCGTATATTAGTACGAGATGTCCCAACAACCATCTCAAGCATCTGGAGACAAGTCACACCTCAAGTGACTAAGTGGGTTACTGATATCCCTTAACATCAAATCACACTTGCTTCTAGCAGCCCTTCCAAAGCATGAATAGTATTTTCATATCGACCACTTATCATAAGTATCTATCTGCACTGTGGAGCTCTATATCCGTGACTAAAGACTTTACCATAATCCTAAGGTAAATCTGAATCGCTATCACATACGATACTCAAAGATCCTCCATGAACCGAAATCGCCATAATATAACCTATCCAAATGATCCAACAAACTCATCGTATGGATCGAATGTAAATGAGCGGTCTTAGCTATTCTTACTATGTCCTTTCCGAATTCCACATAATCTCCCAACACTGTCCATCATACTATGCTTTCACGTCCATCTCGCATGCGTAACCTTGCCGATTATTTATATACCACCTTTACTGACTTCCAAATCAACTATATTCCGTGATGTTGTTCCTCCACTGAGAACGCTTCAATACTTACTATTTTCCGAATACAATCCTATACATCCGCAACATATAAAACCTACCGCAATCTACTAGCAGATTATCAAAATATCCTGATAAAGCCTCGTGGCTCTCGGTAATGCAAAAGGCACTACTTACGCAACGCGACATGCTACCACGATTGGGACTCATAGCCAAATAAGATGCCGTAGCTATCTAGCCACCTACTACATATAAATTCCAATATCACTAATTCGAACCTAGAGCAAAAGTACAACTCTATGGTAGATTCTCTATCATCACAACAGAATCTATCCGTTGTTCCCTAATCAATAGTAACTCTTCCTAAATTCAAATGCAACTACACAAGAGCTAGCTAAAACCTCATAAGCATATCTCTCCTCACCTCTACAAAACAACATAACAACTCTTACTAGGTCCACGCTATATATATATATGACAACCCATCTCGTAGTTCCTCATTTGACGTAACCATGGATACGCCTCAATCAACTAAATAAACACTCCATTCTCTCAAACATCGATCCGCATATAAATTAACTTTCCTTTCACCCGAGAATGATCACACAACTCGTGTAAAAGTCAACTATCGTCCGAGCCTCAAACTAGGTTCACAAGCTTCGTACATCAAATAAATTCCATCACCACGTGTAGTACCACTAGAGCATCCTATCCATACCTATGATAATAATAGAAAAATCACCATCTACAAAGGGCCGAGTACTAAACTCCAACCGCCACCATCACAAATGATCCAATCGTGTCCGTAATACACGATTTCTAAATCGACGACTAAGTCGCCATAAGTCAAACAAGATAAACAAACCTCGCATAATTCATACCAAGTATGAAATTGTCACCACTATACACCTGCATCCTCTTTACTCTAGGTTGATGATATATCAATCATCCCTATAACTTTGATAATGGTATGACTCCCTGTCACTACAATATCAACACATCAATCATAAATCAATCCTAGAGTATACACAGGTGTCCTATAGTTGATCTAAATAGATCCTCGATCCACCATGAAGGATATTCTTTTCCTTCTACCACTACCGCATTCCATCATCAATAATTGATGTATAACCTCAAAGGTTCATATCTCTTTGAACAACAAGTTCCAGAGCTTCTCAAGAAATAAAATACTGGGACAACAAATATCCCATCCACCAACTCCTATAATTGGAATTTAGATTCTTCCAATTCCCATAGTGTTAAGCAATACTGATACCAACTAAATTATCCTCAAAAATCATCTTTCCAACAAATACCTCTCAAAGATCATCAACCTTGCCAATTCTGAAAGACCGATCGATGACGGTATCTAAGCAACTCGATTGGCTTACAGCCAATTGAATGACATTGCCTTGAGTACATCACGAGCTTTAACAACCTTGTGCGCTTTACACTAGCCCTCAGCCAACGCACCATAAGTAAAAATATTAGCTCGTAAAAATAACATTACCTCGATCAAATAAATTATCTCACAGTAGGGGATCTTCGATATCGAAACTATTTTCGAAATCACTCCGATCGCCTACTCTACTTGCCTATGCTGCGGCAAGCCTAGAAGTTCCTCCAACACTACATCTGATTGCTCTCGAATTATACAGGCATCCGAGAGATATTCTTATACCATCATGTCACAAGCATAACCTCCAAGTTAATATCCAGATATTCACATCATATCAACCAAGTCAACTATAAAACAATTAAGTCAACTCTCTCACTATAATATAATATTTCCATCAATCAACCTATAAACATCCAAAATCATTTTCATACCCTGTGATAATGTAATCATCTCAACATCTCACCTATCGCTGGAAACACTATTAATCCACATGATCCAAATATGAAAATCCTTTTAATCCTATCGCATGTTTTAACCATAGATATCCGTAAACACCGTGATCTCTCAATATATCATCAAGTAAAGTAAACTATAGTAATACCTCAATGATCAATCCTTCAATCATCTGATACCAACCTCAATGATCAATCCTTCAACCATCTACAACTCCTTTCGAGTAAAGATGTAAACTTATCCAACTTCTGCTCTTAATAGATTCCCTATTTCACAGTGATCTAGAAAAAGAATTCGATAACTGTATGAATCAAGGTGTATACATCTTCCTATCATGTTCTCCAAGAACCACACAACTAACTTATATTTACTCAAAGTGACATTGACATGTTGCATTTGATAGAAATAAAGCTAACCAATTCATTCTTAATGTTTATTACTCCCGCTATACTCTATATTATCAATACCCTCTGAAATTTCGAGAGCACAAAATAAACTCCCACTTCTCACCAAGGATGTGTGACAACATATATTCCTTCTAGTGATGTCCAATCACCATATTTTCATTCAAATATGGTAAACTTCTTTAGCATTACTAGTAAACTGTTAACCTTCCTTGCTCTATATTCACCGTAGCTCACCTAATCATCACCACTTTCCACTTTATCAAGTGGACATTTCTCTTCTTAGCGTCATCTAATGCTTAACATAAAATTTTACTATCATTGGCCCATTTGACCATTTAGTAAAAAACATTGGAAGTCATAACCAAAATGATCAAAATAACCCTTCCCCGTTGTGACCATATTTTAGTATGATGAAAGTAAAACAAAGTTGATTAAGTAAATTCCCTTGCCGACGTAAAAAAAGTTTGTTTTCAGATTTTCAACCTCAAATGCCACCCTTTCCACTAAGGGAAGGAACCCTCCAAGGAGAAGTATAAGCCTAGATACTTGAAACTATGAGTGCTCTCCTTACATCCTAAAGAATTAGAATCCTCATTCTAGTTATTTTGCTGCATTTGGTATAGAAAGCATCATGTCACACATTTGCCCACGTTAACTTTAGGAAGATGCCAAAACAATCCAAAGATCGCTTGGTATTTCTTGCAAGTAATCTTATCAGCTTTAAAATTAATCGATAATCATTACCAAAACATCATATCAGATATTCAGGGGAATTTTTTTTTATATACAATAACTAAGGGATTGCACTGCAATTTCCATAAAGAACACATCATTTCACTAACCATAGGAAAGTTATCATGTATACTCTTTCCTAGATGAGAAGCTCCTCGATTAGGTTTCATTCATCAACAAATCTTGGTCATAACCATATAATTTATATTATAAGGTGAGATAGACCTAACGCTCTTGATGTCTACTTATCGATCTATAACTCCTAAAGCACTTACTACGAGTCATTTCTATACACGTAACTTGTCTAATACCTTCCGTAGGATCCGATAAAAGATCCATCATCTTAATCCGTAAGCTAATAAACCATGGGTGACTTAAGACATCCATTCACCTTCTTGAGCTGTTAGGTGGGTGTAAACTCTGCAAGTCAAACGACTCTGCATGGTACCTTCATTACCAAACAATCACCCTAAGTAGGTCTTTCTGACAACTCCATAACCAGAGATCTCACTGTCCTCTTGCGTGGTTACCTCGCACCACGCCTCTGCGGTGCACGCCCACCTCGCCTCATATCTCGTAAATTATTACAGATGCTACTAGAATGATGTTACTAGAAGTAAAAATATATAAAATTTTCATCATACCTATTTTGCGCAGAGAGGTTCTCACACGCAAATCCCCATATTGACCTCGCCAAAACCTCAAATCCTCAAATATAAAAATCATCGGAAATCCATACCAATCCAAAATTTTCCAAATTACCTCGTAAAACCTGCCAAACGTGGCGAACTCCGAAAAATCCAAAAACCCCTAGGAACTCGAAAACCTAGGCGCTCTGATACCAAATAAATTGTCACGCCCCGAAGGAGACCCCACCAGACGAAAATCCGACAGCATCTCCCCTGTACGGGTGACAATCCAAATTTTACATACAAGGCCTACACGGCCACTATACATCGGTCAACACGACCGGAATCCAAACTCACACGCAGATAATCAAATAGGGCCTCAGGCCAACAAATCTAGGTAAACATAAGTCTACACTAACTAGACTTACCCCTTCTGCCATCTGGGCAGGAATACTCAACCGAAATCCAATCGAAATAAAAATCCGATCAAAGGTCCCTAAGGACATACCAAAACATCCACAGGTACAAATATCCAACTCCAATCCTAAACATATATTCTAATCCAAATACCCAAAACCGTAAACACAAATAACAAAATACACTTCCACGACGAGGGGTTTGGCGTGGACTCTCCGACACCCATCCCAAAATAGATATAATCAACGGGTGAGTTCAAAGAACTCATGTATAGTAGATATGCAAAAATCGTATAGCTAATAATAAAATATCATGCCAAGATACCTCACATAAAAAGGGTATGCAAGCAAGAAATACAAATGATCAGACTTACTCAATCTCCTACCCTGATATAGGAGCATGTGCTCGACTAGAAGTAATAAAGTCTCGATCATATATAAGCATGTATCCTCAGATGCATGACAATCATATGCACATCCAAGGCATCAATACAATAATGCAAAGAAACACAATACAAATGCAATCTATGCAAAAATGCATGCCGTACTAATGATATGGTCACCTCGACGCTACCACCGCCACACGCAATGGTGAAGCCGAGTGGGTAGGGCTATGACAATCACTCGCCATCATCGCTTCCCGAGTGACCGAGTGGACAGGATGCCGCGAGTACACCTATCCTCCCGCCTAAACATAGTGGGGAGCTAAGCTCTCATCTCCGTGTCATAGGCGGAGGAGGGATCCCCGCCCGCTACCACGCCTCGCGCTACCCGAGCTACCAATCGGAGCTCGAGCAGCAATCAGACACACCTACCCTCCGATGTACCACTAACCCATGAGTGGCATGTAACTAGTCATGGCTCAACAATAATGGAACCTCGTCTTTTAGCATGCAATCATGCGAAAATGGTGCATGATACTAAAGCATGTAAAACCTACTCAAAATATCTATCCAAATGATATGTACAACCAATATATATACATATCCCTAATCCATGTATTATGATCCATATCAAATGTAAATATAAGCATATCCTAACACATGCATGTATCTAGTAGGCACCAAAAGCATACTAGGCATATAAACATGAAAAATTATTGTAAACTATCCTAACTAGCATATCAATTTGACTTAATCTAAACGTTAAGTCAAAATACCCGCCTGTATATATATCCGCAAGAATAACCAAATCGTCACGATCGGGAACTCGCCTGTGCAAAACTCGCATATAGCATAACTATAGTCAAGCACAAAATACAATTCACCGACAAATCAATAAATAAATCGATTTCCTTTATATCCCAATTAAACCCAAATCTCATATCCTCCAAATATCATACAAATCAACCGATCAACACCAATCAATCCAAACCGACCAATCAAACTCACACCACACTAATCGTGATTTACTACCACATCGACACCCAATAAAACCTCACGATCCATTTATAGCCAACAACACTCGTTATAACCATACCTCCCTAAACGAAACCTCATAGCTTCAATTCTCCACACTGCCACAACCCCTGTAATTCACATAATCAAAATGGACCGAAAGAAAACAATGAAGTCAAGACATATACCAACAATAGGAGCTATGTCGGCGTCACCTCCTTTATCCCCTGTTCATCAAAGAACCGACGCCACTATCAACCCCAAAATCACCGATCAAGCTCAAATAGGAAATCCACGGCTAGGACTTTCAATCCCGGCCCAAGGAACAAGGAATCGACTCCTACCTTGCTCCGGCGACCACCGCAGGATCGCAGCCTCCGCCCCAACCCGCACATAACAATGACTAGGCCAAAGAAAGCGCGGGCAGGAGAAAGGAAGAGGAGCGCGACGCGCTGCGCAGAGGAGGCCGGCGACGGCGACGGGCCGGTGGCCGAGGGATAGGCGACGGCGGAAGGACGCCGCGGGCGACGCCGCCACGCCGCGAGGAGGCGCACGGCGAACGCCACCGCCGCGGCGCTGGCTCGGTCGCCGACGCGCGGGCGGCTCAGCGAGCGCAGAGGAGAGGGCTTCGCCGCCGCCGCCGCCGCGAGGAGCAAACCGAGAGGAAGAGGGCAGCGGTGCGTGCGCGAGCGACAGGGCTGCGGCGGGACGACGCGAATAAGGCCCTCGGCGGTTGCCGCAAACCCTCGACGAGCACCGGGAAGGCGATGATGTCCGCCGGCGCTTGCGGAGGAACGGTCGACGCAAGGACTCGGGCTCGGGGAAGAAGGGATCGTCGCGGAGAAGAGGAACTGCCGAGGAAAAGGTCGCGGCGGGGAAAAAAATAGAAAAAGGAAATAGAAAATAGAAAATTAGGATTTTCCATCGCGTATTTATCCCCTTTAAATAGACCCCTCTAAAGCCCGTTTACTTTATCCCCGTAAAAATCTCGTACGACCTCCATTTAAATCCAGAAAAATTCCTAAAATTCCCTAAAAATCCCGAAATATTTCCAGGATTATTTCCTTAATTATTTGGGCCATTTAATTTAGGGTTTTAAATCCCCGTATTTAACAATTGGAGCAGTCGCTTACCGTCTAGCGCTACCACCATCTTTGACTAGTATTCATGATGTGTTCCATGTGTCCATGCTGAAGAAGTATGTGCCAGACTCTACACATATTCTGTCAGATGTGTCAGGATCCATTCAACCTGATGCTACTTACGTAGAGGTTCCGGTACAGATTTTGGATCGCAAGGAACGACAGTTGCGGAACAAGGTTGTGCGACTTGTCAAGGTCGGGTGGAGTCACCACACGGATGAGGAGGCTACTTGGGAGCTTGAAGAAAAGATCAGAGCTCAATACCCTCACCTGTTTATTTAAGGTACGTGAGATATGTCTTCAGTACTTGTGGTATTTCTTTCTCGTTATGCATCTGAGTAGGAAATTTATGGACCAATTTTTTTTTAGTGGGGGATAATGTTAAATACTGAAAATTTAAAATATTAAATTAAATGGCCAAAGAATTTAGAAAATAATTCTAGAAATTTTTTGAGATTTTTAGGGAATTTTAGGAATTTTTCCAAAATTTTTCTGGATTTAAACAGAGTTTGTACGAGATAATTACGGGGATAAAATAAATAGGCTTTGGTAGAATCTATTTAAGAGGGGGTTAATCGGCGACATTAACCTAAAGTTTAAACATCTAAACCTAGGTTTCTCTCTTAATTTTTCCCTCGATATCCATACTCGCCCTCTTCCTCTTCCCCCCTACGCCGCCACACATCTTCTCGGCCTCTACGGCCACAGGATCGTCGCCAGACTCCTCTGCCACAGACGACGCCCCTCTTCCTCCACAAGCGCCACCGCTGCTTCTTCCCTAGCGCGCCTGTAGTCATCGGACCGCCGCTGCGAGCAACACTGCATCGCCGGTGATTATGGTGTCTAGGTCAAAAAAAAAATTGGGGATTTCTGCTGGTGAGATTCAAATCGGTGGACGCCGGAGTAGGTAAGAGTTGTTCCTTTTCCTATCTTGGACGACTGAGTTAGGGAGTTTTTTTTTTGGCCGACTGTGTTTGGTGTGAAGGGGCTGCGATTAGGTCGAATTGGTTGTGTTCTGTGTGGAGGGTGTGTTGCCGGTGGAGGTTCCAACGGTTGGAAGGAGCTTGGTCGATCAGTGTTGTGAGGAGGGGAACTGAAGGGAATCGGGTGTGTTGGTGTCGGCAGGTGAGACATGGGAAGTGGTCAGTTGTGAGTCGGAGTTATGATCTATGTTTGGAGGTTATTATAGAGGGAGTCGGTTGTGAGGTTCTCGACCACGAAGTGGGCTGCGAGTTGGGATTATCGGCTGCCGGTGGGATCCTAGGGCCGGTAAGCACGATTTTGGTGTTGTTCGATTGATATTGGATGGTTGGATGTACACTATTATATAGTTGGTCTAGTGTTTGTTATGATTATGATGTTAAATCTAAAGCTAATCAAGATTTAGGCTTGATTTGGGGATGGATTTACTTTGGGTGTTGTACAAGTGTGATTGGACGAAAAGACCGTTATTAGGTGAAAGGGTTAGATAAATTAGTGAAATTGGAAATTTATTTGGGTTAATTGGTTTATGTAAGAAATCGATTAAGTATTCTATTTGTCAGTGAATGATATTTTTGTGCTTAACAATAGTTATGCATTACGCAGGTTTCGGTCACGAGGCAGGTCCACGGTCGTGACGACTTCATTTTTTTGCGGACATTTTAGCAGGCGGGTATTTTGACTTATCTCTTAGATATAGTCATGTTGATATGCTAGTTAGTATAGCTTACAATAATTTTCATGTTTATCTGCTTGCATGTTTTTGTGCCTACTTGATACATGCATTTGATCGGTTTATGGTTATACTTTCCCTGTTTTACTCGGATCATGGATATGCATTTATTGGTTGTGCATATTATTCGGTTATGCATTTTAGTTGGATTTACATGCTTTAGTATCATGCACCATCTTGCATGATTGCATGTTGGCTGGATGGGGTTCCTTTATAGTTGAGCCCGCAACTGGCTATAATGGCTCGCACACGCCACCACTCATTAGTGGTACATCAGAGGGTGTGTTTCACCGGTCCGCGGGTAGCGATGAGGCAGAAGCGGCAGGATCCTCTCCTGGTCTATGACACCGGGAGATGAGAGCTTAGCTCCCCCACTCTGTTTGGGGCAGGAGGATAGTGTTAGAAGATTTGACGCCGCTAGAGGGGGAGTGAATAGCGTCAATGGAATTCTTTCGCATTTGTTTCTACAATTTCGTTAGCGCAGCGGAAATAGAAAAGTAATAACGATAACGAAATGCACAACACGCTAACACAACGATATAACGTGGTTCGGAACCGCACGGTTCCTACTCCACGGATCGGGATCGTACGAACCCTAGCGATGCCAATCACACACCACTATGAAATAACTCCTTCTCGACATGAGCCGGAGGCGGAGAAACCTCTTACAATTGTTTACAACAATAAACAAATAGCAACAAGCAAATACAATGAAATACAAAGCAAAACTAGTAAAGAAAACACTTTACAAATGCTCTTGAATGCTTGATCGCTAGGTTGATCGAGTAGCACTTGGAGACCCTGAATTGCAGCAGCAACTCGCCCCAAATCGCCTCAAAGAACCCTTTTTTTTCCTCCATCACGAGCTCCATATATAGCTTCAACCTGTGCTGGAAAAAGTCGATCAGTCGACTGATCGGGACCATCAGTCGACTGATGCCACTGTTGTTGTGAGACAACGACTAGATCCACGCTGGATAAGTCTAACGGAACCTTCATCAGTCGACTGAACATGACCATCAGTCTGTTGGGAGGATCGGTTGACCGGCTAGAGGGGGGTGAATAGCCCTCTTTCGTTGGATGTCGTATTTTGTTCGTTCTCGTGTGCTCGTCTACAATTGTCGTTAATATACGCAGCGGAATAACAATAGAAATAACAATAATACTAACAACAATACAAGCACACCAAATACGTTAAGTTATATACGTGGTCTCGAACCGAATGGTTCCTACTCACGCGAGCCTCGAGCTCTAGAGATGCACACGGCAATACTCAAACTCCTTATCGACTACACGTCGGAGGTGGAGAAACCTCTCACAAGCAAATACAACAGTAATATACAAATACAAACAAGAATACAAATACAATACAAAAGAAACACTTTTCACCGATTGCTTTTGATCACTTGTTTGTTGCTTGCTTTGTTTGGCTCTTGAAGGACTGGAATGCAGCAGCAATTCCCCTCCAATAGCTCCACAAAACCATGGCGAAATCCTCCAACTCGAGCTCCATTTATAAATCAAGTTTATACGCCTATCATCGCCGATCGATCGTGACCATCAATCGATCGATCTCGTAGCCGTTGTCTCACAACGGCAAGATCCACGTTGGCAAGTTTCCAACGGATCACACATCACCGATCGATGGCACCCATCACCGATCGATCTACCATCACCGAGTGCCGCAACCGACTCCATTCTCGTCTGCACAAGGTCATCAATCGGCCGCCGCTCCTCGGCCGATCGTCATCCCATCACGACCGCTTCCCTGCAATGACCGATCACCACCGTTCCGAACACCGGTCGAACCTATTCGACGAGAGCACCGATCGGGCACCTTTATGCTACCGATCGATGTCGCTAAAACCTCAAACATTACCATGTTTGAGCCTCCGACATTCATTCTTAGCCACTTGGCCAAGTCCACACGGAGTTCCCCACCGAAGCTCTCTTCCCTCGCCTACATCCCTCGGATGCGCCAAGCGCACGGCTTCGCAACGCCATCGTGCGCGTCTCAAGCCCAAGATGTATGCTTCCTTTGGGCTCACTCTTCGCTTCCCTCGTCCGCGGTCCCCTGATGCACCAAGCGACGGCCTTCGCAATGCCATCCTTCACCGACTCAAGGACCCCGAGCCTAGTGAACTTACCAAGTCCTCAAGACTTCCCAAATGCACTAAGCGACGGCCGCAATGCATTTCTCACCAAGCACCGAGCGACGGCTCGCAATGCTTGATTTCCCATGCCAAGCACCAAGCGACGGCCCATGCTTGACTTTCCCATGACAATCCTATGTCATGAGTTTTGTCTATCATCAAAATACCATCAGCTACTATACGACGATCATTGCACCAACAATCTTCCAACAATCTCCCCTTTGATGATTGACAAAACTACCATCTCAAGTCTACCAATTCTCCCATATTGGCAATCTCATATCCCAATGAGAATTCCAACGAAACCTAATTGGTAACTTGTTAACTTATCCCCCTTTTTTACATTACATCAAAAATTTCCTCCCCAAGGGTATGAATGTCTCATATCCAAATGAGATCTTACAATCTCTCCCTTGGATGAACACATGCCTACAATCCTCCAAGTGATCCCATATCACTTAAAGAGAGGCACCCAATTTCCTCCCATGAGGAAATACACATCCATCTCCCATGATGGATTCCTCTCCCTAGAGGCTTGCTCCTCGACCATTGCACCAACAATGTCCTTGGAGAGTCCCTAAGCCAATAGGAACATTTACCAATCAAAATTAAGGCAAAGTTCAACAATGAACTTTCTTCCACCTTAAAATTGATACTCACCCTCAACCCAACTCCTAATCCATATCCAATGGATTTCCACCCTCTCTAATGCTATCCCAAGCATATCCTAGGGTTAGGAGTGGTTAGGGACCTTAACCTAGCTGAACATGGGCCTAATTATCAAGATTTACCCGAAATCAGCACGACTACGACTGCGATAACGATCGATTTACCATCACGACCGCCGCCTGGCAATGATCGATAATCGTGATTTTAGCTTTTCATTTCGTAAATGAATTTCAAATCCATAAGTAAATATACATACATAGATAAATCTTGAAATTTGGTATGCATAATACTTATTACAATCATTATGGGTGAAAATTATTGGAAAATTATTTTACCCATTAAATTAGGAGATTGATACAAAGTTCAAAAGTTTAGAAAAGCTTCAATAAAGAGCCCTCTTTGTATCATCCCATTCAATGGTGATAGCTATCACAAGATAGTCTTCCACAAGGTTTTGCAAAATGTTTTCAAAATGTTTTCAAAACCTTTAATTTCATTTTCCTAAACATTTCACTAATATCTAGATTTGTAAAACACATTCAAGGCAATTAACATAGTGAGATGTGGGTTTTTGTTCTTTTCTTGGTCTCATGCATATATCTAGGCAATATTTATTTGATTCCCATCAAATTGTGCCATAGTCCTTGAATTCATTTTATTATGCATGATGATTATGGCATAGATATGATTTAGATAAAAACATATGCCAATATCATGATGTCATGGCATGTAAATGAAACTTAAGCATACATGACATCTAAAAACAACATTAAACATGATCATGACATTTTTATAAATAAAAATGAGAATGATGTCATGACATGGCAAGGCAAATAAAGCATGGCAAGAAAAATATACTAAGGTCTAGAATACCTAAGTGTTAAAATCAATTTGCCATTTCTAGGATTAAATCAATTTTGCCTTAAAGCCATTCATCTCCTAGTGTGCCAAAACCCAAAATGGCACACCAATACCTCTAAGACCTAATTGTGCCAATTTAAATCATTTTAAACTTCTCAAGCACATATTGGCACACCCTAATGTGTCAACTCTACTATGGTTAGGTTAACTACCCATCCACCTTAGGGTTGACACACCTAACCCATTTAGCGTGAATCGATCACACTTTTAGGAACCCAATACCTATTGAGCTCCTTGGGTTAACAAGGTATTCCTAGGATAACTTCCTAGATACCTTCCTAATGACCCTTTAGGCTTTGAAGCCTTAGTCAAATGGGTCTTACTTGGGTCAACTCTAGAGGTGACTCCTCCATTGACCTTCTTAGTGGCTTTCTTGGTTTTTCTTAAGTCCTTGGCCACTAAACACATACCATGGCTAGACTTAGGATAACTTCCTATTAGCCTTGGTTTGTCTAGACTAGAAATAGTTCCATAATCAAATGGAACATTATGGTAGGACATAGGTTTGTGACCCAAACCCTTCTTGCCCTTAGACATTTCTTGTTTTCTAGGTTTTGATTTTTGTATGTTAGGCCCTTTAACCGAATTTGATATCAATGCTAGGTCTTCTTCCAATTTTTCAAGCCTTGACCTTAAGGCTTGGTTTTCTAACTCAATTTCCTCAATTTTGAATTTTCATTAGATTTAGGGAAATATTTTTCCTTTTAGGCATGTGCCTAGATTTCTTGGGATTAATACCCAAGTTTTCTTCAACTCCTAATTGACTCTTTAGGTAAAATTGATCTAGAATTGTGAGTCCTAGGTTTGTTCTTAGAGAAACTAACATGCTTAGCACTTAAACAAACATGTTTATTCCTACTAGCATGCTTTTCATTAATCATAGCAAGAGAGCTAAAATAATTCCTTTGGCATGCTTTTTGACTTTAGGAATTAAAGGTGCATTAAATAAATGTACCTTAGGGTTAGCTTTAGGAGCTCCCCTACATGAGTTGCACCTTCTTGCCCTTTC
Source organism: Wurfbainia villosa (assembly GCA_025175895.1). Lineage (NCBI taxonomy): Eukaryota > Viridiplantae > Streptophyta > Magnoliopsida > Zingiberales > Zingiberaceae > Wurfbainia > Wurfbainia villosa. Next base: position 95,170,715 of record CM046001.1, read on the forward strand.
TTCCTCCCTAGGGCATTGGCTTCGGTAGTGTCCATTTTGATTGCATTTGAAGCACACAATGTGCTCTTTGCTTCTAGTTGAGGGAACACCGCATCCTTTGACTTTGGGTTGACTTTGGTGTCGATGCCTTCTTCTTAGCCAATTTAGGGCATTTGCTTTGTAATGCCCTTTCTCCCTACACTCAAAGCATATTATGTGATTTTTATTCAAAATGATAACACTTGAGTTACCTAGGAGGTGGTGGAGGCCTCTTCTTGATCTTCACTTCTCCGGATGTAGATGCTTCTTGTTCTTGCTCCGGGATGAAAGATTGCCTTTCCTCCTCAAAGCTAGAGGTGGAGGTCTCCACCAAGTCATCAACATCTTCAAATGTTGTGGGTGCTTTTCCTCGGCATTTTCCTCTACTTGTGCCGATTGGGAATTTTCTTGAATTTCATTACCTTATTCCATAATTCCTTGCATCCCTATAATCACCCAATCTAGACCAAATAGAGTTAGGTAATAAATCACTAAGTAATTTTATTACCTCAAGATTTGTCTTGAAGTCCTTAATTTGGTCTTGGGTCCACCTTGACTTCTCAATTTGCTTGTTGTTTTTATCCTAGGCATCTCAAAACCATTTTCTACAATAATCATATAATCAAAATTGGTTTCAGATATACCTCCATCCGCTTCTCCACCAAGAAAAATCTCCATCGAATTTTGGTGGATGGATGAAGCCGCCATTTGTAGTGCTCTCGCGTTAGTCCTCAAGAGCGACCTGCCTCGATACCACTTGTTGGGAGGATCGTGGCTGGCCAGAGGGGGTGAATAGCCCTCTTCGCTGGATGTCGTATTTTGTGCTCGCTGCTGTTTGTCTACAATTGTCGCACATACGCAATGGAATAACAATAGAAATAATAATAATACTAACAACAATACAAGCACACCAAACATTAGCATATACGTGGTTCGGAACCAATGGTTCCTACTCCACTGGCGAGCTCCTCGAGCTCTAGAGATGCACAAGGCAATACTAAACTCCTTATCGACTACACGCCGGAGGTGGAGAAACCTCTCACAAGCAAATTACAACAAGTAATATACAAATACAAACAAGAATACAAATACAATACAAAAGAAACACTTTTCACCGATTGCTTTGATCACTTGTTTGTTGTTGCTTTGTTTGGCTCTTGAAGGATGGAATGCAGCAATTCCCCTCCAATAGCTCTACAAAAACCATGGCGAAATCCTCCAACTCGAGCTCCAGTTATAACCTGCATCAAGCTGTTTTTGCGCCCATCAGTCGACTGATCGTGACCATCAGTCGACTGATCCTGTAGCCGTTGTCTCACAACGGCAAGATCCACGCGGCAAGTTTCAACGGATCACTCATCGATCGTGATGGCACCCATCACCGACCGATCTACCATCACCGAGGCCGGCAAACTCGACTCCATTCTGCGTGCGACATGTCATCACCGACCGGCGGCGGCCGATCGAATATCATCCCATCAGCCATCCCTCGCTCGGATCGCGATCACCACCGTTCGCTAACAATCGGGTCGAACCTATTTGAGCCGATCGCACCTATGCTACCGATCCGATGTTACTAAACCTCAAACATTACCATGTTTGAGCCTCCGATATTCGGGCCTTAGCCACTTGGCCAAGTCCACACGGAGTTCCCACCGGCTCTCTTCCCTGCCTACGCCCCTGGATGCGCTAAGCGCACGGGCCGCAACGCCATCCTTCGCGGCCTCATGCCCTAGAAGTATGCTTCCTTTGGGCTCACTCCTTCGCTCCCGTCCGGGCGGTCCCTGATGCACCAAGCGCACGGCCGCAATGCCATCCTTCACCGACTAAGGACCCCGAGCCTAGTGAACTTACCAAGTCCTCAAGACTTCCCAAATGCACCAAGCGACGGCCGCAATGCATTTCTCACCAAGCACCGAGCGACGGCCCGCAATGCTTTGACTTCCCATGCCAAGCACCGAGCGACGGCCGCAATGCTTTGACTTCCATGACAATCCCATGTCCTGAGTTTTGTCTATCATCAAAATACCATCGGAGTCTACCCGACGACAGACCAACAATCTTCCAACACGCGATCGTGATGGAGCTTTCACTCGACCAATGAGTCTCGACTCCATTCTCGTGCTCGAATATCAGCACCACCGATCGATCACACGATCACGATCGCTGAGCCATCACCGATCGCTAACCTATGGCAATGATCGCTAGGCCATTACCCGCAGTCAAACCCTAGTTGACTCGGTCCGGTCGACTGCCACATGGCACCAGTCGACTGGCACACCTCAAACATGAGGTTTTAACTCAAGTATGGTTCCCCCATACTTGCTAGATCACCCTTATCCTAGACCTAAGCCTTCTAGCCACCTCCATCAGCCTCACGCCTCTCGGATCCCTCCAAGTCATCCATGACTTGTTCATCCATTGCGCTAGCCTTTAGGTGCTTCCGTCGGCTATGTCATGCTAACGGTGTCTACACCGCCAAGGCACATTGGACTTACGCCGCCAAGACTCTGCTTGGACTTTACGCCGCCAACCATTGGTCTTATCGCCAAGACTTCGCTGACTTTACGCAGCCAATATCAAACCCCTTGGACTTCTCATGCCAAGACTCAAACTTGGACTTTCCCTTGCCAACCCATGTTGGACTTCTCATGCCAAGACCATGCTTGGACTTTCCTTGCCAACCCATGTTGGACTTTCCATGCCAAGTACTCAAGACTTGGACTTTACCTTGCCAAGACCCATGCTTGGACTTTCCCAAATGCCAAGTGTCCCACTTGGACTTTCCATGCCAAGTACTCAAGACTTGGACTTCCCTATGACAATTATATTGTCATATGTTTTTGTCGAACATCAAAACATCACTCGAGTCAAACTCGAGTCCTGGTCAATCGTGACCTGGGTCGATTGCACCAACAATCTCCCCCTTTTTGATGTTTGACAAAAACCAAACAAATTATTGAGTTAGAACACTAACTCAAATCCCTTACCAATTATCCCAAATTGGTAAACACTCACCAAATGTTCTCCCCCAAACATTCTCCCCCTTTTTGACTAACATCAAAAAGGTTTCCTCTCCAAGGAGGTCAATGTCTCATGTCCCATCAATTTTCCAATTGATGTCATATTCTCCCAATAACTTCTCCTCTTCAAGGAGAAAAAACACATCCATCATCCCAAGATGGATACCTCCCCCTAAAGGCTTGCTCCCCCTTGACCATTGCACCAACAATGTCCTTGGGAAGTCCCTAAGCCAATAGGAACTCTAAACCATCAAAATTAAGGTTAGAAATTCAACATTGAACTTTCCAACACCTTAAAATTGATACAAACCCTAAATACTTCTCCTAATCCATATCCAATGGATTTTCACCCTTTATAATGCTTCCCAAAGCATATCCTAGGGTTAGGAGTGATTAGGGACCATAATCAGACAAATCGGGTTAAACAACCTTGTTTACCCCGAAATCAGGCTACCAGTCGAGTGATTCAGAAATCAGTCGACTGGCACCTCCATCAGTCGACTGACACCAATGGCAGTCGACTGATAACTGAAATTTCCGAATTTCAGTTATCAGAGTTGAATTTCAGAAAATCATAAATAATTATACGTATATCGAAAAATCACGAAATTTGATACGTATAATACCTATGACCAATACAATGGGTGAAAAATGTTTGAAAAATATTTTACCCATAAAATAAAGAGTTTGATACAAAACTCAAAACCATTAAAATTTTTAATGTTTTGGCCCTATCTTGTATCAACTCTATCAATGGTGATTGCTATCAAAAGATAGACTTCACCAAGGTTTTTCAAAATGATTTTAAAATGTTTTCAAAACCTTATTTTGGATCATATTCCTTGGGCTCAATGTACATGACTTGTACACAAGCTTTCCCAATGATCCACATGTTGGGTTAATATGAGTTTGGGTTCAACTAGATGCAAAAACTATGCACCTTGAACTTAACTCATATCCTAGCATCTCACATGTATCTAGGGTGTATAAATACACATACATGTCAATTGGATGTGAGATGTGGGTTTTGGTTCATTTAATCTAGGGTTTCATGCATTTTTCTAAGGCAACCCTACTTGATTCCCTTATAAATGGGACTCCAAATCATGCCATTGTCCTTAAATCAATTTCAATCAAATTATCTTAAAGGCATGAGTGATTATGGCATTAGAGATGATATAGATAAACACATGCTCATAATCATGATGTCATGGCATAATATGAAATCTAAAAACACATGACATTTAATCCTTAATCCTAAACATGTACATGACATATAGAATGATTAAAAATAAGCATGATGTCATGGCATGTTATATGGCAAACAAAGCATGGCATATAAAATATATAGATATAGTAATACCTAAATTTTAATATTTATTGCCATTTCATATAATTAATTATATTTTGCCATATTTCTATTTTTCTCCCAAGTGTGCCAAAAACCCAAAATGGCACACTAACCTCTAAACCTAAATTGTGCCAATTTTGATCATTTTATCAAACTTCTCAAATAATATTGGCACATCCTAAAACTTTTAGGATTAAGACTCATGTATTTCCAAGGTAACCATAACCTTGAAAATGACCTAACATGCCACCTTTGCCATGGTTGAGTTAACTACCCATCCAATCAAGGTTGGCACACCCTAAACCCATCTTAGCGTGAATCAATCACGCTCTTAGGAACCCAAAAACGATTTGAGCTCCTAGGGTTAATTAGGTATTCCTTAGGGATAACCTCCCTAGATACCTTCCTAATGACCTTACTAGGCTTGTTAGCCTTGGTCATTTGGGTATTACCTAGGTTGACTCTAGGGGTAACTCCCCTTGCAACCTTCTTAGTGGCCACCCTAGGTTTCCTAGAAACCCTAGCCACTAGGCACAACCTTTGGTCAACCTTAGGGATGACTTCCCTATTGACCTTGGTCTTCCTAGACCTAGTTTGTGTCCCATAATCAAATGGAACACTATGGTAAGCTACCTTAGGCTTAGGTTTGTGACCCAAGCCTTGCTTGCCTTTGGTTTACTTTTGACTCTTATGTACTTGGTGTTGACTTTGACTTTTGGACCTTTGACTTTGACCATTAGACCCTTTAAATTGGTTTTGTATATTCCTAAGGGTCTTTTCTAGTTTCTCAAGCCTTGACCTCAAGGCTTAGTTTTCTAATTCTAATTGCCCAATTGATTTTTGATTAAATTCTTGGGCATGGGACTTTCTAGGCATATGCCTAGTCCATTTAGGGTTAACACCTAGGTGCTCTTGCACCTTTCTAATTGTCTCCCTAGGTAAAGTTTTTCTAGGGACATTAGTCCCAAATTTCTCCTTATTACTAAAATGGACACTTTTAGCTCCTAAGCAAAAACATTTATTCCTATTAGCATGCTTTTCATAAATTGCAGGAGAATTTAAATTCCTAGCATGCTTTTTACTTTTAAATTTAGAAGATGCATTATTGAAATATACCTTAGGGTTTGCCTTGGAGGCTCCCCCTACATGTATAGCTCCTTCTTGGGTCTTTTTGCTCCCCCTAGGACATTGATTTCGGTAATGCCCCGGTTGCCGGCACTTGAAGCAAATGACTTGCTCCTTGCTTTTCTTGGCATTGGGAACACTGACTTCATTGACTATTTGTGCCGGTGGAGCTTTCCTAATCTTCTTTGGACATTTGCTCTTGTAATGCCCATACTCCCTACACTCAAAGCACATTATATGAATTTTATTATTATTTGAAATGCTCGAGTTACCTAGGTCCATGGTGGAAGGTGCCGGAGTTAGATTTTGAGCTTCTTCATCTTGACCGGATGTTGAAGGCTCTTCTTGAGGTTGCTCCGGTATAGAGGATGGTCTTTCCTCCTCAATCCTAGAAGTGGATGCTCCTTCCACTTCTTCCACCTCTTCTTTCTCCGATCCGGAAGTTGACTCCATCTCAACTTCTGATTCCTCACTTTCACTTGAGGATGAACTCTCTTCATGGAATCTTGCCAATTTCCTCCATAGCTCCTTGGCATATATGTAATCCCCTAGCTTGCACAAAATATCATCAGGAATTAAATCTTCCAAAAGTTTCGTTACCTTAACTTCGGTCTTGAGCTTTTGTCGTTGCTCTTGGGTCCACTTTTTCAATTTTAGGACATTTCCCTTCTTATCCCTAGGGGGTTCAAGGCCTTCAATGAGGATGAACCAATCCTCTATGTTCATCATCAAGAATGTTTCCATTCTTGCTCTCCACGCCGGAAAATCTTCTCGGTCGTATGGCGGTGGAGTGTTGATATCCCATCCAAGCTTGTCTTGAAATTCCATCTTCACCCTCTAGCGTCTTGCTCCCGATTGTTAATCCGTTGAAGAGCCACCAGGCTCTGATACCACTTGTTAGAAGATTTGACGCCACTAGAGGGGGGGGTGAATAGCGTCAATGGAATTCTTTCGCGTTTGTTTCTACAATTTCGTTAGCGCAGCGGAAATAAAAAAGTAATAACGATAACGAAATGCACAACACGCTAACACAACGATATAACGTGGTTCGGAACCGCACGGTTCCTACTCCATGGATCGGGTTCGTACGAACCCTAGCGATGTCAATCACACACCACTATGAAATAACTCCTTCTCGACACGAGTCGGAGGCGGAGAAACCTCTTACAATTGTTTACAACAATAAACAAATAGCTACAAGCAAATACAATGAAATACAAAGCAAAACTAGTAAAGAAAACACTTTACAAATGCTCTTGAATGCTTGATCGCTAGGTTGATCGAGTAGCACTTGGAGACCCTGAATTGCAGCAGCAACTCGCCCCAAATCGCCTCAAAGAACCATTTTTTTTCCTCCATCACGAGCTCCATATATAGCTTCAACCTGTGCTGGAAAAAGTCGATCAGTCGACTGATCGGGACCATCAGTCGACTGATGCCATTGTTGTCGTGAGACAACGGCTAGATCCACGCTGGATAAGTCCAACGGAACCTTCATCAGTCGACTGATCATGACCATCAGTCGACTGATGGAGCCTTCACTCGACCAGTCGAGTCTCGACTCCATTCTGTGCTCGAAATACCGAGCACCGATCGCGATCACACGATCGATCATTGCTCGAGCATCACTCGATCGCCAACCTATGGCGATCAGCTAAACCATTACCCGCAGTCAAACCCTAGTTGACTCGGTCCAGTCGACTGCCACATGGCACCAGTCGACTGGCACACCTCAAACATGAGGTTTTAACTCAAGTATGGTTCCCCCATACTTGCTAGATCACCCTTAGCCTAGACCTAAGCCTTCTAGCCACCTCCATCAGCCTCACGCCTCTCGGATCCCTCCAAGTCATCCATGACTTGTTCATCCATCGCGCTAGCCTTTAGGTGCTTCCGTCGGCTATGTCATGCTAACGGTGTCTACACCGCCAAGGCACATTGGACTTACACCGCCAAGACTCTGCTTGGACTTTACGCAGCCAACCATTGGTCTTATGCTGCCAAGACTCCCACTTGGACTTTACGCAGCCAATATCAAACCCCTTGGACTTCTCATGCCAAGACTCAAACTTGGACTTTCCCTTGCCAACCCATGTTGGACTTCTCATGCCAAGACCATGCTTGGACTTTCCTTGCCAACCCATGTTGGACTTTCCATGTCAAGTACTCAAGACTTGGACTTTACCTTGCCAAGACCCATGCTTGGACTTTCCCAAATGCCAAGTGTCCCACTTGGACTTTCCATGCCAAGTACTCAAGACTTGGACTTTCCTATGACAATTACATTGTCATATGTTTTTGTCGAACATCAAAATATCACTCGAGTCAAACTCGAGTCCTGGTCAATCGTGACCTGGGCCGATTGCACCAACAGATAGGTGTACTCCGACAGCATCCTGTCCACTCGGTCACTCAGAAACAGTGATGGCAGAGTGCACAGTTGTCATAGCCCTACCCACTCGGCTTCACCATCGCATGTGAGGCGGCTGACTGGCGTCAGGGGTGACCATATCATTTGCACGGCATGCATTTTGCATGGATAGCATTTGTATTATGTTTGCTGCATTTTTATTGATGCCTTGGATGTTTCATATGATTGTCATGCATACAAAATGCATATTTGTATATGGTGATGACTTTATCTTTTATAGTATGGCACATGCTCCTATATCAGGGTAGGAGATTCAGGTAAGTATAGTCCTTTTGTATTTCTTTCTTGCATACCCTATATATGAGGCTGTACTGGCATGATTAGTATTGTTATCTATATCTTACTTTGCATATCGACTATATCCGCTGAGTTCTTTGAACCTACTCCGTTGATTTATATCTATTTCAGGATGAAGTTGTCAGGAGAGTGCAGCTGCCAAACCCTACTCATCGTGAAAGTTTTATTTGGTTATTTGTTATTTTATGGTTTCGGATATTCTTGATTAGAAGATATGTTTAGGATTGGAGTTGGATTTATGTACTCTTGGATATTTGGTGTCCTTATGGACCTTTATTCGGATTTTATTTCGATTGATTTTGATTGGGTATTCCTGCCCAGATGGCAGAAGGGGTAAGTCTAGTTATTGTAGACGGTTTACTCTTTACTTTGATTGTTGGCCTGAGGCCTATTTTATTACCTGCATGTGTGTTTGGATTCCGGTCGTGTTGACCGATGTATAGTGGCCTTGTAGGCCTTGTATGCAAATTGGTATTGTCACCCGTACAGGGGAGATGCTGCCGGCTTTTTGTCTGGGGGGGACTCCCTCGGGGCATGACAGTTTGCATTGCTAGGGTTTTTAAAGTCCAATCCGTGGAGTAGGAACCATTCGGTGCCGAACTACGTTATATCGTTGTGTAATTGTGTGCTTGTCTTTTGTTATTGCTTTTCATTATTATTCCGCTGTGCACTAACCAAATTGTAGTAAGCACGCGATCGCGAACGAATTCCTCCATCGAATGACTACAAAGCTATTCACCCCCTCTAGCAGGCACAACGTTCCTAACAAGAGCTACTAAAGCAATCCCTAAGGTAAAATTTAATAATGCACCTTCTAAATTTTATAGTAAAAAGCATGCTAGAGATAATCTTAATAAACTTGCTATTCATCATGAAAAACATGCTAGTATGAATAATAGATTTTATTGTCTAGGTGCTAAGCATGTGAATTTACCTAAGGACAAACCTAGATTAAATAATTCTAGACCAATTCTACCTAAGGAGACCATTAGAAAAATAGAAGATCACCTAGGTATTAACCCTAAATGGATTAGACATATGCCTAGGAAAAATAATTCCCAAAGGACATATGAAAATTTAAATATTGGGAAGATTAGAAAAGGAAAATTAAGTCTTGAGGTCAAGACTTGAGAAAATGGAAAAGACCCTTAGGAATATACAAGATCAAATTAAAGGGTCAAATGATAAAAAATCTAGGTCAAATGGTAAAAGTCAAAACCTAGGGCAAGAATCATCTAAGAGACAAGGTTTGAGTTACAAGCCTATGTCCAAGAAGGTAATACCTACCTACCATAATGTTCCATTTGACTATGGAACTAAACCTATGTCTAGGAAAACCAAGGTCACAAGGGAAGTCATCCCTAAGGTTTGTTGGTGCAATCGGCCCAGGTCACGATTGACCAGGACTCGAGCTTGACTCAAGAGATGTTTTGATGTTCGACAAAAACATATGACAATGTGATTGTCATGGGAAAGTCCAAGTCTTGAGTACTTGGCATGGAAAGTCCAAGTGGGACACTTGGCATTTGGGAAAGTCCAAGTGGGACACTTGGCATTTGGAAAGTCCAAGTCTTTAGTACTTGGCATGTAAAGTCCAACATGGTCTTGGCAAGGAAAAGTCCAAGCATGGGTCTTGGCATGGAAAGTCCAACATGGGTTGGCAAGGGAAAGTCCAAGCTTGAGTCTTGGCATTTAAGAAGTCCAAGGGGTTTGATATTGGCGGCGTAAAGTCCAAGCGGGAGTCTTGGCAGCATAAGTCCAATGGTTGGCGGCGTAAAGTCTAAGTGGAGTCTTGACGGCGTAAGTCCAATGTGCCTTGGTGGTGTAGACACCGTTAGCATGACATAGACGATGGAAGCACTTGAAGGCTAGCGCGATGGATGAACAAGTCATGGATGACTTGGAGGGATCCGAGAGGCGGGAGGCTGATGGAGGTGGCTAGAAGGCTTAGGTCTAGGCTAAGGGTGGTCTAGCAAGTATGGGGGAACCATACTTGGGTTAAAACCTCATGTTTGAGGTGTGCCAGTCGACTGGTGCCATGTGACAGTCGACTGACTGAGTTAACTAGGGTTTGACTGTGGGAATTAGCCTAGTAGTCGACTGCAGAGGAAGACAATGGACTGATTAGTCGAGCAGTCGACTGATCATGTGATCAATCGACTGGTGTTCGGGTTTTGGAGCACAGAATGAAGTCTCACTTGACCGCTGCGATCAGCAGTTGAGTGATGGCTTGATCAGTCAACTGATGGTCACAATCAGTCGATGGATGATGGATTCGTTGGATCTTTCCAGCATGGAGCTAGCCGTTGTCTCACGATAACAGTGGCATCAGTCGACTAATGGTCCCAAGTAGTCGACTGATCGGCATTTTCCAGCACAGGTTGAAGCTTTAAATGGAGCTCGTGAAGGAGGAAAAAGGAACCAGTTCTTGAGGGCATATGGGGTGATTTGCTGCTGTAAATCAGGATCTCCAAGTTGATTTCAAGCAACCAAGTGATCAAGCATTCAAAGAGCAATTGTAAAGTAGTTTTCTTTACTTGCATTGTATTTCATTATTGTAATTGCTTGTATCCATTTCTTATTGTTGTAATAATAGTTTGTAAGAGGTTTCTCCGCCTCCGACTTGTGTCGAGAAGGAGTATTTGCAATTAGTGGTTCTGTGTGCATCACTAGAGCTCTTTAGAGCTCGATCCGTGGAGTAGGAACCTTGAGATTCCGAACCACGTTATATTCTTGTGTTCTTGTGTGATTGTCCATTTCGTTATTGTTATTATTATCTATATTCCGCTGCGCTAATGAAGTTTGTAGATGAACATGCGAAAGAATTCCATCACGCACTAGCTCGACGCTATTCACCCCCCTCTAGCGTTCCAACGGTCCCCTACAACATGTGTCATAAGTATTATACATATGAAATTTCATGATTTTTCGATATACGTATAATTATTTATGATTTTTTAAATTTCGTGTCTGATAACTAAAATTCTGATATTTCAGTTATCAGTCGACTACCCTGGGTGGCAGTCGACTGACGAGGGTGGCAGTCGACTGGTAGCTGAGAGAGTCGACTACCAATGTTGATTTCGGGAAAACAATGTTGTTTAGCCCGTGTTCAGCTATGATTAAGGTCCCTAACCACTCCTAACCCTAGGATATGCTTTGAGAATCATTAGAAAGGGTGAAAATCCATTAGATATGGATTAGGAGAGTTGTTTAGGGTTTGTATCAAATTTAAGGTGTGGAAAGTTCGATGTTGAATTTCTAACCTTATTTTTGATGGTTTAGAGTTCCTATTGGCTTAGAGACTTCCCAAAGACATTGTTGGTGCAATGGTCAAGGGGGAGCAAGCCTTTAGGGGGAGGTATCCATCATAGGATAATGGATGGTATTTTTCCTCATGAGGAGGGAAAATGAGATTTTGAGATACCTAATTTGGAAATTGGGAGAGTGTATAGGATTGCCTCTCTTGAGTGATATGAGACTTATCACTAGAAAGATGGTAGGCATTCTAGGTATTATTGGACCAAGAGGGAGATTGTAAGATCTCATTGGGACATGAGACATTGACCTCATTGGAGAGAACCTTTTTGATGTTAGTCAAAAAGGGGGAAAATGTTTTGGGAAGAACTTATTGAGAGTGACATCAATTAAAAAAATTGATGGGGATAATTGGTTTGAGTTAGATGGTCTAACTCAAATGGTTTGTTTGGTTTTTGTCAAACATCAAAAAGGGGGAGATTGTTGGTGCAATCGGCCCAGGTCACGATTGACCAGGACTCGAGCTTGACTCGAGAGATGTTTTGATGTTCGACAAAAACATATGACAATGTGATTGTAATGGGAAAATCCAAGTCTTGAGTACTTGGCATGGAAAGTCAAAGTGGGACACTTGGCATTTGGGAAAGTCCAAGTGGGACACTTGGCATTTGGAAAGTCCAAGTCTTGAGTACTTGGCATGTAAAGTCCAACATGGTCTTGGCAAGGAAAAGTCCAAGCATGGGTCTTGGCATGGAAAGTCCAACATGGGTTGGCAAGGGAAAGTCCAAGCTTGAGTCTTAACATTTGAAAAGTCCAAGGGATTTGATATTGGCGGCGTAAAGTCCAAGCGAGAGTCTTGGCAGCATAAGTCCAATGGTTGGCGGTGTAAAGTCCAAGTGGAGTCTTGGTGGCGTAAGTCCAATGTGCCTTGGCGGTGTAGACACTGTTAGCATGACATAGCCGATAGAAGCACCTGAAGGCTAGCGCGATGGATGAACAAGTCATGGATGACTTGGAGGGATCCGAGAGGCGTGAGGCTGATGGAGGTACCTAGAAGGCTTAGGTCTAGGCTAAGGGTGGTCTAGCAAGTATGGGGGAACCATACTTGGGTTAAAACCTCATGTTTGAGGTATGCCCGGTCGGCCCGATGTCATGTGGCGTCAGCCGAGTCAACTAGGGTTTGGCTGCGGGAATTGGCCTAGCGATCAAGCGCCGAGGAAGCGGATCGATTGGTGGCCCGGCGATCGGCCCGATCGTGTGATCGATCGGCCCGGTGCTCGGGTTTTGGAGCCACGAGAATGGAGTCTCACTCGGCCGTGCGGTTAGCGATCGAGTGATAAGCGATCGATCGGTGATGGTCACAATCAGTCGACTGATGATGGATCCGTTGGATCTTTCCAGCATGGATCTAGCCGTTGTCTCACGATAACAGTGGCATCAGTCGACTGATGGTCCCGAGCAGTCGACTGATCGGTGTTTTCCAGCATAGGTTGAAGCTTTAAATGGAGCTCATGAAGGAGGAAAAGAACCGATTCTTGAGGGCATTTGGGGTGATTTGCTGCTGCAAATCAGGGTCTCCAAGTTGATTTCAAGCAACCAAGCGATCAAGCATTCAAAGAGCAATTGTAAAGTAGTTTTCTTTACTTGCATTGTATTTCATTATTGTAATTTCTTGTATCCATTTCTTATTGTTGTAATAATAGTTTGTAAGAGGTTTATCCACCTCCGACTTGTGTCGAGAAGGAGTATTTGCGATTAGTGGTTCTGTGTGCATCACTAGAGCTCTTTAGTGCTCGATCCGTGGAGTAGGAACCTTGAGGTTTCGAACCACGTTATATTCTTGTGTTCTTGTGTGATTGTCTATTTCGTTATTGTTATTATTATCTATATTCCGCTGCGCTAACGAAGTTTGTAGATGAACACACGAAAGAATTCCATCACGCACTAGCTCGACGCTATTCACCCCCCCTCTAGCGTTCCAACGATCCCCTACAAGGTTGACCAAGGTAGGTTCTTAGTGGCTAAGGTTTCAAGGAAATCTAGGGAAGCCATTAAGAAAGTTACAAGGGAAGTTACACCTAGAGTTAACCTAAGTAAGACCCAAATGACCAAAGCTTCTAAGCCTAGGAGGGTCATTAGGAGGGTATCTAGGGAAGTTATCCCTAGCGAATACCTAGTAAACCCAAGGAGCTCTAATAGATATTGGGTTCCTAGGAGCGTGATTGATTCACACTAAATGGGTTTAGGTGTGCCAACCTTGAATGGATAGGTAGTTAACCTAACCATAGTAAAGGTGAAACTTTAGGTCATTTTCAAGGTTATGGATACCTTGGAAATAAGTTTGAATGTAAATCCTAAAAGAGTTTAGGATGTGTCAATATTATTTAAGACTTATGAAAAATCAATCAAATTGGCACATACTAGGTTTGGAGATCAAAGTGTGTCATTTTAGATTTTTGGCACACTTGGGATAAGCTAGTAATATGACAAAATGAATTTAATTCTAACAAATGACAACAAATATTAAAATTTAGGTATTATATGCCTTTACTTTTTATTTTCCATGCTTGATTTGTCATATATCATGTCATGACATCATATCTACTTTTAATTATATAATATGTCATGATCATGCTTAGGATTAAGGTTAAATGTCATGTATGCTTAGATTCTATTTTATGCCATGACATCATGATTATGAGCACATGCTTATTTATATCATCATTAATGTCATAATCATTCATGCATTAATAGAAATTGAATTAAGGATAATTGGCATGACTTGAAGTTTTATGTATAAGAGAATCAAGTAGTGTTGCCTTAGAAAATGCATGAAACCCTAGTTTAGGAGAACAAAACTCACATCTCATATCACATTGACATGTATGTGTATTGATACACTCTAGATACATGTGAGATGCTAGGATATGAGTTAAGTTCAAGGTGTATAGTTTTTGCATCTAGATGAACTCAAACTCATCTAAAATCTTGAATGGATCATTGGGAAAGCTTATGTTCAAGTTATGTACATTGAGCCCAAAGAACATGATCCAATATAAGATTTTAAAACTATTTCAAAATCATTTTGAAAAACCTTGGTGAAGTCTATCTTTTGATAGCAATTACCATTGATGATGTTGATACAAAGTGAGCTCAAACAATGAAGTTTTTTCTCATTTTTGAATCTTGTATCAATTTCACTATTTTGTGGGTATATTATTTTAAAAATATTTTCCCCTATAGCGTTTAGCATAAGTAATGTGTGGTCGAAATTTCACGATTTTTTGAATTTTCTAGAATTACTTATGCATTTCTAAAAATGGTCTGAAATTGTAATTTCGACAAAATCAGAAACCAGTCGAGGCAGTGCCTCGACTGGAGCTATTTTCACTCGACTGGAAGCTCTCTCAGTCGACTAATGCATAGGTTAGTCGACTGATAACTGAACCAGTTGACTTCCAGGTCTGATTTAAAAAAAAACAATGTTTGTTTAGCCCGATTTCAGCTATGTTAGGCTACCCTAACTGCTCCTAACCCTAGGATATGCTTTGGAAAGCATTAAAAAGGGTGAAAATCCATTGGATATGGATTAGGAGAGTTATTAGGGTGATGTATCAATTTTAAAGTGTGTGAGAGTTCATGTTTGAACTTTTGCCCTTAATTTTGATGATTTAGAGTTCCTATAGGTTTAGGGACTTCCCAAGGACATTGTTGGTGCAATGGTCAAGGGGGAGTAAGCCTTTAGGGAGAGGTATCCATCATGGGATGATGGATGTATTCTTCCTCATGAGGGGGGAGAAATGTGAATGTGAGATGCCCAATTTAGAAATTGGGAGAGTTTGTAGGATTGCTTCTCTCTAGTGATATGAGACTTATCACTAGGAAGAGTGAAGACATTCTAGGTGTTTTTGGACCAAGGGGGAGATTGTAAAGATCTCATTGGGATATGAGACATTGACCTCCTTGGGGAGAACCTTTTTGATGTATGTCAAAAAGGGGGAGAATTGGATTGAGTTAGTGTTCTAACTCAAAGGTATGTGATTTTGTCAAACATCAAAAAGGGAGAGATTATTGTGCAATCGGCCTAGGTCACGAATGATCAGGCTCAAGTTTGACTCGAGCGATGTTTTGATATTTGACAAAATGTAGGACAATGTGATTGTCAAGGGAAAGTCCAACATGGGTTGGCAAGGAAAGTCCAAGCATGGGCCTTGGCAAGGGAAAGTCTAAGCATGAGTCTTAGCATGGAAAGTCCAACATGGGTTGATAAGGGAAAGTCCAAGCTTGATTCTTGGCAATTGAGAAGTCCAAGGGAAACATTGGCGCCATAAAGTCCAAGGGTGGAGTCTTGACAGCATAAGTCCAATGGTTGGTGGCGTAAAGTTCAAGCGGAGTCTTGGCAGCGTAAGCCCAATGTGCCTTGGCGGTGTAGACCACATTAGCATGATAATAGCTGATGGAAGCACCTGAAGGCTATCGTATGGATGAACAAGTCATGGATGACTTGGAGGGATCCGATAGACGTGAGACTGATGGAGGTGGCTAGAAGGCTTAGGTCTAGGCTAAGGGTGGTCTAGCAAGTATGAGGGCATCATACTTGGGGAAAACCTCATGGTTGAGGTATATCAGTCGACTGGGGTCATTGACCAGTCAACTGGTCAAGTGTTTTGACACTTGGCAACCAAGTCGATTTGTATCAATCGACTGGGATTATGATCAGTCAACTAATGGGAGTTGATTGGCGATCGACTGCGGTCGAGCTGTGGCCACAAATATAAGGCGCCTCGATTGGCGCCTCGACTGGAGTCCCAGTCGAGGTGGTGCCTCGACTAGACTCGACTGCGATGGCCACAGATGTAAGGCATCAGTCGAGGCGGCGCCTCGACAGGCCCATCAATCGACTGCCAATTGGGAGTAGTCGACTGATACTGAGAAAAAGCCATAGATGCGAGGAATGCTCGACCAACGACTTGACTGTCTGTTCATCAATCGACTGATGGAATGATTATTCGACTGATGGTGTATCTGTTGGACTTATCTAACGTGGCTCGTGCCATTGTGAGACAACGGATATAGGAGCAGTCGACTGATGGTCCCAATCAGTCGACTGATAGGCGAAAATATAGCCCGAATGCAGGTTATAAAAGCAACTTATGGGGAGGATTTTTAACAAGGTTTCATGAGGAGTTTTGGGGCGATTTGTTGCTGCAATTCAGGGTCTCCTAGTGCAACTCACGCAATCACAAAGCAAGCATCCAAGTTCACAATTGTAAAGTATTTCTTTATTTGTATTTGTGTAGTTTACTTGTATTCGCTTATATTTGTCTTTATTACTGTTGTAATTCATTGTATGAGGTTTCTCCACCTCCGACTTGTTGTCGAGAAGAAGTTTATTTGATTAGTGGTGTTGTATGCATCGCTAGAGCTCGTTTGAGCTCAATTCGTGGAGTATGAATCATTCGGTTTTGAACCATATTATATCGTGTGTCTTGTGCATTGTATTTGTGTTTGTTGTGTATTTCTATTATTTCCGCTGCGCTAACAAACATCGTAGAAAATCAAGCACGCGAGAATGATCAAATTTCGTGAAGTGGCAAACGACGCTATTCATCCCTCTCTAGAGGGCACATAGATCCCCTTCAGGAAGCACTTGAAGGCTTGCGCAAGGATGAAGAGTTGCAGACTCGAGAGATCCGAGAGGCATGAGACTGATGGAAGTGTGTTGAAGGCTTAGGTCTAGGCGTAGGGTGAGTATCAAGTATGAAGGGATCATACTTTGGGTGTTAAACTTTAGTGTTGAGGTATAACAGTCGACTGCCAATTCAGTTCAGTCGATTAGCCTTCCTTTGTAGGAAAACAGAAGCAAGGTGACCTCGACCAGTACCTCGACTGGGCTATA
Source organism: Wurfbainia villosa (assembly GCA_025175895.1). Classification (NCBI taxonomy): domain Eukaryota; kingdom Viridiplantae; phylum Streptophyta; class Magnoliopsida; order Zingiberales; family Zingiberaceae; genus Wurfbainia; species Wurfbainia villosa. The sequence continues at coordinate 95,188,117 of CM046001.1, forward strand.
GTAAAGGCAGCACCTCAACTTGTAAGGTGCTCACTGACTCAGGGAGTCGAGTGCTTGGCGGTGGGACTTGGGAAGTCACTTGACTGACACCTCAACTAGAGGATAGTTGAGGTGGCACCTCGATTGGTCCACTCGACCAGAACCTCAACTAGTTATGGGAGTGGGGCATGAGAGGAATCACTCAGAAGCGAGGTAGGCTCAACCGGTGGCTCGACTATAGGCTAGTCGAGGAGACGCCTCAACTGGACAACTCGATTGGCACCTCGACTGGATTCAAGATAGGTGTGTAAACAACTACTCAGAAGCAAGGCAGGCTCAACTGGTGCCTCAACTGGGATAGAAGTCAAGGCGGCACATTGACTAGCGAAGTGACTATTGTAGGAGGTTTGAGGGCGTTTTCGAGCAGAGGTTAGAGGGGAAATTTGAGGCAAGGTGCTGCTGCATTTCAGGGCCTTCAAAGTCATCCCAAAGCAACCAACAAACAAGCATTCAAAAGCCCTAACTTGTAAAGTGTGTTCACTTGTTTCTCATTTGCTTTTGTAGCTATTGTATCTTGTTCTTATTATTGTAAGACACTAGTAAGAGGTTTCTCTACCTCCAGTGTATCACCGAGAAGGAGAAGTTTGATAGTGGGGGTTTGCATCATTAGAGCTCGATAGGGCTCAGCCGTGGAGTAGGAACTAGTGTTACGAACCATGTTAAATTCGTGTGTTGTGCTTGTGCTGTGATTTGTATTTATATTTCCACTGCATACTAACGATCGTAGACCAGCGTGATGAATTCCATCAACGAAATCGCTAAATTGCTATTCACCCCCCTCTAGCGACGCCAACGATCCTACAAGTGGTATCAGAGCCCGGTAGGCTCTTCATTTGGACTAACCGCCAAGGAGCTAAAGCTAGAGGTGATGGAGTTTGAAGACGGATTTGAGCGTGACATTCGATTTCCACCACCCTATGGATTTGGAGATTTGCTCAGTGGAATACAATGATTGAATTTTTCTTCCAAATGAACATTAAGGAGTGGTTCGCATTGATGGAAGTTTCAAGACTCCAACGGACAAGAAGGGGAGAACTCTCAATCAAAGTAAATGGACTGAGGGAGAAGTCTAAAAATTCGAGGCTAATGATAAGGTAATGAATATTTTAGTTAATTTAATACCTAATAACATTTCTTGCAAATTAGGAAAGTTCAAGGATGCTAAGGAATTATGGAGCAAGCTTGCTAATCTCCATGATGAATCTTCAATGATTCAAGATGATGACGAGTTCAATGGAGAAGAATGTTCGTCAACCCAAGGTCTTGATGATTTAGAGGTTGAGAAGTGTTCAACCTTCGAGATTGAAAAAATTATAGAAGTCTCTACATCAAGGATTGAGGGGGAGGTTAGATCTTCAACCTTGGAACAAGAGCAAGAGGAGGATCCATTTACCTCCGAACATGAAGAAGAAGGCAAAAATTCACTTACTGTTCAAGAAGGTAACTCAAATGCAATTGTTAGAAATAAAAATCATATAACATACTTTAAGTGTAGGGAAGTAGGGCATTATAAGAGTAAATGCCCAAAAAGAGTCAAAAGGCTCAACCGACACCAAGGGCCAAAGGAAAGTCAAAGGAGGTCTAAGTCCCAATTCGCAAGAGCAATGAGCATATAGTATGCTTCAAGTGCAACAAAAGGGGACATTACCGGAGTCAATGTACTAGGGAGAGTCACCCTCGGAAGGGCAAAGGAGAGAGCTCAAATATAGGGGGAGCTAAGGCAAACCCTAAGGTAAATTTTAATAATGTTCGTAATTTATGTAATGATAGAAAAATGCTAAGAATTGGTTTTAATTTACTTGCAATTGTTGATGATTATAAGAAGCATGCTAGTAGTAAGCCTAAGGATCAATCTAAAAATAAGTATTTTTATTTAGGTGCCAAACATTGTAATTTTAGGGATAAGGTTGAGACCCCATCTAATAACCCTAAGAAATTTAGGCATATGCCTAGGAAGAAAAATATCTCAAGAGTCAATGAAAATTCAAAAATTGAGGTATTAGAAAAGGAAAATCAAACTTTAAGGTCAAAGCTTGAGAAAATGGAGAAGACCCTAAGGAAGATGGAAAACATGATTATAGGGTCAAATGGACAAAACTTAAGTGTTGGTAGGAAAGATTTAGTTAAGGGTAAGGAAGGTTTGGGTCACAAGCCTAAGCCCAAGAAGACTATGCAAACCTACCACAATGTTCCATTTAATTATGGAACTAGTACTAGGTCTAGGAAAACCAAGGTCACAAAGGAAGTCATTTCTAGAGTTGACCATGGTAAGTATCTAGTAGCTAAGGATTCAATGAAACCTAGGAAGCCACTAACAAGGTTACAAGGGAAGCAATCCTTAGGGTTAACCTTGAGAAGACTACAATGACCAAGACTTCCAAGCCTAGGAGGGTCATTAGGAATGTAACAACCCAAATTTTAGTTCCTATATTTTTATTTAGAAAAAAAATAATTCTAATAAATGGTTTGTTAGCCGAGGCTCGAACCATGAACCTTTAGTTTGGGGGAATAGACTTCCTACCACTAAGTCATAAGATTACCAATGAGTAGGATATAACAGAATATATCTATAGGCAGGAAAAAGGGAGAAGTTGGTTAATTTGGCTAATCATTTAAAGGGATAATTAAGTTAAGGAAAACCCTAGTTTATTTTTTTTCTTTTCCCTAACCCCTTGCACCGACAACCTCTTCTTCTCCTCTTCTCTCCAAATGCCACCCACCTCTTCTCTCCCTCTTCCCCTTCGTCCTCTCATCCTTTTCTCTCTCTCTCGATCTCTCGTGTTCTAGCTGCCGAAGCAAGGAAGAAGGTTGTCTTCCCTTTGGATAATTCAGGAGGGGATTTTCAAGAGGGATCTCCTCAAGGACTTGGTAGAGGATCACGCTAAAGCAAAGGAATACGTAGGAGGTCTTCTCTTTATGAAATCTAACGGTATAAATTGGTGAAAAAGTATAGGATGTAAGTATTGCTCACCCGCAATATAAGTAGTTATTGTATGTCATTGATATGTTTTTATGTGCATGTTATTTCCAGTTACATGGTTAAGCAGTTTATACGTATGTATATGAACCAGTTATGCATGGTGTTTTAGTTACATGATTTTTACCTGTTATGTCATGTTTGATTTAGTATCATGTTTAGATCCATGATAAGAATGTGATTTATGATCATGCATGTTGTAGATGAGTTGTAGCTTACAATTATATGCATGATGTAAAGTAAGATGTAAAAATATTTCCTTTATAAAAAAAAATTAAAGATGCTCCCCGTTCAAATTGGGGATTAAGAGCACAACGATCTTCAGTATGCTCCCCATTTCAGTTTTGGGGGTCAAGAGCATAATGATCTTTATGGTGCTCCTCATTCGTGGTTTAGGGGATTAAGAGCATTTTTTTTAATATGTATAAGAATATAAGTATAAAGGAAGTATTTTACTTTTGATAGGGCATGTACCGGGCATCAGTTTCACCCACGGGCCAAGACCCTCAGTTTTAGTTACCCTAGTAGGTTCGGTGGTCGGCCACCGCGGCCTATTAGGAAAGCGCGCATTGGTACTATGCCGGACCGATATTCAGGATGATTATTAATTTGAAGTATCAGTATGAGTATAAGCAAAAGTTTTCAAAGTTAATCATTCCAGTTCAGATACACTGTTTACAAGTTTTAAAATACTTAAGAGCATGGTTTATACAAGAGACATGTATTCAAAGTTATGATTTTCAGTTATGCTTGCATGTGTATCAATGTATCAAGGGTAAGAGAACTAGTTGCATGATTTCATACGTTGCATATTTTTGTGAGCATAATAAGTACTTACTAAGCATTATTGCTTACAATTTGCATTTCCTTACACTGCAGATAAAAGTAAAGAAAAGCTTCAGTAAGGTGGCATGGCGGATGAAGTGCTTGGAGTGTGTGGCGACGGAACAGTGGAAATAAAAGATCCAAAGTGCAGATGTCTAAACCAGATTTTAAGTTTCTAATTGTTTTTTTTATATTGTTGAAGTTCAACTGAATTGGTTATTGTTTAAGTGATGTCAAGGTCCTTATGATCATTTTAGTTGTTAGCATATTGCGTTAGTATATTGCATGAATTTTGGAATGATAGTAATATGGGGTGATGATTAAAGTATAGTGTCAGAGTAAGAAAAAGGGAAGAATTTAAGAATAAGACAGTAAAGTAGAGACATCTCCCCTAGCAGAGAGTGGAAAGACTAGGGGGGTGTTACAAGGAAGGTACTAACGAAGGTTATCCCTAGTGAGTACCTAGTAAACCCAAGGAGCTCCAATAGATTTTGGGTTCCTAGGAGCGTGATACCCTCACGCTAGATGGGTTTAGAGTGTGACAATCTTGAATGGATAGATAGTTAACCTAACGATGATAAATGTGGTACTTTAGGACATTTTTCATGGTTTTAGGATTCCTTGGAAATGAGATTGAATTATGTCCTAAAAGATTTTAGGATGTGCCAATGAATTTTATGGAAGTTGAAAAATTGATCAAAATTGACACAATTAGATTAAGGGTCAATGGGTGTAATTTTGGATTTTTGACACACTTGGAAGATGAATGGTATTATGGAAAAATGGGGTTTAAGTATAGAAAATGACAATTAGGTTAAAGCTTAGGTATTTTATACCGTTATATATTTGTCATGTTTTTCTTGTCATATATGTCATGTCATGACATCATGCTTCATATGATCATTTTAATTGTCATGATAATACTTAGGTTGATGTATGTCATGCTTACACTTAGGTTATTTTTTATGCTATGAAATCATGATTATTGACAAATACTTTTTAATTATACACATTCTTATATCATGATCATCATTCATGCATTTAAGATAATTAAAATCAATTTAAGGACAATGACATAATTTGAAGTCCTATGAATAAGGGAATCAAATAGTGTTGCCTAGAAAATTGCATGAAGCCCTAAGAACCTAAACCCACATCTCACAAGAACATTAGATTGACATGTGTGCGTATTAATACACCCTATATACATGTGAGGTGTTAGGAAAATGAGTTAAGTTCAAGGTGCATAGATGTTGTATCTAGATGAACTCAAACTCATCTCAATTATAGGTATAAATCATGAGGAAAGCTAATATACAAGTCATATATACTTAGCCCATAGACCATAATTGAAATTAAGGTTTTGATATTTTAAAATCATTTTGAAAAACCTTGGTGAAGCCTATCTTTTGATAGCAATCAACATTGAGAAGATTAAAACAAAGTTGGCTAAAAACATTGAATGTTTCAATGCTTTTGAACTTTGTATCATTCTTTGAATTTAAAAGTTATTTTCACAAAAAAAAAATCCTATAGTATTTGGCATAAGTAATGTGTGGCTGAAATTTCATGAATTTTCAAATTTTTTAAAATTATTTATGCATTTCTGAAGTTCATTTAAAAATTCGGTTTCAGAAAATTCAGAAACCAGTCGAGGCAATGCCTCGACTAGAGATGTTGACACTCGACTGGAACTTTCTCAGTCGACTGTTAGCACTGTTTGTGGCTTACCAATGTTGGTTTAATCCATCTGACCATAACCTTAGGTTAAATAACTACTCCTACACCTCTAATATGCTTGACCATCATTAAAAGGGTGTGATTTACATTGGAAATGAATTGGAGAGTTAATTAGGGTAAAAATTAAATTTTAAGGGAGTTTAAAGTTCAAGTTTGAACTTTTATCATTATTATTTTTGTTCAAGATTTCTATAGGCTTAGGAACTCTCCAAAGACATTGTTGGTGTAATGGTCAATGGGGAGTAAGCCTTTAGTGAAAGATTATCTATCTAGGTATGATGGATGATGGTTTATAAAAAGGGAGGAAAAATAGAAGATTATTTTTCATTTAGTGATAGATCACTAAGGAGAATGAAGGCATTCAAGATGATTTTTGACCAAGGGGGAGAATGAAGAATCTCATTGAAAATGAGATATGGTAAACCTTCGTAGAATTTTTTATGTATGTCAACAAGGGGGAGAAATGGAAGGGGTTAAGTTAGAATCTTGAGTTAGGATCAACCCTAATATACTAAACCCCAAAAATTTCAAAAATTTAAAATTCTGAATTGGGAACACTTCGTTATGCTTTGGCATAAGAAGAGTCAAGTTGGGTTTATGGGATAACCTAACTTGATGGTATTGTCAAACATGAAAAAGGAGGAGATTGTTGGTGCAATCGACCCAGGTCACGATTGACCAGACTCGAGTGAGACTTGAGTAGAGTTTTGATGTTCAACAATAGTTTATAATATGGTTCAACCATATGACTAGTGGATGGTGTGGGACATCCAAGGTCATATGAGGGAGATTATTGGAGAAATCCAAGTCGGTCAAGGTTGATTGAACACTTGGTGTGGAGAAGTCCAAGTATGGTGACTTGGCAAGGAAAAGTCCAAGTATGAATACTTGGCAAGGGAAAATCCAAGTTGGTCAAGGGAGACTGGACACTTGGTGTTGGAAAGACCAAAGGGGAGTTGGCGAAGAAAGTCCTGACAGGTCTGGGAGACCGTGCTTAGCAAGTGAAGTCCCGAAAGAATAGTCTTGGTAGTGAAGTCTAGGAGGTGTGACCTCTAGGTAGTGAAGTCTGGGACGAGGAGTCTTGGAAAGGGAAGTATCGGATGATCAGGGAGATCGAGCTTGGCAAAGGGGAAGTCCCGGAGGCGAGGCCTCTTGGCAAAGGTAGACCCTAGAGCATGACGATAGCCGATGGAAGCACTTGAAGACTAGCGCAAAGAAGAAGAGTCACAAACTCAAGGGATCTGGGAGGCGTGAGGCAGATGGAAGTGGGTTGAAGGCTTAGGTCTAGGCCTAGGGTGAGTATCAAGTATGAAGGGATCATAGGGTGTTAAACCTTAGTGTTGAGGTATAACAGTCGACTGCCAGTTCGGTTCAGTCGATTGGGCTTCATTTGTAAGCAAACAGAAACAAGGTGACCTCAACCAGTACCTCAACTGGGTTGTAGTCGAGGCCGCACCTCGACTGGTAAGGTGCTCACTGACTCAGGGAGTCGAGTGCTTGGCGATGGGATTTGAGAAGTCACTCGACCAACACCTCGACTAGAGGATAGTAGAGGCGACGCCTCAACTAGTACACTCGACCAAAACCTCGACTGGTTATGAGAGTGGGGTGTGAGAGGAATCACTCAGAAGCGAGGCAGACTCGATCAGTGCTTCAACTAGAGGCTAGTCGAGGCAATGCCTTGACAGAACAACTCGAATGGCACCTTGATTAGATTTAGGACAGGCATGTAAACAGCTGCTCAGAAGCAAGGAAGACTCGACTGGCACCTCGACTGGGATAGCAGTCGAGGCGGTGCCTCAACTAGCAAAGCGACCGTTGCATGTCAGGAAGCTTCGACATGGCATTATAAGTGGAGGCTTGAGAGCGTCTTCGAGCAGAGGTTAGAGGGGCGATTTGAGGTGAGGTGTTGCTGCGTTTCAGAGCCTTCAAAGTCATCCCAAAGCAATCAACAAGCAAGCATTCAAAAGCCCTAACTTGTAAAGTGTGTTCACTTGTTTCTCATTTGCTTTTGTAGTTGTTTTATTTCCTTGTTGTATCTTATTCTTATTATTGTAAGAGACTAGTAAGAGGTTTCTCCACTTCCAGTGTGTCACCGAGAAGGAGAAGTTTAATAGTGACGGTTTCCATCACTAGTGTAATATATAAAAAAATTAAATTAAAAATTTTATTATAACGAAATAATAGAATTTAAAATGAAATAAATAAAATAAATGTATTTATTTATTAAACGGAAATATAGTTATTTATTAGTATTTTGGTTGATAATTTCGGGATAATATTTTATTAGAGTGGACTAATTCTAACTATTATTAATTATAAGGTTTATTAATTCAACTAGGACTAAGTTTATATAAATCCGACTCTAAATTAGGATTTGGGATAAAAATTAGACTAAGTTCAATCCATATTAATTATAAGGTTGATTAAGTCAATTAGCCTAACTATATAATTAAACCCTAGGTTATAAATTTTCCTAGGTTTAATTTAGGAATTAAAAATCCTTTTACCTATTCCTCTTCTCGCTATGGCTCCCACGTGCACTAGGGTCGGCCTTCCGGTCAGTCGCCACAGTCCACTGCCAAGCGTTAGGAATCTTCTGTCGGCCTCTCCTCCGGCCACCACCGGACTCGCTCCGCACGCACAGGCGTGCCACGATAGAGTGGTCAGCCCATGCATGCCACCACACCGCCCTTCCACCTGACCACGCTCGCTGATTGCCGTGAGCCACCTCACGTCGTCGCCCACGCCAGAGATTGATCTCTGTAGCCACCCGATTCCACTCTTTTCTTCCGCTGGTGATCACGCCCCATCGTCGGAGCCCGAGCCCATTTGTCGTCGATGTTCCTTTTTTCTGTTCTCCCGATCATACCCTTTCTCTTCTGCTCAATGCCTGCTGCCCTAGTCAAGCAAGCAATGACGTCGCTTGGTCATCTCCGTTGCAAGCATCAACTGTCACAACATCCAATTTTCCAGCAATCGTAGCAACTATGTCTCGCGTTCAGCCAGTAGTCTTTGTTCACTACTATGGCTGATCGGTGCTGCCTCCCATCGCTGGCGCCTATAACCAACTCCTCCAGCCGTTGTAGTTGCCACGCACGTGATCATCGTCTCCATCCATCTCGCCGGCTGCCTGTTCCAGGTGTCGTGACCAATAGCGCAGGAGAAGGAGTAAGGGATTAATTGGTTAAAATAATGGAGTTAATTTGATTAATCTATTATTAGGAGTAATTGGATGAATTTGGATTTAATAGTTGGTGAATAATGATCATGTTATGTGGTTGTTTCCAAATTGGCTAGGTTTTTTTTGGATTTGATACCCCAACTGTGGATCTAAAAGTTGTGCAATGGAGGCGAGATCAAGATCTTATCATCTATAGTGGAATATCATGGTTAATAAAAATGATCAACTTCGATGGTGATAGATTCTTGGACATGTAGATGGTTAGCACGACCTACATAAAAGGTGGGTGGTTCTCTCTTTAGAATTTAGTGCATGGTTATATTGGTTACAATGTTTACTTAGGTTATCCTGTAGTTACACTTTACGTTCTGGCTAGAATTTCTTTAATAATATATCTGTTGGACCCTTGGATTCTAGGATGCCTTCTCATCATTAGCTTATAGTTATTGATTGATATTACTGTTATACATGCCTATTTATTGCTGAGATATAAATTGGTAGATATTGTTGATAGATGCTTACCTATTATTTGTTGGTTTTGTATCATGATTGGACTAGTGAAATAGTATAATTAAGATGAGATTAATCGTTAGAGGATATATAACTTTTCTCCTATCTCGGCTGCCAGCTATGTCTCCCATTCGTGGTTGAGAGGGTATGTAGTAGAGGATTTATAACTTTTCTCCTATCTTGGCTGCTAGCTATGTCTCTCATTCGTGGTTGAGAGGGTCTGTAGTAGAGGTTCCCTACTTTTGAACTATGGTTGTATTTGTATACTCGTGGTCGATCATGTCTCTCATTCATGGTTGAGAGAATCTACCGTGGAGTTATACTCTTGGACTACTCATTCGGAGTCAGTGATAGTTGGATTCGTGTATCGTATATAGCTAGATAGCTACCTTACATCTTGACTGCCCACGAGACCCGGTCGTGGTAGCATGTTGTTGCGTGCAGTCCATAGCAAGATAGTTATATACGATCTGTCTATCCACAAGACCCGATCATGGTAGCATATCATTACCCGTAGACATTGCGTCTTTTATTGCCTTTCTACCCACGAGTCTCATTCGTGGTAGCATGTGATTGTGCATACACAATGCTCTGTATATTGTCTATCTTCCCACGAGTTTCGGTCATGGTAGCATGTTGTTGCTCGCAGATAGTGCCCTTTGTATTACCTCGAGAGCCATGAGGCTTTGTCGCGGTATTTTGATATGTATTGCTTGTAGATTGTAGTAGGTTGTATATGTTGCAGATGCATTTATTATATTGCTGACTAGGTTTATAGCGAATCGATATTGGTACTCTGAGGTTTGGGTTACTCTAGTTTGTTTCCGTTGACTTTCGTTATGTCCATTATAATTATGCACTATTTTCTATCCACCTACTAAGTGGTTGTACTCACCCCTCTTCTCTTATCCTAACGTGGTTCACGATCTCGCCGCTAAATCCACGGTCCGATTCGTCAAAGGTGAATCACGCCTCAAGCTTTCACTATTCTCTCCTTTGCACCAAGCTAGGTGGAGGTAACCTTTTACACAAGAATCCACTCTTCTTACAATGGAATGAAGATTATCACAAATAGAAGAGTGGAAGACCTTTAGAGCACTTTGGGAGATGTTGTGAGTTGAAGCATTAGGCTCCCAAATGCCCTCACCCCTTCTTTTTATAGAAGAAGAGGGTTTCTTCCCATTAACACAGGACCAGTCGACTGATGCCCCGATCTGTCGACTGATCCAGTAGCCATTGCCTAATACGACTGCTTCCACGTTGGATTTCACCCAATGGCTCCCACATCATTCGACCGAATGCCTCCATCACCGGTCGGTGATCGTGCGATCTGCAATGATCGCCAATCCATGGCAGTCGACTGTTGGCACATGAATCGGACTCGAACACTAGTCGAGTCACAGTCGACTTAGAGTAGTCGACTACCATTACATGGCAGTCGACTGATGTCGAGAAATCTCATTCGACACTTAGCCAATTGGCCAAGTTTCACCTAAGCGCACTACCCCTTCCCGGGTTAGATTCACTCACTCTCATTCCTTGAAGTCCCTCGCCTTTGAAGTTGTCTTCCTCCGGCCACGTCCCTCGGATGTGCCAAGCGCACGGCTCTGCAGCGCCATCCTTCGCGTCTCGCCCTGAAGTCTACTTCCTCCGGCTTCACTCCAATGCTCCTCGTCCGACGGTCCCTCGGATCCTCCAAGCGCACGACTTCCGCAAAGTCATCCTTCACCGACTCAAGGACCGAGTCATGAGAGGTGAAACTCGCCAATGCTCCATATGCGAATTACTAAGTCCTGCAAGACTCTAACGTACATATCAAATCCAATCATCCTAATTTAAACCCTTTGCCACACACATCAAAATCATATCACGGGTTGATTGCCCTAACAATCTCTCCCTTTTTGATGTGTGGCAAACCATTTAAGTTAGGTAAACATTTGATAAAAATATTAATGTAAGAAAGCATATAAATAAACATGATTATCAACTCTCCCCCTTAATACATGAAACTCCCCCTAAATGCAATTCTCCCCTTACTTAAACATGCATATTTCTCTCCCTTTGACACCATAAAAAATATTAAACAAAGTTTATACAAGCATGACATCAACTCTAGGGAATAAAAATTACTAAAACATGCCTTAAAATATGATAAAAGAGGGTTACTGGGCATGTTATCAGTCGATCGATCATTGGTTACTTCTGATCCGGGCACTCTAATTTGTGAGTTTTTCGATTTTGGGGTGAATTTCAGAAATGTATTAAAAATTCTATAAAATTCAAAAAATCATGAAATTTGGAGAACATATTTCTTGTAAGTATCTTTATCGATGAAAAATAGTTTTTCATGAAAAATCATTATATTTTCAAAAATTAGCCAAAAATCCAAAAACTTCAAAAACAACTAGGTTTTTGATCAAGTTTGTATCAATTTTAACACCTAGTTTTGCTTTGGATTGTTTCAAAACATGAACATTCAGTTTATGAAACAAGAAATGGTTTTCAAAACATTTGAAATATCCAACCATGATCTTTGGGCAATATGTCTATGAATTAAACATAAGTTTTTCTAATGATTAGTCTATTATTGCTATTTTGATACTTAAAATGACCATCTAAATGTCATAGGCATTAGTGGACCATTAGTATCATCCTATCATCTCACCCATGCTAAGTTTTCAATCAAGGTAGTCTATGGTGAGTGTGAGATGTATCCTAAAGGTATTTATATATATACTTAATCATTAATTTCATGCAATTCTATACAAGGTTAAGTATCATCCTAACAACCCACATGATCATAAAGGCATATATGTATTGATTTCACATTATGATCATGAAACAAATGTATTCATCAATTTGTAATCATGCATTAGGTATGAAGTCATGATAATAAGTCAAGTATCACCCAAAGCATGATTTAAAACCTTATTGCCCATGATTATATGTCAAATATCAAGATCATAAATCATGATTGCAAACATGTGTAACAATTACATTAACCATCATGATTTAAGCATTATTATCAAATTATGAGCACATTATCATCACCCAACACTATGCTAAAAATGTATAGGTCATGAGTATCAAATAACACTAAGTGTTGAGCATGATTTAAACTATTTAAGGGTGCATTATCATCACCCAACACTATTTCAAAAACTTAGTCCCGCCATCCTAAGTCAACCAAAAATATGATATACGTAAATTCCATATGGTTGACTATCCTAGGGTTTTCCTAACCCTTAAGGATAGATTTAGGTGTAGGGGGATCGATCGGCCGGCTAGAGAGGGGTGAATAGCCCTCGTTTGTTGAATGTCGTAATTCGTTCGTTCTTCTTGCGTTGCTTGTCTACGATTGTCGTTAGCGCAGCGGAATAACAATAATAATGAAGCTAACAATACACAATCACACAACACAAGATATACGTGGTTCGGAACCGAATGGTTCCTACTCCACGGGCGAGCTCACCGAGCTCTAGTTATGCGCACGACACTAACTATAACACTCCTTCTCGACAACACGTCGAAGGTGGAGAAACCTCTCACAAGCAATTACAATGTAATATAGAAATACAAGCAAATACACAAATACAATACAAAAGAAAACTTTCACCGATTGCTTTGATCACTTTGCTTGTTGCTTGCTTTGATTGGCTCTTGAAGGACTGGAATGCAGCAGCAATTCCCCTCCAATAGCTCCACAAAAAACCATTTCAAAAACCTCCATCTCGAGCTCCTTTTATAACCTGCATCGATTTTAGCCTAGATGCCAAAAGGCCCATCGGCGCCCTGTAGCCGTTGTCTCACAACGGCCAGATCCACGTCGGACAAGTTCCAACGGATCACCTACCGATCGACTGATGATGCCCATCACGATCGGTGACCCAAAGTCGACCGCCCGATCGGCTCACGGAGCGCTCGTGCACGACCCCATCACGACCGCCATCCTCAGCCGATCACGCCGACTCGATCATTGCCGATCCATGGCCGATCCCGCCCCCTAGCCTTACACCAGTCGAACTCTAGTCGACTTGGATCAGTCGAACCGGCACCTATGCTACGATCGATGTCCAAAACCTCAAACACCAAGTTGTTTGAGCATCCGACCGTCGGGTAAACCCTCAAACATCAAGTTTGAGCCTCCGACACTCGATCTTAGCCACTTGGCCAAGTCCACCTTATCCTCATGGAGTTCCCCACAAAGCTCTCTTCCCTCGGCCTCGTCCCTGATGCGCCAGCGCACGGCCGGCGTCTCATGCCCTAGAAGTATGCTTCCCTTTGGGCTCACTCCATTCGCTCCCGTCCGACGGTCCCTCGGATGCACCAGCGCGGCCGCAATGTCATCCTTCACCGACTCAAGGACCCCGAGCCTAGTGAACTTGCCAAGTTCTCAAGACTTCCCAAATGCACCAAGTGCACGGCTTCGCAATGCATTTCTCACCAAGCACCAAGCGCACGGCTTCGCAATGCTTTGGATTTCCCATGCCAAGCACCAAACGCACGGCTTCGCAATGCTTTGGACTTTCCCATGCCAACACAGCGCGGCCGCAATGCTTGGACTTTCCACCAACCACACCAAGCTCCATGCTTGGATTTTCCATGCCAACCCATGTTGGACTTTCCCATGACAATCCCATGTCATGAGTTTTGTCTATCATCAAAATACCATCAAGGTCCTGCTGGGCCGATTGCACCAACAATCTCCCCCTTTTTGATGATTGACAAAACTACCATCTCAAGTCTACCAATTCTCCCATATTGGCAATTCTCATATCCTAATGAGAATTCCAACGAACCTTAATTGGTAACTTCTCCCCCTTTTTGACATTACATCAAAAAGGTCCTCCCCAAGGGTATGAATGTCTCATATCCCAATGAGATCTTACAATCTCTCCCTTGGAGGAACACATGCCTACAATCTTTCTAGTGATCCCATATCACTTAAGAGAGGCAACCCAATTTTCCTCCCATGAGGAAATACACATCCATCTTCCCATGATGGATACCTCCCCCTAGAGGCTTGCTCCCCCTTGACCATTGCACCAACAATGTCCTTGGAGAGTCCCTAAGCCAATAGGAACATTAAACCAAACAAAATTAAGGCAAAGTTCAACAATGAACTCACATCCACCTTAAAATTGATACTCACCCTCAACCCAACTCCTAATCCATATCCAATGGATTTCCACCCTCTCTAATGCTCTCCCAAGCATATCCTAGGGTTAGGAGTGGTTAGGGGACCTTAACCTAGCTGAACATGGGCCTAACCAACAAGATTTACCCGAAATCAGCTTGGCGGTCATTGAAAATCGAAATCGGTATTGTCACCCATCGATCAGCCAATCCATGGCGATCGATAAATACTGATTGTAGTTTTATTTAATCCATAAGTAAATATACGTAATTTTAAAAATCTTGAAAATGCATACGTATAATACTTATCCTGAACACTATGGGTGAAAAATATTGGAAATTTATTTTACCCATTAAATTAGGAGATTGATACAAAGTTCAAAATTTAAGAAAAGCTTCAATAAAGAGTCATCTTTGTATCATCTCATTCAATGGTGATAGCTATCAAAAGATAGGCTTCACCAAGGTTTTTCAAAATGTTTTCAAAATGTTTTCAAAATGTTTTTCAAACCTTTATTTTCTTTTTCCTAAACATCTCACCAATATCTAGATGTGTAAAACACATACAAGTCAAATTTTGTGAGATGTGGGTTTTGTTTTGTTTATGTTTTCATGCATATTTCTAGGCAACATTATTTGATTCCTTTCAAATTATGCCATAGTCCTTAACTCCATTTTAATTCATGCATGATATGATTATGGCATAGATATGATATAGATAGCAACATATGCCAATATCATGATGTCATGGCATGTGAATGAAACTTAAGCATACATGACATCTAAACATAAATCTAAACATGATCATGACATTTTATAGATAAAAATGAAAATGATGTCATGACATGGCAAGGCAAATAAAGCATGGCAAGTAAAATATACTAAGGTATAGAATACCTAAGTGTTAAAATTAAATTGTCATTTCTAGGAATTAAATTCATTTTGCCTTAATGCCATTCATTTCCCTAGTGTGCCAAAAACCCAAAATGGCACACCAATACCTCTAAGACCTAAATGTGCCAATTTAAAACATTTTTAACTTCTCAAGCACATTGGCACACCCTAATGTGTCAACTCTACTATGGTTAGGTTAATTACCCATCCACTTAGGGTTGACACACCCTAACCCATTTAGCGTGAATCAATCATGCTTTTAGGAACCCAATATCTATTGGAGCTCCTTGGGTTAACAAGGTATTCTCTACGGATAACTTCCCTAGATATCTTCCTAATGACCCTTTTAGACTTTGAAGCCATAGTCTTTTGGGTCTTTCCTAGGTCAACTCTAGAGGTGACTCCTCCATTGACCTTCTTAGTGGCTTTCTTGATTTTTCTTAAGTCCTTAGCCACTAAACACACACCATGGCTAGACTTAGGGATGACTTCCCTATTAGCCTTGATTTTTCTAGACCTAGATGTTGTTCCATAATTAAATGGAACATTATGGTAGGACATAGGTTTGTGACTCAAATCCTTCTTGCCCTTAGATATTTCTTGCTTTCTAGGTCTTGACTTTTGGACATTTGACCCCTTAACCGAATTTGATATTATTTCTAGGGTCTTCTCCAATTTTTCTAGCCTTAACCTCAAGGCTTGGTTTTCTAGCTCTAATTTCCTCAATTTTGAATTTTCATTAGGTTTAGGGGAAATGTTTTTCTTTTTAGGCATATGCCTAGATTTCTTGGGATTAACACCCAAGTTTTCTTCAATTCTCCTAATTGACTCCCTAGGTAAAATAGATCTAGTGTTTTGAGTCCTAGGTTTGTCCTTAGTTATATGAACACGCTTGGCACCTAGACAATACACCTTATTATTTCTCTTAGCATGCTTTTCATTGATAATAGCAAGAGAGCTAAAATAATTCTTAGCATGCTTTTTAACTCTAGGAATTAAAGGTGCATTAACTAAATGTACCTTAGGGTTAGCTTTAGGAGCTCCCCCTACATGAGTTGCACCTTCTTGCCCTTTCTTTCTCCCCCTAGGGCATTGACTTCGGTAGTGTCCCTTTTGATTGCATTTGAAGCACACAATGTGCTCTTTGCTCTTGATTTTGGGAACACCGGCATCGTTTGACTTTGGGTTGACTTTTGGTGTCGATGCCTTCTTCTTAGCCAATTTAGGGCATTTGCTTTTGTAATGCCCTTTCTCCCTACACTCAAAACAAATAATATAATCTTTACGATTAATTATAATACATGAGTCACCTAGGGAGTTGGTGGAAGCCTCTTCCCGATCTTCACTTCTCCCGGATGTGGATGCTTCTTGTTCTTGCTCCGGGATGGAAGATTGCCTCTCCTCCCCCTCAATGCTAGAGGTGGAGGTCTCCACCAAATCATCAACATCTTCAAATGTTGTGGGTTCTTCTTCGGCATTCTCCTCTTCTTGTGCCGATTGGGAATTTTCTTGGAATTTCATTACCTTATTCCATAATTCCCTTGCATCCCTATAATCACCCAATCTAGACCAAATAGTATTAGGTAACAAATCACTAATCAACTTGATTACCTTGAGATTTGTCTTGAAGTCTTTGATTTGGTCTTGGGTCCATTTTGATTTTTCAATGGGCTTGTTGTGTTTGTCCCTAGGCATCTCAAAACCGTTTTCTATAATAATCATAAAATCAAAATCGGTTTCGAGATATACCTCCATCCGTTTCCTCCACCAAGAAAAATCTCCATCGAATTTTGGTGGATCGATGAAGTCGGCCATCTTGTAGTGCTCTCGCGGCAGTTAGTCCTTGAAGAGCGACCTCGGCTCTGATACCACTTGTAGGGGGATCGATCGGCCGACTAGAGGAGGGTGAATAGCCCTCATTCATTGGATGTCGTAATTCGTTCGTTCTTCTTGCGTTGCTTGTCTACGATTGTCGTTAGCGCAGCGGAATAACAATAATAATGAAGCTAACAATACACAATCACACAACATAAGATATACGTGATTCGGAACCGAATGGTTCCTACTCCACGGGCGAGCTCACCGAGCTCTAGTTATGCGCACGACACTAACTATAACACTCCTTCTCGACAACACGTCGAAGGTGGATAAACCTCTCACAAGCAATTACAATGTAATATAGAAATACAAGCAAATACACAAATACAATACAAAAGAAAACTTTCACCGATTGCTTTGATCGCTTTGCTTGTTGCTTGCTTTGATTGGCTCTTGAAGGACTGGAATGCAGCAGCAATTCCCCTCCAATAGCTCCACAAAAAACCATTTCAAAAACCTCCATCTCGAGCTCCTTTTATAACCTGCATCGAGCTGTTTTCGCGCCTAGCAGTCGACTGCCAAAAGGCTCCAGTTGACTGCCCCTGTAGCCGTTGTCTCACAACGGCCAGATCCACGTTGGACAAGTTCCAACGGATCACCTACCAGTCGACTGATGATGCACATCAATTGACTGGTGACCAAGAGGTCGATCGCCTCGGCTCACGAGCGTTTGTGCTCGCGACACTCCCATCGGTCATTGTCATCCCTCATCCCTAGATCGATCGGCCGACAAACACAAAACCCTAGCCTTACACCAGTCGAACTCTAGTCGACTTGGACCCACACCAAGTTGTTTGAGCATCTGACCATCGGGTAAACCCTAAAACATCAAGTTTGAGCCTCCGACACTCAGTCTTAGCCACTTGGCCAAGTCCACCTTATCCCTCATGGAGTTCCCCACCAAAGCTCTTTTCCCTCGGCCTACATCCCTCGGATGCGCCAAGCGCATGGCTTCGCAACGCCATCCTTCGCGTCTCATGCCCTAGAAGTATGCTTCCCTTTGGGCTCACTCCATTCGCTCCCCGTCCGGCGGTCCCTCGGATGCACCAAGCGCACGGCTTCGCAATGTCATCCTTCACCGACTCAAGGACCCGAGCCTAGTGAACTTGCCAAGTTCTCAAGACTTCCCAAATGCACCAAGCGCACGACTTCGCAATGCATTTCTCACCAAGCACCAAGCGCACGGCTTCGCAATGCTTTGGATTTCCCATGCAAAACACCAAGCGCACGGCTTCGCAATACTTTGGACTTTCCCATGCCAAACACCAAGCGCACGGCTTCGCAATGCTTTGGACTTTCCCATGCCAAGGCTTCCCCCTTGGACTTCCACACCAAGCTCCATGCTTAGATTTTCCATGCCAACCCATGTTGGACTTTCCCATGACAATCCCATGTCATGAGTTTTGTCTATCATCAAAATACCATCAAGGTACTGCTGGGCCGATTGCACCAACATTAGGAACCTAAAATAAGTTCTTTCCTATGGGGTTCACTAAAAATTCCTTAGGAATCCATTTTCTAGCTATTGTTTTCTTTTTATCTTGACCCCTAGCAATTAAACATTTATAGGCCTTTTCATTTTTATTTTCCTTATATCCTAGGCCTTTCTTATTGAAACTTGCTCTTTGGCTCCCTATGATCATGTTAAGGGTGTTGGAGCCAATTGTGAATTTTTCTAGGGCCTTGGTTAAATGATCTACTTTCTCTCTTAAAGCCCTATTTTCCTCAATGCATGCATCATTAACATCAAGAGGTATATAAAGATCATGTGAGCATGCATCATCATCATTAATATCAAAACATGTTTTTTCTAATTTTTGTTCTAAGTCCTTAATTTGATCAAGCATGCTTTTGTTCTTTTCTTAGCCCTAAATAAATCTTTAGTAAGGCTAGAAATCATAAAAACTATTTTACTTGGTGAGACATTCGTTACCATAGTCTCAATGTCTTCTTCTTCGGATGGGGAGGATGATGATGAGCCTCCCCCTTCACTAGAACTCTCCTCACTTGTGCTCCTTTCTTCTTGCTCGGAGGAGGAGGTGTCTAGGTCATCAAACGCCATCAAGGCAAGGTTGGTGACAAAAGCATTCTCATCTTCCGATGATGATGATAATGAAGAGGGGTCATCCCATGTCCTTACCTTTAGTGTCTTGGCCTTCCCTTTTTCTTTGGCCTTCTTCTGTTCTTCCTTTTTCTTCTTGCTCCCCTTCTTCTTCTTTTCTTCTTTCTTTCTCCTCTTCTCTTTGCTCTTGTTCAAGAGGGGACAATTATCCCTTATGTGTCCCTCTTGTTGGCAATTGTAGCAAATTACCTTCCCCCTTGGTCTTCTCCTCCTATCATTAGATTTATTAAATTTAAAATTTTTCAAAGCACGTCTTACCTTCCTTACCATGTATGCTTCTTCCGTGCTATCCATGAAGGAGGAAGAGGAGGAGGCTTCATCGGAGGAAGAGGGAGTCTCCATCTTCTTCTTCCCCTTGTTGGCCAATAGTGTCACTCCCCTTGATGGTTGAAATTTTGGCTCTTCTACTACTCCTTCGAGACTTGTTTCGTGGAGCTCCATGGTTGAGAAGAATTCCTCCAAGGTGCTAACTTCTAGGTTATTGGAGATGTAAAAAGAGTCCACCATTGAGCTCCATCTTGAGGACCGGGGAAAGGCATCTATAGCCTTCATTACCCTATCCCGGTTGGAGAGTTTTTCCCCTACACTTGTCAAATCGGTTAGAATTTCTTTAAACCTAGAGTGTAGAGATTTTACCTTCTCTCCCTTTTCGAGTTTGATATTGGTTAGTTGGGAGCGAAAGACATCTCTCCTTGCTAGCTTGGCCTCAGATGTGCCTTCATAAATCTCTATGAGTTTCTCCCACATTTCCTTGGCGCTAGCATATTCTCCTATTCGGTTGACTTCTTGTTGGGAGAGTATATTATAGAGGTGGTGCTTTGCCTTTGAGTTCGCCAAGTACTCCTCCCTTCGCCTCTTACTCCACATTGATTTTCCAATGGCTCTCCTTCTTCATCCCTAGGCATCTCAAAACCATTTTCCATAATTAATAAAATTTCAAAGTCGGTTTTGAAAAATACCTCCATTCGCTTCTTCCACCAAGAAAATTCCCCCCTCGAATTTCGACGGATGAATATTTGAGTCGGCCATCTCTTGATGTAGTGCTTGTTGCGGCGGTTAGTCCTCGACAAGCAACTTGGCTCTGATACCACTTGTAGGGGTCGATCGGTGGCCGGCTAGAGGGGGTGAATAGCCTTTATTGTAGACGGTGGAAGTCGTTCATTCGTTGCTCGTCTACAAACACTATTAGCGCAAGCGGAATATACTAATACAAACAATTAAAGACTAAGTAAAGTAAAGAATAGAAACACAAACGCTAACACCACAATGTAATGTGGTTCATGGCCTCGCCGCTAATCCACAGTCCAATTCATCCAAGGTGAATCACACCTCAAGCTTTCACTATTCTCTCCTTTGCACCAAGCTAGGTGGAGGTAATATTTTACACAAGAATCCACTCTTCTTACAATGGAATGAAGATTAGCATAAGTAGAAGAGTGGAAGACCTTTAGAGCACTTTGGGAGATGTTGTGAGTTGAAGCATTAGGCTCCCAAATGCCCTCACCCCTTCTTTTTATAGAAGAAGAGGGTTTCTTCCCGTTAACACAGGACCAATCGACTGATGCCCCGATCAGTCGACTGATCCCGTAGCCGTTGCCCAATAACGGCTTCTTCCACGTTGGATTCCACCCAACGGCTCCCACATCAGTCGACTGATCTTACCATCAATCGACTGATGGAGCTATCAGTCGAGTGCCAGAAGCGGACACTCTATTCTGTGCCCAAACCCTTGCGACCAATCGACTGATGCCTTCATCAGTCGACTGGTGGTCTCGACAGTCGACTACCAATCCATGGCAGTCTACTGTTGGCACATGAACCGAACTCGAACACTAGTCGAGTCACAGTCAACTTAGAGTAGTCGACTACCATTACATGGCAATCGACTGATGTCGGGAAATCTCATCCGACACTTAGCCAATTGGCCAAGTTTCACCTAAGTGCACTACCCCTTCCCGGGTTACATTCACTCACTCTCATTCCTTGAAGTCCCTCGCCTTTGAAGTTGTCTTCGTTCGGCCACGTCCCTCGGATGCGCCAAGCGCACGGCTCTGCAGCGCCATCCTTCGCGTCTCGCCCTGAAGTCTACTTCCTCCGGCTTCACTCCAATACTCCTTGTCCGGCGGTCCCTCGGATGCTCCAAGTGCACGGCTTCCGTAAAGCCATCCTTCACCGACTCAAGGACCGAGTCATGAGAGGTGAAACTCGCCAATGCTCCATGTGCGAATTACTAAGTCCTGCAAAACTCCAACGCACATATCAAATCCAATCATCCTAACTTAAACCCTTTGCCACACACATCAAAACCATATCACGGGTTGATTGCCCTAACATAATGACCCATCAAAAATGTCATAAGCATGAGACATTTGTATCAACCTAACATCTCGCCCATTGCTAGGTTATCAATCAAGTTAGCCTTATTGTGAATTGTAATTGTTAAGGCAATCAACTCATGTATGATGTGGTTTTGATGTGTATGGAAAATGGTTTAAGTTAGGTTGTTATATTGATTTGATATGTGTGTTTAAGTTATGCAGGACTTAGTAAATTGCACATGGTTAGCTTGATGAAGCTTTGGCGAGTTCACCATCTCATGGCTTGGGTCCTTGAGTTGGTGAAGGATGACATTGTAGAAGTCGTGTGCTTGGTGCATCCGAGGGACTGCCGAACGAGGAGCGTATGGAGTGAAGTCAAAGGAAGTAGACTTCAAGGCAAGATGTGAAGGATGACATTGCGAAAGTCATGCGCTTGGTGCATCCGAGGGATGTAGCCTGATGAAGAAAGCTTCGAGGCGAGGGACTTCATAGGAGATGAGAGTGAGCGATTGTAACCCGAGATGGAGTAGCTCATGGGTGAACTTAGCCAAATGGCTAAGTCAACTGTCGGATGCTCAAACTTAGGTTTGAGGTTTTACCTGACAAGTCAGACGCTCAAACTTATGTTTAAGGTTTTACTCGACGTTTAGTTAAGTCGGATGCTCAAACAAATGGTTTTTTTTAGGTTTTACCCGACATTAATCGGCTGTTATAGATGGCAATCGACTGCTCTGGGTTGATGGCACTCAACTGGTGCTCGATCGGTGTTTGACTGATGGACTTCTCGCCCAGTAGCTGACTGCTAGGGTTTAACAGTCGACTGATGCACCATTAGTCGACTGCCAAGGAACGACAGTTGACTGATCAAGGTGGTCGTGGGCACAGAAGGTTTGAAAGTCGACTGATTGCTTGGATCACTCAACTGATGGCTAGATAGTCAACTGAGGGGTTGATCAGTCGATTGATGGAGGAGCCGTTGGACTGCAACGGTCGCAATTCAGTCGGGTCAGAAGCCATTGGAACCATCAGCAGTCGACTGATGCATGCATCAGTCGACTGTCGCCTGCCCAATGGGAAGAAACCCTTCTTCCCTATAAAAAGAAGGGTTGGGTGGCTTTGGGAGGCTAATGCTTCACTCATAATCTTACTCCCAAGTGCCCAACATGTTTTAACCCTCCTCTTCTTGTTCTTATCTCCATTTTATTGTAAGAGGGAGTGATTATTGTAAAAGAGGTTTACCTCCACCTTGCTTGGGCTAAAGGAGAGACTAGTGGATTGTTGAGAGAGTGATTCACCATACGAATCGTCCGTGGACTAGCGACAAGGGTCGTGAACCACGTTACATCTTGGCGTTAGCATTTGCTCTTCTTTACTTCTTTGTATTAGCTTAATTGTTTTTGTTTGGCATATTTTCTGCTGTGCTGACCTTAATTGTAGACGATTAAGCGACCGAATTCCATCAACATACATTTAGGCTATTCAACCCCCCTTTCTAGCGGGGCCATGATCCTCCAACACTTGGGATCTTGGACAAGCGACTTATGAGAGATCAATTCTCTGGATGATTCTCGTAGAGACATAGTTGAAGAAGACTCACCCGGTAGTATTATCGGGATTTCCCCTGGGGGAGCTAGAGTCGGAGGAACAAACGCTTGGGCAGGTGCTTGAGTCGGGTCTGGAGATGTCGGAATAGGGGTTGGGTCTCGGGAAAAATGTCGCTTCAGAATTTCTTCCATAGTAGTAGTGACTAAGGCGATGACATTCTCCCTAGTCATAACTTCCTCTATGGAGCTTTGATTTTCGGAGCTTTCCCTGTGGTCCCTCATCTGCATCTTAGCTAAAGAAAATGATTCCCATAGACGACACCAATTATGTTGTGATTGAAATGAAGAGACGAGGTACAATTCGGCTTGGGTTCGAATGAAGAGGTGAGCTCCGGTGGCAAATGTCTCGGTGATTCGGCAAGGTGGGGATGAGTCGATCTACATTGCTGAAGTGGTGGAGGGTGACCTCAAGCTTGAATGTGAATCATTTGGGTATAGAAATCTCTCCAGGAGAGACTGGCGAGTAATCACCGGTGAAGTCAGGGGCCAGAGCCTGCAAAGGAAAAAAATCGTGAGGGGTGTGTCGAGAGGGGTCTCAGCTACACCTCTCTGACACTCAAGTCAAGATCCACCGGAGCGATGAAGAAAAGTGAAAGTGAAAAGATGACGAGAGGAAGGGAGAGGAAGCGAGAGGCAGGGTGGAGGGATGGAGCGCTAGTGAGCTAGTCAAAAATCCCTACGACCTTTCTCCCGTTACCTTTATATAGCTTGGCTACCGACGCCAACTCCCATGCATCCATACCAAGAATATAGGTCCATCACGACAGCCTGACATGGTAGGGAATGATAGAAGACACCTCATTAAGGGTGGCAGGCACAGGGGGCTTAATTAATGCAGTCTGCTTGGCTGATAGGAGACACAACTCCATAAATGTTGTAGAGACGTCTAATTAATAGAAATATGCTGGCGCAGTTGCTTTCTTGTCATGTGGTGCCTTAGCCTCGCCGACTTTGGAACAATATATAGCCCTTGAAAAGGAGAGCTTTCTGGAGTGGTGAGGAAATAACCATATATGCTGAGATATGATTGAAGAGCCACCGAGATAGACATGTCTGCCGAGACATATATGGAGACGTCGAGAAATGTGTTTGCCGAGACATATATAGAGACACCGAGAGATATGTTTGCCGAAACATATATGAAAATGCTGAAAGATATGTCTGTCGAGACTTATATGGAGACGCTGAAAGATGATATATAGATCACCTGAGTAGGTCCAAGCCTAACTTGATTTGAACTGGTTAAATTCTAGACCCATATCTAGTTAAACCATGGGTTTGATAAGGGGCTCATGATATTTCTCTCCACGTCACTTTGAGATGCTATAAAAACATTAGTGAAATTAATGAAGATACAATAATAAATCTCAAATATAAATATTACTATATAAATGTTAACTTACTTTAATGACCTTCAATCTCATATCTTTAATCTCCTTGTTCCTTGCCTCTAATTTTTTTGGTTCTCCTCTTCTTCATCATTTTCTTCAAAGGCCGAAGTAGTTTTATTCTCTTCTTCTTCCTATTTTTCAATATCTTTAGCTTCCAATATCTTTTATTCCAAGATCCCTCTCAGATAACTTTATATCCAACATATCGACCATAGACTTTGGCTCAATTTCAGTCTCCTTTAATTCCCTCTGAGTGTTTTTCCTATAAGGGATTATTCTTATCCATTTAGGTGTATCTTTTGAAGTGGCCTGAGGTTATAGCAACTTGTGTCACATCCTCTCCTCTTCGTCACATTGGTTGAAACATCTTCAGCCTAGGATCTTCTACAAAATAACTAGATGGAAGATAGAGACTTTCCCTTTTTAAAATAGCAAGTAATTTTGCATTTTGATTAACTAAGTCTAAATTCTAAAGGGTAAGAATTTGGATTTTTTTTTCCCCTTTCAAAACAATCTGGACATCTAGTTGCTTCCTATGATTGTGGAGTAAATTGTGCAGTTTATGTCTCACCAGTACGAGTATAGTATAAGCTTGAAGTGAATATGGAGAAGGTCCCAAATAAATCAACTTCCTCAGGGGCAAGGAGAATATCAATAATAATTTACAAAATCAATTATGATACATAATTAATTAAAAACTTTAAACTATACAATATGAATTCAACAATAATTGAAATACACATAATGGTGACCTCGGGAGATGAGACTCCTCGTAACTTAGACTTTTTTTTTTTTTTTTTTGGAAAGGTAAATTCCATAATTATCATTAAAAAAAATACAAATCAAGTGCCTAAGTGGGATCTTAGAACACGAAATACATGAGTTTATTTCTTAGCAAACATCCGCTCAACATTTGGAATGTCCTTATTGACTCATGTTCCTAGCTCGCCAAAGCATAAAAAAAACACGGATGACATAGCCAACTAACATGCCTTGGTCAAGCCGCTACTACCGTGTCTGCACAGGTAAAATACGCTTGGCATATGTCTGAATGTGCTCATTTCCTATCACACACATAGCCAATATCGCACTTTGCTCCACAAGGCTTTGCCATTTGAGCATTCAAAGAAGAGATGGTCCAATGTTTCATCTGAATGTTAGCAAAGCAAGTATGTTTTGCATTGCTCATATGCCAATCTGTCTTTCGTGCTTAATCTTCCATGTGCTAGTAGCCAAAGTGTAAATCGGTGCTTCGGCATGAGATAGGGCTTCCACAAAATCTTTGCCCATGGTTGAGGGGTGCCACGGGGCCTAAAAAACTGATACATAGAATTCATCCCAATGTGTCGACTGTTGAAAAACCATTCAAACAGAAGTTGTTCTGGATTTTGTCCAGGACTAGCTTGGTGCTAAATATCATCCTTTATTTGCATTAGATGCTTGATTAAAGGCAAGTCAGAGGTTTTGACTGCCACTCCCACAGGCTAACTCGGTGGAGGTATTGGTGGATCCATTTGATCCACAATGAATCTTTCTTTCGCTGAATGCTCCAAAGTGAGCAACATAACAGTGCAGAATTCCAAGCTCGTTGGTCCTAAACACCATAGTCGCTTTCGTCCTTTGCAAGACATATAGAAGAGCTTATCAATTACTGCACTTGGAATTGGCAGTATGGAGAGCCAAAAGCATTCAATCCCCTGTAGAATAATCTTGACCAACTCAAGTTTTTGAGCATAAGATATAGTGGGTGGTGGCCAAGAGGTGAGCTTACACACAATGGCTTCCGTCAGTGGCTCATAATTGCTGACCCGAAGCTTTTCCATGGCAAGACGAAGGCCTAGAAACGGAAAGAGAATGTACCAAGCTGAAAACCAATGAGTTGTAATAATTTGCCTCCCATCCGCTCTTCAACCCTCACAATTTACAAGTTGGACTTGCTGAGGTTTGGTCGTAGCTCAGCTAAATCTCCAAATGTTCGGATGCATTCCACAATCATACTAATTGTAGACTCATCAACTCATGCAAAAATAAATAGGTCATCCTCGTATACCAAATGGGTGATGTCGGTGTCCACACACAAGGGATGAAAATGAAATCCAAGTTCGGGAAGCTTTTTTGATGGTCTTAGGAAGACTTCAAGGCAGAGTCCAAAGAGTAGGGAAGATAATGGGTCCCCTCTCCATCCTTTAAAGAAATCATACATTGCCCCATTGATGCTAACCAAGTAAGAGACGATGGTAACATACTCTGATATCCACTACACATACTATTGTGAGAAGTCAAATCCTCAAAACATAGCCAATAGGAAAACTCAATCAACTGTATTGAATGTTTTCTAAAGATCAAGTTTTAGAACACATCTCAGAGACACTCTCTTTCGGATATATTTCCATAATAGTTCTTGTGCAAGATGAAAATTCTTCGCTATGGAACGGTCAACGACTAAGCAGCCTATGCTGGATCAAGTAAATTGTCTATCGCTATTGCTAATCTTGTTGCCAAAACCTTTGTGATGATCTTGTAGGCAACTTGCAACATGATATGGGTCGATAGGCCTAGACCCGTGGAGCATGTGTGGTCTTCAGAACCAACACTAGTAATGTATGGTTCCACTGCTTTAAGAGCGATCCCTATTTGAAGAATTCAATTACTACATGTAGATCAGAGCTCATAGTGTCCCACGCGGCTTTGAAAAACTTCACACCTTGACCATTTGAACTCGGAGCTTTATCATTATCAATGTCAAGTAGGGCCCTCCGTATTTCATCTGAGCTAAACGAGGCTATGAGGTTCTGTCATTGATCATCAATTAACACTGATTCCTCTCTAAATAGCTTGTTGTCTGATTATGTGCAGTAGACGGTAGACCCAAGCAACAGTTGTAAATATGATACAAACTCTGCAATGACTTCTCGATGGCTTGTGATTTTCTCCCCTGAGGGTTTTGTAATGGTTACAATGGCATTCCACTTGTTGTTCCTTTTGACTAAGTTATTAAAAACTTCAGGCATCTGTTACATTGTTTGAGGTATGCATACTTGACCCGTTGTTAATAGAAAGATCATTTAGCTTCACTTAACATCTATGCACGAGCATGCAGGGAGTGATAATCAATCAGTGGATCCTCCCTTGACAGTAGGTATGCTTGGGCTTCATCTAACGTCGTCTTAGCATGTGTTGTTGGCTGCAAAATATGTTGGAAGTGGAGCTCATTTTGCACATGCAGTTGTGGTTTCAAATAGGATAGCTTTTGCTTGAGGATAGACTGCATTGTCTCGCTAATTGGTGCCTCCCATGAGATATCAACCAACTACCGAAAGCCCTCATGTAGCGTCCACATGTTGTAAAACTTGAATGGTCATTGTTCGCGCTACTCATCATGAAGTAAGGACACCACACAACAGGAATGGTCACTTGGGCAGCCCGGCGGTGTGAAATTAGCATAGCTCTGAAAATCCTGCATTAGCCACTATTGATTGATGAGAATCCGATCGTGTTTGCAAAATACTATTTCATTTATCCATGTCAAACAATAACCAATTGATTGTAAGTCCACCAAGTTGCATCATTGCATTATGTTTGCCAAGACCTAAAGCTCATAATTTGTTATCGGTTGGCCTCCAACCTTTTCAAGAGTCGAGAGTCGAGAGCAGTGTGTTGAAGTCTACAATGACCACCTACGTTTCATGAATACCCTCCACCAATACTACAAGGGAGTTACGTTCTAAAGCGAATGTCGTCGTACAATGCTATGAAGACCATAAACAAAGGTCGTTAGCACATGCTGCCTCGATATTTGGTCGATAGTGGATGAGCTCTTCCTCTATCTTTTGGACCTTTATGCACATCCCAAATACCAAAATACACTCATTATTAGATAAATCAAAGTTATGGGAAGCTCCCATACCTACAAAGTGAACGCTCGGATAGCTTGGTCTCCAACATGACAATGACACTAATTTTCTATTGTTTGAGGAGGTGCAGCACCCCCTTTTGCAGCCATTTTCATTGTCTACGCGGGCATTGCATGCCCACCCTAGTTGTCCAACCGTGATTGATGCAGTAGGCTACTTCTGGTCATTGTTCATCGTTGTGGTAGAGGTTGACGAGGTGGCCTCTCCACCACTGTTTGCAACCTGTGCCAATGTTGCACTATTCGCTTGTTTATTCTTGGTCAGGGCTTCTTCACATAGTTAGTGACATCTACCTATGCCAATGTTGCACTGTCTGATTGCTGCTAGCGCTTTGCCATTTCCTACTGGTTTTTAGCCGTGCCAACTTCCCTACTACTATGGCCCTGAAGAATTTCAACCACCGTGTATGCACCATGGATAGTCGTTGTCTTGGATGCATCCAATGCCTGGGTGCTACTGCCTATTTGTACAGACTCTGTATGTTGCTCCTACCTATCCACTCCCAAGTGTTGCTGCCAGTTTGCAGCATCATCCATCACCACTTCCTTGCTCCCTCCCTCAACCCGTTGTACCTGTACATCCATATTAAACCTAGTAGATTAGAGGTTTAGATTATGCACCCCATTTGGCACCTTCGATAGTCTATCAATATGTTCTACCCACTCCGTTGTCTTGGCCTTAATTGGGACCTCTGCATTGCAAGTTGAGCCCAACAAAGCGATCCTCCATGTCTTTCAGTCAACACTCACCTTTCAAATGGTCGACCCAATAGCAACCCTCGTAGTATTTCGATAGCACTTCAAAGTTAATCTCGAGGTTCAACTGAATGCCTATTGGCAATGTAATAAGCACCATATGCACCTTCTCAACTTCCATGTTAACCTCCACCAACATTTAAGTATAAGTAAATCACTCCCTTGTGTGAGTAAGTTTGTTCATATAAAAGGGGGTATCCATCTTCGAGCAAATCAAGCTAAGGATATACAAAGTCCAGCAATCGAGGGTAAGTCATGAATCTGAATTCATGCCAGGATGAATCTTCCATCCTCCTTGAATAGAAAGCAACTCAGCATGATCTTTAGGAAAAAATGAGCTACCAAATGCAAAATATGATCCGCCTCCCAATACACGATCATGCTTCTCAACAGTATCAAATTGGAAAATTGTCGACCACCCCCACTCATATGGGATTACATCCCATAAATCAATCAACAAGATGATAGCCTAGTGCCCCCTCGATCGTGTCTATGACATCAAAATGCAGTCATAGTCGATCTTGTTGGTGCAATTGATATAGGTCACGATTGACCAGACTTGAGTAGAACTCGAGCAGTGTTTTGATATTTGATATTGTGTTTGAGTGTAGATGAAAGTATAACTATGGGATGGTATGGGGCATCCATAGTCATATGGAGATGAGTAGATCCAAGTCAGTTGAGGGTGACCAGACACTTGGTATTGGAAAGTTCAACTGAAAGTTAGCAAGGAAAGTCTAGGTCGATCAAGGTTGACTGGACACCTGACACAAGGAGAGTGAAGTCCTAGTAGGTTAAGAGTGGTCGGATGACTAGGCAAGGGAAGACCCAACTGATCAAGGAGATCGAGCTTGGTAGTGGAAGTCCTGGCAGATCACGGTTGACTGGATGTTAAGAAAGCGATAAAAGTCCAAGTATGAATGTTTAGCAAAGGGAAAGTCTAAGTATGGATACTTGACAAGGGAAAGTCCAAGGACGAAGCCTTAACAGTGGAAGTCCCGGAGGCATGACCTCTTGACAATGAAAGTCTCGGAGGCGCGACCTCTTGGCAATGGAGAAGTTTCGGGAGTGCAACCTCTTGGAAAAGGTAGACTTGTTAGCATTACGAAGTCGACGGAAGCACTTGAAGACTAGTGCAAGGATGAACGAGTCATGGAGGACTCGAATACATCCTAGAGATTGAGGCTGATGGAAGTGGCTAGAAGGCTTAGGTCTAGACTAAGGATACCCAATGGCATGACAACCGATGGAAGCACCTAAAGGCTAGCGCGAAGAGTGAACGAGTCATGGAGGACTAGAATGTGTTGGATCGAGAAGCGTCGCTAGAGGGGGGTGAATAGCGATCGTAAATCTTTTCGACGTTTCATTCGAGTAGATAATTAAATGAGCAAGAGCAGCGGAAAATAAAGAGACACGTTTATTTTTACTTGGTTCACAACCCAACGGTTGCTACTCCAAGGCCCTATCGGTCTTAGACCACGTACGGAGGGCAAAGCACTATAACGTCTCCTCCTCGTTGGAGGTAGGAGGCAACGATCACAAAACTGAATGTACGAGGATGAGGCAACAAGCCTACCTCACCTCGTTATGAATAAAAACAATGAATACAATATCAAAATATATTACTAGATGATGCTGTCAACGAAGAAGATCTGAACTTGTTGTCGCGTCGGCGTTATGACGGTGTTGGAGCGTTGGCGTTGTAGGAGCACTTGATGAATAAACTTGATGATGTTTGGAGTTGGAATCCAGGAATCCACCCCTCCTTTTATAGATTTTGCCCTCTGAATATGTCTCCTCTTTTTTCGGAACAGATCACGAAGTTGTAATAAATTTTATCGCGAAGTGGTCGCGTCAAACCTTATCCGTTTTGACCTAGCGCAAAGGCTGATTCGTCGCCATCAGTCGACTGATGACTCCCATCAGTCAACTGATGAGCATCGATCGGCCAATGTCCAACGATCATTGTCGGCTGGCCACTTCCCTGCAGTAAGAGGTTAGTTCGGAAAATGATAAATGCGACGGTTTCTAACCATCCGATCTCGACCTAGACCTTCCACAGAAAGTCTTAGTCGGATCGCCGCCTATGGTCATCCCCGTAAAGAGGACACGACCTTACAATCTCTCACTCACACGAGCTTTCCTCGATACTTACCTTGTAGCTCTCGCTTCCGGCCTTCCACTCGATTCCTTCGGCTCCCTCCGAAGTCATTCGAGTGTCGCCCGACCACCGCGGCTTCCTCCGGGTGTCGCTAGCCTTCAGCTCCAGCTTTAGTACTTTTCTGCACACTCGATTTAGCTCGTGAGATAACGATGTAAACTTAACTTTGTGTCTTTGCCATAATCATAACACAAGTTCGATTATCTAGTGTCCGTGCACCAACAATCTCTCCCTTTTTTATCTATGGTAAACCAACACAAAGTTAAGGGAAATTAAAGTATAAAACAAGTATAGTAAATGATGAATGTCATTTTCAAAAACTCCCCCTTAACCCTAGGTGAGTTTTGAAAGAGATACTTTAGTTTTCAAAATTAAATAAATTTTGTGTTACTCCCTCTTAACTTTCGCTCTTCTCCCCCTTTTGCCATAAATCAACAAAATGTTGGGGTTTGTTATGTAAAATTGAAGTTTATTATATAAAATAGGGGTTTAAAAATAATATGGTATATGCATGCATCAAGATAAATCAACTATGAGTCCAAGCATGCGTCTAGCAGTAATTAGATAGATTGGTTCGAGGGGGTGTCCCTCTGCACCAATAATCTAAAGGTTTGTAATATAACTCTTAGGGTTAGGTTGCTTTCCCCCTTAGTCAAATATATAAAGTATAAGAGATGTAGGGGGCGCTAAACTTTGGCCTAAGAGTTGTTAAGTACAATAGTTGGGAAAATAAGTAGTCTTTTGAAGAGGTTATATTTCAATTATCCTTAACATCTCACCCATTCTATGTGTCTCAAAATTTGTTCACTTATATGTTTTGTGAGATGATTTTAAATTGATTAAAGATAGTCAACCTTGGGTTAGATTCGGATTTAACCTTTAGATCATTAAGTAACTTTTCGAGAAATTGGCTTCTAGGTCGTGGCGAGGCACAGGGGCCTTCTTTGATCGGAACAATGACCACTTCCTTAGACAAAGTCAAATTCAAGAAAATATCACTTAATCCACTTAGGGTTACTTCCTGGTCTAACTAGTTTAGGATACGATGAGGTAGCTTCAGCTAGTTCCACTCGGTCTGTTGGTGCAATCGGCCCAGGTCACGATTGACCAGGACTCGAGTTTGACTCGAGTGATGTTTTGATATTTCGACAAAAACATATGACAATGTAATTGTCATGGGAAAGTCCAAGTGGAACACTTGGCATTTGGTAAAGTCCAAGTTTTGAGTACTTGGCATGAAAAGTCCAAGTGGGACACTTGGCGCATGGAAAGTCTAAGTCATGGGTACTTGGCATTTGGAAAAGTCCAAGTCTTGAGTACTTGGCATGAGAAGTCCAAGCATGGGTCTTGGCAAATGAGAAGTCCAAGCATGGGTCTTGGCATGGAAAGTCCAAGCATGGTCTTGGCATGAAAAGTCCAACATGGGTTGGCAAGGGAAAGTCCAAGCTTGAGTCTTGGCATTTGAGAAGTCCAAGGGTTTGATATTGGCAGCGTAAAGTCCAAGCGGGAGTCTTGGCAGCATAAGACCAATGGTTGGCGGCGTAAAGTCCAAGCGGAGTCTTGGCGGCGTAAGTCCAATGTGCCTTGGCGGTGTAGACACCGTTAGCATGACATAGCCGAGGGAAGCACCTGGAGGCTAGCGCGATGGATAAACAAGTCATGGATGACTTGGAGGGATCCGAGAGGCGTGAGGCTGATGGAGGTGGCTAGAAAGCTTAGGTCTAGGCTAAGGGTGGTCTAGCAAGTATGGGGGCACCATACTTGGGTTAAAACCTCATCCTTGAGGTTGGCAGTCGACTGACATTATGGCCGGTTCGACTGTCGTGAGTCGACGAGTTATTTGCCCGACGGTGAAAATGCTCTGGCGATTGAGGATGGCGATCATTGCCGGTCGAGTGTCGAGCCTGAGAATGCTCCGTGGCCGTAGGCGATCGACTAGGCGTTACGATCGCGCCAATGTTGGCGATCGGCCAAGAGATTCGTTGGAGTTTTTCCAGCGTGGATCGATCCGTTGTCTCACGACAACAGTGGCATCAGTCGACTGGTGACTTATGGCAGTCGACTAATAGGCGGAAATCCAGCCCGACGCAGGTTATAAAGGCAGCTCGGAAGGAGGGTTTTTGCAAGCGATTTCTTGGACGTTTTTGAGGCGATTTGCTGCTGCAAATTAGGGTCTTCAACCACGATTCAAGCGATCAACAAGCAAGCGATCTAAAGAGTTTTTGTAAAGTGTTCTTTACTTATCTTGTTGTATTTCCTATTATATTTTCTTGTTGTATTTAGATTATTGTTGTAATCTTATTGTAAGAGGTTTCTCCACCTCCGACTTGTGTCGAGAAGGAGTTATTTGATAGTGGTGTGTGTTTGGCATCGCTAGGGCTCGTTTGAGCCCGATCCGTGGAGTAGGAACCGTTACGGTTCCGAACCACGTTATATCATCGTGTTCGTGTGTGATTGTATTTCGTGTATTGCTTTTATTATTATTATTCCGCTGCGCTAACACGAATTGTAGACAAGAACGCGAACGATCTCCATCTACATACGGGTCACACGCTATTCACCCCCCCTCTAGCGGCGTCAAATCCCCAACACGGTCAAGTGCACCAAGCTAGATACGCCTTATCTAGCTCGAATACATGAGACTTTGTTTCCCTAACGTACTATCATCTTGCCGCGTCCTGATACTATGTTGTCAAGAGTTGACTAACTATTTTCCCTATCTAGCTGTTCTACAAATTAAAGTAAAATATTTAATGGTTTTGCTAAGTAAGCGGGTATACTATTTTAGTGTTAGCTCCCCCTAGACCATTGAACCAATATGGTCTACTCAAATAATGAATTTGATCCTGGGGAATCCAAAACTTATTAGTCCTTATATGTGAATTCAATAAAACCTTTGGGACCTATGCTTGGACTCTTTGATGACTACGATTTACGATAGACATATATGACCTATTCGTAGTCGTTGACCTAAATCCGAGTCCGACTTTGTTGTACACGGCTCTTTGGGTTCCAAGTAGTCGGTTAAGATTCTTAGATCTCATCGTGAACCTTTCCAACGTAGCTTCAACCTCTTGAACTCGGTCTTTCAAGAGAGAATTCTCCTCCTCAAGTTTTTCAATTTGGGTTGAGTTTCCCTCTTGAACTTGACTAGTTGAAGAGGTTAGAGTAGCCTCTTGCTTGAGGGTTTCAACCTCCTTAAGTAACGACTCAACCCTAGACTCGGACTTAGTTAATTTCCTATTAAGCATTTTAATTGTATTGTAAAGCGTATGAATTAGTGAGCGACTAACCTTAATTTTCTCTTTTGGTCCGGCTTTGAGTTGCTTCTCGAAGTAGTCCTCGAGTTCGGAGTCGGTGTTGTAATTGGATTCGGATTTGGACTCTGACTCGGACTCTTCGAGTCTTGCCATGCATGCTATGCCGCCGCCTTCTTCGTTGTCCCATGTTGCATGAAAAGCCTTCTTTTGATTTGATTTGAATTGTGCCCTCTTTTGATTCTTTAGTAGCCTCCTTTCCCTCTGAACGATCTTCCGCACTACGTTCACTATTGCTTCCACCTTTTCGGATTCGGACTCTAATTCGTCGTCGGGTTCGAGTCCATCTTCTTGCCTGGTAGGTGGCTTGCTTCTTTGTCCTGCAAGTAGAGCAATACCTCTCTCGGCCCAGACCATGTTAGTTTGCTCGTGAAGTTCAAACTCGGAAAATAATTCGTCTAACCTAAGCTTCGAAAGGTCCTTAGAGACCTTGTAGGCATCGACCATGGATGCCCACAAGGTAGTCCTAGGAAATGAATTAAGAGCGTACCTTAGTAGGTCGCAATTTTCGACCTTGTGTCCGATGGTGTGCAAGCCATTGACAATGTCCTGGACGCGGGCATGTAGTTGCGTCGCCGTCTCGTGTTCCTGCATCTTAAGGTTATACAACTTATTGAAAAGAAGGTCACGTTTACATACCTTAGCATCGGACATTCCTTCGTGTAGCTCGATTAATTTGTTCCATAGGTCCTTGGCGCTAATGAATGGTCCGATGTGGTTGAGTTCCTCCTTGGACAAGCCGCATTGCAATATTTGGGTTGCTCTTGCATCGGCTTTGATTTTGTAGGATATTTGAGGCCGCTAGAGAGGGGGTGAATAGCATCGCGTGATGGAAGTCGATCGCGTGTTCGTCTCTACAATTTCGTTAGTACGCAGCGGAATAGTAATGAAAGCAATAACGAAACAATTAACAACACAAAAGCACAATTATTTAACGTGGTTCGAAACCGAACGGTTCATACTCCACGGATCGGGTTCGTACGAACCCTAGCGATGTCAATCACACACCACTATAATAAACACTCCTTCTCAGAACAATATAGAGGCGGAGAAACCTCGTACAAGATGATTACAACAATAATCAAAAGCTACAAGCAAATACAATGAAATACAAAGCAAGACTAGTAAAGAAAAACACTTTACAAATGCTCTTGAATGCTTGATCGCTAGGTTGATCGAGTAGCACTTGGAGACCCTGAATTGCAGCAGCAACTCGCCCCAAATCGCCTCAAAGAACCATGCCAATTTCCTCCATCACGAGCTCCTTATAAAGCTTCAACCTGTGCTGAAAAAAGTCGATCAGTCAACTGATGTCACTGTTGTCGTGAGACAACGGCTAGATCCACGCTGGATAAGTCCAACGGATCTACCATCAGTCGACTGATCATACCCATCAGTCGGCTGATAGAGTCCTCACTCGACCAGTTGAGTCTCAACTCCATTCTGTGGCCGATTTCTCGAGCACCAGTCGACTGATCACACGATCAGTTGACTGTTCGAGCCATCAGTCGACTACCCACCTATGGCAGTCGACTGCTAGGCCACTTCCCGCAGTCAAACCCTAGTTGACTCGGTCCAGTCAACTGCCACATGGCACCAGTCGACTGGCACACCTCAAACATGAGGTTTTAGCCTAAGTATGGTTCCCCCATACTTGCTAGACCACCCTTAGCCTAGACCTAAGCCTTCTAGCCACCTCCATCAGCCTCACACCTCTCGGATCCCTCCAAGTCATCCATGACTTGTTCATCCATCGCGCTAGCCTTCAGTTGCTTCCATCGGCTATGTCATGCTAACGGTGTCTACACCGCCAAGGCACATTGGACTTATGCCTTCAAGACTCCGCTTGGACTTTACCCCGCCAACCATTGGATTTATGCTGCCAAGACTCCCGCTTGGACTTTACGCCGCCAATATCAAACCCTTGGACTTCTCAAATGCCAAGACTCAAGTTTAGACTTTCCCTTGCCAACCCATGTTGGACTTTTTATGCCAAGACTCATGCTTGGACTTTCCCTTGCCAACCCATGTTGGACTTTTCATGCCAAGACTCATGCTTGGACTTTCCCATGACAATTACATTGTCATATATTTTTGTCGAACATCAAAATATCACTCGAGTCAAACTCGAGTCCTGGTCAATCGTGACCTGGGCCGATTACACCAACATCCTTCACCTTTGGTGTCGATTGAGACTTCTTGACTCTTTTTGGACACTTACTTTTATAGTTCCCTTGTTCCCTATACTCAAAGTAAATTATATGATTTTTATTTTTAGAAATTGCATTTTGAGTTACCTAGAGGAGAGCCTTGAATTTGTTC
The DNA here is from genome assembly GCA_025175895.1 of Wurfbainia villosa. Lineage (NCBI taxonomy): Eukaryota > Viridiplantae > Streptophyta > Magnoliopsida > Zingiberales > Zingiberaceae > Wurfbainia > Wurfbainia villosa. The sequence goes on from CM046001.1 coordinate 95,225,204, forward strand.
TTCATTTTGTCCGAAGGTAGATGGTTACTCTTGCTCTTCCTCCGACATTGAAGGCTTAATCTTCTCCCCATCAATTCTAGAAGTGGAGGCCTCTTCTATTTCTTCTACCTCGGATGTTGAGCACCTCTCAACCTCTGATTCTTCAAGCTCTAGAGAGGATGAGCTTTCTTCCTCCTCCTTGGATTCATCCTTATCATCTTGGACCAGTTGAGGCATCTCATGAAATTTTGTCAACTTGCTCCACAACTCCTTGACATTCATATAATTCCTTAGCTTGAAAAAATATCATTAGGTATTAAATTTGTTAAAAAATTTGTTACCTTAATCTTGGTCTTAAATTTTCAGCGTTGCTCCTTGATTCATTTCTAGATTTTGAGTAATCTTCCCTTCTTATCAATGAGGAGTTCTAACCCTTCCACTAAGATGAACCAATCTTCGATGTTCATCATAAGGAAAGTTTATATACTCTCCTTTCATTTGTTGAAACCCCCAAATCTGTAGACTTCATAAGGAATGGGAGTGTTGATGTTGCAGCCTAGTCCAAGCTTTGGCAATTCCATTCCTTCTTCTTCTCCTCTAGTGCTAGTGCTCTCGTAGCGACCAATCCTTACAGAGCAATCTGAGGCTCTAATACCACTTGTTGGACCGTTAGAGCGCTAGGGGGAGGGTGAATAGCGATTCTTTCATTTGCCTTCATGTCATGTTCTTGTCTACAAATCGTGTTGGCAGCGGAACACAACAAATATAAATGAAAACAAAACTATGAGACAACACACACATAATGCACATTTTTATGTGGTTCGGAACTAAGATTTCTACTCCATGGGCGAGCTAGTGATCTACCCTCACTATGCCTTCTCCTTCTCGGCAACACGCCGGAGGTGGAAAAACCTCTTACAAGATAAAGCGAACAAGAAACAACAAAAAAAAAATACAAATATACAATGAAAAACAAATACAAATAAAGAAAAATTTACAAAGGAATTCTTGAATACTTGATTGCTTTGGATGACTTTGGAAGGTCTGGAATGCAACAGTGATTCTCCTTCAAAGTCACCACAAAATCACTACTGAAGAACTTCTCCATATTCTCCTTTTATAAGCTTTGCACAAACCATTTCACCACCTTCAGTCGACTACTCATCACCCTCAGTCGACTGCCGCTGAACAAGAAACTAACAAAAACAAGAAACTTACGACCTTCGATATCCCTGAAAGGGTACTAAATGTTGGATTTTGGGGCTGGAAACAACTTGTTACAAGGGTAAACCCTCATAATAAATGTATATCTCTCAGATAGCTTCGATTTGGTAGGTATATCGTTATGTGAGTCCACTTGTGCGAAAAGTTATGGCTGTTTTACCGTCGGCTACTCCAAGAGAGAATATTTGCAAGCACACAACCAAAAGAAACGTACCAAGACTTCGTCTTGGATTAGTAGTGCGGGAGGAAAAAGTCCAAAAAAAATACGAATCAAAAAATACGAACAGAAAACCAAAACGTGCTAGATCGGTGGTTTTACCAAATCTTAGCGCCCCCGCTCTGATACCAATTATTGGATCGAGAAGCGTCGCTAGAGGGGGGGTGAATAGCGATCGTAAATTTTTTCGACGTTTCGTTCGAGTAGATAATTAAATGAGTAAGAGCAGCGGAAAATAAAGAGACACGTTTATTTTTACTTGGTTCACAACCCAGCGGTTGCTACTCCAAGGCCCTATCGGTCCTAGACCGCGTACGGAGGGCAAAGCACTATAACGTCTCCTCCTCGTTGGAGGTAGGAGACAACGATCACAAAACCGAATGTACGAGGATGAGGCAACAAGCCTACCTCACCTCGTTATGAATAAAAATAACGAATACAATATCAAAATATATTACTAGATGCTGCTGCCGACGAAGAAGATCTGAACTTGTTGTCGCGTTGGCGTTATGACGGTGTTGGAGCGTTGGCGTTGTAGGAGCACTTGATGAATAAACTTGATGATGTTTGGAGTTGGAATCCACCCCTCCTTTTATAGATTTTGCCCTCTGAATATGTCTCCTCTTTTTTCGGAACAGATCACGAAGTTGTAATAAATTTTATCGCAAGTGGTCGCGTCAAACCTTATCCGTTTTAACCTAGCGCGCAAAGGTCGATTGGCGCCATCATCATTGATGACTCCCATCGATCGAGATGAGCATCGATCGACTACCCAATGTCGGTGATCAAGCGCGGCTGACCACTTCCCTGCAGTAAGAGGTTAGCTCGGAAAATGATAAATGCGATGGTTTCTAACTGTCCGATCTTGACCTAGACCTTACACAGAAAGTCTTAGTCGGATCACCGCCTACGGTCATCCCCGTAAAGAGGACACGACCTTACAATCTCTCACTCATACGAGCTTTCCTCGATACTTACCTTGTAGCTCTTGCTTCCGGCCTTCCACTCGATTCCTTCGGCTCCCTCCGAAGTCACTCGAGTGTCGCCCGACCACCGCGACTTCCTCCGGGTGTCGCTAGCCTTCAGCTCCAACTTTAGTACTTTTCTGCACACTCGATTTAGCTCGTGAGATAACGATGTAAACTTAACTTTGTGTCTTTTCCATAATCAAAACACAGGTTCGATTATCTAGTGCCCCTGCACCAACAGAATGGACCCTGAGGGTGTGAGGCTAATGGAGATGGTTATCAAGTATGAAGGGATCATACTTGAGTTAAACCTCATGTTTGATGTTTAATAGTCGATTGGAGATTTTGCCCACCGATTGGTCCGATATCTTGACTCTACGTGGGATTCGATTTTCGATCGATGATCCATAGTCGACAGTGGTTTAGCATATCGATCCAAGAAAAGTCGACTCAAACTAGGTGCTCGACATTGTGTGGCTCGAGAAACAACCATGGTACTCAGCAGTCGACTACTGTTGGAGAGCAGTCGACTAACCACTGTGAGCTCGGGACTCAGACTAAGTGCTCGACACTTAGTGAACCGACAAATGAGCTAGGTGCTCGACAGTCGACTATTGTTAGAGAGCAGTCGACTGGCCCTGGTACTCGGGAAGTCTGAGGAGCTGCTCGGGTGATTGAAAAATAGTAGCTCCGATAAGTAGTCGACTGCTATGGTAGAGCAGTCGACTCGGGTACAGCAGAAAGAGGCGAGGAGCGAGGCATCGCTCAACCATCGCTGATCGTGGAGCAATCGACTATTATGTATCCTTTGAGCGATGATCCAGAGAAATGACAATGTCAGTAGACATTGGATTTGAGCGGCAGTCAACTGAGGGTGATGAGTAGTCGACTGAAGGCGGCGAAATGGTTTGTGCAAAGCTTATAAAAGGAGAATATGGAGGAGTTCTTCAGTAGTGATTTTGTGGTGACTTTGAAGGAGAATCACTGTTGCATTCCAGACCTTCCAAAGTCATCCAAAGCAATCAAGTATTCAAGAATTCCTATGTAAATTTTTCTTTATTTGTATTTGTTTTTCATTGTATATTTGTATTTTTTGTTGTTGTTTCTTGTACGCTTTATCTTGTAAGAGGTTTCTCCACCTCCGGCGTGTTGCCGAGAAGGAGAAGACATAGTGAGGGTAGATAACTAGCTCGCCCATGGAGTAGAAATCTTAGTTCCGAACCACATAAAAATGTGCATTATGTGTGTGTTGTCTTGTAGTTTTGTTTTCATTTATATTTGTTGTGTTCCGCTGCCAACACGATTTGTAGACAAGAACATGACATGAACGCAAATGAAAGAATCGCTATTCACCCTCCCCCCCTAGCGCTCTAACGGTCCAACAAGTGGTATCAGAGCCTCAGATTGCTCTGTAAGGATTGGTCGCTACGAGAGCACTAGCACTAGAGGAGAAGAAGAAGGAATGGAATTGCCAAAGCTTGGACTAGGCTGCGACATCAACACTCCTATTCCTTATGAAGTCTACAGATTTGGGGGTTTCAACAAATGAAAGGAGAGTATATAAACTTTCCTTATGATGAACATCGAAGATTGGTTCATCTTAGTGGAAGGGTTAGAACTCCCCATTGATAAGAAGGGAAGATTACTCAAAATCTAGAAATGAATCAAGGAGCAACGCTGAAAATTTAAGACCAAGATTAAGGTAACAAATTTTTTAACAAATTTAATACCTAATGATATTTTTTCAAGCTAAGGAATTATATGAATGTCAAGGAGTTGTGGAGCAAGTTGACAAAATTTCATGAGAAGCCTCAACCGGTCCAAGACGATAAGGATGAATCCAAGGAGGAGAAAGAAAGCTCATCCTCTCTAGAGCTTGAAGAATCGGAGGTTAAGAGGTGCTCAACATCCGAGGTAGAAGAAATAGAAGAGGCCTCCACTTCTAGAATTGATGGGGAGAAGATTAAGCCTTCAATGTGGGAGGAAGAGCAAGAGTAACCATCTACCTTCGGACAAAATGAAGAACAAATTCAAGGCTCTCCTCTAGGTAACTCAAAATGCAATTTTTAAAAATAAAAATCATATAATTTACTTTGAGTATAGGGAACAAGGGCACTACAAAAGTAAGTGTCCAAAAAGAGTCAAGAAGGCTCAATCGACACCAAAGGTGAAGGATGTTGGTGCAATCGGCCCAAGTCATGATTGACTAGGACTCGAGTTTGACTCGAGTGATGTTTTGATGTTCGACAAAAACATATGACAATGTAATTGTCATGGAAAAGTTCAAGCATGGGTCTTGACATGAAAAGTCTAACATGGGATGGCAAGGGAAAGTCCAAGCATGGGTCTTGGCATAAAAAGTCCAACATGGGTTGGCAAGGGAAAGTCCAAGCTTGAGTCTTGGCATTTTAGAAGTCCAAGGGTTTGATATTGGCGGCGTAAAGTCCAAGCGGGAGTCTTGGCAGCATAAATCCAATGGTTGACGGCGTAAAGTCCAAGTGGAGTCTGTTGGGGATTTGACGCCGCTAGAGGGGGGGTGAATAGCGTTGTGCCCGTAGGAAGATGGAATTCGTTCGTGATCGTGTCTACAATTTTGTTAGCACAGTGGAATATAGAAATGAAAGCAATAACGAAATACAACGATCACGAACACAAAGATAACACGAGATATAACGTGGTTCGGAACCGAAATGGTTCCTACTCCACGGATTGAGCTCTAACGAGCTCTAGCGATGCCAATGCAATCACTAATCAATAAACTCCTTCTCAACAACAAGTCGGAGGCGGAGAAACCTTGTACAAATGTTTACAACAATAAACGAAAGAAATACAAGCAAATACAAAGGAAATGTAAAGAAAACTTTACAAACTAGGGTTTTGAGCGCTTGTTTGTTGGTTGCTTGGATGAGCTTGAAGGACCCTGAAATGCACCTGCAAATCGCCTTCAAATCGCCTCACCAAAGCTCCCAAAAATCTGATGCCGCAATCTCCATGAACAGCTCCCTTTTATCCTGCGTCGGACTGGATTTTCGCCTATCAGTCGACTGCCATAAGTCCCCAGTCGACTGATGCCACTGTTGTCGTGAGACAACGGCTCAATCCACGTTGGACAAGTTCCAACGGGACTCTTGGCGCGATCGCAACATTGGCGATCACCGCGGTAGCGTCAATCATCGGCCCGATCTGGCTCACGGAGCATTCTTGCAATCTTTCATCGGTGAACTAGCGATCAGCTATCGACCCTTGGCGATCGGCAAGATGAGGTTTTAAACCCAAAGTATGGTGCCCCCATACTTGCTAGACCACCCTTAGCCTAGACCTAAGCCTTCTAGCCACCTCCATCAGCCTCACGCCTCTCGGATCCCTCCAAGTCATCCATGACTTGTTCATCCATCGCGCTAGCTTCCAGGTGCTTCCCTCGGCTATGTCATGCTCACGGTGGCTACACCGCCAAGGCACATTGGACTTACGCCGCCAAGACTCGCTTGGACTTTACGCCGCCAACCATTGGTCTTATCGCCAAGACTCGCTTGAACTTTCTGGCCAATATCAAACCCTTGGACTTCTCAAATGCCAAGACTCAAGCTTGGACTTTCCCTTGCCAACCCATGTTGGACTTTCCATGCCAAGACCATGCTTGGACTGTCCTTGCCAACCCATGTTGGACTTTTCATGCCAAGACCATGCTTGGACTTTCCTTGCCAACCCATGTTGGACTTTACATTGCCAAGACCCATGCTTGGACTTTTCATGTGCCAAGTGTCCCACTTGGACTTTTCATGCCAAGTACTCAAGACTTGGACTTTCCCATGACAATTACATTGTCATATGTTTTTGTCGAAACATCAAAACATCACTCGAGTCAAACTCGAGTCACAGTGTCGTGACTGGGCGATTACAACAATCTCCCCCTTTTTGATGTTTGACAAAAACCAAATGAGTTAGACCACTAACTCAAATCCCTTACCAATTATCCCAAATTGGTAAACACTCTCCAAATGTTCTCCCCCAAACATTCTCCCCCTTTTTGACTAACATCAAAAAGGTTATCTCTCCAAGGAGGTCAATGTCTCATGTCCTAATGAGATCTTACAATCTCCCCCTTTTTGACCTAAAAATATCTAGGATGTCTACCATCGTCCTAGTGATAAGTCCCATATCACTCAAAAGAGGCAATCCTATTCACTCTCCCAATTTCCAAATTGGGTATAAAAACCCATCAATTTTCCCAATTGATGATACTCTCCCAATAACTTCTCCTCTCCAAGGAGAAAAAAAACACATCCATCATCCCAAGATGGATAACTCCCCCTAAAATCTTGCTCCCCCTTGACCATTGCACCAACAATGTCCTTGGGAAGACCCTAAGCCAATAGAAACTCTAAACCATCAAAATTAAGGTTCTAAGTTCAACATAGAACTTTCACTCACCCTAAATTTGATACTTTGACCTAAAACATCTCCTAATCCATATCCAATGGATTTTCACCCTTTATAATGCTTTCTAAAGCATATCCTAGGGTTAGAAGTGATTAGGAACCTTTTCCATAGCTGAACACGGGCTAAACAAACCTTGTTAACCCGAAATCAGACTGGACACGGCGATCGACTCACGATAATCGATCATTGCCACACATCGATCGCCACCGAGCGATCGGTGATAAAAATCTCGATTTTCAGCTATCAGAAATAAATTTTGGAAATTCATAAATAATTATACGTAATTCGAAAAATCATGAAAATTCATACGTATAATACTTATGACACACACAATGGGTGAAAAATATTTGAAAATTAATTTACCCATAAAATAGTGAGTTTGATACAAAACTCAAAACCATTGAAGTTTTCAATGTTTTGGCCCTATTTTGTATCAACTCTATCAATGGTGATTGCTATCAAAAGATAGACTTCACCAAGGTTTTTCAAAATGATTTTAAAATGTTTTCACAACCTTATTTTGGATCATATTCCTTGGGCTCTATGTACATAACTTGTACACATGCTCTCCCAATGATCCACCAAGAAAATTAGATGAGTTTTGGTTCAACTAGATGCAAAAACTATGCACCTTGAACTCAACTCATATCCTAGCATCTCACATGTATCTAGGGTGTATAAATACACATACATGTCAATTGGATGTGAGATGTGGGTTTTGGTTCATTTAATCTAGGGTTTCATGCATTCTCTAAGGCAACCCTACTTGATTCCCTTATAAATGGGACTTCAAGTCATGTCATAGTCCTTAATTCAATTTCAACCAAATTGTCTTAAATGCATGAATGATTATGGCATTAGAAATGTTATAAATAAGCATATGCTCATAATCATGATGTCATGGCATAATATGAAATCTAAAAGCACATGACATTAAATCCTTAATCCTAAACATGTACATGACATATAGAATGATTAAAAATAAGCATGATGTCATGGCATGTTATATGGCAAACAAAGCATGGCATATAAAATATATAGGTATAGTAATACCTAAATTTTAATATTAATTGTCATTTGATATAATTAAGTATATTTTGTCATATTAACCTAAATTTTCCCAAGTGTGCCAAAAACCCAAAATGACACACTACGACCTCTAAACCTAAATTGTGCCAATTTGACCATTTTATCAAGCTTCTCAAATAATATTGGCACACCCTAAAATCTTTTAGGATGATAATTCAAATCTATTTCCAAGGTATCCATAACCTTGAAAATAACCTAAAGTGTCACCTTTGCTATGGTTGAGTTAACTACCCATCCATTTAAGGTTGGCACACCCTAACCCATCTAGCGTGAATCAATCACGCTCTTAGGAACCCAAAACCGATTTGAGCTCCTAGGGTTAATTAGGTATTCCTTAGGGATAACCTCCCTAGATACCTTCCTAATGACCCTCCTAGGCTTATTAGCCTTGGTCATTTGGGTCTTACCTAGGTTGACTCTAGGGGTAACTCCCCTTGCAACCTTCTTAGTGGCCACCCTAGGTTTCCTTGAAACCCTAGCCACTAGGCACACCCTTTGGTCAATTCTAGGGATGACTTCCCTATTGACCTTGGTCTTCCTAGACCTAGTTTGTGTTCCATAATCAAATGGAACACTATGGTAAGCCACCTTAGGCTTAGGTTTGTGACCCAAACCTTGCTTGCCCTTGGTTGACTTTTGACTCTTAGGTCCTAGGTGTTGACTTTGACTTTTGGACCTAGAAGTTTTACTAATTGACCCTTGCATTTGATTTTGCATAACCTTAAGGGTCTTTTCAAATTTTTCAAGCCTTGACCTTAAGACTTGATTTTCCTTTTCTAATTGCCCGATTTTAGAATTTTGATTTAAATCTTGGGCATTGGACTTCCTAGGCATATGCCTAGTCCATTTAGGGTTTAGACCTAGGTGCTCTTGCACCTTTCTAATTGTCTCCCTAGGTAAAAATTTTCTAGAGTTATTTGACCTAGGTTTGTCCTTAGATAAGTTGTTTTTAGGGACATTAGTCCCAAATTTCTCCCTATTATCTAAGTGAATATTTTTAGCTCCTAAACAAAAGTATTTATTTCTATTAGCATGCTTTTCATGTCAAATTGCTAGGGAATTGAAATTTCTAGCATGCTTTTGTCTATTAACTAAAGAAAGAGCATTATTAACTTGATATACCTTAGGGTTAGCCTTAGTAGCTCCCCCTACTTGTGATGCTCCTTTGCCCTTCTTCTTCCCCCTTGGGCATTGACTCGATAATGGCCCTGTCGGCATTTGAAGCAAATCACTTGCTCCTTGCTCTTTTTCATTGAGGCACCAGTCTCCTTGACTTTTGGCACGGGTGGAGTCTTCTTAACCCGTTTAGGACACTTACTCTTGTAGTGTCCTTTCTCCCTACACTCAAAGCATATAATATTCATTTTATTATTAATTGACATGCTTGAGTTACCTAGGGTGGTTGTGGTGGTCGGAGTAGATTCTTGAGCTTGCTCTTCCTCTCTACCGGATGTAGATGGTTCTTCTTGTTGCTCCGGTGTTGAGGTTCTCTCCTCCCCCTCAATCCTTGAGGTGGATTCTTCTTCCACTTCCTCCACCTCTTCCGATCCGGATGTTGATTCCCTATCAACCTCCGAATCCTCACTTCCTTGTGAGGATGATCTCTCATCTTCACCCTCCTTATCTTCTTGAATTGATGGTGAACTTTCTTGAGCTTGAGAGGGTGAGCACTCCTCTTCTTCTTCTTCTTCTTCTTGGACCGATGATGAGTTTTCATGGAGATTTGCCACTTGGCTCCATAACTCTTTAGCATCTACATAATTACCTAACATACACAAGATATTGTTAGGCATTAAATCAATTAAAAATTTTATCACCTTATCATTTTTCTCGGATGCTTGAACTTGCTCTTCGGTTCATCTTTTCTTCTTGAGGAATCCACCTCTTGGTCCTCTTGGATATTCAAATCCATCCATCAAAATGGACCATTCCTCAAAGTCTCTCATCATAATAAAATCCTCAATTCTTCCCTTCCAAGAATTGAATCCTTCTCGTCCGTATAAGGTGTAGGGCACTGGTGTGTTGATGTCCCAACCTAATTGATCTTGGACTTCCATCTTTTACCCTCTAGTGTCTTGCTCCCAGTTGTTAATCCGTTGAAGAGCCCCGGGCTCTGATACCAATTGTTGGAGATTTGACGCCGCTAGAGGGGGGGGTGAATAGCGTTGTGCCTGTAGGAAGATGGAATTCGTTCGCGATCGTGTCTACAATTTCGTTAGCACAGCGGAATATAGAAATGAAAGCAATAACGAAATACAACAATCACGAACACAAAGATAACACGAGATATAACGTGGTTCGGAACCGAAACGGTTCCTACTCCACGGATTGAGCTCTAACGAGCTCTAGCGATGCCAATGCAATCACTAATCAATAAACTCCTTCTCAACAACAAGTCGGAGGCGGAGAAACCTCATACAAATGTTTACAACAATAAACGAAAGAAATACAAGCAAATACAAAGGAAATGTAAAGAAAACTTTACAAACTAGGGTTTTGAGCGCTTGCTTGTTGGTTGCTTGGATGAGCTTGAAGGACCCTGAAATGCACCTGCAAATCGCCTTCAAATCGCCTCACCAAAGCTCCAAAAAATCTAATGCCGCAATCTCCATGAACAGCTCCCTTTTATCCTGCGTCGGGCTGGATTTCCGCCTATCAGTCGACTGCCATAAGTCCCGGTCGATCGATGCCATATGTCGTGAGACAACGACTCAATCCACGTTGGACAAGTTCCAACGGGACTCTTGGTAGCGATCGCCCGCCAGCGTAATCGATCGCCGATCGGCTACGGAGCATACGTGCTCGGTGAACTAGCGATCATTCAGCCCTTGGCGCGATCATTGCCGTAGACATTCGATTCGCTGCTCCAATGAGCAAGCGATCAGCCAAAGCAATTCGGCTCTTAAGCGGCGATGAACTCAAGTCGACTCACGGCGGTCAGGCCCATAATGCCAGTCGACTGCCAACCTCAAAGATGAGGTTTAAACCCAAAGTATGGTGCCCCCATACTTGCTAGACCACCCTTAGCCTAGACCTAAGCCTTCTAGCCACCTCCATCAGCCTCACGCCTCTCGGATCCCTCCAAGTCATCCATGACTTGTTCATCCATCGCGCTAGCTTCCAGGTTCTTCCCTCGGCTATGTCATGCTAACGGTGTCTACACCGCCAAGGCACATTGGACTTACGCCGCCAAGACTCCGCTTGGACTTTACGCCGCCAACCATTGGTCTTATGCTGCCAAGACTCCCGTTTGGACTTTACGCTGCCAATATTAAACCCCTTGGACTTCCCAAATGCCAAGACTCAAGCTTGGACTTTCCCTTGCCAACCCATGTTGGACTTTCCATGCCAAGACCATGCTTGGACTTTCCTTGCCAACCCATGTTGGACTTTTCATGCCAAGACCATGCTTGGACTTTCCTTGTCAACCCATGTTGGACTTTACATTGCCAAGACCCATGCTTGGACTTTTCATGTGCCAAGTGTCCCACTTGGACTTTTCATGCCAAGTACTCAAGACTTGGACTTTACCAAATCCCAAGTGTTCCACTTGGACTTTCCCATGACAATTACATTGTCATATGTTTTTGTCGAAACATAAAAACATCACTCGAGTCAAACTCGAGTCCTGGTCAATCGTGACCTGGGCCGATTGCACCAACAGAGTCTTGGCGGCATAAGTCCAATGTGCCTTGGCGGTGTAGACACCGTTAGCATGACATAGCCGATGGAAGCACCTGAAGGCTAGCGCGATGGATAAACAAGTCATGGATGACTTGGAGGGATCCAAGAGGCATGAGGCTGATGGAGGTGGCTAGAAGGCTTAGGTCTAGGCTAAGAGTGGTCTAGCAAGTATGGGGGAACCATACTTGGGCTAAAACCTCATGTTTGAGGTGTGCCCGATCGGCCCAGTGCCATGTGGATGGCCGACCGACCGAGTCAACTAGGGTTTGATCATGGGAAGTAGCCTAGCGTGATCGCCAGAGGTGGGCGGTGATGGCTCGATCGGCCGATCGGTGCTCGAGAAATCAGCCACAGAATGGAGTCGAGACTCGACTGGTCGAGTGAGGACTCCATCAGTCGACTGATGGGTATGATCAGTCGACTGATGGTAGATCCATTGGACTTATCCACCGTGGATCTAGCCGTTGTCTCACGACAACAGTGGCATCAATCGACTGATGGTCCCAATCAGTCGACTGATCGACTTTTTCTAGCACAGGTTGAAGCTTTATAAGGAGCTCGTGATGGAGGAAATTGGCATGGTTCTTTGAGGCGATTTGGGGCGAGTTGCTGCTGCAATTCAGGGTCTCCAAGTGCTACTCGATCAACCTAGCGATCAAGCATTCAAGAGCATTTGTAAAGTGTTTTTCTTTACTAGTCTTGCTTTGTATTTCATTGTATTTGCTTGTAGCTTTTGATTATTGTTGTAATCATCTTGTACGAGGTTTCTCCGCCTCTGGATTATTCCGAGAAGGAGTGTTTATTATAGTGGTGTGTGATTGGCATCGCTAGGGTTCGTACGAACCCGATCCGTGGAGTAGGAATCGTTCGGTTCTGAATCACGTTAAACAATTATGTTTGCGTGTTGTTAATTGTTTCGTTATTGCTTTCATTACTATTCCGTTGCGTACTAACGAAATTGTAGAGACGAACACGCGATCGACTTCCATCACGCGACGCTATTCACCCCCCCCCCTCTAGCGGCCTCAAATATCCTACATTTAGTATCTGAGCCCGGGTCTCTTCTACGGATTAAACGCCGGAAGCTAAAGAAGCTAGAGGGAAGACGATGGATCTTCAAGAAAGATGGGGCGATGACATAGCGACTCCACCCGCCTTTGACCTCGAAGATTTCGCGTATTGAAAAGGTAGGATGGAATATTTTCTAATGTCAAATATAGAAAATTGGTTTGCCATGATTATAGGTTTTGATGCTCTGAGAGGAGAGAACGGCGAAATTCTCAAAAAGAAGCAATGGACCGAGGAGCAACGGCAAAAATTCAAGACAACCGTTAAGGTAACAAAAATGTTAGTTAATTTGATACCTAACGACATTTTGTCTAGATTAGGAAGCTATAGGGATGCCAAGGAGTTGTGGAACAAGTTGGTCAAGTTCTACGACAATCCCGAATCGGTCCAAGAAGACTTGGAAGAGGAGGAGACCGAAGAGAAAGCTTCATCATCCTCACAAGAAAGTGAGGAGTCAACTTCCGGATCGGAAAAGGAAGTAGAAGAGGTGGGAGAAGCATCCACCTCCGTGATTGAGGGGGAGAGACCATCTACACCGGAGCAACCTCAAGAAGAACCTTCAACATCCGGTCAAGATGAGGAAGCTCAAAATTCAACTCCGGCTCCTACCACCACCCTAGGTAACTCAAACACTTTAATTTCAAATAAAATTCATATAATGTGCTTTGAGTGTAGAGAGTATGGGCATTACAAGAGCAAATGCCCAAAGAAGATTAGGAAAGCTCCACCGGCACCAAAAGACAAGGATGTCGGTTCCCCAACACCTAAAGGCAAGGAGCACATCATATGCTTCAAGTGCAATTCAAAAGGACATTATAGGAATCAATGTCCTAGGGGGAGCAAAAAGACTCAAAATAAAGCTTCACAAGTAGGGGGAGCCTCTAAGGCAAACCCTAAGGTATATTTTAGTAATGCTCCTTCTAAATTTAAAAGTCAAAAGCATGCTAAGAATTTTAATTCTCTTGAAATTTATGAAAAGCATGCTAATAGGAACAAGTACTTTTGCTTAGGAGCTAAGAATTTTCATTTTGAAAGTAAGGAGAAATTTGGGACTAATGTCCCTAAAAATAATTTATCTAAGAGCAAATCTAGGTCAAATGTCCCTAAAAATATTCTACCTAGGAAATCAATTGAGAAAATAGGGGATCATCTAGGTTTTAATCCAAAATGGACTAGGCATATGCCTAGAAAGGATAATGTCCAAGGACCAAATGAGAAATCAAAAATTGAGAAATTAGAGTTGAAAAATCAAGCCTTAAGGTCAAGGCTTGAAAAATTTGAGAAGACCCTTAGGAACATCCAAAATCAATTTCAAGGGTCCAAAAGTCAAAGTCAACACCTAGGACCTAAGAGTCAAAAGTCAACCAAGGGCAAGCAAGGTTTGGGTCACAAACCTAAGCCTAAGGTGGCTTACCATAGTGTTCCATTTGATTATGGAACACTAACTAGGTCTAGGAAGACCAAGGTCAATGGGGAAGTCATCCCTAGGGTTGACCAAAGGTTGTGCCTAGTGGCTAGGGTTTCTAGGAAACTTAGGGTGGCCACTAAGAAGGTTGCAAGGGGAGTTACCCCTAGAGTCAACCTAGGTAAGACCACAATGACCAAGGCTAACAAGCCTAGGAGGGTCATTAGGAAGGTATCTAGGAAGGTTATCCCTAACGAACACCTAATTAACCCTAGGAGCTCAAATAGGTTTTGGGTTCCTAAGAGCGTGATTGATTCACGCTAGATGGGGTTAGGGTGTGCCAACCTTGATTGGATGGGTAGTTAACTCAACCATGATAAAGGTGACACTTTAGGTTATTTTCAAGGTTAGGGTCACCTTGGAAATACATTTGAGTTTTAATCCTAAAAGATTTTAGGATGTGCCAATATTATTTGAGAAGTTTGATAAAATGATCAAATTGACACAATTTAGGTTTAGAGGTTGGTGTGCCATTTTGGATTTTTGGCACACTTGGGAGAAAAGTAGAAATATGGAAAAATATGATGAATTATATCAAATGGCAATTATTATTAAGATTTAGGTATTATTATTATACCTATATATTTTATATGTCATGCTTTGTTTGTCATATAACATGTCATGACATCATGCTTACTTTTATTCATTGTATATGTCATGTTTATGTTTTAGGATTAAGGTTTTAAATGTCATGTGTTTTTAGATTTTATCATATGTCATGACATCATGATCATTGATCATGCTTAATTATTGCTATCTTTATGCCATGATCATTTCATGCATTAAATTGATTAAAATTGAACTAAGAACAATGGCATGACTTGAAGTCCCATTTATAAGGGAATCAAGTAAGGTTGCCTAGGAAATGCATGAAATCCTAGATTAAATGAACCAAAACCCACATCTCACATCCAATTGACATGTATGTGTATTTATACACCCTAGATACATGTGAGATGCTAGGATATGAGTTAAGTTCAAGGTGCATAGTTTTTGCATCTAGTTGAACCCAAACTCATCTTAACTCAAAATGTGGATCATTAGGAAAGCTTGTGTACAAGTCATGTACATAGAGCCCAAGGAATATGTTCCAAAATAGGGTTTTGAAAACATTTTAAAATCATTTTGAAAAACCTTGGTGAAGTCTATCTTTTGATGGCAATCACCATTGATGAGATTGATACAAAGTGAGCTTAAACTTTAAAGTTTTTAGTCACTTTTGGATTTTATATCAATTTCGCTATTTTATGGGTAAAATATTTTTCAAACATTTTTCACCCATTGTATTGGTCATAAGTATTATACGTATCAAATTTCGTGATTTTTCGGTATACGTATAATTAGTTATGATTTTCCAAAACTCATTTCTGATAACTGAAAATCGAGATTTTTGATGTCGATCGGCCTTACAGGTGGCGATCGATGAGCGTGTCAGTCGACTAATTTCTGAATCACTCGACTGATAGCCTGATTTCGGGGTAACCAAGGTTGTTTAACCCGATTTCAGCTGTGGTTAAGGTCCCTAACCACTCCTAACCCTAGGATATGCCTTGGGAAGCATGATGAAGGGTGAAAATCCATTGGATATGGATTAGGAGAGGTGTTTAGGGTTTGTATCAATTTTAAGGTGTTGGAAAGTTCAATGTTGAATTTTTAACCTTAATTTTGATGGCTTAGAGTTCCTATTGGCTTAGGGACTTCCCAAGGACATTGTTGGTACAATGGTCAAGGGGGAGCAAGCCTTTAGGGGGAGGTATCCATCTTGGGATGATGGATGTATTTTTCTCCTTGAAGAGGAGAAGTTATTGGGAGAGTATCATCAATTGGGAAAATTGATAGGTTTTTGATACCCAATTTGGAAATTGGGAGAGTGAATAGGATTACCTCTCTTGAGTGATATGAGACTTATCACTAGGAAGATGATAGGCATCCTAGGTATTTTTAGACCAAGGGGGAGATTGTAAGATCTCATTGGGACATGAGACATTGACCTCCTTGGAGAGAAGACCTTTTTGATGTTAGTCAAAAAGGGGGAGAATGTTTGGGGGAGAACATTTGGAGAATGTTTAAGATTACCAATTTGGGATAATTGGTAAGAAATTTGAGTTAGTGTTCTAACTCAATGTTTTGTTTGGTTTTTGTCAAACATCAAAAAGGGGGAGATTGTTGGTGCAATCGACCCAGGTCACGATTGACCAGGACTCGAGTTTGACTCGAGTGATGTTTTGATGTTCGATAAAAACATATGACAATGTAATTGTCATGGGAAAGTCCAAGCATGGGTCTTGGCATGAAAAGTCCAACATGGGTTGGCAAGGAAAAGTCCAAGCATGGGTCTTGACATAAAAAGTCCAACATGGGTTGGCAAGGGAAAGTCCAAGCTTGATTCTTGGCATTTGAGAAGTTCAAGGGTTTGATATTGACGGCGTAAAGTCCAAGCGGGAGTCTTGGCAGCATAAGTCCAATGGTTGGCGGCGTAAAGTTCAAGCGGAGTCTTGGCGGCATAAGTCCAATATGCCTTGGCGGTGTAGACACCGTTAGCATGACTTAGCCGATGGAAGCACATGAAGGCTAGCGCGATGGATGAACAAGTCATGGATGACTTGGAGGGATCCGAGAGGCGTGAGGCTGATGGAGGTGGCTAGAAGGCTTAGGTCTAGGCTAAGAGTGGTCTAGCAAGTATGGGGGAACCATACTTGGGCTAAAATCTCATGTTTGAGGTGTGACAGTTGACTGGACCGAGTCAACTAGGGTTTGACTGCGGGAAGTGGCCTAGCAGTTGACTGCCAGAGGTGGGCAGTCGACTGATGGCTCGAGCAGTCAACTGATCGTGTGATCAGTCGATTGGTTCTCGAGAAATCGGCCACAGAATGGAGTCAAGACTCGACTGGTCGAGTGAGGACTCCATCAGTCGACTGATGGGTATGATCAGTCGACTGATGGTAGATCCGTTGGACTTATCCAGCGTGAATCTAGCCGTTGTCTCACGACAACAGTGGCATCAGTCGACTGATGGTCCCGATCAGTCGACTGATCGACTTTTTCTAGCACAGGTTGAAGCTTTATAAGGATCTCGTGATGGAGGAAATTGGCATGGTTCTTTGAGGCGATTTGGGGCAAGTTGCTGCTGCAATTCAGGGTCTCCAAGTGCTACTCGATCAACCTAGCGATCAAGCATTCAAGAGCATTTGTAAAGTATTTTTCTTTACTAGTCTTGCTTTGTATTTGCTTGTAGCTTTTGATTATTATTGTAATCATCTTGTACGAGGTTTCTCCACCTCCGGATTGTTCCGAGAAGGAGTGTTTATTATAGTGGTGTGTGATTAGCATCGCTCGGGTTCGTACGAACCCGATCCGTGGAGTAGGAACCGTTCGGTTCCGAACCACGTTAAACAATTGTGTTTGCGTGTTGTTAATTGTTTCGTTATTGCTTTCATTACTATTCTACTGCATACTAACGAAATTGTAGAGACGAACACGCGATCGACTTCCATCACGCGACGCTATTCACCCCCCCCCCCCTCTAGCGGCCTCAAATATCCTACAAAGGAGAAGAACAAGGAAGCCAGAGCCTCAATCCACAAGAGCAAGGAGCACATTGTGTACTTCAAGTGTCAACAAAGGGGTCATTATAGAAGTCAATGTCCTAGGAGGAGGAACTCTAGCAAGGATAAAGGAGGATCTTCACATATAGGGGGAGCTTCTAAAGTAAACCCTAAGGTATCATTGAATAATGCACCTTCCTTATTTCATAATGGAAAACATATTTTTAATTCACTTGCAATTTATCAGAAGAAGCATGCTAATAATAAATATTATTGCTTAGATGCTAAACATGATCATATGCTTAAGGACAATCCTAGAACTATCATTTCTGGACTCATTAACTCTAGGACTACCACACCTAAGGATAGGATGGTAGAGAATAAGAACCAAGGCATTAATCCTAAAAAGAGTAGGCATATGCCTAGAAGGAAGAAGAACGCCCAAAGAAAGATAAATAAAAATTCAAAAATTAGGAAATTAGAAAAGGAAAATCAAGGTTTAAACTTGAGAAAATAAAAAGGACCTTTAGGAAGATGGAAGATTCAATTAAAGGGTCAAATGTTCAAAATCTAGGTTTTATGAGGCAAGAGCTATTTAAGGGTAAGAAAAGTTTGGGCCACAAGCTTAAGTCCAAAGAGGTTATGTCAACCTACTACAATGTTCCATTTAATTATAGAATAAGCTCTAAGTCTAGGGAAACCACGATCACAAGGGAAGTCATCCCTAGTGTTGACCATGGTAAATGTCTAGTGTGTTGGAGGATCGTGGCCCGACTAGAAGGGGGTCGAATAGCCCAATTCGTGTTCGATGGACTTTGATCGTTCTTGCATGCTTGTCTCTATAATTCGTTAGTATGCGCAGTGGAAATACGAATACAAACATAAAAGAAATATACAAGCACACACAATACACGACGATATACATGGTTCGGAACCTTAGGGTTCTTACTCCACGAGGTGAGCTCAACGAGCTCGAGTGATGAACACACCACTACTAAAACTCCTTCTCGACAACAAGTTGGAGGTGAAAAAATCTCGTACAAGCAATTACAAAGTAATACAAAAATGTACAAGCTAATACAAAGACGAAATGAAATACGTAAAGAAAACTTTACAACAAATGACTTTGAACTCTTTCTTGTTGCTTGCTTTGGTTTGCTCTTGAATGTCTGGAATGCAGCAGCAATTTCCCTCCAAAATCTCCCAAAAAATCGCTGTGAAAATCCTCCCCAAGCTCCTCCTTTTATACTTGTCTCGAGCTGATTTCGCACCTAGCAGTCGACTGTAGTCATTGTGAGACAACGACTTAATCCACGTTGGCATGCATCCAACGGATACACTGACAATTGACTGTCAATTACCATCGATCAATCGCACCTCGTAGTGATCGATCATCGAAGGCTTGTGCTTATGACCAACACCGGCGATCGCCATCACCAATCGTCAAAGGTGGCGATCGACTACCAAGCATCGTAACGCAATGATCGAGCCGGTCAGCCACCAATCGGCGGGACATATCACTGATCATTTATCAGTAAAACCTCAAACATAAGTTGTTTGAGCATTCGACCATCAGGTAAAATCTCAAATAACATGTTTGAGCATTCGACACACCCTTAGCCTAGACCTAAGCCTTCTAGCCACCTCTACTAGCTTCGCGCCTATCGGATCCTTCCAAGTCATCCATGACTTATTCATCCATGCATTAGCCTCCAGGTGTTTCCTTCGGCTATTGTCATGCTCTCGGTGTCTATACAGCCAAGGTACATATGGACTTATGCTTTCAAGACTACAGCTTGGCCTTATGCTGCCAAATCACCCTTGGACTTCCTAAATGCCAAGTCCCCATAACTTATACTTTCACCGCCAAGGCTACACACTTGGACTTACGTGGCCAAGGCTACACACTTGAACTTCCCATTGTCAATGCCAACGCATGTTGGACTTTCATCGCCAAAGTTATACACTTGGACTTACGTGGCCAAGGCTACACACTTGGTCTTCCCTTGTCAACTCCATGTTGGACTTCCAATGTCAAGCCCCATGCTTGGACTTTCACCGTCAAGGCTGCACACTTGGACTTACGTGGCCAAGGCTACACACTTGGTCTTCCCATGACAATCACATGTCACATGTTTTGTCTAACATCAAAATACTGCTCGAGTCAAACTCGAGTCCGATCAATCGTGACCTAGGCCGATTGCACCAACATAGTGGCTAAGGTTTCAAAAAAGCCTAGGAAAGACACTAACAAGGTTACAAAGGAAGTTATCCCTAGGATTAACTTTAAAAAGACCACAATGACTAAGGCTTCTAAACCTAGCAGGGTCATTAGGAATGTACGTAGGAAGGTTATTCCTAGTGAGTACCTTATAAACCCAAAGAGCTCAAATATTTTTTGGGTTCCTAGAAGTGTGATTCCTTTATGATAGATAGGTTAGGGTGTGTTAACCTCAAATGGATGGATAGTTAACTTAACCATGATGAAGTTGACACTTTAGGACATTTTTAAGGTATTGTTATACTTTGAAAATGAAATTAGAATTATATTCCAAAAGAGTTTAGGATGTGTCAATGAATTTAATAGAAAACAAAATTGATTAAAAAGTGGCACAAATAGTTTAGAGTTAAAAGTATGCCAAATTTGGGATTATGTCACAATTGAGGGAAATTAGACATCATGACAAATTGGTATTAGTCTTAGCAAATGACAATTGAGCTTAAAACTTAAGTATTCTATACCTTTGTATTTTATATTTGTCATGTTGTATTTACCTTGTCATGTCATGGCATAATGCCTAATATGATCATTTTAAAATATCATGATAATACACAGTTTAATTATGTCATGTTTATACTTAGGATCATTTTTATGTCATGACATAATGCATCATTGGCACATGTTCATATTTATGCATGTCACTTATGTCATGATCATGTCATGCATTAAAAATAATAAAATTGAATTTAAGGACAAATAGCATGATTTGATATCCTATATAAAGGAATCAAATTGGGTATGCCTAAATAAAATGCATAAACCCCTTAGATTAGGGGAAAACATAAACTCACATCTCACAAAAGCTAGAAGGATGACTTGTGTGTGTTTTCATACACTCTAGATACATATGAGATGTTAGGACACGAGTTAAGTTCAATGTTTTTATATGGTGCATCAAGTGAACTAAAACTCATTCAATCATAAGGATGAATCATAAGGAAAGCTAGTATACAAGTCATGTGTACTTAGCTCATTGACCATGATTCAATATAAGATTTGAAATTATTCGAAAATCATTTTGAAAAACCTTTGTGAAGTCTATCTTTTGATAGGAATCACCATTAAGAAGATTGATACAAAGTTAGACAAACATTAAAGTTTTTAATGCTTTTGAAAATTGTATCATTCTTTGAATTTAAAAGTTATTTTTATAGAAAACTATTTTTTTCCAATAGTGTTTGGGATAAGTAATATGTATATAAAATTTCAAGATTTTTTAAAATTTATAGAATTACTTATGCATTTTTGAAATTCAGTCTGAAAAATTAAAAAATTTGTCGATTTCTAAAATTTCAGAAATCAATCGACTGGGCTAGCACTCAGTCGACTGTTGGGTCTGTTTTTGACTGATTTAGTTTGAATTAGCTATTAGACTTCAACTCCAAGTACCCTAACTACTTCTAACCCTAGGATATGCTTTAGAAAACATTGGAAGGATAAGAATGTCAATGAAACTGAATAGGAGAGTCATTTATGGTGAAAATTGAATTTTAAGGGAGTTAAAGTTCAAGTTTGAATCTTTATCCTTATTTTAAATGATTTAGAATTCCTATAGGCTTAGGAATTCTCCAAGGACATTGTTGGTGCAATGGTCTAAGGGGTGTTAGAAATGTTGACGTCGCTAGAGGGGGGTGAATAGCGTTTTCACTTCTTCGCCTAGAATTCGTTCGCGTTTATTCGATTTCTTGTCTATAATTGTTATTAGCGTAGCAGAATACAATACAAATAATAAATGATAACAACAATACAAGCACAACATGAAGATATAATGTGGTTCAGAACCTAGGGTTCTTACTCCATGGGTCAAGCTCAAGTGAGCCCTAGTGATGCACACCACCACTAAAACTTCTCATTCTTGACAACACATCGAAGGTAAAAAAACCTCATACAAGAATGTTACAACAATAAGAATAAATATAAGCAACTACAAATGAAATACAACAACAATGTAAAGAACACTTTACAAGAACTTGAATGTTTTGCTTGCTTGTTGGTTGCTTGGAGATGCCTTTGAAGACCATGCTGAAATCCTCCATTGCAGCTTCCTTTTAACCTCTACTCGGGCTGATTTCGCGCCTAACAGTCGACTGCCAAAAGGCACCAGTCGACTGCCCACGATGTCGTTGTCTCACAATGGCTCAATCCGCGCTGAAAAAACTCCAACATATACCGTAGCAGTCGACTGACCTTACCATCAGTCGACTGCTGCCCAGTAGTCGACTGGCCAGTTGACTACGGAAGCTTCTGTGCTTGTGTCCATCAACTCTAGTCGACTACTAAACCCTAGCAGTCGACTACTATGGATCAGTCGACTGCTAAACCCTAGCAGTTGACTACCAGAGCCACAAGTCAATAGTCGAGCCTCAGTCGACTCCCCGACCAGTCGACTAGGGCATGACCTCAATCGACTGCTTCGAGTCAACTAGGTTGCCGAGTGTTAAACATTTGGCCAGTTGACTAATCCATAACCTCAGTCGACTGATAAACCTCAAACATGAGGTTTAACTCAAGTATGCTCCCCATATACTTAATAGACTACCCTTAGCCTAGACCTAAACCTTCTAGCCACCTTCATTAGCCTCACGCCTATCGGATCCCTCCAAGTCCTCCATGACTTGTTCATCCATACGCTAGCCTTCAAGTGCTTCCATCGGCTATTGTCATACTAACTGGGTCTACTTTGCCAAGGTACATTTGGACTTATGCTGCCAAGACAAACGCTTAGATTTTACGTCGCCAAACATTTAACTTATGTCGCCAAGACTATAGCTTAAACTTTACACCGCCAATATCACACCCTTGGACTTCCCAATTGCTAAGTATCTATATGTGAACTTTCACTGTCAAAGTTCACTTGGACTTTACGCCGTCAAGACTACACACTTAGACTTATACCACAAAGATTATACCTTTGAAATTTCCTTGTCAAGTATCCATGACTTGGACTTTACCATTGTCAAGACCCATGCTTGGACTTCTCAATTTCCAAAACCATTTTTGGACTTCCCATGACAATCACATTGTCAATCATTTTGTCAAACATCAAAATACTACTCGAGTCAAAATCGAGTTAGGTAAATCATGACCTGGGCCGATTGCACCAACAGGGGGAGTAAGCCTTTAGGGGGAGTGTGTCCATCAAGGGATGATGTATACATTTTTGACCAAAGAGGAAGAAGTGAAAAATGCTCTTTATTTAATGATAAGGGTGTATCACTAGGGAGAATGAAGGCATGTACGATAATTTTGACACAAGGGAGAGAATAAAGGATCTCATTGGAAAATGAGAGACTTTAAGATGTGTGTCAAAGGGGGAGAGTTGGAAGGGGTTAAGTTAGACTCAAGATGCTTAGTGCATAAAGATGTCTTATATATCAAAATATACATAAAATCCCAAAATTCAAAATTTTAAATTCTAAAGTTGAGAACTCTTTGTTATGCTTGGGAATAAGAAGAGGTAAGTTGGGTCATGGATAAGTCCAACTTAAAGGTGTTATCAAACATCAAAAAGGAGGAGATTATTGGTGTAATCAATCTAGGTCACGATTAACCAGTACTAATTGTCTCTTTATCGATGATAAAAAAATTTTATTGAGTAACAAATAAAAAATTTAGGTTATCTTTTAATAATGGATTTTTTGTTTACTATAGAGAAGAAAGGAGACGATATTATAGATAAGTTTAGGTAAAAAAAATTATATAAGTTATAACTAATATTGATAAAGTCAATTATTAGTCCTTTTATGTTGAGTCCTCCGGCGATAATATTTCCATTTGTCTGCATTGAAATCCTGTCCAAAATAATACTGGTCAGAGGCCATTAATGCTTTGGTAATGCCCTTCTGATGTTTAAATCAGACGGGAGCAGAAAATGAAAGAAAAAGAATGTATGTTAAATTAGCAAAATTGCAATTATCTTTTACCGTTTACTTATCTTATTCTTTTATAATCTCTCTAACTCTCTACCATTATTGTATACATTTTTGACTACCTTAAACTCATCCATTCCCTTAATACGTAACCATATTTGTACATACCCCCTCATCTCGTGGCCACATCCGCAAACACTGTTTTAATATGTTTCCATATTCGCAATTGTCACACATCTTTATTATAACTCTCTCTCCTAGACAAGTATTCTTTAAGAGATATTAAGGGCAAAATTATATTAATCTCGACTTATAACCCTTCATTGTCTCACCTCTATTGTACTCCTGCCTCCTTAAAATCTTGACTCTCGAGCTTTCGACTCCTTGATATTTTGACTTTTGAGTTTATGTCCTACTGGACTCCTGATCTTTTAGGCCCTTGACTTCCTAGGCTCCCCTCTCCCCTATGATTCAACTCCTTAACTTGATCATTCAAGCCTCTCAACTTCTCAAATCCCTGACCACTCATGTCCCTCAATCCTCAAGGCTCCTATCTCCTTTGAAATCCTATCGATATCAAGTATTATTAATTTGTAAAATTTATCATTTTAATTTGATATTTTTTTAAAAAAAATAATCCCTTTTAATTTAGTATTTTAAAATTGATAAAAAAAATAATGAAATTTATAATAAAATTTGAAAAAAAATAATTAATATTTTTTTTATAAAATGGGTGGGGCTGGAATCCACCCTAACCCATGGATGATTCCGCCCAAGCCCTCGTGCGCGCAGGCCTCTCGCCCAATAACGTTGCGACATGGCCCCGAAACGAGGAAACCTCCATGCGCACATGCCTCCCGCCTGCGACGGCCAACGTGCACAACGTGTAGACCACCGTGCACGCAGCCCTCCGACTCACACATGCAGCAGCTCCGCTTGTGCACCCCTATCATCCTCGTGACAACACACGCATGCTTGTACCCCACTGTTACTGGAGGCACTACCACACAACGAGCCTCCCTGTTTGATCCTTGTTGTCAACACCAAGCACCGCCCCAGGCAGGAGTAGCCGTCTTGCGCCCACCTCGTCTTCCAATCCCCGATTTAGGGTACAGTTATTTCTCTAAACTAAAAAATTGATTTAGACTACTCAGCCTTTTATTTATCGGAGAATAAGCCGACCTACTTGATTTTTTTTTATTGGCGTCCGACCTACTTTATTTGATTCTTGATAAGGATGTATTTGATTCGAGATTATTATTGATAATCTTGACTATTCATCTAAGATTATCAATAAAAATCTTGTTTGGTTTAGGATTTGAACGATTACTAAGTTATGATGGATTCCCAATGCATCATGCTACATCAGCAAAAGGGTTATACATGGGAGAATTGAAAAGCCTTTAAGAAGCTTTTTTTTTTTATTCTTTTGGTTTGGATTTTTTTTTCAAAAATACCCTCTGATTTTTACTATTCAGGACAAAACTATCCTTATCAATTTATCAAATAACAATCTAGTCGATTGTTGGTCGGTCGCCGCCAGTCACCAGTCGGCCATCAGTCATCGTTGTCGCCGATCGACCACTGGTCGATCGTCGATCGTCGATCACCAATCATCGATCGTCAATTGACTGCCTCCGCTGACCACCCAGCATAATTATCGGCGATCGTTCGCTGCCAACTCATTGGAAGACAAGGTAATCGTCTTAATCGGCATAATCATAACCAAATATATTTCAGAGTAAACGAAATCTTATAATTGAATGAATAATATAGTAAAATATTAAATTATGTGATACTTTAAAACCTCCAAACAAACAAGTTTTAATTGCATTTCTTCGGATTGAAACAAATAATATTTGGTAATGTTTCATTCCCCATAACCTTGGCAATGTGATTACTAATCACATTGCCAAGGTTATATATTATAATTTGAACCAAACACATTCTAAGAGTGACCGCCCCTGTCCTATGGACCTTCGGTACACATTATCAATAGCTAAGCCGAGTAAAATCGAAACCCAAGTGGCCTCCATCAGCCACTAAAGGTAAATCGAGGAAGTGCTCGTAACTTTTTCATGGTTCGATCAGAACTCCATAATCACGTCATTTCTGAACGACAATCTAATGTCGAAGTCTTACTCCGAACAAACTCCTGGATCTCAGAGTCACCCGAATGAATTTTTTTTAAATTCGTCATCGAACAGTATCACAACAAAGGATCAAATTATATTCTCCTATAAAATACCTCTCTATTTTTGTCGCTGCACTGTGCCCCTAGGACAATCGGACCTACTTGATGTTACAATGGTACTTGATCGACAGGAACATACTAAAAAATTCAAGTGAATTTGTAGGACATAATAAGCATCCCAAACCAAATATTGAGAGTTAAAAGAGCCATATAATTATATATTATCTCAATCTAATTATATATTGTCAAAATCATTAACAATATTTATAAGCCCAAAGGAAACTTATATATATTAAAAGCAAATAAAATAAAAAAATAGATACAAAATATAAAATTACCGAATAATAAAATATCCTTATCATAATAAGTCTTCAATAAAATTTCTAATTTGAATCGATTATGTTCTTTAAATAAGATTGTTTTTTAATAATTCAT
Source organism: Wurfbainia villosa (assembly GCA_025175895.1). NCBI lineage: Eukaryota > Viridiplantae > Streptophyta > Magnoliopsida > Zingiberales > Zingiberaceae > Wurfbainia > Wurfbainia villosa. The sequence continues at coordinate 95,251,662 of CM046001.1, forward strand.
CAAAAACAATATTAACATCGATTGGGATATTTGTCTTCTTTATAATTCCAAACAATAATACTATATCTTTCCTATAATGTAAATATTTTTTACTTCTGAATTTCATAGTATGTTTACTAATAATTTTCACTTCCATCGATAAAATATGATGATTCTATTTTTTGTAAAAAAAAAACTTATATAAAATGTCCCAACAAACATCCAATGTCCTACAAAAAAAAATACAATCAAATTTGAAAAAATTCAATCAAATAGCTTTTATAAAACCACCTGTAACCTAAAAAATATTACGTACATTGTGTGAGGAATGAGATTCTCTTGCCCGATGTAATAGTAGAATAAAGCATGAGTGGAAAAACCAAATATATAATCAAAATGGGAGGCAAAACAAAACTTTACTAGAGGGAGCTTTGGCTGGAGGGAGATTAAGATTACGATTCACACAAATGAAGGCTTCAGATGTTGAAAGCAAGAGCTTTGATGGGAAGAATAGGATTTTAATTTTTCAAATCGTTGGAATGCTAGTGAGTGACAACGACCTTTGGCCGAGTAGTGCTAAGCTAAAGAAAGAAGAGAACGCTAAGCTAAAGAAAGAAGAGAACGGAGTTAGAAGCGAAGTAAGAGTTTTGGCTAGGCGACGAAGCAAGAGCTTTAGCTGGGAGGTGAGAGCTTTGGCTGGGCAACAAAGCAAGTGTGTTTGCCGGAAGATTAAATTGTCAAAATGCAATACGTGACAACGACCTTGGGCGACAATGGAAGAGCTTTGGCCGAGAAAATGGCATTTTAATTTTTCGAATTGACAAAAAGAAAATAAGTGACAACGACCTTTAGGAGGAATAGCACTATGCGAAAAGAAGAGAACGAAGAGAATAGTGAAGCATGAGCTTTGGTCAGACAACAATGCAGTAACTTAGATCGAGAGAATAAGGCTCTCGATTTTTTACCAAGAGTTTCAAAAAGCTCAAGAAATGGCATCGGGTAGAGAGACTTTATGCCCGCTAGTGGTTCAAAGTGATTCAGATGTCTTTTTTTTTACAACTTTTGATGAGTACGTGAGGTGTAATGAGGATGCGCTACCTTCTGAGAATTATGAAAGTTACCTCCACTAAACGAGTAATAATACTAAATGAGTAAGACCTGAAAAAAAAAAAAAAGAACTCAACTTACCCCATTTATATAAAAGAGATAAATCAGACTTTTTGACTCATTGACTAAAGAAAGTGAGAGATCAATTGAATCCAAAAAAAAAAAAATTTAATCTTTTTTCGAAATCAACCCATATTAATTTTACAAACATTACACTCCTAACTAACGCACTATCTGTGGAGACTACGAGTAATATCAAACTTACATGAGAGTTTCAATAACAATAATAAAATTTTATCCCACTAGATAAGATTAATTTTATAAATCCTTCTACGTCATTGAATTCTATCTCCTACTATATCATCATTTATATTTAAATAAATATTATCTTATTTTATTATTAATAATAAGTCTTTTTTTATCTTCCTCTCCCTCGTTTAATACATCATCTAACTGGAACATTTATTGAAAAATAAATACGCACCTTGATCAACACTTTAATCGGAAAAATGGCTCAAGGAATGTTTTGGCTCAACTAAGAACACAATCTCTACTCAAACACCACCACAACTTTAAATTAAGCCTTGCACAGCGCGCTGATAGATTTACTACAACTTTAGCTTAATAAAATTTAAGACCAAAAACTGCATACTTTCTTTAAATTAAGCCTTGCACAGCGCGCTGATAGATTTACTACAACTTTAGCTTAATAAAATTTAAGACCAAAAACTGCATACTTTCTAAGTTAGACATTTCCGAAAAACAAATACAATTGGTTAGCAATTCATCAATGTCTACAATTTTGTCAATGCAAAACAGCTATTTGGTCAATCAAGAGACCAAATGAGAATGTAACTTTGCATTATGATGTGGTTATACATGGGGAGCTTCGCAAAAGGTGTTACGATATGATAGTTTCCGAAAGTCGTGTTACAAAAAGATTATACAACAATTTGAAGCATAAATACCATAAAAACCAAAACATACAGTCCAATATGGTTGCAATTTCCCAAGTGATCATAATAAATTGCAGTAGTTAATATAAATTCTAGAGAAAAGTTGTGTCATTGTTTATTGAACCTTCTTTCATGGAAGAAAAATCTATGAAGGTTCACCCAATAACAATGAGATCAATATTCCTAAAGTTTTTCGAGAAGCTTGTTGTGAGTTAAAAAAGAACAAGCCCCTGGTTGTATATTTAGGCTAACAGCTGTTTTTTGTTCAAAACATTCCGATCAATATAATTCAAATTCATAATGAAAACTACAAAAAAAAAACCACAGACAAATAGACTCCTTCAAATTTATCACGCTGAGAAGTACGAACTCTACCTCAAAATTTAATTTTAATTTTGCGTTTAGATTCACAAGTTCATATAAACAGTAAAGATCAGGGGAGATCAGATAGAGCTAATACATTTTAGCCATCATATCGGCCATCAAACCAATAGGGAAACTAGATAATCCATCATCATCTCATCTCCAGTTCATAGACTATCACGCAAACCATTTTGAAATCAGAAAACCAAAGGCGATAAATGGGAAAACAAAAAACGTAAACCGGGCATCAGATCTCCAAGGTGATACGATAGGTAACATCACGAATACATGCTTCAGACGCAAATTACCCATTAAAATCAATGAATCATCATTCGCCCAGTTCACAAATACGTATATATAAGAGAATTGAATAGAATGAAAAAAAGAGAGAAAAAAATACCGAACATGAAAGAGGCGCAGAAGAATAGATCTATCAAAACCAAAGACTCACATCTCCCATTTCAAGTTGTTCATCGATCAATGAGAAAAACAAAAAGAACAAAAACACACAATATAGAGAAAACAAAAAGCGCAAGTTACAGAGTTGGCCTGTGAGTGCCTTACGGCTTCCGGCGGCTTGCCGACCTTGATCTCCCATGACTGTTGGAGCGCCAGATGCGATGCCCAATATATAGAGAGGGTAGAAATTAGGGTTATGAGTTCCGTCGATTTGAGACAATCTGACCCGTCCGTCAGGGTAACGCGTATATTACATGGCTGCCAGTGTAAACCTTTTTTAAAAAAGAAAAGAAATTTTCCACTTTGTCGCTATTTATTATTTATATAAAAGTAATTTTAAAGTTTTGATATTATCCTTGGGCAAAGGATAATATCGAAATATAGTTTAATGGTGTCACAAGCCGCACGTGAGCCTTGGGCCGAGTGTGATATCGCCCAATAAGCTCATTTTATTTACGAGTCAAGCCCAAACTCAACATGGAAAAATTAGAACATATCAGTTTTTTTTTTTTTTTGATAATTAAAGTGTTGATCCAATTAATTTCAAAGATAGATGATTTTTTTTCTTTGATTCACCTAACAAATAAATTCGAAGTATAATTTACACAGAAGTCGACTTCTAAAATATTCATCTCATTTAGAATTCAAATCTTGAATTTTTTTTATTATTCCTTTGAATGTTTAACCACTCCACTACACAATAAGGATATTACTTATCAATCTTTGTTAGTTGGATTTCATTAAAATAGTAAAAATCTAATAAATTTTAATTTATTAAATATCATTTTAAATTTTTAATATTTAAACTAATTATTATAAAATTATAATTAACATTTTTAGGTCGCCTTGTAGGTCGCAAGTACGAATTCACTAATAAACTAAATAAAACATAATACAAATACACCTCACCCAAGTTCTAATAGTCCTGTAAGTCCCTCTCTATAAATATTTGTTTTAAATTTGAACCCTAACATTAATCACTTTTAATCAAAAACATTTAATAACTCTAAACAACTTGGATATATTCATGCCAAATTGACTTCATTACAACTATATTGATTCTCTAAGTTTGTCAAAGCTCTCCCACACTCACTTATTGCGTATCTTGGTTGAATAGAACCTTAGCCTAATCCACTTGATAACTCAAAATTGATTATTAGATAGTAGATACTAACAACTATACCATTAATCGATTAGTTCTAATTACGTCTCCACGAAGATGGCGTGGTGATTAAGATACGGTGGTGCTTGCAGAAGTGGCGTAGGTCGATTCCGGAGGAGGTCTAAAGTTTTTTCTTGGATTCAGATGACCCTCACGTGTCTTGGCCACCACGTCAAAGTTCATAGAATCCTCATTGATTTATCTCCCTTACAATGACCATGAGACAGGTCAATGGGGATTGCTAGGTTGACAATTTCAACCTTTACAGATTAGTTCTAATTGCCTATTGAAACCTTTAGTCAACTAAAAAATTACATAGTCCATTTTTACTCAAATATAATTATTTTATACCTAGATCTTAATTCTCGTCCAAATAAATTACATTTCAATCAATTACTAATCCTTGGCTAGTCAATTGGAACAACTTAGACCGTCCTTTTGACTCCTCTAACACTATTAGAAGGTCTAGAACTTAATCAATTAACAAATATGACTAAAAAAAATATCTCAAGGTTGAGGGCTTTAACAACTAACTCTCGTATTAGCTTATTATCTACATAATAATAACATCATTTTAATTTGCATGTCTAGAAACAAATCTAAAATTGCATTGTGTGTGATAATAATATAGGTTTTGCACATCTTTGGGTCTTCATATTCTTGATTTAGGCTTCTAACCCTTGAGTTGTATGAAGATCACCATAATCCATGTTTCTCACCCTTAGTCCATCAATTCCTCTTGAGCTCCAAGTTCATTCAATCTTGACCTCTAGTGAGTTCACAAACTTCATGAGCAATAAATTCAACACACAATTTAGGCCTTCATGAGCAACCTCATGAGCCTAAATTTAAAGGAGTAATTCTCTAAAAAAATAGCCACTTTTTATATTTGATAATCCATTTATGCAAGGTCAATAAAAAGCATAAACATGCATCAAGGTAATCAAAAACTCAAATTTTTTCTCAAATCTTCACCTCACCCTCCATTTTGACCAAAATGCCCTCAATATAAGCTATCTTTGAAGTGACTCTTTGTATTTGGATATTGAAGATTTATTAACTTAATCATCAATATTTCTCCCTCCTTGTGGCACATAGAAAAATTACAATGTGATAGATAAAAATATACATATATGATCACAATAACGTAACTTAAACATAATGATTACATAATTAACTTAAACACTTAATCAATTTATATGTACATGTGGTTCATTTTATCATCAAATATTTGCATATTTTCTTGTTCAAAAGATGTAAACACGAAAGACATATAAACAACTAGGAAAATATGCCAATAATTATGCTAAACAAGTAGGATCAAAAAAGTATGTGCAATGTTGAAAATGTAAATAGAAATAAAAGATGAATGGAATGGGCTCCCATTTATATGGGAGTTTAGTCCCATTAGGAATTTTGTGAGGTACAAATTCACGGTCTAAATTGTATTGAACTTAAGTGATTCGTATGCGAATATGATTTATGTACGTCTAATGTTAGACCAATTGAGATAAAATTTATCCAAATGAATCAACCTATATTGGATCTGTAATTGTCTAGACAGAAACAATCGACTGTTGACGATCGATGATTGACATTTCAAGTCGTGTAAGTAAAAGACAGTAAGTGACTTTTCATTCAACTATTCAATACAATCGAAGATCAAAACTCTATATAAGGAGAAGACAACACAGGCAAAACTCCGTCCACACTTATTCTCCCATTTTCCTTTAAATCAAGCGATTTGCTTGGTACCTCTTTCGTGATAGTGTTTGAGTATATGTTCAGTTAGCTATGACCAATCTGTGCTCAGTTGTGATTATGATTTTGTCATTGTTTCATGAGAAATAGATATCCAATACAATCTTGAAGCATCGCCGGAGAAGATGAGAATTTATTTTAAAGAGATTGTTTTTAAACAAGATTCGATAATGCTCACTCCTCTTCAACTCGACAGTCAAGTAGTTCCGGTGTAAAATCTCAGTCGATAATAGGGCAGATCACTTGGAAAATGAATGAGACATTGAAGGGAGTTGAGTAGGATGATTCTTGGCTCACTCAGTAGTTTCAACGCACTCTGATAATCGATCGATACCACCAGTCAAGCATTCAACGCTCATCTTCGACACTTGGTAGTCAAGTGATTCACTCAGTTCGTCAACATGATGCCAAAGGCAATCGATTGGTCCAGGCATTCAACACCCGACCTCTTAGCAGACAGCTCAGTCAAATTCTTGTCATACTATTTCTCTTCTAGAGGGGAGATCTGTTGCAATGACTTCGGGCAGTTCGCTAAGCGTCGTTGGAAATACTCAGACTCGGACTCAGACTCGATCGAGGAGCACTCGGTAGAGTCGACGGCAAAGTCGAAGGCAGAGTGGATGGAGCAGAGTGGATGACAGAGTGGATGGAGCAGAGTGGACGGAGCAGAGAAGTTCTCGATTGTTCCGCAACACCACTCGGTGTCGAAGCCTGTGGTTTCCACGGTGTCCTTAAAATAGATTTGTCTCCTCTTTTATACTTTTGAGGGCGATGGACGACTGTTTCTCAGGATACAACGACGAAACCGAGGAGCGATCAAGCACAGATCGTTTCCGACGAACTGGTTGAACACAAGAAAACTATCACCGACGAATAAGCAGAGGGAAAAAGAGGAGAGTTTTTTCATATCTCAAACGCAACGGATTAACAAAAGGTTGGATCCACTTGGGCAAATCATGTCTTGACCGGTCGTACATTCGACGCACACAGGTCGCTCTCGCACATGAGTCGTCTTACAGTAGTGCAGTCCGAGTCCTGGATTCGCACCCTCTGCACATCCACGCGTGAGAAAGAGTTTTTTCCCTTGCATATGTTCACAACTACAATGCTTATGATACATTATAAACTAATCAAGTTGTCTCTCAACTTCCAATGTGGAACTAAACTCTTCCACATGAAAATTTTTTCATCTTTCCATTTCCTTATTTCCATTCACATTTCTAATAATTATCATTCCATTCGAACTTGAACCGCTTGCGCTCTCAGGCATTTGGGCCGCTCGAACATGCATCCTTCTCGCCTTACTCAGACTCAAGCAGTCATCTATGTGGTCAGAAACTCTGCTTGATTTAGCCATCCCACAGTGCTAAGGCTCATTGTAGCGACCTCTCCAATGCGTTAGGTCATCTTAATAATAAATCTCATTTAATTTTAACAAATTTTAATCCACACTACTCTATAACTCCAGTAGCAATCTTAAATTATTAAAATTATCTAACACAATCGTGCGATCAAATTGCACCTTGCTACTAAAGTTTAAAGTATCAATATCATATATCCATACATCAACAATGTGCCCAAATTCAAATATTACACATTTTAAGTGTTCGAAATAATCAATCATGTTATTATTAAATTCTACAAATATATGTAGTCATATAAGTTTGAAATTTAACTCAGTTGGTAAGTATATAGGAGTGAATCGTAAAGATCTAAGATTCGATCTTCCATCTCTTGCTCATGTATTTCTCAATATGGATTCTTAATTTATCTACCGTGAAACAATTATAGAAGAACCGTTAATATTTGTCTAAGAAATACTTAACACTTCACGTTGGTCTAGCATTATGATTTTTGATTGGAAACTTGTTTTGCTTGACTACACTTTTATAAGTTATAAAAACTTACAATTTTAAAAATTTATTAAATAATATATTTTAAAAGAATATATCAAACATATTTTTCAATTGACTAGTCACCAAGTTACTTGCCCCCGTCCATCAATTGAACATGAGCAAAATAGGGCCATTGGAATAATTATCAAAATTTTGAGAAACAAATTTGAATTAAAAAGGAAGCTCCTGCAATTTACCAAGAATGATTTATTTTATGCAAAAAAATTCACATGACCTTTGTTAAATACATGAAATTGAAATATACTTTGCAGAATAATAAATTGTATACTCAGATGTAAAATAAATCCAAAAGCTTTGTGATCTCTAATCGCTCGCAGTCGGGATAAAAATAACGAAATTTAATTCGAACTTTCACCACATCGTTATAATGCCACAATCCTAAAACATGATGATGGTGATCTCTTGTTCTCAACAAGAGATTGTGAGAATTCTTGAAGGTGAACTTCCCTTCTCACCTACACAGATTGCAAGTCTTGCTTGCACGCACACTTGTTAATCTCTTCTCATGCACAATCCTCACTGAAGCACTTGCCTCTACTCAATCTCTCTCGAAGAAAAAAAAAGTTTCATCATCCTATACAAAGTATTTATTAGGAAGAGAGTGTGAGGTTCATAAACATGAGATAATATGATCAACCACTATCCCATGATCCCACTAGACATGCCCCTACGTGACTATTATTCAACATCTCCCACTTGCATACGAGGGCATATATTTTTCGTTATCAAATCACACCCCATGCAATCAATCACATCCCCCCCTACGGGTTTCCATAAAGGGTTGGACATCATGGGATTTGTGAGTACATCTGCAAATAAAAAATAACTCAATGCACCTATTAGAATGATTGAGTAGACATCATTGTATCATAAGCCTCAGATCCAAAACTAATTACATCCAACAAGCTTCTTTTCTCATTGAAAGTAATCCCCATATTTTGCTTGATTTTATATTCATTAATATATTTAATCCCCATATTGATAAATATAAAAGACTAATCAGCGAATATTTAATAATGATGTATTGTCAATTTGTCTTCTTTTTTCCAAATACGAATCTATTAATCTTAATTTAGTTGTTTTCCTAGACCTGTCCCTTATACCATAATTTATCTTCCGGACCATCGGTAAATAGACTAAAGTAGCAAACACTGAATCAGGACATTAATAAACGATCGAAAGTAATAAGGGCATAAGAAATCCCACCAAGAGGATTTCGGGTATCACATAGTGGGACTCGAGAATATTCATTTACTATCTCAAGTAATATAACTCTCACTTTCCTTAGTCACACGTGATATGAAATATATGTCATAGTGTTGATCCCCTATTTCTCATAAGAGCATATGTCAGATTTCTCTAACATTATACAGGTATGAGACACAGTCTACACATAAGACTCTGCCCATAGATCTCATAGAGAGTATCTTTCAAAGACAATATCACAAATCGCAGATGATATCTGAAATTTCGATATATATATATATATATATATATATATTATGTCCCATAAAGGAGTCTCTCGAGATAGGTTTGGTGAAGGGGGTCAGCCACCATATTGTGTGTACTTGACAGTCACTTCATTCTTCTCAATGATGTCTCTTACAAAATGATATCTGGTATCAATTTGTTTGATTTTACTATGAAATTTAAGGTCTCAAGTGTAAGCGATAACGGTCTAATTATCACAATAAATCATTACTAGTCTCCCACTATTCACTACAATCCCTAAGTCATCCAATAATCTTCGTAGTCAATTACTCTCCATAAATGCTACTGAGCATGCCATGAAATCAACCTCCATCGTAAATAGAGCAATACAGATTTGCCTCTTATTGCTCTAAGAGATGACCTTGCCATTGAGTAAGAACGCGAAATCTGATGTTGATTTATGTTTATCCATATAGCCTCCCCAATCGGTATATGAATATCCTACAAGTCGCAAACCACCTCATCCATGACATAGAGATAAGTTTACAGTTCCTTTAAGATATCGAAAAATCTTTTTCACTACTCTCCAGTGATCCCTTCCAGGATTTGCTTGATATCTATATACCAAACCGATTGCATAACATATGTTCAGTCGTGTATATATCATTGCATACATCAGACTTCCAACTTCACTTACGTATTGCTACGTAACATCGTCATTGACTAGCGAGACCCTGCGATCGGATCGGCAATGGCGTACGTTGGGCAACAGTAGCTGTGAAGTATTTGTGGGATTATAATTACTCATCACAAGTGCTCGAGAATTTTCTTAATATATGTCTCTTGTGAAAGAGCCAAAAATCTTCTCTAGCGACCCCTCTGGATATGTACCCAGCTTCACCCATGTCATGTCGAAAGTGGATGATAACCATGTTTTAATGGTTATTAAATACTCAATATTATTTCCAACCAATAATATGTCGTCCACATATAACGATTGAATCACTAACGAGTTATTTGATCTAATAAGATAGGCACAATGATCCTTCTCAACCATTATAAAATCATAAGATATCACCTCCTCGTGAAATCTTAAGTACCACCACTTGGACGATTGTTTTAGGCCATATATCGAGTTTCGAAATCAACCAACCTTATCTTCTTGACCTACTAGAACAAACCCTGGAGGTTGTTCCATTCAAATATCCTCATCCAAACTTTTATTAAAGAAAACAGTCTTCACATCCATTTGATGTAACTCTAGATCTAAACTCATGATAATTGATAAAAGTAAATGGATCAATGTAAACTTTGTAGAAACGTTGATGACCGCTAGAGGGGGGAGGGTAAATAGCGTGTTTATTGCTTGATGGAATTTGTTTGCGTTTGATCATCTACACTCTTGTTAGCACAGCGGAATAATAATGACAAATACAAATAACAAGATACACAATCATAACACACAAATATAACGTGGTTCGGAACCTCAAGGTTCCTACTCCACGGGTTGGGCTCGAATGAGCCCTAGTGATGCCAAACACCATTAATAATCAAAACACTCCTTCTCGACAACAAGTGAGAGGCAGAGAAACCTCTTACAACGATTACAAAAGTAATATAAGATGTGAACAAGCAAATACAACTGAAATACATAAAAACACATAAAGAAAACTTTACAAAATGCTTTTGGATGCTTGCTTGTTGATCGCTTGAACCGAGCTTGAAGACCCTAATTTGCACCAACAAATAGCCTCAAAATCGCCCAAGTATTCGCTTAAAGAACCATGGTGAAAACCTCCACGAGATGCTCCTTTTATGCCTACATCAGACTGATTTCGCACCTGGCAGTCGACTGCCATAAGACCCCAGTCGACTGCCAATAATATCGTTGTGAGACAACGACTTAATCCACATTGGTATTCAAGATAATGGTTACATTGACAGTCGACTGCCTAGGGTCATAGTCAACTGACCAGTCGGCTACCGAGCATTCTGCTCTCTTAACCTCGACCAACAGTCAATTGCCCTCCATGGTAGTCGACTGACATCACGATCATGTCAATCTTGCGATCATTGCTGCACCATTTTCTGCATCGAACACCGATCGACTCGGCGATTCGGTGGCCATAATCTCAATCGACTGCCAAGGGTCAACTCGGTTGTCAAGTGTCAAAATACTTGACCAATCGACTGGTCCAAAACCCCAGTCAACTGATAACCTCAACCATGAGGTTTAACCCTAAGTATGATGTCCTCATAATTGCTAGACCACATTTAGCCTAGACCTAAGCCTTTTAGCCACCTCCATTAGCCTCACGTCTATCGGATCCCTCCAAGTCATCCATGACTTGTTCATCCATATGCTAGCCTTCTGGTGCTTCCATCGACTATTGTCATGCTAAACTGGTCTACACCGCCAAGGCACATTGGGCATACGATACCAAGACTACTGCTTGGATTTTTGATGTGAGCAAAACATATAGGGTTAGGAGTAATTTTCGCTCACATCTCGCTGCATTTTATAGTTGTTTCATGCATATTGTACTTGTTTTGCATGCATTTCTTATTTTCTAGTTCGGAGATCTGTTCTTTGTACTTTTGTGTGCAGAACAACATTCTACGGGAAAAATGACACACTTTTGGAGCAAAAGAAAGACATTTGGTAGTTGGAATAGAAGGACACACGACCTGACCTTGTGGATCACACGCCCGCCCCAAGATCACGAACCAGCGCCACACACGGCCTGGCCGTGTGAATCCACATGGTCATGTGGCACTGGTACAATTTTGACGCGATTAGTTTTTTTTCGAGTTTCAAGAAGATCCAGCCTCATGTCTATATAAGGAAAGCTATGCCCAAACCTTAGGGCGGGGGCCCGACAGTCGGGACGGCACATCGACGCCCTAAAAAGCTTCGGGAACTCGCAACGGGGAGGAAGGAGACCGCTCGAGGACCAAATTCTGTGCTTCAATGTCGGGGAGAAGAACCAAAGTGCATTGGAATTTTCTTTCCTTATATAATTTACATTGTATCTATGAATTCAATTATGCTTTGTGTTTTTCTTCTCATATTTATGGAGTAGATTCTCCAATTCTAGGATTATGTAGTAGCTTGTGTGCGTAGAACATGTTATTTTAAATATATGTCTATTCTTGATTTCACATTTGCAATTGGTGATTGTTTAGATCGATAGCTATTTGTTTTGGTCTTCTATTTACTGTGCGTAGCCGATATAATGAGTGACAACCCTCGTATCAAAGATTTTGGAGAATTAAGAAGGAACCTAGGGGTTGGCCTCATCTCCGATGACCGTTGATGGAAGGATGTGATAGAGTCGGAAACAGGACACATTCTGAATTGTCACAGGGATTGATCCGACATCCTTGTACCGCCTATCCTGTCCTAAAGCTAGGGGTCGACCTGGTATGGTAGAGGTAGTTTCTGATAGATGCGAAGGTTCATCGGAGAAGTGTATGATGCCCCTTCCACAGGACCATAGTTAGACATCTAGATAATACCCAATTGATAACGTGTTATGCGAAACACAAGCGAAACCAAAATCCTAGAATTCCCTCAGAAGACTCGTAGCAACCCTTCTCTTCCTCCGTGTGACATCGTACTAGAGTTATGACCGCCGACAAACCTCATAAGCACAACCCTTAACATTAAACTCCGAACAATAACATCCACTGAACAATCGGTACTCGAATCTTAGTCCCTGTGGAATCGATAATCTTTTTATTACTTGACGACATCCATGAACTTGCGGGCGTTGAGCGCGAGCGCACTCTTCGAGTCCTCGATGATTCCCGTCACGAGATTTGAGGATGCATTCGCGTGCATCAAGTTTTTGGCACTGTTGCCGGGGACTGTTGATTCGATATCGAATCGAAAGTGGATAGTCTAGATCAGACCTAGTTTAGATTTATTTTTCCTAGTCTTTATTATTTTTCAATTTAATTTAGTAATAATTTAGATTTTAGTTTTTCTCTAGCTTTAGTAATTTCTAGCAATTTATTTTTCTAGTCTCTTGCTGTGACACTGTTGTTCCTTTCATTATTCATATTTTCTTATAGATAAACATGCATGCTTCTTCTCATGATTATGGTTAATTTAATGCTATGAGCTTTGGTAGCATTTATTGTGAGCATTGTGGTGAAACATGACATACTATTAATGATTGTTCGAATATATTTGAACCTTCGCAATTTGAACAAGAAGATGTCACCTATGATTACAACTAGTGGGCACGAGATGATTCTTATTCATATAGTTATGACCCTGGCTACTTGAACCCTCAATATTGTTTCCCGAGTGAGAACAAGAGCTATGAATCACTATGTGAATTTTATCCAAAACCAAGTCCCCACTTAGAAGCCTTGCTAGATAATTTTACTAGGGAATGAAAGGAGCATAGTCGATAATTCGTGGAGTCTATGCAATGAAATCTAGCAGAAGAAGAAACCAAAAGACTAGAAGGTGGCTTTGATGACTGGATTACACCTAATATGGCGAAGACTCACTTTGAGCGAATGGATGAGGAAGACGTAGATGACATAAGAAGTAAAGAAGGACAATCCATGCAATCACTACTTGAAGAAGAACTTGAGGATTATATAATTGATACTTTAATCGAGGAGTGCATTGCTTCAATTAAAATACCTCCTAACCTTAAGGACCCAGAAGAGCCCATCTTAACCCTCATCGAAACTTTAGTTGCCAATAATGAAGCCCTTATAGTGATTGGTAATGATAAAATTTCATTTGACATAATAGAATATACTAATCAATCTGGTGGTGAGGATATTTGTGGAGAGTTACATTATTTATAACATATGAACAAAATGGGATATTATGATCAAACTCCGGATAATTCTGTGAAGATAAGCATGTTCAATCTTGAACCAAGGAAGGTATCTAGTAAATGTCTTACCCCTCTACGAGCAAGATTTAAGAGATGTGGTGATGAGGGACCACAAGGGAAGAGGGATAAAGAGAGTAAGTATCTTGCCTCTCCACGAGCTAGATTTAAGAGATGTGGTGATGAGGGACCACAAGGGAGGAGGCGTAAAGTGAACAAATATCTTGCTCTCCCACGAGCAAGATTCAAACACATCAAGAAGGGGAGAAAGAAAAATCTCCTTGGGCCACTAGAGCCAAAATGAGCCATAGGAGTACGGTCGAGCTAAAGACCTTAAACAAGCGCTTCTTGGGAGACAATCCAAGTTAAATTTTATATGTTTTTAATCTTTCTGCATTCATGTGTATAGTTTAGACTTTAATTTTTATCAATTAGCATCTTTGAAAGTAGTTTAGGGTCGGAAAGAACTTGCTAGGTAGAAACAAAAATCATTTTGAGCCTACACGGCAGGGCGTGTGGGAGAATTCGAACCATTGCGCACCATGGGAGAGAAATGAGGGGGACACAGGCCGACCATGTGAATCCACACGGTCGTTCCCCACCTTCCAGCAGCACACATGACCAGGCCGTGTGTTTACACATGGTCGTGTAGCGCAAGGGATAAAAGGGTCACACTGTGTGTTTATTTTTTATAGGTATAGGAGCCCACCTAGGCCACGGAGAGAGCCTACATCTGCACCACCTTCTTTTCGTACTTTTGAGCAGGATGCAGGTACATCCGTCTTCGATTTCTCCGAGTTTCGATCGCACCTCGATGACATATATGTCGAACAGTAAACGCAGAGGCAGTGATGGGAGGAGCAGAGCGCCTATAAACAGGTAGAGTTTCATGGCTTACGGGAGAATTTCTAGCGGGTCGAGGAGTTCTACAACGAGACCCGTATTTATTTCTAGGAGGAGGCTGCCCGTCGCCAGGAGGAGGTCATACATCGCCAGGAGGTTCGGTAGCACATGAGTGCCCAGCAAGCACAGTGGGCTTGGGAGGAGGAGCACCGAGCAGCCACTACATCCACCAGCTCTCAGATCGACCACATGTACATGTGTCATCAACGGTTGAGCATCAGATTTACCCAGGAGCTCGACATGCCGAAGCTACCAGACTTTGCACCTCAGCCACCCTATTAGAGGTATAACTTCATACAAGTCTGGGGGAGGGGGATGACCCTAAGTTTTTATTTATTTTGTTTCTAGCAGTAGTTTCTTTCTTGATACTTGCATGCTTAGTTTTAGTTTGCATACATTTGTTCATGCATAAAGTGTTTAGTTTCTTTCAGCACTTAGTTTTTGCTATATTTAAGCTTCCTCAGTAGTATTTTTAAGATCTCCTTGTAAATTGTTTCCATATGTAGCCTAACTTTATTTATCTCATGGTATTTTATTTTATATGCTCTGATAAATATTCTAAACTTGCACTGGTTAGTTTTTATTTCTACACTTACACTTGATGAATATTCTGAAAGAAAGAATCTAGTACATATGTAGTTATGATTCATCCCAGTAGTCTAGTATTTTGGAATCCATAGGTGACTCTAGGTTTAGCACTTTAGTTAATGGAGATACTCGGATTGTGTAAGTCCATTCAGAAAAATCAAAACCTCTATGAGCAGGAGAAGAACAAAAGTATATTTTTGTTCTTGAAAAAAAAAATAGTTGTCTTGGGTGGAAATGACTAGGTGCCCCTTTGAGACCGAGTTAGGTTACTAGGGAAACACCTACCAATTTCTCTTAATACCGAGCACGCCTTTGAGACTTTATGCTAGATCTAGGGAACTACCCTCGCTTAGGGCAGACCAGTGCCTAAAAGTCGGAGACCTTAGGAAAGCTATAAGATGACGACTTAACTTACTTTGGAATGAGTATCCCTTAAGAAGATTCGCTTAGCACATGCACGAGAAGATAACTTAGTGAATTTTTAGAATATATTTATTTTGCCTTGATTGAAAATACCACTTGATAAATCTAGTTAGCATGCTAATTATGGAACAATATTTTTAAAATTTCATGGCATTGAGGTTTGCTTGAGGACAAGCAAAGATCTAAGTCTGGGGGAATTGATGTGAGCAAAACATATAGTATTTTAGGAGTAGTTTTCGCTCACATCTCGCTGCATTTTATACTTGTTTCATACATATCATACTTTGTTTTGCATGCATTTTCTATTTTATAGTTCGGAGATTTGTTCTTTGTACTTTTGTGTGTAGGACAACATTCTATGGGAAAAATGACGCACTTTTGGAGCAAAAGACATTTGGCAGCTGGGACAAAAGGACACACAACCTAGCCCTGTGGATCCACACGCCCGACCCCAGATCACGAACCAACGCCACACACGGCTTGACCATGTGAATCAACACGACCGTGTGGTGCTAGGATGATTTTGACGCGATTAGGTTTTTTCGGGTTTCGGGAAGATCCAGCCTCATGTCTATATAAGGAAAGCTACGCCCAAACCCTAGGGCAGGGGCCCGATGGCCGGGATGACACACTGACGCCCTAAAAAGCATCGGGAACTCGCAATGGAGAGGAAGGAGGCTGCTCGAGGACCAAATTCTGCACTTCAACGCCGGAGAGAAGAACCAAAGTTCATTGTAATTCGCTTTCCTTACATAATTTGCATTGTATCTATGAATTCAATTATGTTTTGTTTTTCTCTTCTCATATTTATGTTAGTAATATATGAGAGATGTCCTAAGGCAATCGCCTTATGTATGAACCATTTATATGATAAATGAAGATTCACTATTTGAGTATACATGTTTTATGTATTTGATTGGATCTTAAACTCATTTACTGAATGTCCTCGATACGATTCACAGCATGAGAGAATTTGTGATTGGATCACAACTAGTGAGTATCTCTACATGTGTAATTATGATGTATCGGAATTATCCCTAGTCGATGAATTGATGGATTTGGACACCATCAATTCTGTCAAGACTAGCACGAGGTATACTCCTTGGTGTATCCAAGCAGCTGATTCTCACTGGCTGGAGACATTGTGATGTTTGGAGTTAATCGTGGATGCTAGTTATGGTAACTAGTTCATTGGAGTGACCAGCCGTAAGACTTCATATGGTTCTCTGCATATATAGATATGTCAATGAAGTTCTTACTGTGGCTTAAGTGCGATGTTCCTTAGACTTGCGGTATTCAAGTCATCTTGATCATGGAGACTTATGCTTTGACATCTTAAGCAAACATCTCTAAGGAGATGTGGACCCGGGATGATTGGGTATAAGTCGAAGTGATCGAAGGTGTTTGAATAGCCTATAAAGGATTCACCACTCCTTGCGACGAGATGTATACCCATGGACTCTCGTCGGATTGTTACTAAAGTCTTTGGCCAAAGCATTACATGTTTAGAGTAAGGTACTCTTCGATACATGTGGAGTAACTAGAATCCGTAGGACGAGGAAATGATACTTGGGCTAGGTGTGACGTAGTCACTAGTGGGGTGACACTATAGACCATGTCGAACCAAGTGGGTATAAGATGAGTGAAGGGAATGGGGCACGATTCATCATTCTTGAAGGGTTTCAGAAATAGTTCTGGATCAATCGTTGATCTTTTCGGTTAATTGGGGATCATGATGTACTACTAGGTGCCACTCATGATCGTTCTATAATTAATGGTTAATTATAGACGACCAACATAAACCGAGAACCTATTTGGTCACACGCACAACGAGCGTAATCCAAAGGATTTAAACCGAGCTTGAGAATGGGATTCTCAGACCGAGAGAAACTAGGTTTGGTTGGACCAAACATAAAGCGAGCATGAAATCGTTTCAGTCGCAATGGAAGTGTGGATGGGCCGAGTCTTATGAAGACGTAATGGATGAACCAAAATGGTTTGGTTCTAATCCAATGGAGGAGAATAAACCAAAGGGTTTGGTTTATTTTAAACGAATGAACCAAAAGTTGGTTCGGTTCGTTTTAACTTAAAATAAACCATCATGGTTTGGTTTATTTTAACTTATCTTAATGGAGCGGGTTAACGGGCCTAATGGTTATGATCCAATAACCATTAAGAGAATTAGTTCTCTATAAAAGAGGGCTTAAGGGATAATTAAGCCCTAATCCACAACCCTAAGTTGCCGCCCACCTCTCCTTGGAGAAATTCGGAGCTAACTCTCCTCCTCCTTGCCGCCGCCCACCTTGAGGCTCCAACCGCGCCCGTAAGGCTGCTTCTTCCCTCGCCCCGAGCTACGCGTTAGTGCTCCGGTGATCTCCTTCAAGTTTGGCATCAAGGTGAGCTCTATCTCCCTTGTTTTGGCCGGCGCCTACTCCTCCACCAAGCTGTCCAGTTTTCTGGACAGCTTCTTCTCCTCTCGTCGGAGCGTCGTTTGGACGACGGTTAGAGCTCCGACAGCGGCTAACTTACCGGGGATTCGATCTCCGGTAATCCTCTGAGGTGGAGGACGAAGGATTCGTCAATTGGTTGACGAATACCTCTCCGGAGAAGCGAGTTTTGAGAACTCGTATTAGGATCCGAATTTGGATTCGGATCGTGATCATCTCTCGATCACGTCGTCTTCAACACGAGGCTGGTAACCCGTACGAAGACGAAGCTCGTGGCTTAGCGAAGTCATCCCGAGGAACTCGGCGTGGATACGGATAGAGACGATTCTAGCGAGGATCGTTCCGGTTGATACCGTTCCCGCTACACGTCATACGAAAGGTATAACGTAGATAAATTTTCTTTTATTGCAAATTTAAATTTATGGTTATGTCTACACTTGTTGTAATATGCATGCGTGTGTTGTGTGTGTTGTAATAAATGTAGATTTATTATTTTTATTGCTTCCGCTGTGTTCATGTTTACGAAACGTGATCGAACACACACGCCGCGGTGCCGAAAACCCAACAGTGGTATCAGAGCCCAGGTTGTGTTTCGACATAATCGTAAAAATGGTTTTGCGATAGTCATAATGTATTTCTGTAAATTTTCTAATTTTGGAAATTTAGAAGTATTTATGGAAATTTTTCAATTTTGGAAAGTCTAGAAGTATTTATGGAAATCTTCCACTTTTGGAAAGTTGGAAGTATTTATGAAAATTGATATTTTCCATAAATAAAATATTTGATTAGATTCTGGAAATTTATTTCCTAATTTAATCATGATTTGATTTGGGAAATCAAATCTTAAAATATTTTATTTCCATAAGTAGTTTTAATGATTTAGGAAATTGGTTTCCTAAATAGATTTTCCTTAATCAAATAATTCCATAAATAAAATATGTGATTAGATTTGGAAATTTGTTTCCTAATTTAATTATGATTTGATTTGGAGAATCAAATCTTAAACATATTTTATTTCCATAAATAGTTATGACATATAAGGAAATTATATACATGACATAATTGTATGCCATGTAATTGCATTAGATGCATAACATTATGCCATGCGTGTCGTGACATGTAGATGTATGCCATGTATGTCATGCCATGTAGATAATAGTTATTTGCATGCAAAGAGGATGAGACATAAAAACCCTTAAACAATATTAAAGCCTACACCTTCCATTAATATGGTTAGAACCAGAGTTCCGTTTCTTGTTTGGGTTGTTGGACTCTCTCCAAGCCCGGCTCGAACCCGAACATGTTCAAACCATGGAATAGTTTAATACTAATATGGTAAGAGTCAGAGGTCAATTGTTAGCTTTGGTTGTTGGACTCTCTCCAAGCTGGGCTAATTGGTTGAATGCGCTCTAACCATATTAAAACTATTTCCCGATTAATGGGTTGGCTTTAACCTGGAGCATCGGCTTGTTGGACTCTCTCCAAGGTCTATGTAAAGGGAGGTGAAGTTGGGTGCTATGCATATGATGCATACTTGTTAATGTGTTAACAACCCGATGTATGTGTGAACATTCAATTAGTTGATAGCACATTGTGATAGTTGCATATACGTGATATGCAATCGATATAGTTGATACCTACCGTCGTAGTTATGAATGGCTTGTTGGACTCTCTCCAAGGTTGTTCATAACTATGATGGATATCAGCCCATTCGGAGATGGACCTACGATCTCCCGAAG
This sequence comes from Wurfbainia villosa, assembly GCA_025175895.1. Classification (NCBI taxonomy): domain Eukaryota; kingdom Viridiplantae; phylum Streptophyta; class Magnoliopsida; order Zingiberales; family Zingiberaceae; genus Wurfbainia; species Wurfbainia villosa. The sequence goes on from CM046001.1 coordinate 95,271,758, forward strand.
TGATTTTGGGGTTTTTGAAATTCAAAAAAAAAATGAATGGGATTTATAAATGTATATTGATGTATTTTTAAAAATCATTTTCTCATATATGCTCGTTTTGTATTTCTAAGATTGATCATGATGTCTTTGAATTTGCGTTCCATTTTGGATTCGAATAAATTGACTAGGCCGAGCTTCTTGGACTGGCTTAGAAGCTTGAGAATTGTTCTCAAGGTTGAAAAGCTTGCAAATGTCCTCGAAGTGCCTCTTCCCGCCCGTCCTAGTGACGATGCAACTCTGGACCAATTGTTGGCCTATCAGAAACATGTGAGTGATTCTGAACAAATGAGTTGCATCATGCTAGCCGCGATGGAACCCAAGCTACGAAAGAAGCATGAGCATATGGATGCTCATATCGTAGTCCTTCATCTTTGTGAGTTGGTTGATGAGCAAGTGAGATTCGAAAGGTTCGAAGTCTCAAAGCTCCTCTTCACCTCTGAGATGCTAGAAGGTTCATCTGTGGTACTGCTCAATATGCTGAAGACTGTGGAGTCTTCTGAGAAGCATGAGCAGGGGACGGTGCTGTTAGTTGATTCATCGAAGAAAGGTTCTAAGAGGAAGTCAAAGGAACAGCAGAAGGGAAAGAAGAGAAGGGCTAAGAAGGTAGAACTAGCACAAAAGGAAACTTGCCATCATTATGGCAAGGAGAGCCATTTGCGAAGAAAGTGCAAGATTTATCTTGAGTCCGTGAAGAAGAATAAGGCATCGGATGCCCCATCTTCTTCAGATATCTTCGTTATTGATTGTCATTCTATTTCCTCAAACACTTGGGTATTGGATACTGGGTGTGGCTCACATATATGTAATGACATACATGGGCTAAGGAATAGAAGAAGACTCGTCAAGGGAGAGTCAAATTTATGTGTTGGGAATGGAGCAAAGGTTGCTGCACTCGCCATCGGAACGTATTTGTTGAAACTCCCTGCAAGACTTGTCTTAGAACTGGACAATTGCTTTTATGTTCCTTCGTTGATAAAGAACATAATTTCTATTTCTTGCTTAAATAGAAATGGTTTCCATTTGACGTTTAGTAACAATTATTGTTATATAACTTTGAATGGAGTTCTTTATGGGACTGAAACTTTAAGCAATGGTATTTATACGTTGGACGTATCCAGTGACATTTTCAATATCGAAGTGAGCAACAAGCATGCTCGAAAGGATAATCAAATAGACTCCTACATGTGGCATTGTCGTCTTGGCCATGTAAGTAAGAAATGCATGTCCGAATTACACCGATGTGGAATTCTGGAATCGTTTGAATTGAATTCATACGATACATGCGAATCATGCTTAAAAGGCAAGATGACTAAGTTACCTTTTACAGGAAAAGGTGAACGAGTGGGAGAGTTACTAGGTCTAATACATACTGATGTATGTGGACCTATGTCAACTCAAGCATTAGGAGGCTATAGCTACTTCATTTCCTTCACCGATGATCACTCACGGTTTGGGTATATGTTCTTGATGAAACACAAGTCTGAAGCCTTTGAAAGGTTCAAAGAGTTCAGAAATGAAGTAGAGAAACAACATGACAAGTGTATTAAAATACTTCGATCGGATCGAGGTGGTGAATACTTGAGTCAGGAGTTTCTTGATTACCTAAGAGACAATGGTATATTATCTCAATGGACTCTGCCATATACACCACAGCATAATGGTGTATCTGAGAGGCGTAACCAGACCTTGTTGGACATGGTCAGGCCAATGATGAATCATGCGACTCTTCCCAAGTCCTTTTGGGGCTATGCACTTCAGACAGCTGTTTACTTGTTAAACAGAATGCCTACCAAGGTAGTCTCAACTACTCCATATGAGATATGGAATGGTAAGAAACCTCATGTATCTTACTTAAAGATATGGGGTTGTCCTGCTTATGTGAAGCGGACTGTATCAGACAAATTGGATGCTAAGTCTGATAAATGTCTATTTGTTGGATACCCTAAGGAAACAAGGGGTTACTAATTCTATCATCCTGTGGAACAAAAGGTGTTTGTTTCAAGGCATGCTGTGTTTCTAGAGAAAGAGTTTCTCTTGCAAGAAAACAGTGGGAGTGTCATCGAGCTTGAGGAGGCTCGAGAGACTCAAATAGACATTAATGAGATACCTGGTGAAGCACAACAGCCGACAACTCATAGTGATGAGCAATCGACTGGACCTATTGTAACACCATATCTTCATAGATCTGGTAGAACACGCAATATTCCTGAGAGATATGGATTTATCGTAAGTGAATCGAACGACGTGTTACTCATTGATGATGAGGAGCCTACCAGTTATGAAGAAGTGCTGACAAGTTCAGAAAGGGATAAGTGGCTTGGTGCCATGAAGTCGGAAATGAATTCCATGTATGAAAACCAAGTTTGGAACTTGGTTGACCCACCTGAAGGGATAAAGCCTATAGGGTGCAAGTGGATTTTCAAGAAGAAAACTGACATGGATGGTAATGTGATTACCTATAAGGCTAGATTGGTGGCAAAAGGATATCGTCAAAAACAAGGTGTTGATTATGACGAAACCTATTCGCCTGTAGCTATGCTTAAATCCATTCGGATGCTCCTGGCCATAGCGGCTCATTATGATTATGAGATATGGCAGATGGATGTGAAAACAGCTTTCCTTAATGGAAACCTGCTCGAGGACGTGTATATGATACAACCTGAGGGTTTCACATCGATTGATAAAACCAAGGTATACAAATTGCGACGGTCCATTTATGGATTGAAGCAAGCATCCAGGAGCTGGAATATCCGTTTTGATGAGACAATCAAAAAGTTTGATTTCTCACAAAATCCAGACGACCTTGTGTGTACAAGAAGGTTAGTGGGAGTGCAGTCGTGTTCCTAGTATTGTATGTCGATGACATATTACTTATAGGAACAATGTGTCAATCTTACAGTCAGTTAAGGTTTGGTTATCTAAGACATTCTCCATGAAAGACCTGGGAGAAGCAACCTACATCCTCGGGATTAAGATCTATAGAGATAGATCGAAACGGTTGCTTGGTCTTTCACAGTCTACATATATTGACCGAGTGCTAAAAGGGTTTAGCATGTCGGAATCCAAGAAAGGTTTTCGACCCATCAGGCATGGGATACACCTTTTGAAGTCTCTGTGTCCGCTCACAGAAGACGAGAGGATTTGCATGAGTAAGATTCCCTATGTATCCGCAATAGGATCTATCATGTATGCTATGTTATGTACGAGGCCGGATGTATCGTATGCTCTGAGTGTCACGAGCACATACCAATTTGATCCAGGAATGGATCATTGGGTGGCTGTTAAGACGATCCTTAAGTACTTAAGAAGAACTAAGGATGTGTTCCTAATATATGGAGAAGGGTATATGGTGATACGTGGGTATACGGATGCCAGCTCCAGACAGACAAGGATGATTCCATGTCTCGGTCTGGGTATGTATTCACCTAGAATGGAGGCACAATAAGTTGGAAAGGTTCCAAGCTTGACACTATATCGGATTCTGCCACTAAGGCAAAATACATTGCAGCTTTGAAAGCAGCAAAGGAAGCGGTTTGGATCAAAAGTTCATCTCTGAACTTGATGTGGTCTCATCAATGATCCAAACATGTACTTCGCCGCTATCATATTATCAGAGAGATCATCAGTAGGAACGAAATACAAATCGAGAAAATTCCCACTGAAAGGAACTTAGCGGATCCTTTGACTAAGGCATTGCCTCAAAGTAAGTTTGAGGGTCATGTTAGAGCTTATGGTATTGGATACCGTAGCGATTGACATTAGGCCAAGTGGGAGTCTGTTAGTAATATATGAGAGATGTCCTAAGGCAATCGCCTTATGTATGAACCATTTATATGATAAATGAAGATTCACTATTTGAGTATACATGTTTTATGTATTTGATTGGATCTTAAACTCATTTACTGAATGTCCTCGATACGATTCACAGCATGAGAGAATTTGTGATTGGATCACAACTAGTGAGTATCTCTACATGTGTAATTGTGATGTATCGGAATTATCCCTAGTCGATGAATTGATGGATTTGGACACCATCAATTCTATCAAGACTAGCATGAGGTATACTCCTTGGTGTATCCAAGCAGCTGATTCTCACTGGCTGGAGACATTGTGATGTTCGGAGTTAATCGTGGATGCTAGTTATGGTAACTAGTTCATTGGAGTGACCAGCCGTAAGACTTCATATGGTTCTCTGCATATATAGATATGTCAATGAAGTTCTTACTGTGGCTTAAGTGCGATGTTCCTTAGACTTGCGGTATTCAAGTCATCTTGATCATGGAGACTTATGCTTTGACATCTTAAGCAAACATCTCTAAGGAGATGTGGACCCGGGATGATTGGGTATAAGTCGAAGTGATCGAAGGTTTTTGAATAGCCTATAAAGGATTCACCACTCCTTGCGAGGAGATGTATACCCATGGCCTCTCGTCGGATTGTTACTAAAGTCTTTGGCCAAAGCATTACATGTTTAGAGTAAGGTACTCTTCGATACATGTGGAGTAACTAGAATCCGTAGGACGAGGAAATGATACTTGGGCTAGGTGTGACGTAGTCAGCCTAGTGGGGACTGACACAATAGACCATGTCCTAAACCAAGTGGGTATAAGATGAGTGAACGGAATGGGGCACGAATCATTCGAGCTGCTGAAGGGTTTCAGAAATAGTTCTGGATCAACCGTTGATCTTTTCGGTTAATTGGGGATCATGATGTACTACTAGGTGCCACTCATGATAGTTCTATAATTAATGGTTAATTATAGACGACCAACATAAACCGAGAACCTATTTGGTCACACGCACAACGAGCGTAATCCAAAGGATTTAAAACGAGCTTGAGAATGAGATTCTCAGACCGAGAGAAACTAGGTTTGGTTGGACCAAACATAAAGCGAGCATGAAATTGTTTGATGCAATGGAAGTGTGGATGGGCGAGTCTTATGAAGGCGTCATGGATGAACCAAAATGGTTTGGTTCTAATCAATGGAGGAGAATAAACCAAAGGGTTTAGTTTATTTTAAACGAATGAACCAAAAGTTGGTTCGGTTCGTTTTAACTTAAAATAAACCATCATGGTTTGGTTTATTTTAACTTATCTTAATGGAGCGGGTTAACGGGCCTAATGGTTATGATCCAATAACCATTAAGAGACTTAGTTCTCTATAAAAGAGGGCTTAAGGGATAATGGTTCTAACTACAACCCTAAGTTGTCGCCACCTCTCCTGGAGAAATTGAGCTAATCCTCCTCCTCCTTGCCGCCGCCCACCTTGAGGCTCCAACCGGCGTCCAGAAGGCTGCTTCCTTCCCCCTCGCCGGCGTCGAGCTGCTGCCGGTTAGTGCTCCGGTGATCTCCTTCAAGTTTGGCATCAAGGTGAGCTCTATCTCCCTTGTTTTGGCCGGCGCCTACTCCTCCACCAAGCTGTCCAGTTTTCTGGACAGCTTCTTCTCCTCTCGTCGGAGCGTCGTTTGGACGACGGTTAGAGCTCCGACAGCGGCTAACTTATCGGGGATTCGATCTCCGGTAATCCTCTGAGGTGGAGGACGAAGGATTCGTCAATTGGTTGACGAATACCTCTCCGGAGAAGCGAGTTTTGAGAACTCGTATTAGGATCCGAATTTGGATTCGGATCGTGATCATCTCTCGATCACGTCGTCTTCAACACGAGGCTGGTAACCCGTACGAAGACGAAGCTCGTGGCTTAGCGAAGTCATCCCGAGGAACTCGGCGTGGATACGGATAGAGACGATTCTAGCGAGGATCGTTCCGGTTGATGCCGTTCCCACTACACGTCATACGAAAGGTATAACGTAGATAAATTTCCTTTTATTGCAAATTTAAATTTACGGTTATGTCTACACTTGTTGTAATATGCATGCGTGTGTTGTGTGTGTTGTAATAAATGTAGATTTATTATTTTTATTGCTTCCGCTGTGTTCATGTTTACAAAACGTGATCGAACACACACACGCCGCGGTGCCGGAAACCCAACAATTTATGGAGTAGATTCTCCAATTCTAGGATTAGGGAGTAGTTTGTGTGCGTAGAATATTCTATTTCAAATATATGTCTGTTCTTGATTTCATATTTACAATTGGTGATTGTTTAGATCGATAGCTATTTGTTTTGGTCTTCTATTTACTGTGCATAGCCGATACGAGGGGTGACATCCCTCGTATCAAATATTTAGGAGAATTAAGGAGGAACCTAGGGGTTGACCTCATCTCCGGTAACCGTGGATAGAAGGGTGTGATAGAGTTGAAAACGGGACACGTTCTGACTCATCTCAAGGATTGATTTAACATCCTCGTACCGCCTATCCCGTCCTAAAGCCAGGGGTTGACTTGGTATGGTAGAGGTAGTTCCTGATAGAAGATAAGGCTCATCGAGGAAGTGTATGATGCCCCTTCCACAGGACCATAGTTAGACGTCTAGATAATACCCAATTTATAGCGTGTTCTGCGACACACAAGCGAAACTGAAATCCTAGAATTCCCTCAGAAGACTCGTAGCAACCCTTCTCTTCCTCCGTGTGACATCGTACTAGAGTTAGGATCGCCGACAAACCTCATAAGCACAACCCTTAACATTAAACTCCGAATAATAACGCCCATTGAACAATCATTACTCGAATCTCAGTCCCTATGAGATCAATAATCTTTTTATTACTTGATGACATCCATGCACTTGCGGCCATTGAGCGCGAGCGCGCGCTTCGAGTCCTCGATGGTTCCCATCGCAAGATTTGAGGACGCGTACGCGTGCATCAACTTTACACTGTCAACCATTAGACTTATGCTGCCAAGACTCCCACTTGAACTTTACACCGTCAATATCAACCCTTGGACTTTCATTGCCAATCCATGTTGGACTTTCCATTTGCGAAGACTCAAGCTTGTACTTTCCCTTGCCAGGACCTATGCTTAGACTTTCCATGCCAAGTACCCATGACTTGGACTTTCCCATGACAATCACATTGTCATACATTTTGTTGAACATCAAAATATCACTCGAGTCAAACTCGAGTCTGGTCAATCGTGAATTAGGTCGATTACACCAACAATCTTTCCCTTTTTTATGTTTGACAAAAATCACAAACACCTGTGAGTTAGGCCACCTTACTCAAATCTCCTTACCAATTCTCCCAAATTGGTAATCTCAAATTCTCCCATCAATTTTTCATAATTTCTCCCCCTTTTTGACATACATCAAAAAGGCTCTCCCCAAGGGTGTCAATATCTCATATCCTAATGAGATCTTATAATCTCCCCCTTGGTTCAAAAATATTTAGGATACCTTCACTCTTCCTAGTGATAAGTCTCATATCACTAAAGAGAGGCTTCCTATAAACTCTCCCAATTTTCAAATTAGGCATCTCACATTCCCATTTCTCCAAAATTCTTCCCCTCATGAGGAAGAACACATCCATCATCCCATGATGGATATCTCCCCCTAAAGGCTTGCTCCCTCTTGACCATTGCACTAACAATGTCCTTGGAGAGTCCCTAAGCCTATAGGAACACTAAAACATCAAAATTAAGGTTAAAAATTCAACCTTGAACTTTCACACACCTTAAAATTTGATACACACCCAAACAACTCTCCTAATCTATATCCAATAGATTTTCACCCTTTCCAATACTTTCCAAAGCATATACTAGTATTATGAGCAGTTGGGGTAGCCTAACATAGATGAAATAGGCTAAAAAAATCTTGTTTACCCGAAATCAGATCTTGTAGTCGACTCTTTCAGTTAGCGATGATCGCTTACGCCTTGATCGTATCATAGCAGTCGATCGATTTACGCAAATAATCTAATTTTTAAAAAATGGATTTTAGAAATACATAAGTAATTATATGTAATTTGAAAAATATTGAAACTTCATACGTATAATACTTAAGTCAATCATTATGGGTGAAAAATATTGGAAAAATAAAATACCCATAAAATAATGAGATTGATACAAAGTTCAAAACCATTGAAAAATTTCAATGTTTGACCCTACTTTGTATCATCTCCTTCATTGGTGATTGTTATCAAAAGATAGACTTCACCAAGGTTTTCTAAAATGATTTTAAAATATTTTTGAAAACCTATATTGGATCATGATCAATGGGCTGAATTCACATGACTTGCACATTAGCTTTCCCCATGATGGTATAAGATGAGTTTGAGTTCATCTAGATGCAAAAACTATTCACCTTGAACTTAACTCATTTCCTAGCATCTCACATGTATTTAGGGTGTTTAAAAACACACACATGTCAATTTGATATGAGATGTGAGTTTTGTTCATCTTAATATAAATCCTCATGCATTTTCTAAGGCAACACTACTTGATTTCCTTATACATGAGACTTCAAGTCATGCTAATTGTTCTTAAATTAATTTTCATTAATCCTAAATGCATGAATGATCATGGCATACATGATAACACAAATAAGCATTGCCAAAAATCATGATGTCATGACATATGATTAAATCTAAATACACATGACATAAAAAAAATCCTAAGCATAATCATGACATATTAAATGATAAAATGAAATATGATGTCATGACATGTCATATGACAATCAAGGCATGAAAAATAAGATATAAGACATAAGAATACCTAAATTTTAATATTAGTTTTCATTTGTTATTATTATGTTCATTTTTCCATATAATCACTTATCCCCCAAGTGTGCCAAAAAACCCAAAATGACACACTATGACCTCTAAACTTGATTTGTGCCAATTTGATCAATTTTTCATAATTCTCAAAATATATTGGAACATCCTAAAATCCTTTAGGATATAAAATTAAAACTTATTTCCAAGGTACCCATAACTTTGAAAATGACCTAAAGTGCCACATTTACCATTGTTAGGTTAACTACCTATCCATTTAAAGTTGACACAACCTAACCCATTTAGTGTGAATCAATCACGCTCTTAGGAACCCAATACCTATTGGAGCTCCTTTGGTTTACTAGATATTTCTTAGGGATAACTTCCCTAGATGCCCTCCTATTGACCCTCCTAGGCTTGGTAGTCTTGGTCATTTGGGTCTTGTCATGGTTAACCTTAGGGATTGCCTCCCTAGTAACCTTCTTAATGATCTTCCTAGGTTTCATGGAAACCTTGGCCACTAGATACTTGCCTTGGTTAACTTTAACAATGCGCTCGAGCACTGCGTCTCGCTCGAGCATTGTGGAACTCAGCTTCGAGTTCACCACCATGCCCGAGCACTTCACGCGCATGGGCATTTCGAGCACCTCCGCATGCTCGAGCACCTCTGCGTGCTCGAGCAACTCCGCATGCTCGATCACCTCTGCGTGCTTGAGCACCTTGCGCACTACCCGAGTAATGCGCATGCCCAAACAACTTTTCCCAGACAAGCCAAAAATTATGCTCGCCCGAACACCTCTGCATGCACAGACGTCCCGAGCATTGTGCGCGCTCGAGCACCTCAGCATCGTTCGAGCACTATTTCTCGCAGTGGACATGCCAAGCATTGTGAGCTCCCGAGCACCTCTCTATTGCGATCGTTTTCATTGTGTCGAGTACCTAAAGTGCTCAATCGACACAGAGAAATCCACTTGACAGTGTTTTCTCACTCGGGAGCACCGTGACTCACTCGACATCATCATGTCCCACTCGATAATGTCGTGTTTCTCACTGGGCAGTACCACTCGACAATGTTCATTGTCTTCTCCACGAAGTCTGTGAGAAAATAACGTACATAAATAAAATCCATATTTCACAGCGTCGGACGAGAACACGGATGAGAACTGCATTCCGCGATCTCTAATTGACAGCCATTCCTAAGTATTAACTCAGGAAATTATTGAACGATTTTACGTTAAACATGGCTCTCAGATGTAGAACAAATCTGACTACTTTGTGATCTCCAATCACTCGTAGTCGAGATGAAAGTCACGAAACTTAATTTAAACTTTCATCGTAGCTTCACAACGACACAACTCTAAAATCCGGTGACGACGATCTCTTGTTTTCAATAAGAGACAGTGAGAACTCCTGAAGATGAACTTCCCTTCTCACCTGCACAGATTACAAGTCTTGCCTGCATGCACACTTGCCAATCTCTTCTCAAGCACAACCCTCACTGAAGCACTTGCCTCTACTCAATCTCTCTCAAAGAAAAAAAAAGTGTCATCATCCTACACTTCTTCACAAGAAGTATTGGGGTCAACCGCTACCCCATGATCCCACTAGACTACCCATATATGGGCATTATCCAACAACCTTGATTGACTAAAGAAGGATGTAAGATACGATAAAAAAAAAAAATTAATAATATGGATTAACCCCTTTAAGAAACTAAATAGGTTTGAACTGGTTTAAACCTAATTAGTGGATTAGATGTTGAGTTTAATTAGGGGTTGGATTTAACCGGTTGATTTGAGCTAAACTGTCGAACGGCCCAAACCACCTTTAAATCGCCCAAATCAAATCACAAAAAAAAACCATTTCCTCATCGTGATCGTTGTCTTCTCCTTCTCCGCGATCCTGTTTCTTTCGTCAATCTCTCCTAGTTCACCGTCATCCTAGTGAGAGCAGCTCGACGACGTCGCCGCCCCCAGCTGATCCTTTGTTTTCGAGGTCACAGCATCCTTCGCGCAAGTAGATCGGCGACGTTGTTGCCGTGACAGTGAGTTGTCGTCAGAGGTTCGCAATGCATGTGTATTTTGGGCGCTTGTGGGTTTCTTCATAAGATCTAGCTTCGATTGAATCTGTTATTTGTAGCTTCCTATTCTTGTTGTGGATGATTGAGTTCCAGTCATAGCGTTCACGATTGTCACAGCGATCAGATTGTTGTTCTTGTTGTGGTTGTCTTTGGTCGATTGTCTCCAAAGGTAGCTCAGATTGCTATGTGGAGAAGGGGGCAACAACAGATCTGGTGAACAGAATTCAATAAGTAGATAGGATTCGCCGGTGAAGTGAAATTTCAGGTATAATCTCTGATTTTCCCTTTTCTATTCTGTATATTGTGTTTTCTAAAGATCCGGTGTTGTATGGGATGGTGTTATTGAGGTGTGTTCTATTGTGTTGATGAACTATGGGTTGAGAGCTCAGCGCTATTGAATCGGCAGTTGATGAAGTGGAGCAGAGAATCTGAATTTGGTAAATAGTGCAAGGTGAGTTGGAATGAAGTTAAGAGGTTCATTGATTTAAATTTAGTTGTATGTTGTAGGATTGGTGTGCTCGATTCATTTCTAGATCAGGGGAGTTGATTGGGACCTTGATGTTAGCTGTGTTGGGCAGCAGATGAATCTTCATCAGCCGTATTGGTGATGATTCAATCGGATCAAGGAGGGAGAGGTAAGGATGTGGATGCTTACAGTGTTAGTAGTTGATGTTGTAATTGATTGTTGATTATTGGTTGTAAATAGGGAAAGTGTTGTGGATTTAAATAGTTTGATTTACAACTAATTCATTGTTAATGGCAGGACTATGATTAGTGATGGATGCTCGTAGTTGTGGATGGATGATACGATTTACATAGTAGGTGGGTAATATCTACCCTGGTCAGGTAGTTTTGACTAATTCCAGTGCATGAATTTGAATTTATACTGAATTCTTTTATCTTGACTCCACTCTTATTTAATCATGTGCTTGTACTTAGCCTTGACATTCGAGATATATTGTTGTTACTTCATTGATTATCTATCACGGATAGGAACTACAAATACTATTGTGTATTAGATGATGGATGTTCAGTAAGTACATGTGGTTATGGTTATCTTTGTGACCTCAGATTGGGTTACTGTGTTACATCACTAGAGTTAGGTGATGGATTAGATTATGGAGTCGATTGTTGTATCGTACACTTATTATTTGTGCATCTATGGTGGATCTAGTTGTCTGTGCATAGATAAGTGTGTGGTTGTCAGTATGTGGCTATGGACTAGAGGTCCTAGCGTGATTATATATCCATTATGGATCGGGTGCTGCGTATGGTTATATGGATGGTCGACAGTATCTCGCTACGGACTGGAGGTCTTAGTGTGGTTGACTCTCTGTGTGATAGAGAGAGATAGTCTTATGGATTAGTAGTCCTTGCATAGTTGACTTTTAGTTGACCAAGATTTCCCGTGGGATAGGGAGTGTTGCGAGGATACGTGTATGGAGCTATGCATCATTACATTGCATGCATGCTGGCGATTAGGTCTCCCTTGTGGTTGAGAGGGTCGTCAGTCATCCTGCCTCCCCGGCCACTTGGGGCAGTGATAGCAGGGTTGAGGGTAGAGAATTGGATGTGCCACACTCAGTCACTATAGACGTGGTAGCTGGAGTGGCGTGCAGCTTGTCCTGTCGTGCAACACTCGGCCACTCATGGGTAGTGGTAGTTAGAGTCGCTTGCAGCAGGGACCCCTTGGGTAGCATATAGCTCTATGACAGCTAGCTACCATTCATACTACCTAACTCGGCCACTCGAGAGTAGTGGTAGCTAGAGTCGGGATAGTAGTCATGTCGTGCCACCCTGGCTACTCTGGAGTCATGGTTGGACGGGTCTGCAGACATGGCCATGCATATGCATTGCTGATATATATATGTATGCATGTATTTGATATATGTTTTACATATGCCTGTGAGATGCTGTATTTGATTGAGCTATGTTTGCTGCATATGCTTGTTCATCATGATACATGTCATTTGCATATTATATATTGCTGTGTGTTGAGTATGATATATGTGTTGGTCCAGACTGTTGTATGCATTTGATTAGCGTCATGTTCTAGTATGGACCGGGATGTTATTACATGTGATTATATACTATTCATATGTCTGAGTGTTGGTTAGGTATGAGATTGACCTTGTACGTTATATGGGTTATGTTATTGTATACCTGTTCAGGATAATATAGCTTATGGTGTTGCAGACCATCAGGTATGTTGGTACATTACTTCATGTTCAGTTAATGAGTTTAGTATATGCATTGAGTATTACTATACTGGTGGTTACTTGTTATTACATTTAAGACTGTATGTCTATTGGACTCATTCTGTATACCTATAGATCTTCACATGTATACTTGTAGATCTCTATATCCCTATATGTTGTTCATGCACTTTCTATATATTACCCCTGAGTTTATACTCACCACTGTTGGATCGAAGTGGATCGCTAGAGGGGGGGGGGGGTGAATAGCGATAAATCTTTTTTTTAATTCGTTCATTAAAACTCGAGTAGACAGTTAATTGCAGCGGAAAGATAAACTATAAATAAATGAGACAAATATTTTTTTACTTGGTTCGTAGCCTTCAGCTACGACTCCAAGATCCTAGTGATCCTTGATCACGCACGGAGGGCAATTCACTAAAAACACTCCTCCTTGTTGGAGGTAGGAGTTTGACGATTACAAAAAAAAACTTCGAAAGAAAAGAGAGAGACAAACCCTCTCTTCTATTAATGTAAAGTACAACGATAGAAAACCTCGATTAATAAAAGGAATTGCAATATTTAAAGAGACGACAAAATAAGAATATCAACAACTAAAAGAGTAGAAAGTAAACTAGGGTTGTTGACAGCACTTCGTCGTAGAGTCGTCAGAAAATCGCAAAGTTGTGGAGGTTTATGCCCACTTAGAGATGATGAAAAACCCTAGGAGAAGCCCTCCTTTTATAACCTTTAATCCCCTCATCGAATGGGTCTTCAACCAATAGGAATTGGGCACAAAACTCCTTGAAAAATGGTGATAAAGCTTGACTCCTCGAGGCTGATTTTTGACCATCGGTTGAACTGGCCCGATTGAACTGGCCGGTTGAACTGGCCCGGTTGAACTGACCGGTTGAACTGATGGCTAGGATTTTTTACTACAATAAAGAGTTAGCTCAAAATATAAGTGAATTCGACGGACACTTGCCGTCCGATCTCAACATAGACCTTCCATGGGAAGTCTTGGGTCAGATCGTTGCCTAAGGACGTCCCCGTACAAAGGACATGACCTCACTTCACTTTACTCACTCGAGCTTACCTCGATACTTACTATGTTGCTTTTGCTTTTGGCCTTCCACTTGATTCCTTCGGCTCCCTCCGAAGTCACTCGAGTGTCGCCTGACCACCACGACTTCCTCCGGGTGTCGCTAGCCTTCAGCTCCAGCTATAGCAATTTTTTGCACACTCGATTCAGCTCGTGAGATAACGACATGAGCTTAACTTTGTATCGTTTGCTATAATCAAAACTCAAGTTCGACTTAGGTGCCTACTGCACCAACAATCTCCCCCTTTTTGATTTATGGAAAACCCACATACAAAGTTAAGAAAAATAAATTAAGTGCATTAAGCAAAATGAGCAAGAGATATGCATGAATGAGCAGGAGTATAAAAAAGCATGAATGAGCAGGAGTATATAAAAACTTTTTTTTCAAGTGCTCCCCCTTGACCGAGGGTGAGTACTTGAGAAAGAGTTTTAACTCTCCCCCTTGATGTTTGCTACTAAACAAAAGAATTAAGTAACCGCAATTACTTAATATTGGCCATAGTGTTTAAAATAAGTTTTAAGTTAAGAAATCAAAAAACTGATTTCTTAACCTTGGCCTTTACTTCCGTTTTGTTAACAAGTTAACTTAAAGTTAAGTAAACCTTTCCGTTTTGTTAACATGAACAAGTTAACTAAGCCTTGGCCATAAAAAAAAATTATCCCTTAACTTTGGCCTTTTTCTCCCCCTTTTTCCATATATCGAAAAGAGTGAGGGTGTGTGTGGAATAAAAAATAAGTATTAATTTGAAAATGTTCCACATTATTTTGAAAATAATATACTGAAAATAAGTTCATCTATAAAATGTTCGACTCATATTTGGCTTGATTGATATGAAAGATCAACCAATCCTGGTCAGAGTCAGTTAGTATGTATGATTATACTCCGTGGTTCATGGCGATGCACTAGCTCTACATCTGGAACCAGGAGTAAGGTCCTAACATCTCACGCCCATCTAAGTGGCTAAGTACACAAACACATTAGTCCTATGTGTTGTGAGATGTATTGGCTCCTTAAATCTATAAGTGCATGATATCTAAGGTATGTCCTATACTAGTTCCATGAAAAATGAAAAGTATGAAATAGTAGCAAGAAAATATAATTTGCAAGTTCCTATTCTACTATGCACATGCCTAATTTTCGTCTTAATAGACTAAATTCGGCTTCGGGTAGGGGTTTAGTAAATAGGTCTGCTAAGTTAGACTTTGATTCGACGTATTCGAGTTGTATGACTCCGTTGGCCACATGTTCTCGAATGAAATGGTGTTTGACCTCTATATGTTTGGTCCTAGAGTGACATATCGAATTCTTAGTAAGATTAATTGAACTAATGTTATCTACGTGGAGTTTCATGTTCGTAAAGTCTAACTTAAAGTCGCGGAGAGTGTGCTTCATCCAAAGAAGCTGAGTGACACACTCACCCATCGTGATGTATTCGGCTTCAGTGGTAGATAAGGCAACACAGTGTTGCTTCCTACTGCACCAACTCACTAGACTCGAGCCGATAAGTTGACAACAACCACTCGTACTCTTTCTATCGAGCTTACTACCGGCATAGTCTGAATCGGAGTAGCCGGTTAGTTTGAACTCGGTAGATCTAGGGTACCAAATACTGACATTAAGTGTACCCTTTAGATATCTAAGGATACGCTTGACTAGAGTTAGGTGAGACTCCTTGGCACAGGTTTGGAACCTTGCGCACATACTTACTGCAAATAGGATATCAGGTCGGCTTGCAGTTAAGTAAAGGAGACTCCCTATTATGCTCCTATAGTATTTTAAATCAATTGAGTTTCCGATTAAATCTTTTTCTATATTAACATTAGTTGCCATTGGGGTATTAATAATTTTAGCGTCTTGCATTCCAAAGCGTTTAATTAATTCCCTTGTATATTTG
The DNA here is from genome assembly GCA_025175895.1 of Wurfbainia villosa. Classification (NCBI taxonomy): domain Eukaryota; kingdom Viridiplantae; phylum Streptophyta; class Magnoliopsida; order Zingiberales; family Zingiberaceae; genus Wurfbainia; species Wurfbainia villosa. Next base: position 95,287,681 of record CM046001.1, read on the forward strand.
CATTGATATAGGTATATTCCATCCTTAGTTTGTTTAATTTGTAGACCTAAGAAGAAGTTTAACTCGCCTACTAAATTCATTTCAAATTCACTTTCCATAAGTGAAATGAACTCATTTAGTAGGATTGAGTTGGTGGTTCTGAAAATAATATCATCTACGTAGATTTGGGCTATGAATATGTCTTTACCTAAGGTTTTTACGAAAAGGGTTGGGTCAACTACACCTTGGTTAAAATCTTTGGACTTAAGATAAATCAAAAGTCTCTCGTACCAAGCTCGAGGAGCTTGTTTAAGTCCATAGAGAGCTTTCTTTAACCTAAGGACATGATCGGGTTTGTCTAAACTTTCGAAGCCCGGGGGTTAACTAACATAAACTTCTTCTTTAATGTATCCATTTAAGAATGCAGATTTCATATCCATTTGAAACAACTTAAATCCTCGATGTGCTGCATATGCTAATAACATTCGAATGGACTCTAATCTAGCTACTGGGGCATAGGTCTCGTCGTAATCTAAACCTTCGACTTGACTAAACCCTTTAGCGACTAGTCTAGCTTTATTTCTAACTACTTCACATTTATCATCAAGTTTATTTTTAAACACCCACCTTATTCCAATGATTGTTTTATCTTTAGGTGGTGGTACTAATGTTAGTAATATATGAGAGATGTCCTAAGGCAATCGCCTTATGTATGAACCATTTATATGATAAATGAAGATTCACTATTTGAGTATACATGTTTTATGTATTTGATTGGATCTTAAACTCATTTACTGAATGTCCACGATACGATTCACAGCATGAGAGAATTTGTGATTGGATCACAACTAGTGAGTATCTCTACATGTGTAATTGTGATGTATCGGAATTATCCCTAGTCGATGAATTGATGGATTTGGACACCATCAATTCTGTCGAGACTAGCACGAGGTATACTCCTTGGTGTATCCAAGCAGCTGATTCTCACTGGCTGGAGACATTGTGATGTCCGGAGTTAATCGTGGATGCTAGTTATGGTAACTAGTTCATTGGAGTGACCAGCCGTAAGACTTCATATGGTTCTCTGCATATATAGATATGTCAATGAAGTTCTTACTGTGGCTTAAGTGCGATGTTCCTTAGACTTGCGGTATTCAAGTCATCTTGATCATGAAGACTTATGCTTTGACATCTTAAGCAAACATCTCTAAGGAGATGTGGACCCGGGATGATTGGGTATAAGTCGAAGTGATCGAAGGTGTTTGAATAGCCTATAAAGGATTCACCACTCCTTGCGAGGAGATGTATACCCATGGCCTCTCGTCGGATTGTTACTAAAGTCTTTGGCCAAAGCATTACATGTTTAGAGTAAGGTACTCTTCGATACATGTGGAGTAACTAGAATCCGTAGGACGAGGAATTGATACTTGGACTAGGTGTGACGTAGTCAGCCTAGTGGGGACTGACACTATAGACCATGTCCTGAACCAAGTGGGTATAAGATGAGTGAAGGGAATGGGGCACAAATCATTCGAGCTGCTGAAGGGTTTCAGAAATAGTTCTGGATCAACCGTTGATTTTTTCGGTTAATTGGGGATCATGATGTACTACTAGGTGCCACTCATGATCGTTCTATAATTAATGGTTAATTATAGACGGCCAACATAAACCGAGAACCTATTTGGTCACACGCACAACGAGCGTAATCCAAAAGATTTAAAACGAGCTTGAGAATAGGATTCTCAGACCGAGAGAAACAAGGTTTGGTTGGACCAAACATGAAGCGAGCATGAAATCATTTCAGTCGCAATGGAAGCGTGGATGGGCCGTGTCTTATGAAGACATAATGGATGAACCAAAATGGTTTGGTTCTAATCCAATGGAGGAGAATAAACCAAAGGGTTTGGTTTATTTTAAACGAATGAACCAAAAGTTGGTTCGGTTCGTTTTAACTTAAAATAAATCATCATGGTTTGGTTTATTTTAACTTATCTTAATGGAGCGGGTTAACGGGCCTAATGGTTATGATCCAATAACCATTAAGAGAATTAGTTCTCTATAAAAGAGGGCTTAAGGGATAATTAAGCCCTAATCCAAAACCCTAGCTTGGAGTTGCCGCCCAACCTTCATTGCCGCCCAACCTCCATTGCCGCCAGCTTGTTGTGTGCCGTCCGGCTCCTTGCCGGCGACCAAGCTTCCGCCGTGATCTTCCCGCGACCGGTGATCTTCCTCAGGCTTCCCTTTAGGTTCGCATCAAGGTGAGCTTCATCTTATCCTTGGTTGCCGACGCTACTCTCTTTCCACTCAAAGCCATTCCAGTTTTTCTGGACAGCTTGTTCTTCTCTCGCCGGAGCTGTCGCTTGACGACGGTTAGAGCCCGACAGCGGCTAACTTACCGGGATTCGATCTCCGTAATCCTCTGAGGTGGAGGACGGCGATCTGGCCAATTGGCTGACTAATACCTCTCCGGAGAAGCGAGTTTTGAGAACTCGATTAGGATCCGAATTTGGATTCGGATCGTGATCATCTCTCGATCACGCCGCCTTCAACACGAGGCTAGTAACCCGCATGAAGACGGCTCGTGGCTTAGCGGTCATCCCGAGGAACCTCGGCGTGATACGGATAGAGACGATTCTAGCGAGGATCGCTCGCTGATGCCGCTCCCGCCACACGCCATACGAAAAGGTATAACGTAGATAAATTTCCTTTATTGCAAATTTAAATTTACGGTTATGTCTACACTTATTGTAATATGCGTGTGTTGTGTGTGTTGTAATAAATGTAGATTTATTATTTTTATTGCTTCCGCTGTGTTCATGTTTACGAAACGTGATCGAACACACACACGCCATGCTAAACCCAACAAAGGGTATCGTGAGCCCAGTTGTGTTTCGACATAATCGTAAAATGGTTTTGCGATAGTCATAATGTTATTTCTGGAAATTTTCTAATTTTAGAAATTTAGAAGTATTTATGGAAATTTTTCAATTTTGGAAAGTCTAGAAGTATTTATGGAAATCTTCCACTTTTGGAAAGTTGGAAGTATTTATGGAAATTGATATTTTCCATAAATAAAATATTTGATTAGATTTTGGAAATTTGTTTCCTAATTTAATCTTGATTTGATTTGGGAAATCAAATCTTAAAATATTTTATTTCCATAAGTAGTTTTAATGATTTAGGAAATTGGTTTCCTAAATAGATTTTCCTTAATCAAATAATTCCATGAATAAAATATGTGATTAGATTTGGAAATTTGTTTCCTAATTTAATTATGATTTGATTTGGAGAATCAAATCTTAATCATATTTTATTTCCATAAATAGTTATGACATATAAGGAAATATATACATGACATAATTGTATGCCATGTAATTGAATTAGATGCATAACATTATGTCATGCGTGTCGTGACATGTAGATGTATGCCATGTATGCCATGCCATGTAGATAATAGTTATTTGCATGCAAAGAGGATGAGACATAAAACCCTTAAACAATATTAAAGCCTACACGTATTGCTAATATGGTTAGAACCAGAGTTCCGTTTCTTGTTTGGGTTGTTGGACTCTCTCCAAGCCCGGCTCGAACCCGAACATGTTCAAACCATGGAATAGTTTAATACTAATATGGTAAGAGTCAGAGGTCAATCGTTAGCTTTGGTTGTTGGACTCTCTCCAAGCTGGGCTAATTGGTTGAATGCGCTCTAACCATATTAAAACTATTTCCCGATTAATGGGTTGGCTTTAACCTAGAGCATCGGCTTGTTGGACTCTCTCCAAGGTCGATGTAAAGGGAGGTGAAGTTGGGTGCTATGCATATGATGCATACTTGTTAATGTGTTAACAACCCGATGTATGTGTGAACATTCAATTAGTTGATAGCACATTGTGATAGTTGCATATACGTGATATGCAATCGGTATAGATGATACCTACCGTCGTAGTTATGAATGGCTTGTTGGACTCTCTCCAAGGTTGTTCATAACTATGATGGATATCAGCCCATTCGGAGATGGACCTACGATCTCCCGAAGTGATTTTGGGGTTTTTGAAATTCGAAAAATGAATGGGATTTATAAATGTATATTGATGCATTTTAAAAATCATTTTCTCTTATATGCTCGTTTTGTATTTCTAAGATTGATCATGATGTCTTTGAATTTGCGTTCCATTTTGGATTCGAATAAATTGACTGGGCCGAGCTTCTTGGACTGGCTTAGAAGCTTGAGAATTGTTCTCAAGTTTGAAAAGCTTGCAAATGTCCTCGAAGCGCCTCTTCCCGCCCATCCTAGTGACGATGCAACTCTGGACCAATTGTTGGCCTATCAGAAACATGTGAGTAATTCTGAACAAATGAGTTGCATCATGCTAGCCGCGATGGAACCCAAGCTACGAAAGCAGCATGAGCATATGGATGCTCATATCGTAGTCCTTCATCTTTGTGAGTTGGTTGATGAGCAAGTGAGATTCGAAAGGTTTGCAGTCTCAAAGCTCCTCTTCACCTCTGAGATGCTAGAAGGTTCATCTGTGGTACTGCTCAATATGATGAAGACTGTGGAGTCTTCTGAGAAGCATGAGCAGGGGACGGTGCTGTTAGTTGATTCCTCGAAGAAAGGTTCTAAGAGGAAGTCAAAGGAACAGCAGAAGGGAAAGAAGAGAAGGGCTAAGAAGGTAGAACTAGCACAAAAGGAAACTTGCCATCATTATGGCAAGGAGAGCCATTTGCGAAGAAAGTGCAAGATTTATCTTGAGTCCGTGAAGAAGGATAAGGTATCGGATGCCCCATCTTCTTCAAAAATCTTCTTTATTGATTGTCATTCTATTTCCTCAGACATTTGGGTATTTGATACTGGGTGTGGCTCACATATATGTAATGACATACATGGGCTAAGGAATAGAAGAAGACTCGTCAAGGGAGAGTCAAATTTACGTGTTGGGAATGGAGCAACGGTTGCTGCACTCGCCATCGGAACGTATTTGTTGGAACTCCCTGTAGGACTTGTCTTAGTACTGGACAATTGCTTTTATGTTCCTTCGTTGATAAAGAACATCATTTCTATTTCTTGTTTAAATAGAAATGGGTACCATTTGACTTTTAGTAACAATTTTTGTTACATAACTTTGAATGGAGTTCTTTAAGGGACTGGAACTTTAAGCAATGGTGTTTATACATTGGACGTATCCAGTGATATTTTCAATTTCGAAGTGAGCAACAAGCGTGCTCGAAAAGATAATCAATTAGACTCCTACATGTGGTATTGTCATCTTGGCCATGTAAGCAAGAAATGCATGTCCGAATTACACTGATGTGGAATTCTGGAATCGTTTGAATAGGATTCATACGATACATGCGAATCATGCTTAAAAGGCAAGATGACTAAGTTACCTTTTATTGGAAAAGGTGAACGAGTGGGAGAGTTACTAGGTCTAATACATACTGATGTATGTGGACCTATGTCAACTCAAGCTTTAGGAGGCTATAGCTACTTCATTACCTTCACCGATGATCACTCACGGTTTAGGTAAGTGTTCTTGATGAAACACAAGTCTGAAGCCTTTGAAAGGTTCAAAGAATTCAGAAATGAAGTAGAGAAACAACATGACAAGAGTATTAAAATACTTCGATAGGATCGAGGTAGTGAATACTTAAGTCAAGAGTTTCTTGATTATCTAAGAGACAATGACATATTGTCTCAATGGACTCCGCCATATACACCACAGCATAATGGTGTATCTGAGAGGCATAACCGGACCTTGTTGGACATGGTCAGGTCAATGATGAATCATGCGACTCTTCCCAAGTCCTTTTGGGGCTATGCACTTCAGACAGATGTTTACTTGTTAAATAGAATGCCTACCAAGGTAGTCTCAACTACTCCATATGAGATATGGAATAGTAAGAAACCTCATGTATCTTACTTGAAGATATGGGGTTGTCCTACTTATGTGAAGCGGACTGTATCAGACAAATTGGATGCTAAGTCTGATAAATGTCTATTTATTGGATACCCTAAGGAAACAAGGGGTTACCAATTCTATCATCCTGTGGAACAAAAGGTGTTTGTTTCAATGCATGTTGTGTTTCTAGAGAAAGAGTTTCTCTTGCAAGAAAACAGTGGGAGTGTCGTCGAGCTTGAGGAGGCTCGAGAGACTCAAATAGACATTGATGAGATACCTGGTGAAGCACAACAGTCGACAACTCATAGTGATGAGCAATCGGATGGACCTATTGTAACACCACATCTTCGTAGATCTGGTAGAACACGCAATATTCCTGAGAGATATGGATTTCTCGTAAGTGAATCGAACGACGTGTTACTCATTGATGATGAGGAGCCTACCAGTTATGAAGAAGTGCTGACAAGTTCAGAAAGGGATAAGTGGCTTGGTGCCATGAAGTCGGAAATGGATTCCATATATGAAAACCAAGTTTGGAACTTGGTTGACCCACCTGAAGGGATAAAGACTATAGGGTGCAAGTGGGTTTTCAAGAAGAAAACCGACATGGATGGTAATGTGATTACCTATAAGGCTAGATTGGTGGTGAAAGGATATCGTCAAAAATAAGGTGTTGATTATGATGAAACCTATTCGCCTGTAGCTATGCTTAAATCCATTCGGATGCTCCTGGCCATAGCGGCTCATTATGATTATGAGATATGACAGATGGATGTGAAAACAACTTTCCTTAATGGAAATCTGCTCGAGGACGTGTATATGATACAGCCTGAGGGTTTCACATCGGTTGATAAAACCAAGGTATGCAAATTGTGATGATCCATTTATGGATTGAAGCAAGCATCCAGGAGCTAGAATATCCGTTTTGATGAGACCATCAAAAAGTTTGATTTCTCACAAAATTCAGACGAACCTTGTGTGTACAAGAAGGTTAGTGGGAGTGCAGTCATATTCCTAGTATTATATGTTGATGACATATTACTTATAGGAAACGATGTTTCAATCTTACAGTCAGTGAAGGTTTGGTTATCCAAGACATTCTCCATGAAAGACCTGGGAGAAGCAACCTACATCCTCGGAATTAAGATCTATAGAGATAGATCGAAACGGTTGCTTGGTCTTTCGCAGTCTATATATATAGACCGAGTGCTAAAGAAGTTTAGCATGTCGGAATCCAAGAAAGGTAACCTACCCATCAGGCATGGGGTACACCTTTCGAAGTCTATGTGTTCGCGCACAGAAGAAGAGAGGATTTGCATGAGTAAGATTCCCTATGCATCCGCAATAGAATCTATCATGTATGTTATGTTATGTACGAGGCCCGATGTATCGTATGCTCTGAGTGTCACGAGCAGATACCAATCTGATCCAGGAATGGATCATTGGGTGGCTGTTAAGACGATCCTTAAGTACTTAAGAAGAACTAAGGATGTGTTCCTAATATATGGAGAAGGGTACATGGTGATTCGTGGGTATATGGATGCCAGATCCAGACAGACAAGGATGATTCCATGTCTTAGTCTGGGTATGTATTCACCTGGAATGGAGGCGCAATAAGTTGGAAAGGTTCCAAGCTTGACACTATAGCGGATTCTGCCAGTAAGGCAGAATACATTGCAGCTTTGGAAGCAGCAAAGGAAGCGGTTTGGATCAAGAAGTTCATCTTTGAACTTGATGTGGTCTCATCAATGATCCAAACATGTGCTTCGCCGCTATCATCTTATCAGAGAGATCATCAGTAGGAACGAAATATAAATCGAGAAAATTCCCACTGAAAGGAACTTAGCGGATCCCTTGACTAAGGCATTACCTCAAAATAAGTTTGAGGGTCATGTTAGAGCTTATGGTATTGGATACCGTAGCGATTGGCATTAGGCCAAGTGGGAGTCTGTTAGTAATATATGAGAGATGTCCTAAGGCAATCGCCTTATGCATGAACCATTTATATGATAAATGAAGATTCACTATTTGAGTATACATGTTTTATGTATTTGATTGGATCTTAAACTCATTTACTGAATGTCCACGATACGATTCACAGCATGAGAGAATTTGTGATTGGATCACAACTAGTGAGTATCTCTACATGTGTAATTGTGATGTATCGAAATTATCCCTAGTCGATGAATTGATGGATTTGGACACCATCAATTCTGTCGAGACTAGCACGAGGTATACTCCTTGGTGTATCCAAGCAGCTGATTCTCACTGGCTGGAGACATTGTGATGTCCGGAGTTAATCGTGGATGCTAGTTATGGTAACTAGTTCATTGGAGTGACCAGCCGTAAGACTTCATATGGTTCTCTGCATATATAGATATGTCAATGAAGTTCTTACTGTGGCTTAAGTACGATGTTCCTTAGACTTGCGGTATTCAAGTCATCTTGATCATGAAGACTTATGCTTTGACATCTTAAGCAAACATCTCTAAGGAGATGTGGACCCGGGATGATTGGGTATAAGTCGAAGTGATCGAAGGTGTTTGAATAGCCTATAAAGGATTTACCACTCCTTGCGAGGAGATGTATACCCATGGCCTCTCGTCGGATTGTTACTAAAGTCTTTGGCCAAAGCATTACATGTTTAGAGTAAGGTACTCTTCGATACATGTGGAGTAACTAGAATCCGTAGGACGAGGAATTGATACTTGGGCTAGGTGTGACGTAGTCAGCCTAGTGGGGACTGACACTATAGACCATGTCCTGAACCAAGTGGGTATAAGATGAGTGAAGAGAATGGGGCACAAATCATTCGAGCTGCTGAAGGGTTTCAGAAATAGTTATGGATCAACCGTTGATTTTTTCGGTTAATTGGGGATCATGATGTACTACTAGGTGCCACTCATGATCGTTCTATAATTAATGGTTAATTATAGACGACCAACATAAACCGAGAACCTATTTGGTCACACGCACAACGATCGTAATCCAAAGGATTTAAAACGAGCTTGAGAATAGGATTCTCAGACCGAGAGAAACAAGGTTTGGTTGGACCAAACATGAAGCGAGCATGAAATCGTTTCAGTCGCAATGGAAGCGTGGATGGGCCGTATCTTATGAAGACATAATGGATGAACCAAAATGGTTTGGTTCTAATCATATGGAGAAGAATAAACCAAAGGGTTTGGTTTATTTTAAACGAATGAACCAAAAGTTGGTTCGATTCATTTTAACTTAAAATAAACCATCATGGTTTGGTTTATTTTAACTTATCTTAATGGAGCGGGTTAACGGGCCTAATGGTTATGATCCAATAACCATTAAGAGAATTAGTTCTCTATAAAAGAGGGCTTAAGGGATAATTAAGCCCTAATCCAAAACCCTAGCTTGGAGTTGCCGCCCAACCTTCATTGCCGCCCAACCTCCATTGCCGCCCAGCTTGTTGTGCCGCCGTCCAGCTTCTTGCCGGCGACCAAGCTTCAGCCGGTGATCCTCCGGCGACCCTCCGGTGATCTCCTATAGGTTTGGCATCAAGGTGAGCCTTTTCTTCCCTTGGTTGGCCGGCGCCTATCTCCTCCACCAAAGCTGTCCAGTTTTTCTGGACAGCTTGTTCTTCTCTCGTCGGAGCATCGTTTGGACGACGGTTAGAGCTCCGACAGCGGCTAACTTACCGGGGATTCGATCTCCGGTAATCCTCTGAGGTGGAGGACGAAGGATTCGTCAATTGGTTGATGAATACCTCTCCGGAGAAGCGAGTTTTGAGAACTCGTATTAGGATCCGAATTTGGATTCGGATCGTGATCATCTCTCGATCACGTCGTCTTCAACACGAGGCTAGTAACCCGTACGAAGACGAAGCTCGTGGCTTAGCGAAGTCATCCCGAGGAACTCGGCGTGGATACGGATAGAGATGATTCTAGCGAGGATCGTTCCGGTTGATGCCGTTCCCGCTACACGTCATACGAAAGGTATAACGTAGATAAATTTTCTTTTATTGCAAATTTAAATTTACGGTTATGTCTACACTTGTTGTAATATGCATGCGTGTGTTGTGTGTGTTGTAATAAATATAGATTTATTATTTTTATTGCTTCCGCTGTGCTCATGTTTGCGAAACGTGTTCGAACACACACACGCCGCGGTGCCGGAAACCCAACAACTAATTCCCATACTTTGTTCCTAGTGAATTGAGCCAACTCTTCTTGCATTGCAATAATCCAATCGGGATCAAGAAGAGCTTGGTCAATAGTTTTGGGTTCAATTTTAGAAATCAAAGATATTTGACTAAGGTTTCTGTATGAGGCTCTAGTTCGAACTCCTAGACTTGGATCACCTATCACTTGGTCGATAGGATGATTCGTTTGAGTCCTAGTTGGATTTGGGTTTGAGTCTACAACTTGATCCATAGGATGACTCATTTGAGTTCAGTTTGGTTGGAGTCATCTATCACTTGGTCGATAGAGTGACTTGGTTGACTTAACACTAGACCTGATCTCCAGATCAGAGTTAGGTCTAGTATGAGTCGGCTCGCTAATTGGGGTTGTCGGGGGTTTTGTAGGTTCGTGTCCTTCATCAAATACTACATTGATAGTCTCCTCGACTCTAAGGGTGTCGCGGTTGTATACTCTTTAAGCTCTGCTTGTAGTCGAGTATCCTAGAAAAATTTCGGTTGTGGTTTTGGATGTAAATTTCCCTAGGTAATCCTTAGTGTTTAGGATATGTACCTTACACCCAAATATCCTAAAGTACTTGATGTTAGGTATTTTATCGTGATAAATCTCGTATGAGGTCTTAAGGTGCCTCTTTACCATAAGGATCCTATTTTGGACATAGCATGTCGTACTCACGGCTTCCGCCCAAAACCTATCGGGTAGGTTATACTCATTTAACATTGTCCTAGCGGCTTTTTGTAGGGTTCTATTTTTGCGTTCTACTAGGTCATTTTGTTGTGGAGTTCTAAGGCAAGAGAACTCATGGTGGTATCCATTTAGGTTATAGAATTTTATAAACCTATGGTTTTCGAATTCACCACCATGATCAGTCCTAAGTCTTTTGATTTTAATGCTTTGTTGATTTTCTGTTAACTTAAATAGGTTGATTAATTGATCTAGGGTATCACTTTTGTGTTTGATGAACCTAACCCAAGTAAATCTAGAGTAGTCATCAATAATGACTAAACAGAATTTACTTCCATTAAGTGACTTAGCTCCGTGTGAATCAAATAGATCCATGTGTAGGAGCTCAAGCACACTTTTGGTTCGTTCTTGATTAGTTAGTTGATGTTGTGTCCTAGATTGTTTACCTTGTTGACAAGCATTACATATTTTATTATCCAAGTTATTGAGGTTAGGCAAACCTCTGACTAAGTCACTCTGACTCATCTTGTGGATGAGTCTTGGGTGTGAGTGACCGAGTCGTCGTTGCCACAACCATGATTCCTCTTGCCGTGTCATAAGACACTTAGTTGAGGAGTTAGTTAAGTTAATAGTGTAAATGTTGTTATTTCTAGTTCCTTTAAGAATTGTTTTAGAGGTTTCGTTTGTATTAATTATGCATTCATTTTCTAGAAATATGACCTTATAGTTATTATCACACAATTGGCTTACACTAAGTAGATTATATTGAAAATTTTCTACTAATAAAATGTTTTGAATAACAAAATTTGAGTTAAGCTCAATATCACCTGATCCGATGATTTTGAGCTTGCCATTATTTTCGAAGGCTACCGATCCTTATTGTTTGAATCGAAGCTTCTAAAACTTGAGTTGATCCTCGGTCATGTGTCGGGAGCAACCACTGTCCAACATCCATTGATCCTACACGCAAGGTAGTTGGATCGGATATTGGATTTATTAAAGATTGATTGAAAATTATTAACCTAAATCATCTCACCCATGTCTACATGATCAAACACGTTAACCCTATATGTTCTTGTGAGATGACTTCCAATTTTACTTGATTTAAATTTAATGACTTAAACACTTGTCAACCTTGCGTTAGATTCAGATTTGACCTTAGGCTTATCAAGTCACCTTTTCAAGATCATAGCTTCCAGGTCGTGGCGAGGCACAGAGACCTTCTTTGATCGGAACAACGACCACTTCCTTAGACAAAGCCATTTTCAAGAAAATAGTAACTTGACTCACCTAAGACCACTTCCTGGTCTAACTAGTCTAGGATAAGGCGAGGTAGCTTCAGCTAGTTCCACTCGGTCAAGTGAACCGAACTAGATACGCCTTATCTAGCTCGAATACACGAGACTCCATTTTCCTAGCGTACTATCATTTCGCCGCGTCCTAGTACTATGTTATCAAGTGTTGACGAGTTATAGTCCTATCTAACCATTCTAAAAAGAAAAATCCAACTAAATAAAAACCTAAGCATGCAATTTCTAAGTTAAAACATAAACAAGTTTCGTACTAGCTCCCCCTGGACCATTGAATCGATTCGGTCTCTCCACATAGTGGATTTGGTCCTTGGGAACCCAGTACTGGTTTGATCCTAAGTTTGAAATCAAGGTGGTCTTAGGGACCCATGCTTGGACACATTTTTTATGTCGACTTACAATCGACATATACGACTTATTGGTCGTGTTTGAGCTAAACCCTAGCCCGGCCTTGTTGTACACGACCCTTTGCGATCCAAGTAGGAGGTCAAGTCCTTTGGATCCCAAAGTAAACCTTTCCAACGTATTCCTAATATCTTTGACTTGACTCTTCAAGAGTGAGTTCTCAACTTCGAGTTTTTCAACCCGAGTTGAGTCCTTCTCTTGAACTCGACTAGTCGAAGAGGTTAGGGAGACCTCGTGTTTGAGGAGTTTAACTTCCTCAACCAAGGTCTCGACCTTGGACTCGGACTTAGCTAACTTTCTATTTAAAAACTTAATTGCACTATAAAGTGTAGTAATGAGAGACCGACTTACCTTGAGTGTATATTTTGAACCGGATGCGTATCCGTGGCTTGTCTTGAATAGTGCTTCGCAGTCCGACTCGTCTTCAGTTTCCGATTCAAGTTCTGGTTCCGACTCTGTCTCCGATTCCATCGGTTTAGCCATGAGGACTCGATCATTGTCTTCTTCCTCGGAAGATTCTTCCCAAGTAGCGTTGAATGCCTTTTTGTGTTTTGGTGCCTTGCTCTTGAGTTTTGGCCATTCGGACTTGATATGTCCAAACCTGTTGCATTCATAACATCTAATATTTGAACTTTTAGGCTTACCTTCGTTGGGTCGAGTGACGGTTCATTTTCGGCCCTTGACTATCCTCCGAACTAGGTTGACTAGTTCGGCCTCCATTTCCGAGTCGACCTCCGAATCCGACTCATCCTCTTCTTCCTTTGGGGGTGGCTTGCTAGTGGTTTTCTTCTTTGAACCTGCGAATAGTGCTATACCTTTCTCGGGTTCCGAGTTAGACTGCTCATGAAGTTCAAAATTAGAAAAAAGTTCATCTAACCTAAGTTTAGAAAGATCCTTGGAGACCTTGTAGGCATCGACCATGGATGCCCACAAGGTAGTCCTCGAAAAGAAGTTTAGGACATAGCTTATAAGGTCACGGTTTTCGACCTTTTTCCTGATTGCGTGTAGATTGTTGACTATGTCCTGGACGCGGGCGTGGAGTTGCGTCGCCGTTTCATGTTCCTGCATTTTTAGATTATATAATTTATTAAATAAAAGGTCGCGCTTACATACCTTGGCTTCATCGGTCCCTTCGTGTAGCTCCACTAGCTTTGTCCAAAGGTCCTTTGCGCTTATGAAGGGGCCGACGTGATTTAACTCCTCCTTGGACAAGCCGCATTGGAGGATTTGTGTTGCCTTGGCGTCGGCTTCGACTTGTCGTTTTGTCGCAATGGTCCATTGGTCATAACCCAAGGATTCACCCACTTCGTTAGTCGGAAGTGTGAAACCCGTTTGGATTATGATCCACATCTCGATTTGGGTTTTGAAAAAGCATTTCATTCGACCTTTCCAGTAACGGAAATCATCTCCGTTGTAAAACGGAGGTCGGACGGTGCTAAAACCCTCGAGATGGGCCATTTGGAAGGGAAACCTTGCACAAAAAATACCAAAAAAAACATGAAAAAAAACATTCCAAGACTTCGCCTTGGATTAGTAATGTAGGAAATGAAAAGAAACAAAAGGAATAAACGAGAAATAACCAACTAAAATAAAAGATGAGCACTTACAACCTTCGATGTCCCGGAAATGGTACTAAACAATGGTTTTTCGGGATGAATACAGCTTGTTACGAGGGGTTACCCCCATAAGAAGTGTAGATCTTTCCGAGAGCTTCATTTTGGTAGGTAGACCATTTCGTGGGTCAACTTGTACGAAAAGTTATGCCCGTTTTACCGTCGGCTACTCCAAAAGCGAATACTTGCAAAACAAAATCAAACGAAGAGTACCAAGACTTCGTCTTGGATTAGTAGTGCGGGAGAAAAATTTAAATGAACGAAAAATAAATCTGTAAAAAATGCTAGATTAGTGGTTTCACCAAATCTAAGCGCCCCCGACTCTGATACCAATTGTTGGATCGAAGCGGATCGCTAGAGGGGGGGTGAATAGCGATAAACCTTTTTTTTAATTTCGTTCGTTAAAACTCGAGTAGACAGTTAATTACAGCGGAAAGATAAACTATAAATAAATGAGACAAATATTTTTTTACTTGGTTCGTAGCCTTCGGCTACTACTCCAAGACCCTAGTGATCCTTGATCACGCACGGAAGGCAATTCACTAAAAACACTCCTCCTCGTTGGAGGTAGGAGTTTGACGATTACAAAAAAAAACTTCGAAAGAAAAGATAGAGAGACAAACCCTCTATTCTATTAATGTAAAGTGAAATGATAGAAAACCTCAATTAATAAAAGGAATTGCAATATTTAAAGAGACGACAAAATAAGAATATCAACAACTAAAAGAGTAGAAAGTAAACTAGGGTTGTTGACAAAGACTTCAGAGAGTCGTCGGAAAATCGCAGAGTTGTGGAGGTTTGTGCCCACTTAGAGATGATGAAAAACCCTAGGAGAAGCCCTCCTTTTATAGCCTTTAAGCCCCTCATCGAATGGGTCTTCAACCAATAGGAATTGGGCACACAACTCCTTGAAAAATGGTGATAAAGCTTGACTCCTCGAGGCTGATTTTTGACCATCGGTTGAACTGGCCGATTGAACTGGCCCGGTTGAACTGGCCGGTTGAACTGGCCGGTTGAACTGATGGCCAGGATTTTTGACTACAATAAAGAGTTAGCTCAAAATATAAGTGAATTCGATGGTCACTTGCCGTCCGATCTCAACATAGACCTTCCATGGAAAGTCTTGGGTCGGATCGTCGCCTAAGGACGTCTCCATACAAAGGACACGACCTTACTTCACTTTACTCACTCGAGCTTACCTCGATACTTACTATGTCGCTTTTGCTTCCGGCCTTCCACTTGATTCCTTCGGCTCCCTCCGAAGTCACTCGAGTGTCGCCTGACCACCGCGGCTTCCTCCGGGTGTCGCTAGCCTTTAGCTCCAGCTATATTAATTTTCTGCACACTCAATTCAGCTCGTGAGATAACGACATGAGCTTAACTTTGTATCGTTTTCTATAATCAAAACTCAGGTTCGACTTAGGTGCCTACTGCACTAACAACCACCACGGACCCTGGGTTTCCTGTCGCCCAGGTAACAGGTAGAAGATTCCTTAGATGTTCGGAACTCCGCTAGCTGATCCCATCTCACACCAAATAGTTGGATACTATATCCGTATTGTTGTATTCTTGTGGATTATCATTTTGGGATTTTATCCTGTATCGTTTTCGTATTTGTGGTTACGGATGTGTTGTAAGTATTTGACTTTTGATGTGATTTCTATTCTGGTTCTTGTTGTGTCAAGTCACTCCGAAGTGCATAGTTGAGTCATTGTGTATTTATTATTTGTCAGTATCCTTCGCTCTGTTTTATGGATTATGTCCATATATTTGTTATGTGATTGTGGACGAAAGGCTTTATGTATATCAGGGAATTGTATCACATACAGGGGGGATGTTGTCCGATTATTTTCGGCTCGGCATACTCTCGGAGCGTGACAATTTTATTGGTATCAAAACCCTAGGTTGCAAAGTCCACTTTCAGATTTTATTTTGTTCGGACATCGAGTTTTGCTTTACTCGATTTTAGTTTTGTGAGTTCTGGGATCTGACTGTTGCGGGACATCTCCAAGCTACAAGATTTAAGGTATGATAACTATTATCACATATCTTTCTGTTGGCTATGCATTTAGTTGCTTATAACAGGGATGACTTGTAGTGTGGTAGTCACTATTCGTAATCGTGGTTTGAGTTGACCACGGGAACAACATGTAGAGTCAGTGTGTCTTGGACATGCTGTTGAAACGGTAAATTACCTTTGAGAGCCGACTGATACCCAGGGGTTAGGTAGTCACATTTCTCGTGGAGATCAAAGATTACAGTCCTAAGGATTTTCACTCATTATGCTTGTCAGATTATTACCTGAGGGATAATGGACTAAGCGAGTATACTATTGATGATGCAGATAGTAGAATATTAGTGGATGATATTCATAGAGATTTTGATCCCTGGGTTGGTTGTTCTAGGTTGTATAACTTTGAGAGTACTTTTGAGTACTTAACTTGTGTTATACGAAGATAGTGGAGTTGGTTGCATACCAATATCTGGATCAAGCCGATACTTGGTGGAAGAGATAGAAAATAACCTTCGGGAAATCACACATCACTTGGCTACGGTGTAGTGATGTTGTGAGAGAGTATTTTCCCATGTCATCTTCTTTGACTCATCGTCAGGGAATTCTTGAGCTTCAGGTTGGGTGATCATTTGGTAATGAAGGTACCATACAGAGTCATTAGACTTGCGAAGATTACGACCACCTAATAGCTCAAGAATGTGATTGGGTTGATTTTGGCCACCCATGGTTTATTGGCTGACATCTTGATCAGGATGTTTGGATATCCTATCAGATCCTACCGGAAGTCCTTAGACCGAGTCATGTATATAGAAATGACTTCGTAGCAAGTGTTTTAAGAGTTGAAAATTTGATAGGCAGACATTGCAAGTCAAATTATTGGAATCAGAAGTATTCGTATGTTGGATAAAAGGAGCAAGATTGGAGTCTTGGGCTACGAGCGACTATTGGAGAGTTTTTAGATCATAGAAGACCGACTGTAGATTGTCAGCATCTTCATCTGTTTATCAACAAAATCAAAAGAAAGACTCTGAAGAGATTATGTGCATGTAGTGCAAGTCACGATGACACGCAGAGTCAGATTATCTGATGGATCATTTTATCTGCTTCTTCCATAAGCAGCCAGTATCTACGAGGAGAGTATGTACTTTGAAGACTCAGTTGAAGACTATGGATGATGCTTTCGAGAGGATGATCCACAATCTCGAAAGTCGAGAACATCACAGAAGAATGGATTATCACATCAGCAGCGATCTACTACCTCAGATATAGTTGGAGCTCTTTGATACTTCCATCCGAGAGAAGCAATTCAGCAGTATTAGCAGAAGACATCTCAGAAGACTCAGATGCCCAAACGACAACTGTTACCTCCCTAGGCGTGGTTATGCTTTGTACAGAGGAGAGAGTTTACGACGATGGTCGTATCTATGCTATATTCTCCAGTTGCAGCTATATCATTTGCAGACTTGGAGTGTGCTACGATGTTGGCAGTTATTTAGTATTTTACAGACGGTGGTGTACTCATTACCAGTACAACAGTGTTTACCATCTCCATTGTAGTCATTTTGGGTATTGTATATCAATTCAACAGTTGATTTCAGTTCCTCCATTGCAGAATTTTGCAGCTACTTGAGCTCAGCCGTCAACAACAGATGTTAAACGAATTTACATGGTTACTCAAGAAGAGGTATAGAAGACCAAAGAATTGGTTATTCAGGGTATTACTCTAGGTTACCCTATTTTCTAGTGTATCGAGAGATACTAGTAGTTTACAAGTATCTTTGTCTAGAACATTCTTAGATAGCATTAGAAGGGTTCCTATACATTGACTTGTGGGTTGGTGATTTTCCCTACCTTCAGGTGAGATGTTGATCAACGACCAAGAAGTCAAGGGATACCCTTAGACTTTGCTAGATATACCTCTACTATAGACATATCCTTATGGGTAGTTAAATTGTTGAAATGAGGGTATAGCATGTATCTCGAATGTGCATATAATTCGAGAGTATTCGTATGTAGTTTCGGATGAATTCCCGGGCTTGCCACTGTATGGGCAAATGGAATATACGATTGGGGATGATTTTGGGAATAGCTCCGACATTAAAGACCTCATACTGGGATATGATTTTATTGGTATCAGTGTTGCTAACATTGTGGGATTTGGAAAAATGTAAGTTGCGATTATAGACTGGTATTGGATGGGATATGTATCTGTCCTAGTGGTTCTTTTTGAGAATATCTGGAACTCTTTGTTAAGGAGAGATGGACCTTTGAGATTATGCATCGATTATCGATGTTAGAACGTGGACTGCAGTAGTTGAGAATGAATATCCTTCGTTATGGATAGATGATCTGTTTAGTTCAGCTAAAGGATACCTGTGTATACTCTAGAGGGTTGATATTGTAGTGACTTGATGTCATACAATTACCCTAGTGGGTATGATAATTGAGATATCATATGCTTAGAGTAAAAAGAATGCAGGTGTGGAAGACGACATTTCATACTTAACATGAATTTTATGAGTTGTTGATAATATTGTTAGACTTATTGACGAGTTAGTCATTCATGGACTTGAGGAAACGAATATTCTGGAAGCGATTGGACTAGTAGATGGTTGCCGTTTTAGACGAGATGGTGTTGAATATATATTCACAATCTTAAGGGAAGTTGTGGTTTCTTTGGATTGATCTGGTTGATACCGTAGAGGTTGATAGGATGCTCTAGCGATACTATACCGCTGACTTGTTGGACCAAGAAGGTGATGGGAATCACTTTGTCAGAAGCTTGTGAAGCTAGGTTTCAGGGCCTAGGCAATGGCTGATTTTTGCATCAGTGTTAGTTAGTCCTTCCGTTGTGAATGGAAGGGTACTGCACATAGATGCATCATTTCAGGGATTGGAGCGATTCCGATGCAGTTATATAAGATGTGTCTTATGCCTACGTCAGTTGAGGAACTGCGAGATGAGTTGTCATATACATGACGTGAAGTTAGCAGTTATTATTTTAATTAGTAGATGTATCGAGCAGGAATGCTCATGGAGTTTTGACTAGCTACTGGGTAGCTACTATAGAGTTGCTAGAACACGGACAGTTGCAACTAAGAAGATTGATCATTATGGTCTTCCAGACACTCCCAGTATGTGTGGTAGAGTGGATTTTGGAGAGTAGATGGTTTTTCTTTTGCGAGAAAGAATAATTCTCCGTCTATGAGGAGGATAGTTGTTTCAGGAGACTTGTCATTCGAGGGCGGTGATTTTTTGGAGTATATCTGAAACTAGTGAGAATTGAGACGTTCATGTTGGTGGAACGATATATAGGGCATGGTTGATTTCATAGCTTGATGTTGGTGGGCCAACATGTAAAAATGGAATATTAGTGACCAGTAGGGTTACGTATCGAGGTGGAAGTGAGAGCTTAGTTTGATGGACTGTGTTGGGAGATTATCTGGAATTTGGAAAGGACTTGATGCGATTTGGATAATCGATGGTCGATTAACCAAGTCTGCTCATTTTCTTTCGAGCTGTAAAATGGATTTTGTTGATTCGCTTGATGGAATTATATCCATGAAGTATCCTTGAGTATCATTTCCGATAGTGATTCATGATTCATCTTACGATTCTAGCAAAGTCTCCAACATGTCATGGACATAGAGCTCCACTTTGGTACGATTATTTACCTTTTGGTAGATGGTCCATAAGAAGGTGTTATTTAGACTTTAAAAGGTCTATTGAGAGTCTCCGTGATAGATTTTAAAGGCTATCAGTATCCCACTTAGTCACTTGGGGTGTGTGACTTTTCTTCAGATGCTTGAGATGGTTGTTGTGACATCTCGTACTCGTACATGAGTAGCAAATTTGGAGATCAAATTTTTATTAGTGGGGGAGAATGTAAGATACGATAAAAAAAATAACAATAATAATTTAATAATATGGATTAACCCCTTTAAGAAACTAAATAGGTTTGAACTGGTTTAAACCTAATTAGTGGATTAGATGTTGAGTTTAATTAGGGATTGGATTTGAACCGGTTGATTTGAGCTAAACTACCGAACGACCCAAACCACCTTTAAATCACCCAAATTAAATCACAAAAAAAACCATTTCCTCATCGCGATCATTGTCTTCTCCTTCTCCGCGATTTTGTTTCTTCCATCACTCTCTCCTAGTTCGCCATCATCCTAGTGAGAGCAGCTCGACGACATCGCCGCCCCCAGCTGATCCTTTGTTTCCGAGGTCACAGCATCCTTCGCGCAAGTAGATCGGTGACATTGTTGTCGTGGCAGTGAGTTGTCGTCAGAGGTTCGCAATGTATGTGTATTTTGGGCGCTTGTGGGTTTCTTTATAAGATCTAGCTTCGATTGAATCTGTTATTTGTAGCTTCCTGTTCTTGTTGTGGATGATTGAGTTCCAGCCGTAGTATTCACGATTATCGCAGCGATCAGATTGTTGTTCTTCCTATGATTTGTTCTTGTTGTGGCTGTCTTTGGTCGATTGTCTCCAAAGGTAGCTCAGATTGTTGTGTGGAGAAGGGGGCAGTAGCAGATCTGGTGAACAGAATTCAATAGGTAGATAGGATTCATCGGGGAAGTGAAATTTCAAGTATAATCTCTGATTTTTCCCTTTTCTATTCTGTATATTGTGTTTTCTAAAGATCCGGTGTTGTTTGGGATGGTGTTGCTGAGGTGTGTTCTATTATGTTGATGAGCTATGGGTTGAGAGCTCAGCGCTATTGAATCGGCAGTTGATGAAGTGGAGCAGAGAATCTGAATTTGGTAAACAGTGCAAGGTGAGTTGGAATGAAGTTAAGAGGTTCATTGATTTAAATTTAGTTGTATGTTGTAGGATTGGTGTGCTCGATTCATTTCTAGATCAGGGGAGTTGATTGGGACCTTGATGTTAGCTGTGTTGGGCAGCAGATGAATCTTCATCAGCCATATTGGTGATGATTCAATCGGATCAAGGAGGGAGAGGTAAGAATGTGGATGCTTACAGTGTTAGTAGTTGATGTTGTAATTGATTGTTGATTATTAGTTGTAAATAGGGTAAGTGTTGTGGATTTGAATAGTTTGATTTACAACTAATTCATTGTTAATGACAGGACTCTGATTAGTGATGGATGCTCATAGTTGTGGATGGTTGATACGAGTTACATAGTAGGTGGGTAATATCTACCCTGGTCAGGTAGTTTTGACTAATTCAGTGCATGAATTTGAATTTATGCTGAATTCTTTTATCTTAACTCCACTCTTATTTAATTAGGTGCTTGTACTTAGCCTTGACCTTTGAGATATATTGTTGTTACTTCATTGATTATCTATCACGGATAAGAACTACAAACCCTATTGTGTGTTAGCTGATGGATGTTCTGTAAGTACATGTGGTAAGGATTATCTTTGTGACCTTAGATTGGGTTACTGTGTTACATCACTAGAGTTAGGTGATGGATTAGATTATGGAGTCGATTGTTGTATCGTACACTTATTAGTTGTGCATCTATGATGGATCTAGTTGTTTGTGCATAGATAAGTGTGTGGTTGTCAGTATGTGGCTATGGACTGGAGGTCCTAGCGTGATTATATATCCATTATGGATCGTGTGACTGCGTATGGTTATATGGATGGTCGACAGTATCTCGCTACGGACTGGAGGTCTTAGCGTTGTTGACTGTCAGATTGTATGACTCTCTATGTGATAGAGAGAGAATCTTATGGATTAGTAGTCCTTGCATAGTTGACTTTGTGTCGACCAGGACTCCCCGTGGGATAGGGAGTGTTGCGAGGATACTTGTATGGAGCTATGCATCATTACATTGCATGCATGCTGACGATTATGTCTCCCTTGTGGTTGAGAGGGTCGTCAGTCATCCTGCCTCCCCGGCCACTCGGGGTAGTAGTAGCAGGGTTGAGGGCAGAGCATTGGATGTGCCGCACTGGACCACTATAGACGTGGTAGCTAGAGTGGCGTGCAGCTTGTCCTGTCGTGCAGCACTCAACCACTCATGGGTAGTGGTAGCTTGAGTCGCTTGCAGCAGTGACCCCTAGGGTAGTATATAGCTCTATGGCGGCTAGCTACCAGTCATATTACTCAACTCGGCCACTCGAGAGTAGTGGTAGCTGGAGTCGGGATAGTAGTCATGTCGTGCCACCCTGGCCACTTTGGGGTCATGGTTGGATGGGTCCGCAGACGTGACCATGCATATGCATTGCTGATATATATATACATGCATGTATTTGATATATGTTTTATATATGCCTGTGAGATGCTGTATTTGATTGAGCTATGTTTGCTGCATATGCTTGTTCATCATGATACATGTCATATGCATATTATATACTGCTGTGTGTTGAGCATGATATATGTGTTGGTCTAGACTGTTGTATACATTTGATTAGCGTCATGTGATTATATACTGTTCATATGTCTGAGTGTTGGTCAGGTATGAGATTGACCTTGTACGTTATATGGGTTATGTTATTGTATATCTGTTCAGGATGATATAGCTTATGGTGTTGCAGACCGTCAGGTACGTTGATACATTACTTCATGTTCATTTGATCAGTTTAGTATATGCATTGAGTATTACTATACTGGTGGTTACTTGTTATTACATTTAAGACTGTATGTCTATTGGACTCATTCTGTATACTTGTAGATCTTCACATGTATACTTGTAGATCTCTATATCCCTATATGTTGTTCATGCACTTTCTATATATTATTCCTGAGTTTATACTCACCACCACGGACCCTGGGTTTCCTGTTGCCCAGGTAATAGGTAGAAGATTCCTTCGATCGATGTTCGGAGCTCCGCTAGCTGACCCCATCTCACACCGAATAGTTGGATACTATGTCCGTATTGTTGTATTCTTGTGGATTGTCGTTTTGGAATTTTATCCTGTATCGTTTCTGTATTTGTGGTTACGGATGTGTTGTATGTATTTGACTTTTGATGTGATTTCTATTCTGGTTCTTGTTGCGTCAAGTCACTCCGGAGTGCATAGTTGAGTCATTGTGTATTTATTATTTGTTAGTATCTTCCGCTCTATTTTATGGATTATGTCCATATATTTGTTATGTGATTGTGGCCGAAAGGCTTTATGTATATCAGAGAATTGTATCACGTATAGGCGAGATGTTGTCCGATTATTTTCGGCTCGGCATACTCTCGGAGCATGACAATTTTATTGGTATCAGAGCCTTAGGTTGCGAAGTCCACTTTCAGATTTTATTTCGTTCGGACATCGAGTTTTGCTTTACTCGATTTTAGTTTTGTGAGTTCTGGGATTTGGCTGTTGCGGGACATCTCCGAGCTACAAGGTTTAAGGTATGATAACTGTTATCACATATCTTTCTGTTGGCTATGCATTTAGTTGCTTATGACAGGGATGACTTGTAGTGTGGTAATCACTATTCGTAACCATGGTTTGAGTTGACTACGGGAACAACATGTAGAGTCTGTGTGTCTTGGACCTGCTTTAGAAAAGGTAAATTACCTTTGAGAGCCGACTGATACCGAGTCGGAAAGCAGGGGTTAGGTTGTCACATTTCTCGTAGAGATCAAAGATTATAGTCCTAAGGATTTTCACTAATTATGCTTGTCAGATTATTACTTGAGGGATAATGAACTAAGCGAGTATACTATTGCTGATGCAAATAGTAGAAAATTAGTGGATGATATTCATAGGGATTTTGATCCCTGGGTTGGTCGTTCTAGGTTGTATAACTTTGAGAGTACTTTTGAGTACTTAACTCGTGTTATACAAAGATAATGGAGTTGGTTGCATACCATTATCGGGATCAAGCCGATACTTGGTGGAAGAGATAGGAAATAACCTTCGGAAAATCACACATCACTTGGCCACGGTGTAGTGATTTGTGAGAGAGTATTTTCCCATGTCATCTTCTTTGACTCATCGTCAGGGAATTCTTGAGCTTCAGGTTGGGTGATCGTTTGGTAATGAAGGTACCATGCAGAGTCGTTAGACTTGCAAAGATTACGACCAACTAATAGCTCAAGAATGTGATTGGATTGATTTCGGCCACCCATGGTTTATTGGCTGACATCTTGATTAGGATGTTTGGATCTCCTATCATATCCTAGCGGAAGTCCTTAGAACGAGTCATGTGTATAGAAATGACTCTGTAGCAAGTGTTTTAAGAGTTGAAAATTTGATAGGCAAACATTGCAAGTCAAATTATTGGAATCAGAAGTATTCATATGTTGGATAAAAGGAGCAAGATTGGAGTCTTGGGCTACGAGCGACTATTAGAGAGTTTTTTGATCATAGAAGACCGACTGCAGATTGTCAACATCTTCACCTATTTATCAGCAAAATCAGAAGAAAGACTCCGAAGAGATTATGTGCGTGTAGTGCGAGTCACGATGACACGCAGAGTCAGATTATTTGATGGATCATTTTATTTGCTTCTACCATAAGCAGCCAGTATCTACGAAGAGAGTATGTACTTTGAAGACTCAGTTGAAGACTATGGATGATGCTTTCGAGAGGACGATCCACAACCTCGAAAGTCGAGAACATCACAGAAGAATGGATTATCACATCAGCAGCGATCTACTACCTCAGATATAGTTGGAGCTCTTTGATACTTCCATCCGAGAGAAGCAATTTACTCAGCAGTATCAGCAGAAGACATCTCAGAAGACTCAGATGCCCAAACGACAACTGTTACCTCCCCAGGCGTGGTTATGCTTTGTATAGAGGAGAGAGTTTACGACGATGGTCATATCTATATTGTATTCTCTAGTTGCAGCTATACCATTTGCATACTTGGAGCGTGCTACGATGTTGGCAGTTATTTAGTATTTTACAGACAGTGGTGTACTCATTACCAGTACAACAGTGTTTACCATCTCCATTGCAGTCATTTTGGGTATTGTATCTCAGTTCAGCAATTGATTTCAGTTCCTCCATGGCAGACTTTTGCAGCTACTTGATCTCAGCTGTCAAGAACAGATGTTAGACAAATTTACATGGTCACTCGAGAAGAGGTATAGAAGACAGAAGAATTGGTTATTCGGAGTATTACTCTAGGTTACCCTATTTGCTAGTGTATCGAGAGATACTAGTTGTTTATAGGTATCTTTGTCTAGAACATTCTTAGATAGGATTAGAAGGGTTCCTATACATTGACTTGTGGGTTGGTGATTTTTCTCTACCGTCAGGTGAGATGTTGATCAACGACCAAGAAGTCAAGGGATACCCTTAGACTTTGCTAGACATACCTCTACTATAGACATATCCTTATGGGTAGTTAAATTGTTGAAATGAGGGTATAGTATGTATCTCGAATGTGCATATAATTCGAGAGTATTCGGATGTAGTTTCAGAAGAACTCCCGGGCTTGCCACTGTATGGGCAAGTGGAATATGCGATTGGGGGCGATTTTGGGAATAACTCCGACATTGAAGACCTCATACCGGGATATGATTTTATTGGTATCAGTGTTGCTAACACTGTGGGATTTGGAAAAACGTAAGTTGCGATTATAGACTGGTATTGGATGGGAGATGTATCTATCCTAGTGGTTCTTCTTGAGAATATCTAGAACTCTTTGTTAAGGAGAGATAAACCTTTGAGATTATGCATCGATTATCGATGTTGGAACGTGGAATGCAGTAGTTGAGAATGAATATCCTTCGTTATGGATAGATGATCTATTTAGTTCAGCTAAAGGATACCTGTGTATACTCTAGAGGGTTGATATTGTAGTGACTTGATATCATACAATTACCCTAGTGGGTGTGATAATTGAGATATCATCTTCTTGGAGTAAAAAGAATGCAGGTGTGGAAGACGACATTTCATATTTAGTATGAATTTTATGAGTTGTTGATAATATTGTTAGACTTATTGACGAGTTAGTCGTTCATGGACTTGAGAAAATGAATATTCTGGAAGCGATTGGACTAGTAGATGGTTGTCGTTTTAGACGAGATGGTGTTGAATATATATTCACAATCTTAAGGGAAGTTGTGGTTTCCCTGGATTGATCTGGTTGATACCGTAGAGGTTGATAGGATGCTCTAGCGATACTATACCGTTGACTTGTTGGACCAAGAAGGTGTTGGGAATCACTTGGTCGGAAGCTTATGAAGCTAGATTTCAGGGCCTAGGTAGTGGCTGATTTTTGCATCAGTGTTAGTTAGTCCTTCCGTTATGGATGGAAGGGTACTACACACAAATGCATCATTTCAGGGATTGGAGCGATTCCGATGCAGTTGTATGAGACGTGTCTTATGCATACGTCAGTTGAGGAACTGCGAGGTAAGCTGTCATATACATGACGTGAAGTTAACAGTTATTATTTTGATTAGTAGATGTATAAAGTAGGAATGCTCATGGAGTTTTAACTAGTTACTGGGTATCTACTATAGAGTTGCTAGAACACGGACAGTTGCAACTAAGAAGATTGATCATTATGGTCTTCCAGACACTCCCAGTATGTGTGGTAGAGTGGATTTTGGATAGTAGATGATTTTTCTCTTGCGAGAAAGAATAATTCTTCGTCTCTGAGGAGGATAGTTGTTTCAAGAGACTTGTCATTCGAGGGCAGTGATTTATTCGGAGTGTATCCGAAACTAGTGAGTATTGAGACGTTCCTGTTGGTGGAACGATATATAGGGCATGGTTGATTTCGTAGCTTGATGTTGGTGGGCCAACATGTAAAAATGATATATTAGTGACCAGTAGGGCTACGTATCAAGGTGGAAGTGAGAGCTTAGTTTGATGGACTGTGTTGGGAGATTATCTGGAATTTGGAAAGGACTTGATGCAATTTGGATAATCGGTGGCCGATTAACCAAGTCTGCTCATTTTCTTCCGAACCATAAAATGGATTTTGTTGATTCGCTTGACGGAATTATATCCATGGAGTATCCTTGAGTATCATTTCCGATAGTGATTCATGATTCATCTTACGATTCTAGCAAAGTCTCCAACAGGTCATGGACATAGAGCTCTACTTTGGTATGATTATTTACCTTTTGGTAGATGGTCCATAAGAAGGTGTTATTTAGACTTTAAAAGGTCTATTGAGAGTATTTGTGATAGATTTTGGAGGCTATCAGTACCCCACTTAGTCACTTGGGGTGTGTGACTTTTCTTCAGATGCTTGAGATGACTGTTGTGACATCTCGTACTCGTACATGAGTAGAAAATTTGGGGATCAAATTTTTATTAGTGGGGGAGAATGTAAGATATGATAAAAAAATAATAATAATTTAATAATATGGATTAACCCCTTTAAGAAACTAAATAGGTTTGAACTGGTTTAAACCTAATTAGTGGATTAGATGTTGAGTTTAATTAGGGGTTGGATTTGAACCGGTTGATTTGAGCTAAACTGCGGAACGGCCCAAACCACCTGTTAAATCGCCCAAATCAGATCACAAAAAAAAACCATTTCCTCATCGCCATCGTTGTCTTCTCCTTCTCTGCGATTCTGTTTCTTCCATCAATCTCTCCTAGTTCGTCGTCATCCTAGTGAGAGTAGCTCGGCGACGTCGCCGCCCCCAGCTGATCCTTTGTTTCTGAGGTCACAACATCCTTCGCGCAAGTAGATCGGCGACGTTGTTGTCACGGCGGTGAGTTGCCATCAGAGGTTCGCAATGTATTGGCCGCTTGTGGGTTTCTTCATAAGATCTAGCTTCGATTGAATCTGTTATTTGTAGCTTCCTGTTCTTGTTGTGGATGATTGAGTTCAAGCTGTAGCGTTCACGATTGTCGCAGCGATCAGATTGTTGTTCTTCCTATGATTTGTTCTTGCAGTGGTTGTCTTTGGGCGATTGTCTCCAAAGGTAGCTCAGATTGCTGTGTGGAGAAGGGGGCAGCAGCAGATCTGGTGAACAGAATTCAATAGGTAGATAGGATTCGCCGGTGAAGTGAAATTTCAGGTATAATCTCTGATTTTCCCTTTTCTATTCTGTACATTGTGTTTTCTAAAGATCCAGTGTTGTATGGGATGGTGTTGCTGAGGTGTGTTCTATTGTGTCGATGAGCTATGGGTTGAGAGCTCAGCGCTATTGAATCAGCAGTTGATGAAGTGGAGCAGAGAATCTGAATTTGGTAAACAGTGCAAGGTGAGTTGGAATGAAGTTAAGAGGTTCATTGATTTAAATTTAGTTGTATGTTGTAGGATTGGTGTGCTCGATTCATTTCTAGATCAGGGGAGTTGATTGGGACCTTGATGTTAGTTGTGTTGGGCAGCAGATGAATCTTCATCAGCCGTATTGGTGATGATTCAATCGGATCAAGGAGGGAGAGGTAAGGATGTGGATGCTTGCAGTGTTAGTATTTGATGTTGTAATTGATTGTTGATTATTAGTTGTAAATAGGGTAAGTGTTATGGATTTGAATAGTTTGATTTACAACTAATTCATTGTTAATGGCAGGACTCTGATTAGTGATGGATGCTCGTAGTTGTAGATGGCTGATACGAGTTACATAGTAGGTGGGTAATATCTACCCTAGTCAGGTAGTTTTGACTAATTTCAGTGCATAAATTTGGATTTATGCTGAATTCTTTTACCTTGACTCCACTCTTATTTAATCATATGCTTGTACTCAGCCTTGACCTTTGAGATATATTGTTATTACTTCATTGATTATCTATCACGGATAGGAACTACAAATCCTATTGTGTGTTAGCTGATGGATGTTCAGTAAGTACATGTGGTTAGAGTTATCTTTGTGACCTCAGATTGGGTTATTGTGTTACATCACTAGAGTTAGGTGATGGATTAGATTGTTGTATCGTACACTTATTAATTGTGCATTTATGGTGGATCTAGTTGTCTATGTATAGATAAGTGTGTGGTTGTCAGTATGTGTCTATGGACTGGAGGTCCTAGCGTGATTATATATCCATTATGGATCGTGTGACTGCGTATGATTATATGGATGGTCGACAGTATCTCGCTACGGACTGGAGGTCTTAGCGTGGTTGACTGTCAGATTGTATAACTCTCTGTGTGATAGAGAGAGAGTCTTGTAGATTAGTAGTCCTTGCATAGTTGACTTTTGGTTGACCATGACTCCCCGTGGAATAGGGAGTGTTGCGAGGATACGTGTATGGAGCTATGCATCATTACATTGCATGCATGCTGGCGATTAGGTCTCCCTTGTGGTTGAGAGGGTCGTCAGTCATCCTGCCTCCCTGGCCACTCGGGGTAGTGGTAGTAGGGTTGAGGGCAGAGCATTGAATGTGCCGCACTCGGCCACTATAGACAGTGGTAGCTGGAGTGGCGTGCAGCTTGTCCTGTCGTGCAACACTCGACCACTCATGGGTAGTAGTAGCTAGAGTCGCTTGTAGCAGAGACCCCTAGGGTAGCATATAGCTCTATGGCAGCTAGCTACCAGTCATACTACCCAACTCGGCCACTCGAGAGTAGTGATAGCTGGAGTCGGGATAGTAGTCATGTCGTGCCACCCTGGCTACTCTGGAGTCGTGGTTGGACGGGTCCGCAGACATGGCCATGCATATGCATTGCTAATATATATATGCATGCATGTATTTAATATATGTTTTACATATGCCTGTGAGATGTTGCATTTGATTGAGCTATGTTTGCTGCATATGCTTGTTCATCATGATACATGCAATTTGCATATTATATACTGCTGTGTGTTGAGCATGATATATGTGTTGGTCCAGACTGATGTATGCATTTGATTAGCACCATATTCTAGTATGGACCGGGATGTTATTACATATGATTATATACTGTTCATACATCTGAGTGTTGGTCAGGTATGGGATTGACCTTGTACATTATATGGGTTATGTTATTGTATATCTGTTCAGGATGATATAGCTTATGGTGTTGCAGACCGTCAGATACATTACTTCATGTTCAGTTGATCAGTTTAGTATATGCATTGAGTATTACTATACTGGTGGTTACTTGTTATTACATTTAAGACTGTACGTCTATTGGACTCATTCTGTATACCTGTAGATCTTCACATGTATACTTGTAGATCTCTATATCCCTATATGTTGTTCATGCACTTTCTACATATTACCCCTGAGTTTATACTCACCACCACGGACCCTGAGTTTTCTATTGCCCAGGTAACAGGTAGAAGATTCCTTGGATGTTCGGAGCTCCGCCAGCTGATCCCATCTCACACTGAATAGTTGGATACTATGTCCGTATTGTTGTATTCTTGTGGATTGTTATTTTAGAATTTTATCCTGTATCGTTTTCGTATTTGTGGTTACGGATGTATTGTATGTATTTGACTTTTGATGTGATTTCTATTCTGATTCTTGTTGTGTCAAGTCACTCCGGAGTGCATAGTTGAGTCATTGTGTATTTATTATTTGTCAGTATCTTCCGCTGTGTTTTATGGATTATGTCCATATATTTGTTATGTGATTGTGGCCGAAAGGTTTTATGTATATCAGGGAATTGTATCACGTACAGTGGAGATGTTGTCCGATTATTTTCGACTCGGCATATTCTCAGAGCGTGATAGAAGAGGACTAGCACAAAAGAAAGGGAGGAATCTAATTCTAATATCAAGATATTTTCAGATACTGAACAAAATATCTACAAAGAAATTCTCAAGGAAATGAACTTGTTGTGAATGAAGGCTACAAAAGCAAGAATAACAAAGGGAAAAAGGCTTCTATTAACCTTTTTATCCCTACCCTTTTTCATTCCCAAAAATAAATAAATAAATAAAAAGAAAACAAAAGCCAAAACTGCCTCTATTAGGCTCACAAGGAGAATATGGTGGAATAAGGTAACATAAATAAACAATGCAAAAGAATCATGGTTAATTAGTAAACAAATACTACCTTGAATAACCTTGGCTATAAGCCAATGATGACAAGAACATTTGAGGTTCCGAGCTAAGGACACACAATAATCATGGATATAGGTGAGCGACAAAAGAACTATTTGCTAGAAAGATCATGAATGCAACTAAATGATATTATCAAATCATGCACTGAACAAAAAACCTACAAGGTCAAAAAGGAGGAGAATATATATCTAACTTTTCATGGCCTCAATATCTCGCCGAAAGCCATGAGTCTCCATTGCTATGGAGACTAGTTTACCAAATGCTGCGCCTCAGGTTTTTGGAAATGGAATTTTAGATGGGGCTGAATTAAGCCTCAGACTGATATGAACTCTGAGTCAAGCTGTAAAAGAACTAATCCACCTCTGAGCATGTGAGTTCTGCAGTAGGAATGCAGAACAAAAGATGCATGCTTATCTTGAAATATTCTATCATGCGCTTTCTCGAATTAAGTGCCTTAAACTAAAATGGAATCAGAACTCTGAAAACTAACAAATTTAGGGAACAAGCAACATCAGACTGTTCCAATCCAACATTTCAAAGCCAGGTCTGTAACTGATTCAGCATGCAAACAAGTATTCTCCATACAAATTCAATAAGCAAAATCATCCAACTCCATCCCTGAATGGATCAGACAGGTGCTGAGCTTGTTCGATGTAGTTGTTGCTTTGGGCAAGGCTGTGGAATATACTGGATCATAGCATCCAACTCCTGTACATGCATTTAGAAAGAAGATTAACTTTATCCCAGATTTAAATATTTGAGTTTTTGATATAATTGATATATTGCTGAAGCATTGTTCTCCTTGTTCACTCCAAAGGGGGAAAAAAAAGAAGGGTCGTAAAATGAAGGAATGTAATTTTGACTGAAATCTAAATTAGTTCATATGAGTTCTGCAAGAATTTCACTCTGCAAAATATTACCTTTTGACTTTATTCTTTATGTACAAGTCTTTCATGCCAACTGAACCATACTAAGACAATAGGAAAGGAGGAAACATGAATTGTCCTTGTGACACGTTTCTTAGAGCAATAAGGTTATATTTCTATATTTCAGAAGACAAATTGTAAGCTACCACTTCTTGGAATAGTTGAGCTATATTATTCTTTCAATATCCTAAAAAATAAGGTCGATTCTAATGCGGATAAATATCTGAAATTTTTTTCCTCCCTGGTTTCACTTTTAGTAGCCTTCCCAAATAAATTAGGTGCAACTTGTACATATTCCCACGTTCTAAACATAGTGAGAACTGAGCAAAAAGATTAACTAATACATTGCTACTATGTTTAGAACTGAGGTCCAGATGAAATTCTGTTATATTATTGAAAAGAGAAAAGAACTCCACAACAAGATAACACAAAATTCCTTGAAGTACTACAAAAGAATGCAAAAGGTTGGAAAGTCAGATAGAATTAACATATATGTAAGAAAAAAAATAGACAGAATCAATAATAAAACATCTAAACATGAAGCAAGAATATAATTTCAGGGAGAATGTGCTAAAAGGAAATTCATACGCGAAAAAAATAAAATAGGGTATATTGTACTTCCAAAATTAAAAGAATATCATTTCAGGGAGTTGTACTTCTGAATAGGGCATGTTGATGCAATTATGCACCAAATGGTAAAGTTTGACTGAAATGTGTTAATAAATGGCAAAGGATTTAAACTAAGTTTGTTTACGTGTCTATATGTACATTGAGTTTGCAAAGACTTGGTAAGTTGCATACAGAATTTGGTTGATATCGGTGAAAGATGGTACGAGATATCTAATGGACCAAAAGTCCTAGAGGCAAGGCCTTTGGGAAAATGGCGAAATCCCAAAATGAGGCTTTTGGGTTAGTGGAGGAGTCCTAGAGATGTTATCTTTAGGCATTTAAAGTCACCAAAGTGAGGCTCTTAGGCAAGTGGACAAAGTCATACAGGTGCGACCTTTAGGCACATGTGGATCAACTAGGAGTGTGACTTTTAGATGTGAAGTCCCGTAGATATCGAGTCTCAGGCAAACTGGTGAAGAATCCTAATTTAGCTTGTAGCCTTCAACCTAGAAACAAGGGTTCCTAGTTGTAGATAGCACTCAAGCTCGCTTGGAGCTTTGCTTAGGCATAAAAAGGCATAAGTAAATTCATATCTTCACATATATTAAGTTGACCAACAAGAACTGAAGACTTCTGCTCAAGAATAGAATGCACTTGGTTGAGTTTGAATCAGCTGAAAAAGAGTCCAATCAATTTAACAAGATTTGAGTCAATTAGAAGCATTTTGAGTTGACTAAATTGCCAACAACTATTGAATAGTCGTTTACAATGACCTGATTTTAGTTAATTAGAACAATTTGAAATGTAGCCTTTAGGCAACAATTTGAAAATTATCTATATAAGCAATGACTGTTTATTCCTAGTATTTGTGGACAAACATTTCAGTAGACCAAGGACTATAGAAGGCCTCATCTATATGCTTTGGTAAAACTTCTCTCTCATATCTTTATTGTATATTTCTTGTACAAGGTTTTTCCACCTACAAAGGAGACTCATTTATAGTGGGCTTTCCATGCTCGATAGGTCATGGGTTTGGAATTGATCTTTCTTCGTGTTTACATTTTATTATTATCATTTTTGCTGTGTTAGCACGAGCATGCCTCAAATATCTAACAAGATTTATTTGTCATTACAAGAATATGCAAGAGAAAGGATAATTCTTATTCCTAGGATCGAACACATCATTCGATCCCCTCTAGCAGCCAACGATATCATTAAACTAATTCTAATAGGGTTAACTTAATGGCTTGTTTCACTAAGGAACAATGGGGTTTTGGGTGTAGTCAACATTTCAGCTTCATCTCAAGTTAATTTGGAATTTTCAAGTAAATTCAGTTGATTGAAGATCATTCCCAATCGTCTAAAGTGTTGAGTTAACTCAGGAGTCAATGGGAAACATTTTGCTCAGAAATAGAAAGGTTTATTTTAACTTTAGTTGATTAGAGGAAGGAATTAATTGACTGAAGCTATTTAGTCTACTAGATAATAGATTGTTTCAAAATAAGGGTGCTCTAATTGGGCTCAAGTTGACTACAAAAGACTTCAGATTGAAAAACTATAGTTAGAAGATAAGCTTGCTATCATAACCGTTGAAACTGACTAGAAATGATTTGAGTCGACTAAAAGTTTGAGCACTCGTTTGGAGAGTTATGAGTTGACTAACAAACTAGCTATTGATAAATAAGATTATTGTTTGAGATATTTGGATCGATTGAATGTCGAAATAGTCGATTCAATTGGTATTTGAGTTGACTAACAACTAGCCATTTGTTGATAAACTTTTTGTATTTGTGTTTCAATTGATTGAAGATGATTTAAGTCGAGTGAAGTGAAATAGAATAATCATTTGAACTCCTTATCTATGGATATAAGACTAGGTTGCATATAAATAGGGTACGTAGGGATCTTAAAATAACAACTACCATAGTTGAATTCTTCAACTCTCTTTGTCCATAAGTACTTCCAATTCCTTCAAAAGTTCAAAATTAACTAGTCTTCAGCTTTGGTAAAGTTATCAATTTTGTTTTATTTATTTATTTATTTTACTTTTATCATGTGCTTACTACATCATCATCTGCAGAGAAAAGAAAAGTGTTGTTATTTTTTTTATTACTCATCTCGTATCAAGAAATAAATATATGTAGGGGTTCTTCACCTCTTTTAAAGGAGATTTTTATAGTAGTATTTTTAGTAGTGATTCACTAATGAATCAATAATCGCGAATTAGGATAAGAAGGTTCAAACCAAGTTAAGTTAGCATTGTTCTTAATATTGTTTGTTTTTATTATTTTAGCTATGTTCACATTTCTAATATAAAGTAGCAAATGTAAGAAGTTTTGACAATCTAGCATTTGTTAGGACTATTGCATCGCTAGAGGAGGGGGATGAATAAGAGGCAGAGAAATCTCTTACTATAACTTGGTCTTTACGAGCAACACAAATAAGAAAACAAAGACACAAATGTAAATAGAAAGAAATAAAACAAATAAGTTTGCACAAGTGAATCTCGCTTTTGCTCACTTTCTTGTTACTTTAATTGCTTTGGAATACCTTCTAAAGGTCTATAATACAAAAACATTTCCTTTCAAGAACCTCTAAGAATTGACTTCCGAAATCCTCCATAAAATTCTCTTTTATAGCCTTTAAGTCGAGATTAATTTTCGCTTAACAGTCGACTACTCATTACCATCAATCAATTGTTCCATTGTATTGAATCATTTCACTTGCAGAATGATTCTTTCTAATTCGGATTTGGCCACATCAGTCTACTACTCATTATTACCAATTGATTGATGGCTAAAAAGTTGAGTCTCGCAGTTGAGTTTTGAATACTTTGTTCACTTGAGCAGAAACATCGGTGATTGCTCCTCTTTATCAATCAATTGATGACGATCAATTAAATTCAACAATCAAGTCTCAAACTCACTCTTTGCTTGAACAGTTATATTAGTTGACTGCTCTACTATAGCAATCAATTGATGATGGTCAGTCGAATTGAATAACTAAATTCTCTGTTCGCTTGAATAGTAACATCAGTCAACTACTAATCTCAACAGTCAACTATTAATCCCAGCTGTCGACTGATTATGCCCAAAATCCTCTTAAACATCCTCAAACTCTTGATCTTGAGATTTATAGTTCATTAGTTGATTGCTATTTTATAGCAGTCGATTAATACTCCTATTTCAACTTTTCCAAGACTAAAAATCTCACTTTGCTTAGTATCCAGTTGATCACCACCTATGAGGCCTTTTCTCGCTTAGTATTCAGTAATTCTTGGTATGCTAATAAGGCTTCACTCACCTAACATTCCATCAACCTTGACCTGTCAAGACTTTATCATTGCCAAATATCTAGCCCTCCATGACTTACTTGGACTTCCCTTCTTGTGCCAAGCACCCGATCCACCTTAACCTGCTTGGACTTCATCATTATCAAATATCAAGTCCTCGTTGACCTATTTGAACTTTTCATTTCATACCTAACATCCCGTCCCTCTTAACCTATTAGGGTTTTCATCCATTTGCCTAATTTCTAGTCCTTTGTGGCTTGTTAGAACTTTCGTCACATGCCAAGTGTTTGATTCTTCATGATCCACTTGAATTTTTCTTCTCATATGGTGTCAAGTGTTTGATCTTCAATGACCCACTTAGTCTTTACTTTTCTAGTGTCAAATGTCTAATTTTTTGTGATCCATTTGAGCTTCACTGTTCATTTTATGCTAAGTGTATATTCCTTTATGATTCACTTGATCTTTACCTCTTGTATTAAGTATTTGGTCCTTCTTTGAGCAAAGATTGGAATCCGCAAACCTAGCGGCCCCTGCTAGCCTGCCCTCGGCCCATCGTAAGGGAGGTAAATCACGGAGAGCCTTTGACCCAAAGCCCGCTGGTAAATCGCATAGAGAGTCGACATCCCCGCAGAAGTGGGGGATTGCCCCTTGCTTCCTTGGGCAAATTCTACACGCGTTTACTAGCCGAGCTAGCCCGCGGGAGCAATACATCAACCAATAATCTGCCTCTCTAACAATTTCTTCAATAAATCGAACTTGGTCACCCTTGATTAACAATCTCCTCCTTGCGAATATCGCTAGATTATCAACACATAGTTCAAATATCCAAACTCAACTCTAGCTTGATAAACCTTGATTAGAGGTTGATTACACCAACAACGTTTTCTTTATCCTTACACTTGCAAGAAAATAAAATTTAAATTTGTAGGTATCAACTATTTATGCCTCTTTAAGGGGCACAGTAGCATTTGCAAATGAGAAATCAAGTGAAAGGAGAGTTCAAGAGAGAAGATTGGTAGAGGGAGATCAAGATAAAAAGAAAAAAACAAACAAACATGAGAGCGGAGAAAAGGTGTCAGCACAGGTGAGATATATAAATAAATCAGAAACTCTAGACCTACTAACCCAAGAGCATGCCTAAATTAAACCCAAATCATCTAACTTGGTTTATCTCTAACTCAATCAAACTCAATCCAAATGAATCAAACTCAATCTAGACTAGATTCACGCATGATCTCAAACTGAAAGAACTAATTATTTCGTAAACCATCAAGATCAACCTTTACATAATAACTGTACAACTTACCTTTTGCTGCCTCAACCTTTGATTTTCCTCTTCAAGGCTGGAAACTTTCTTCTCCAATTCAGTGGTGTAAGCCTGAAAGTGAAAAATAAGAGAACAGATGTACGAATTAACGATGCGATGCATACAAAAGATAAGAACGATGCATAACTTTGCAGTCTTGCCTGCTTCCTAGCTCGAGAACGGGCAGCTGACTCCCGGTTCTTGATCATTCTCTTCTGCCTTCGCTCCACCTTCTTCTTGGCCACATCTTCCAAGTGCCCCCTTTTACGCCTCGGCGTTTGCGGATCAAGCGGAGAGGAGTTGGCCTCCAACATGCTCCTGCTGACGGCAGCCTGTGGCTGGGGCGAAGGCTGTTGACACACGTAGCTGCTTCCCATGATGGTCTGCTCCTGCTGCTGGGGACGACAGTGGTGCAACCAGTGCGCCCTCGGCCCCAACACAGTCTGACTCCCACCGCCCTCGTTTATCTCGTCTCCAGACACTCCGGCCCTGCACAAGAAGTCCTCCAGGGTCATCTCCCCTAGACGTGGTTGCTGCCTTATCTTCTCTTTCCCTCGTTGGATGCGCCTCCACACCTCGTCCACCGTGTTTTTTCTCATGGCGCCGGAGCCGGCGTCGGGCGCGGGGGAGCGGCTGTCCTTGCCGGCGGGGAAGACGTTTCGAAGGAGGTCTTCGAAGTTCATGCTGATCAAGGGCCCGCCGAGGTGGTTCTGAACTTGGTTGAGGATGAGGCTGCAAGCTGAGCCCTGCCTGCTCAAGCTCTGGGATTGCGCCTCTTGCTGAGCTCCGCTTGCGTTCTGAGTTGCCATGGCCATGCCCATTTTCTTCCGGTGCTCGAATAGCTCGATTCCTCCAGGTCTAGAAACCAGAGACAGGATAAATTAGTTAAATAAGTTGCAACAGAGGATTTTAAAATTTTCCCACCAGATTCCATATCCAGTGCAATTTCACTGCTCTGTCTAGGAGGAATCAAGCTAAAGAACCGAGCATAAAGAAACGATAGATATGGAACACCTGATCAGACTCTAACAGCAGAATGAAGAAGCAGCCTTCTTCTCAATGGAAAAACACTAGGCAGGAACTAAATGTGCTAAGTTGGCAAATACAGTCTGAATCCCAAGAGAGGAAGTCTGGGTTATTGGCTTATGTATGGCTTAAAGTAGGGAACAAAATCAAAACTTTGCCATCGACTTCCATTTCCTATTCTCGGGAAACCTCTCACTCCTTTAGAGGGCGTTATGTGAAGTAGATAAGGGTCAACCTTGAAACGTGAAAAGAACAAGTTCCTGTCCTCATCATTTGATAATTCCGAAATTGGTTAGCACACTCTCGTCTTGGAAGACGAGGAGAACGAAGCACTTCCAAAAGCTGCCTTGCATTG
The DNA here is from genome assembly GCA_025175895.1 of Wurfbainia villosa. Taxonomy (NCBI): domain Eukaryota; kingdom Viridiplantae; phylum Streptophyta; class Magnoliopsida; order Zingiberales; family Zingiberaceae; genus Wurfbainia; species Wurfbainia villosa. The sequence goes on from CM046001.1 coordinate 95,326,103, forward strand.
CCTACAATTTGACATAGGCAAACACAATTACCTTTTGTCTTCATCGCTATGGCACCTAATTGGACTTTGCCTTCCAAGTCCCACGTAGCAAGGGCTCCTTCAGAATTGTTGTTCAGCTCTATTTGAGCAAAAGTCCTCATATTCAGCATTTCTCTGGTTTTCAGTTATTCTAATGGTCTATGCCCCTCGTTTAGACATTATCTTCTCTGTCTCTGCTCTTGCTATGAAGCAATGCGCTAGCTCCTAAACTATCGTTGCAAGCTCTTTAGTTTCCATGTCCTCGTGCTCCTCTAATTTGTCAAAAAAAAAAAAAACATTTGTGGCAACTCGATGTATAAATGTTTTGCTTGCGTCGTAGATCAAAATAAGGACCCATTGAATTGCCACCAAATCAACACAACAGAAGCTTGTTAGGAATCTAGTTAGGTCAAGTTGCACTAATTAACTCTATTATATATGGCTAGCTTAATGTCTGATCAAAGTAAGCAATAGTTAGATTAAACATCATAGACAGCACAAATGCATGCTAATAAATAAATGTAGTGCTGGAAATATTAATGGTGGAGGGATAAGGGAAGGGTCGCCGAGAGAATTGCCTTCAGTAGATTAATCCCTGCAATCTTACCTTGAATCAGTGCATGGAAGGTAGTGGAGATTAGTTTAACTTCAAAGGGAATAATTAAAGGTAGTGGCGAACCATGGCGTACGGTGTTTATGATGAATGGTATGCCCTCCCCCTCAAACTTCAAAACTTGAATATTTCCAAAAGGTGGGAGTTTCAGTTTTCTTAATCAGGCAGCAAGGCTTTTAATTAATTATTTAACTGCTAAGGAATCTTTGCCATTTGCCATGAGACAGACTCAGAAATCATGAGCGTGCTTTACGAAGAACATGAATTAAAGAAGTGTGCCAGGTGTACTCTCAACGAATGGTAAGTTTTAATAGTCCTTGTGTCCAACGCTGTGAGATTGACAACTTTTTTTTAGTAACACGGAGACGATTTTTTTTTTAATTTTGAAATATAATTTATATACATTTACTAATCGATTTTTAAATTATTCGTTTGTTACCACCCAAACAATAATGTTATCACTATTGTAGCAAAAAGATAATTACATCCGTTTCAATATTTTTCAATATCGATTTTTCGATCATGATAAAAAAATATAAATTATGAAGCATTACATCTCTTGACCTATTAATTAAAAACAATGGAGGACTTTTGAGTCCGGATGAGAGTTTTATGTCCTATATCGATATTCTATCCCCGTCCACTCTGTAACAATATCTACACTATTCTAATCAATGGGTCGTCCTGAGGAGACAATGTTATCAGTTATCACTATCTTTTTTTTTATTGACATTAGAGTATTTGAACCTTCAGTCCAACTAATTCCTGGGAATGACTGATCCTGCTCCACAGACCTTTGGGAGACTTCACCAACAAGGCAACAACTGAGTTGGGTAAGATCGGAGTCCAAGTGACATTTATCGACTACCAAAAGTAAATCAGAGAAGCGCTAATAATTTTTTTACGATTCAATTAAAACTCTACAATCATATTATCCCTGAATAATAGTCTAATATTCAAATCGAACTCCTGAGCTATAAGACCACTCGAAAGGATTTCACTATCCTTCATCCTAAGCTAAGTTGCAAATGTTAAGAAGCATTTGGGTTGGAGAAAATTTTTTATTTTTTAATTTTTTTTTAAAAATGAAAAAATGTAAAAAATGATGTTTGTTTAGCGTTTTTCATTTTTATTTTTCAGAAAAAACAATATTTTCTGAAAAATTAAAAAACATAAAAAAAATCTTTTTCTATTTTCATTTTTATTTTTAAAAAATAAAGAAGCATTTTTGAAAAATTAGAAAATATAAAAAAATATTTTATGTGTTATAAAAAAAGAAAAAATAGTTTTTTTTCTATGAATCTTAATTTCTTCATTCATTTTTTATCTTTCCTGTCAAACGTGGATATTAAATTGATCGAAAAAAATAGTACTGAGAATTATATTCCCAGAAATACAGTGGTCATGAGATTTGAATTTTCAGTATCACGTATAATATCAAACTCACCTAGAAAAAAGATAGTACTGAGAATTATATTTCTAAGAACACAGTAATCTTGAGATTTAAATTCTCAGGAACACAGTGGTCTTGGAATTTAAATTTTCAACACCACATACATGTATTAAGCTGTCTTAAAAAAAATGATGCTGAAAATTATATTTCCAGGAACACAGTGGTGCTGAGATTTAAATTTCCAGCACCACATACAATATCAACTGTCCGAAAAAAATGGTATTAGAAATTATATTTCCAGGAATATAATGGATCTGAGATTTAAATTTCCAGTACTACATACAATATCAGTCTCAGTATTAATTGCATATTTATTTGGTGAAAGAGATAAAAAAAGAATGAGATGTGCTCTTTGATTAACATAAAACTATGAAATTATATTTAAATAATTTTAAATTTGAGGTGCATTTTTAAATAAATTACCATAAAGTGTTCCTATGTTTTGAGATGTCCAGTGTGCAACTTTTAATAATTGTGAGTTTTGCGAATTTATTCAATACAACAATGTATGCTATATTGTGAATGTGTAGTTTTTCATTATGATCATGTATATTTTCACTGAGTCGATGAGAATTTTTTATTATTTATATTTAAAAACTATGTGTCAATATAGAGGAGATTTTGGCATAATTTTATAGTAGCCACGAAGCATGGGATATGGTACCTAGGGCTCGATAATTTTACTGATGTAGCAGTGGTCTAATCCTAATTATGTAGGTTTCCTTCGGCATTAATTATAAATTTCCATTATGTGTTTTAGTAGTTAGATGGGTCTAGTATGATACACAAGGATAAGATGCATATTCAAAAAAAAAAAAAAATGAAATTGTTATATTAGTGGTATCCTTCGATTGTCTTTATCATCGGAAATTTAGGTGACAAGTATAAAGAAAAAAATCGATCGATAATTCAGAATTATAATCTTTTAAAAATTAATCTCTATGCATTTAAAATTTATTTTTTTATATTTACTAATTATATTAGCCTGAGGGCTACTAGAATAGGACGCATATTCAAATAAATAGTGTCAGTGCAATGAGGAAAATTGTGGGATAATTGGCTTCCAGAAGGTTGATTTAAAATGGAAAACATTGATGTAGTCACACTTGAGTTGGTTGATTTTGATGTGATAGGTTGAACCAATGATATAATTCAAGTTAAACAAAACTAAATTGATTAGACGAGAACTGACATGTTAAACTTTATTTGATTGTCATGTCAAATGTGCCATTTTATGATCTAACATTAACCGTAGTTGCAATTTGACAGGTAGATGAAAGTCCAAGAGACGAAGTCTTTGGTAGGTTCGAAGTTCCAATAGAAAGAAATAAAATTTAAAATTTAAATATTTTATGATCTAATATGATTATCAAGCATCTAGGTAGAGAAGTTTGATAGGTTAAGTCTAGAAGAGGTGTATAGTAGGAAAGACCTAGAGCCCCCCAACAAAGCAGCAAGTCCCAATAAGGAAAGTCTTGGAGATTCCAAGCAAAGTCCTGTAGGTCCAAAACAAGGTAGAAAGTCTTGGAGGTCTCAAGTAAAATAAATCCTAAAGGTTCCAAGTAAGATAAACTTAAATGATCTTTTGTTTCACAAGATAGTAAGGAATGTTGGTGCAATCGGCTCAGGGCACGATTGACCAGGACTCGAGTTTAACTCGAGTGATGTTTTGATGTTCGACAAAAATATATGACAATGTAATTATCAAGGTAAAATCCAAGTCATGGATACTTGACATGGAAAGTCCAAGTGGAACACTTGGAATTTGGTAAAGTCCAAGTGGGACACTTGACACATGAAAAGTCCAAGCATGGGTCTTGGCAATGTAAAAATCCAACATGGGTTGGCAAAGGAAAGTCCAAGCATGGTCTTGACATTTGAGAAGTCCAACATGGGTTGGCAAGGGAAAGTCCAAGCTTGAGTCTTGGCATGAGAAGTCCAAGGGGTTTGATATTGGCTGCGTAAAGTCCAAGCGGGAGTCTTGACAGCATAAGTCCAATGGTTGGCGGCGTAAAGTCCAAGCGGAGTCTTGGCGGCGTGAGTTCAATGTGCTTTGGCGGTGTAGACACCGTTAGCATGACATAGCCGATGGAAGCACTTGAAGGCTAGCGCGATGGATGAACAAGTCATAGATGACTTGGAGGGATCCGAGAGGCATGAGGCTGATGGAGGTGGCTAGAAGGCTTAGTTATAGACTAAGGGTGGTCTAGCAAGTATGGGGGCACCATACTTGGGCTAAAACCTCATGTTTGAGGTGTTCCAGTCGACTGGTGTCATGTGACAGTCGACTGGACCGAGTCAACTAGGGTTTGACTGCGGGAAGTGGCCTAGCGCCAGAGGATGGATGATCGACTAATGACTCGGCGATCGTGATCGATTGCATGATCACCAATCGGTGCTCGAATTCGGCCCGCAGTGTAGTCTCACTCGGCGGGACCAAGATCGAGTAAGGACACCATCAGTCGACTGATGGGTTTGATTAGTCGACTGATGGTAGATCCGTTGGACTTATCCAGCGTGGATCTAGCCGTTGTCTCACGACAACAGTGACATCAGTCGACTGATGATCCCGAACAGTCGACTAATCGACTTTTTCCAGCACAGGTTGAAGCTATATAAGGAGCTCGTGATGGATAAAAAGATAGCGATTTTCTTGGGCAAATTTGAAGGGGGAAGTTGGTGCTTTCCAGTCCTTCAAAGCTAGTTTAAGGCAATCAAAGATCAAGCAATCCAAAGCTCTTGTAAAGTATTTTTCCTTTACTTGCATTTGTATTTCATTATATTTGCTTGTATCTATTTGATTATTGTTGTAATCATTATTGTACGAGGTTTCTCCGCCTCCGGATTGTTCCGAGAAGGAGTGTTATTATAGTGGTGTGTGATTGACATCGCTAGGGTTCGTGCGAACCTGATCCGTGGAGTAGGAACCGTTCGGTTCCGAACCACGTTAAATATTCGTGTTATTGTGTTGTGATTGTGTTTCGTTATTGTTATTATATATATATTCCGCTGTGCTAACGAAACTTGTAGACACAATCTCGATTGAATTCCATCAACGAACAAACACATGCTATTCACCCCCCTCTAGCCATTACAAAGATCCCAACAAGTGGTATCAGAGCTCGGGGCTATTCTACGGATTAACAACCAAGGGAGCACGCTAGAGGAACAAGATGGAATTCAAGGAGAGATTGGGTGACGACATCAACGTTCCACCTTCCTTCGACCGCGAACATTTCGCGTATTGGAAATGTAAAATGGAATATTTTCTAATGACGAATATAGAAAATTGGTTTGCCGTGATTATAAGTTTTGATGCTCCGAGAGGAGAGAACGGCAAAATCCTCAAAATGAAGCGATGGACCGAGGAGCAACGTCAAAAATTCAAGACAACTGTTAAGGTAACTGATGCGGGACGGATGAAATCTGTTCACTCCTTTTTCAATGCAGTGAAGCACTGAGGGAGATCTTAGAGGGTTTTCACAGGCCGCAGTCAGTAGAGAATAAGAAGATGAAGCAGATGAAATGCAAGAAACCCACATCAGCACTCGAGACTCAGACACAAGATGTAACGTGGTTCGGAATAAGGATTCCTACTCCACGGAGGTGAGCTTTTCTCACCGGATGCAGTGCCTAAGCACCTTCACTATGAAGGTCCTCCTTTACGGAAAGCAAGTTCCCGAAGGTGGAGGAGAAAGACCTCTTACAGTGATATCACAAAACGAGAAAAATACAAGAGATGTAAAAATCGACAGATCTCCGTCCTTCTTCTTCGGCGAGGCGGTTGTTGCTCTCCTTCTTCTCCTGCGTCCCCTTCTCTCTTGCTGGGTGGGAATAATTGCGGATCCTTTTTTCCTCCTCGCTTCCTCCCTTTTATCTTCCCCTTTCCTTCATCGTAACGTCGTGGGTTATCTCCATCGTACACGTGGCCACCACCTTCACCTGGAGAATAATTCTGTTATAGATATAAGGAGTGAAGACTCCTTGGAATATTGCGTGGGGCCTCCCAGGCCGTTGCCTAACACCTTTTCCTCTACTTTTCGGGAAACTAGGTTAGAATATCTCCCTCAACCCTCCGCATTGAGTGAAGCTAGCTTAAGTCTATAGCTCACGGGTGCCCTAGCCCTAGGATTCCTCATCAACCCAACCACCCCCTTTCCCGCACTGCATTTCCTTCAGATAACAGACGATCAAAGCAAGTCGACTCTATCCATCCGTAAACACGGAATTATCTTCTTTGAACCAATTCTTGCTCCACTCTTTAGCGAAGTGCCTTCCGTCTTTTCTTTGCTGTACCAATTGCTTCTGCTAACTCTCCCGTGCCAATTGTTTTCGATATTCTCCCGTACCAATGGCCTCTGATATTTGCGCCCGGACCAATGCTTCCTTTTCTCCCTTCACTGAACCGAATATTTTGGCTCGGATCATGGGCCCCCACTAACCCTTCTATTGGGGATTATGTAGAAAAGGTACCAGCAGTATCATTAGTCAACCCCGAAAAATAGTCAAGCGAAGTTGTAAGCTTGACTTTCCAAATGTACATGAAGTTTCTGACCTACTCTTCATTTCTCAACTTAGATCCATCCGTTCCTTATACCTCCCTTAGGTATATTTAAGGAGGCCCGATGGGCTTATGGGCTCCGCTTCTTCTTCTCCTTTTGTGCAGTTGAATCGTCACGGAAAATCTTATATAAACCCCTGCCTTCTCCTTTTAGGTATCGTTTAGTGTGCTTAACAATCCAGCCTGTTCTTCTCCTTCCGTGATTTTCACCGGCGGCGTTTCGGCGCCCAGTCCTTCCTTTCCCCACACGATTCTTCCTTAACCTCCGAGTTGTTGGTGCAGGGGCACTAGAAAATCGAACCTTGATTTTGATGATGACAAAGATTCAAAGTTAAGCTATTTTGTTATCTCATGTGATATGCTAAGTGTGCAGGAAGTGTTTAAACTAAGCCAAAGGTCGAGCGACATCCGGAGAATCTCAAGTTGAGAAACCGTGGTGGTCAGACGACACCAGGAGAACCTCGGAGAGTCAAGGAACCTCGGTGGTGACTGAAAGCTAAGCGACAGGTCAAGAGGACCAAAGGTAAGCTCCGTGTATGGAGCGGTGGTAAGGACGTGTCCTCGGTTAGAGGACAATCCTAGGCGTCGATCCAACTAAGGCTTCCGGAGGAATGCCGAAGTTGAGATCGGACAGTCAAAGGACTGTCACACTGCATGGCATTATGCATCTATTGTGCTAATCTTGTATTGCAGGAATTCTCAAGTCGCGATAGTCAATCGAGATGTCGCCGATCGTGAAAGCGTCGACTACTAAGAGGATCAGTCGACTGATGTAGACGAATCAGCCCAGTGCACAAGGTCAAAGAGATAGAGATTGATGCCGCCACCTCAGGATAAGATAAGCCACCACCTCAAGATAAGATAAGTCGCCACCTCAAGATAAGATAAGCTGCCACCTCAAGATAAGATCCACGAGTTTTGGATCTGGATCGGGACAAATTCCAAGGTGCAAATCTATAAAAGGAGGGGAGGACTCAAACCCACATTAAAGAATCTCTCAAGTGCTCGTGCTCTCTACAACGCTACTCCGATCGTGCGTCATCTTCTAATTAATTATCGGTATTATTATTATATTTCTGTACTTAATTTGTATAAGGACCGGTAAGGTTGTTACCGGCCTTATAATCATTCTAATCGTCTTGTCTCTTACCTCCAACGAGGAAGAAACTTTTAGTGATTGCCCTTCGGAAGCGATCAAGGATCGCAGGGCCTTGGATTAGCAGCCGGTGGGCTGTGAACCAAGTAAAAAGCTTTGTGTCTTTCTTGTGTTTATCTTTTGTTTTCCGTTGCGTACTTGGTTTTAATCGCCGAAAAAGAAAAGTTTTCACTAACGCTATTCACCCCCCCTCTAGCATTTCAAATCGATCCAACAATTGGTATCAGAGCGGGGGCGCTCAGATTCGGTGCAACCACCGATCGAGCATTTTCTTTTCTTTATTTTTATTTTTAATTTTTAATTATCTCCCGCACTACTAATCCAAGACCAAGTCTTGGGACTTTTTGGTTTGTGTTTTTTTTGCGAGTATTAGAAGATCGTTGACCGAGCTAACCATGAAAGAGTATCGCTCAATGCCTAAAGGTAACAATGTCAATTTAAATTTTAAATTCCATATTATTTGTTTCAAGTGCAGGGAGAGAGGACACTATAAAAATAAGTGTCCTACTCGTAAGACTCGAACGACACAACCGACGGCAAAGGAGACACCATTGCCAGGAGTACGGAAGAACAAGGAGCACATCAAGTGCTTGGTGCGAGCAAGATTCGGTCACTATAAGAATCGATGTCCGGAGAAAAAGGTTAGTAAAATTAATAATTTTGAAAAGTTGAGTTTTAGAATAGTTGATAATTTAGATAAATTGTGTAATTGTTGTCAATTAAATAATATAATTAATAAAAAATTAATTAATTCAGATTTAATTAGTTTAAATAATAATAATAACAATATCATGGAAGAAAATGATCAAATTAATCTTACATTTGATAAAATTAACCAAGAGATTAATCAAATTTTTAGTTTAATTAACATAGATCTAGATCAAGTCAAGTATAAAACCAACCTAAGACTTAATCAGAATAATCAAAACCTTGATCAGAATAATCAAACCATAGGACAGAATCATCAAATCCTAGATCTGATTAATCTAGATAATTCTAAATTAAAAATTCTACTTTGAAAAATTCAACCATAAAAAATTCGAAATTAACTTTAAAAAATTCCAAAGATAATCTAAATAATTCTAATAATAATTTTACCTTTAAAAACTCTAATAATCTTATCTTAAATAATTCTAATAATAATTCTCCCTTTAAAAACTCTAACAATATCTTAAATAATTCTATCTTTAAAAACTCTAACAATCTTATCTTAAATAATTCTAACAATAATTCTACTTTTAAAAAGTCTAATAATCTTATCTTGAAAAAGTCTAATAATATTATTTTGAAAAATTCTAATAATCCTATTTTAAATAATTCACAATCTAACTTAATTAAAAATTCAAAATTAGTTAATCAAACCAATAAAATTAATTATAATAGAGTACCATTTGATTATACACAAATTAATAATCTAGCAATTAAACCTTCAACTTTTAAAAATTCAACTAATAAATATGTAGACTTGGGTTACAAGTCTAAGCTAACCAAAAATCAAGACACTAAAATTTGTAAACCTAATTATAATAAAGTATCTTATAACTATGGAACAAATAAAAGTCCACCCAAGAAAATAACCATTTCTTTAAATTGATTGAATGTAGCTTGCTCATGCATACATATCATTATCATGCTTATTTTGTCATGTCATACATACTAGTTAACTCTCATAGAATGGTTAGATAGGAAATAATTAATTAATCTTGACAACATAGTATCAGGACGCGGTGAGATGATAGTACATTAAGGAAACGAAGTCAAGTGTATCTGAGTTGGATAAGGAGTATCTAGCTTGGTGCATTTAACTAAGTGGAACTAACTGAAGCTACCTCACCACATCCTAAATTAGTTAGACCAGGATGTAACCCTAAGTGAATTAAGTGTGTAATTTCCTAAGTTGGCTTTGTCTAAGGAAGTGATCGTTGTTCCGATCAAAGAAGGCCCCTGTGCCTCGCCATGACCTGGAAGCCCTCTTTTGAAATGTTCACTTAACTAACTAAAGGTTAAATCTGAATCTAACCCAAGATTAATTAATTTCTAAGGCATTAAATTAAATTCATCTCACAATACCTATAAGGATAACTTGGTTGATCATATAGAATGGGTGAGATGGTAAGGACAACAAATTAAAAATGATTTTGAAAACGATTTCAAATTTTATATACACATAAATAGATTCTTAAAACTATTTTTATTGGTTGCCATGATTATTGTGTGTAGTTATATGTAGTTTTCAAAACAACTATTCTTCTTAAAATGATGGTTAGTTGACCAATATTGAAAATCTAAATCCTTAGGTCAACTTTAGATACCTAGACCCTGTGGACACTTAGGTGAGCCTTCCTTATGGCCAACAAGAATGTCCTAAGAGTTTGTCAGACAAAAGGGGAGACCCTCTAGATAAGCCTTCCTTGTGGCTAACAAGGATGTTAGGTTAAGGGGGAGGTTCTAATTGGATAATCATCATAGAAGTTGTTAAAAAATATTTTTTTTTAAAAAAAATCACCAATACTTTCTAAATTTAAATCCTTCTTTTGATAATATGCCAAGGGGGAGAGAAGACTTAAGTTGGACAAACTTAGTATCTAGCTACCTCCAGTTTGGCATAAAAACCAATAGACATGAGCCTTTAAAATGTTTTTTTTTCTTTCTCAAAATTTTATAACAATGTTAAAGGTTAGGGGGTCACATTCTAACCTAGGATATACATTGTTGGTGCAGGATCTAGAAACCTAAACTCCTAAGTATTAAAGAAAGTTGAACATATTAAATCAACTTGATTAGCATGTTTAAAAATTCTATTTCTTGGCAATGTATCCATTATAAAGTTATTTTTGATATATGTCAAAGGGGGAGATAGAATAAAGTTAAGAGGTTACTTACTTTTTCTTTCCCAAAAAGTAATTGTTTTTCAAAAATCACCCAGGGTTAAGGGGGAGGTACCCTTAAGGGGGATGTTTTGAAAAATGACTGTTCAATGTTTACTGCTTATTTTCTCTTAACTTTGAATTGGTTTGCCATAGATCAAAAAGGGGGAGATTGTTGGTGCAGGGGCACTAGAAAATCGAACCTTGATTTTGATGATGACAAAGATTCAAAGTTAAGCTATTTTGTTATCTCATGTGATATGCTAAGTGTGCAGGAAGTGTTTAAACTAAGCCAAAGGTCGAGCGACATCCGGAGAATCTCAAGTTGAGAAACGTGGTGGTCGACGACACCGAGAACCTCGGGAGTCAAGGAACCTCGGTGGTAGTGAAAGCTGCGGCGTCAAGAGGACCAAAGGTAAGCTCCGTGTGTGGAGCGGTGGTAAGGACGTGTCCTCGGTTAGAGGACAATCCTAGGCGTCGATCCAACTAAGGCTTCCGGAGGAATGCCGAAGTCGAGATCGGACAGTCAAAGGACTGTCACACTGCATGGCATTATGCATCTATTGTGCTAATCTTGTATTGCAGGAATTCTCAAGTGCAGTAGTCAATCGAGATGTCGTGATGACTACTAAGAGGATCACTGATCGATGTAGACGAATCACCAAAGGCACAAGGTCAAAGAGATAGAGATTGATGCCGCCACCTCAGGATAAGATAAGCCACCACCTCAAGATAAGATAAGTCGCCACCTCAAGATAAGATAAGCTGCCACCTCAAGATAAGATCCACGAGTTTTGGATCTGGATCGGGACAAATTCCAAGGTGCAAATCTATAAAAGGAGGGGAGGACTCAAACCCACATTAAAGAATCTCTCAAGTGCTCGTGCTCTCTACAACGCTACTCCGACCGTGCGTCATCTTCTAATTAATTGTCGGTATTATTATTATATTTCTGTACTTAATTTGTATAAGGACCGGTAAGGTTGTTACCGGCCTTATAATCATTCTAATCGTCTTGTCTCTTACCTCCAACGAGGAAGAAACTTTTAGTGATTGCCCTTCGGAAGCGATCAAGGATCGCAGGGCCTTGGATTAGCAGCCGGTGGGCTGTGAACCAAGTAAAAAGCTTTGTGTCTTTCTTGTGTTTATCTTTTGTTTTCCGCTGCGTACTTGGTTTTAATCGCCGAAAAAGAAAAGTTTTCACTAATGCTATTCACCCCCCATCTAGCGTTTCAAATCGATCCAACACGAGTAAGTGCTCTGCTTTGTTCGCACCCATGGCTCCTAGGACCATCTCTTCACCCGCCTGGTATGAACATACCATAACCCAGTTAGATTGTAACTATTATTTCTTTAATATTAAGAACAATTACATAGACCCCTCTATAAAATGCTGTTTCACGACTAAACTGCATCGACCTCATAATTCTCCCTCCGGCTTGACATGCTTTTTCTCCGAAAAATTTCTTAACGACCTATCCTTGCCGGTACCATCGGTCTATTTGGACCTTCTAAACTTCTATGGACTACCCCTGAACCAATTCACCCCCAACTCCTTTCGAATTTTATCGGGAGCATACATAGTATTCCAACACTTGAACCTTTCTTTAACCCCTGAAATATTCCATTGCTTCTTCCAACTAAAATCTTCTAAGGAAGGTCTCTTCTATCTATCTAGCCATTCAGACTGCCAATTCTTGGTGAACCTACCCACTTTCCACAAGGGCTGGAAAGAATTGTATTTCTTTGTACAACTTCCCGAGTCTCTGCCCTATTCTGATACATGGAAGGTATCCCTTCCTGAATTGCCTCCCTTCCGGGAAATGAGGACCAAATGCCCCTTCCCGGAAGTGTATAGAGTATTAGGAGAGTTACATTACTGCTCAAACCATCTAATAGAAACTCCTCTTTTAAGCCACTTTGGATTGTCTCCCCTACCTTTTACGACTTCGATTGCTGTAGGTAGGGTGATACTTACCCTGCGATATGACTTCTTTTCTAGGTTATTCATTTTTATTATCAGTATACCTTGCAGATAATCTAATGCAAAAGGCTTTGGTGGAAGGGGAGGCGATCGAGGCGGCCAAGAAGAAGAAAACATCGACTAAAAGAGGCAAGTCGGTAGCAGCTCCGTCATCCCCCCGGAAAAAGCTGCGGCTCATCAAGAAAGGAGCCTCAAGTTCATCGGCTCTTCTTCCCTTATCTTCCGACCAGCCGGGGTCTCAACCCCTAACCATTTATGAGCCAAGAAGGGGAGGCAGTACCTCCCCTGTCCCTTCTTCATCTCCCCAAGGAGGGGATTCTCCCTCCCAATTTCTTCATTCCTCCCCATATGCACAAAATTCACCCCTACCTGTTGGTGTAATCGGCCCAGGTTGACTCGAGTTTGGCTCGAGCAGTACCTTGATAGTATTTTGATGATAGACAAAACTCATGACATGGGATTGTCATGGGAAAGTCCAACATGGGATTGGCATGGAAAATCCAAGCATGGAGCTTGGTGTGGAAGTCCAAGGGGGAAGCCTTGGCATGAGAAAGTCCAAGGCATTGCGAAGTCGTGCGCTTGGTGCTTGACATGGGAAATCCAAAGCATTGCGAAACCGTGCGCTTGGTGCTTGGTGAGAAATGCATTGCGAAGCCGTACGCTTGGTGCATTTGGGAAGTCTTGAGAACTTGGCAAGTTCACTAGGCTCGGGTCCTTGAGTCGGTGTAGGATGACATTGCGAAGCCGTGCGCTTGGTGCATCCGAGGGATCGCCGGATGGGGAGCGAATGGAGTGAGCCCAAAGGGAAGCATACTTCTAGGGCATGAGACGCGAAGGATGGCGTTGCGAAGCCGTGCGCTTGGCGCATCTGAGGGACGTAGGCCGAGGGAAGAGAGCTTCGGTGGGGAACTCCATGTGGGATAAGGTGGACTTGGCCAAGTGGCTAAGACTGAGTGTCGGAGGCTCAAACATCGTTATGTTTGAGGTTTTAGCCGACATCAGTCGACTGGCATATGTGCCAGTCGACTGCTCTAGGTCATATGGGTTCGACCAGTGTTCGACTGAACCAAGTCTGGCTGATCAGTCGAGGAGGGCTCATCGTTGGGAGGATCGGTCGGCGCCGAGGATGGTACCGGATCGATGACACTGCGGCGGGCAGAATGGAGTCGAGCTTCGCCGCCTCGTGATGGATGATCGATCGGTGATGGGTGCCATCGATCGGCCCGATGTGTGATCCGTTGGAACTTAACCAACGTGGATCTGGCCGTTGTGAGACAACGGCTATAGGACCAGTCGACTGATGGTCACGATCAGTCGACTGATGGGCGCGAAAACAGCTTGATGCAGGTTATAAATGGAGCTCAAGTTGGAGGATTTCGCAAAGGCTTTTTGGGTGACTTTGAAGGGGAATTGCTGTTGCATTCCAGACCTTCAAGAGCAAGCAAAAGCAAGCAACAAGAAAGCGATCAAAAGCAATCAGTGTAAAAGTTCTCTTTTGTATTGTCTTTGTATTTCTTGTTGTATTTCATTACTTAGTATAATAGCTTGTGAGAGGTTTCTCCACCTCCGACGTGTAGTCAATAAGGAGTGTTGTTAGTGCCGTGCACATAACATAACTCGTTGAGCTCATCCCGTGGAGTAGGAACCATTTGGTTCCGAACCACGTATATGCTTGTGCTTGTATTGTTGTTATTTCTATTGTTATTCCGCTGCGTATTAACGACAATTGTAGACGAGCACGTACGAAGAACGAATGAAATACGACATCCATCGTACGAGGGCTATTCACCCCCCCTCTAGCCGACCGTTCGATAACCCAACAAGTGGTATCAGAGCCGAGGTCGCTCTTCAAGGACTAACCGCCGCGAGAGCACTACAAATGGCCGGCTTCTTCCATCCACCGAAATTCGATGGAGATTTTGCTTGGTGGAGGAAACGGATGGAGGTATATCTTGAAACCGATTTTGATTACATGATTATTATAGAAAATGGTTTTGAGATGCCTAGGGACAAACACAACAAGCCCATTGAAAAATCAAAGTGGACCCAAGACCAAATCAAGAACTTCAAGACAAATCTCGAGGTAATTAAATTGATTAGTGATTTGTTACCTAACACTATTTGGTCTAGATTGGGTGTTTATAGGGATGCAAGGGAATTATGGAATAAGGTAATGAAATTCCAAGAAAATTCCCAATCGGCACAAGTAGAGGAAGATGCCGTGGAAGAAAGCCCATCCACATTTGAAGATGTTGATGATTTGGTAGAGACCTCCACCTCTAGCATTGAGGGGGAGGAAAGGCAATCTTCCATCCCGGAGCAAGAACAAGAAGCATCCACATCCGGGAGAAGTGAAGATCATGAAGAGGCCTCCACCACCTCCCTAGGTAACTCAAGTGTTATTATTTTAAATAAAAATCACATAATATGCTTTGAGTGTAGGGAGAAAGGGCATTATAAGAGCAAATGCCCTAAATTGGCTAAGAAGAAGGCATCGACACCAAAAGTCAACCCAAAGTCAAACGATGACGGTGTTCCCAAAATCAAGAGCAAAGAGCACATTGTGTGCTTCAAATGCAATCAAAAGGGACACTACCGAAGCCAATGCCCTAGGGGGAGGAAGAAAGGGCAAGAAGGTGCAATTTATGTAGGGGGAGCTCCTAAAGCTAACCCTAAGGTACATTTAGTTAATGCACCTTTAATTCCTAAAGTCAAAAAGCATGCTAAGAGAAATAATAAGGTGTATTGTCTAGGTGCCAAGCATGTTCATATAACTAAGGACAAACCTAGGACTCAAAACACTAGATCTATTTTACCTAGGGAGTCAATTAGGAGAATTGAAGAAAACTTGGGTGTTAATCCCAAGAAATCTAGGCATATGCCTAAAAAGAAAAACATTTCCCAAAAGATAAATGAAAATTCAAAATTGAGAAAATTAGAGTTAGAAAACCAAGCCTTGAGGTCAAGGCTAGAAAAATTAGAGAAGACCCTAGCAATAATATCAAATTCGATTAAGGGGTCTAATGTACAAAAGTCAAGACCTAGGAAACAAGAAACATCTAAGGGCAAGAAGGGTTTGGGTCACAAACCTATGTCCTACCATAATGTTCCATTTAATTATGGAACATCATCTAGGTCTAGACAAACCAAGGCTAATAGGGAAGCCATCCCTAAGTCTAGCCATGATATGTGTTTAGTAGCTAACACCTCAAAGAAATCAAATGTAGCCACTAAGAAGGTCAATGGAGGAGTCACCTCTAGAGTTGACCTAGGAAAGACCCAAAAGACTATGACTTCAAAGCCTAAAAGGGTCATTAGAAAGGTATCTAGGGAAGTTATCCCTAGAGAATACCTTGTTAACCCAAGGAGCTCCAATAGGTATTGGGTTCCTAAAAGCGTGATTGATTCACGCTAGATGGGTTAGGGTGTGTCAACCCTAAATGGATGGGTAGTTAACCTAACCATAGTAGAGTTGACACATTAGGATGTGCCAATGTGTTTGAGAAGTCTAAAAATGATTAAATTGACACAATTAGGTCTTAGAGGTATTGGTGTGCCATTTTGGGTTTTTGGCACACTAGGGAAATAAATGACATTAAGGCAAAATGAATTTAATTCCTATAAATGGCAAATTAATTTTAACACTTAGGTATTCTATACCTTAGTATATGTTATTTGCCATGCTTTATTTGCCTTGCCATGTCATGACATCATTTTCATTTTCATCTATAAAAATGTCATGATCATGTTTAGATTTATGTTTAGATGTCATGTATGCTTAAGTTTCATTCACATGCCATGACATCATGATATTGGCATATGTTTTTATCTATATCATATCTATGCCATAATCATATCATGCATGAATTAAAATGGAGTTAAGGACTATGACATAATTTGAAAGGAATCAAATAATATTGCCTTAGAAATATGCATGAGAACATAAAGACAACAAAACCCACATCTCACTAAAAACTTGACTTGTATGTGTTTTACACATCTAGATATTGGTGAGATGTTTAGGAAAAAGAAAATAAAGATTTGAAAAACATTTTGAAAACATTTTGAAAAACCTTGGTGAAGTCTATCTTTTGATAGCTATCACCATTGAATGGGATGATACAAAGATGACTCTTTATTGAAGCTTTTCTTAAATTTTGAACTTTGTATCAATCTCCTAATTTAATGGGTAAAATAAATTTCTAATATTTTTCACCCATAGTGTTTAGGATAAGTATTATACGTATGTATTTTCAAGATTTTTAAAATTACGTATATTTACTTATGGATTTCGAAAATCCAATTTTCAAAACAAAAGCTGCAGAATCGATCAATGATCGGCCTGTAATGGCAATGATCGATGGTAAGTCTAGTCGATCGGGTATCCGACATAGTTAGGCCCATGTTTAGCCATGTTTTGGTCCCCTAACCACTCCTAACCCTAGGATATGCTTGGGAGAGCATTAGAGAGGGTGGAAATCCATTGGATATGGATTAGGAGTTGGGTTGAGGGTGAGTATCAATTTTAAGGTGGAAGAGAGTTCATTGTTGAACTTTGCCTTAATTTTGATTTGGTTAATGTTCCTATTGGCTTAGGGACTCTCCAAGGACATTGTTGGTGCAATGGTCAAGGGGGAGCAAGCCTCTAGGGGGAGGTATCCATCATGGGAAGATGGATGTGTATTTCCTCATGGGAGGAAAAGTGGGTTGCCTCTCTTTAAGTGATATGGGATCACTAGAAAGATTGTAGGCATGTGTTCCTCCAAGGGTGAGATTGTAAGATCTCATTGGGATATGAGACATTCATACCCTTGGGGAGGACCTTTTTGATGTAATGTCAAAAAGGGGGAGAAGTTACCAAGTTACCAATTAGGGTTCGTTGGAATTCTCATTGGGATATGAGAATTGCCAATATGGGAGAATTGGTAGACTTGAGATGGTAGTTTTGTCAATCATCAAAAAGGGGGAGATTGTTGGTGCAATCGGCCCAGGTTGACTCGAGTTTGGCTCGAGCAGTACCTTGATAGTATTTTGATGATAGACAAAACTCATGACATGGGATTGTCATGGGAAAGTCCAACATGGGATTGACATGGAAAATCCAAGCATGGAGCTTGGTGTGGAAGTCCAAGGGGGAAGCCTTGGCATGGGAAAATCCAAAGCATTGCGAAGCCGTGCGCTTGGTGCTTGGCATGGGAAATCCAAAGCATTGCGAAGCCGTGCGCTTGGTGCTTGGTGAGAAATGCATTGCGAAGCCGTGCGCTTGGTGCATTTGGGAAGTCTTGAGAACTTGGCAAGTTCACTAGGCTCGGGTCCTTGAGTCGGTGAAGGATGACATTGCGAAGCCGTGCGCTTGGTGCATCCGAGGGACCGCCGGACGGGGAGCGAATGGAGTGAGCCCAAAGGGAAGCATACTTCTAGGGCATGAGACGCGAAGGATGGCATTGCGAAGCCATGCGCTTGGCGCATCCGAGGGACGTAGGCCGAGGGAAGAGATCTTCGGTGGGGAACTCCATGTGGGATAAGGTGGACTTGGCCAAGTGGCTAAGACTGAGTGTCGGAGGCTCAAACATCGTTATGTTTGAGGTTTTAGCCGACATCGATCGCATAGGTGCCGATCGGTTTCTAGGTCGTATGGGTTCGACCGTTCGATCAACCAAGTTCGATGATCGGTCACCGAGGAGGGCAATTGTTGGGGATCGATCGGCTAGGAGGGATGGCGATCGGCCGATGACATCGCACTGCAGAACGCAGAATGCGGTCGAGCTCGCCGACTCGATCGATGGATGATCGATCGTGATGGGTGCCATCGACGATCGATGTGTGATCCGTTGGAACTTAACCACGTGGATCCGCCGCTAGAGACAACGACTACGGGACCAGTCGACTGATGGTCACGATCAGTCGACTGATGGGCGCGAAAACAGCTTGATGCAGGTTATAAATGGAGCTCAAGTTGGAGGATTTCGCAAAGGCTTTTTGGGTGACTTTGAAGGGGAATTGCTGTTGCATTCCAGACCTTCAAGAGCAAGCAAAAGCAAGCAACAAGAAAGCGATCAAAAGCAATCGGTGTAAAAGTTCTCTTTTGTATTGTCTTTGTATTTCTTATTGTATTTCATTACTTAGTGTAATAGCTTGTGAGAGGTTTCTCCACCTCCGACGTGTAGTCGATAAGGAGTGTTGTTAGTGCCGTGCGCATAACACGAGCTCGTTGAGCTCACCCCGTGGAGTAGGAACCATTCGGTTCCGAACCACGTATATGCTTGTGTATTGATTGTGCTTGTATTGTTGTTATTTCTATTGTTATTCCGCTGCGTATTAACGACAATTGTAGACGAGCACATATGAAGAACGAACAAAATACGACATCCATCGTACGAGGGCTATTCACTTCCCCTCTAGCCGGCCGTTCGATAACCCAACACTACCCTCTCATACAGAATCCCTCCCAGCTCCTATATCTTCCAACTCAAGAGATGCTCCTACCCCCCTTCGTCGTATCAGACCTCCATCCTCCTCTGAAGGGGAGGATCCTTCCCTTCCTGTTCCTCCGAGGGCCACGTTGGGATCCCTGCTGAAGATTCGGCACCCCTCGAAGGTGAAATTCTTCAATCATTCGGGCATACAAGGCCCATGTGAACAAGTGAGCAAACTGTTGGAAGATGTATCTACTCTTTCTTTTCCTCCTCTTCATTATGGGTATCTCTATATGCCGATATATACTGATAACTTTTCCTTCCATTCAGGCCTCCACCCAGTATAACAACATGGTGGTTCGGCTGACCCAATTCTAATCTAGTGTGGAAACTCGTCACTTTGCCGCCATATCACAACAAAAAGAGCTCGTTCGGCGGTTGAACGAGCAAGAGGCCAAGGAAGCAGACTTTAGGGGCCAGTGTGAAGATGCCATGATGCAACTAGCCCTGGTCCGAAGTGAGAAAGAGGAGCTACAATGAAAAAATGAAGAACTTGAACAGCGCCTCTTTTTGCACCCAAATAATCGCAATGTAGACGCCCCGACCGTGAACTGGGGGTGTACAAGGGATCTCTTTGGGACGCCATGACCAAGGCATTATGCAACTTCATCAAGAGCGACACCGGCTTGAATTGGAACGTCGAGCATGGGAAACCACCAAGGAATCCTGTACAGAGAAATGCCAGGAGCTTTCCTCCATGGTGGCAGCTCTTTCTCACACCTTATCTCCGGTGGCTCAGCAACAGTCTACCCTCCACCAGGAGTACCTAGAAGCTCTTTCAACCTTGGGGCAGCAAGCTATAAAGGCAGCCACCGAAAGATATGCTTTGGCGACTGAATTGGCAGAAAGTCAAGCTCAGGTGGTTCGATATCAGGACCAACTGAAGGAGCAAGAAGCCGAACTCAAGGGACGCTATGTCAAGAAGGGGGTAGACTTATTTATACTAGGCTTTGAGGGGTCCTCGGGTCAAAACGCCGAACAAGGATACCCCCTCGCACACGGACAGCTATTTAGATCCTACGGAGGCGCTAGCTAAGTGTCCACCCGAACTTTTTGAGTTGTAATTTCTACTATTCTCCTTTTTGGTAATTTTGTCACTAGCCTTTCTTTTGCTTCTGAATGAGAAATTTGTCCATATGTTTAATTATCATTGTCTTGTCATGTTTCTTGACGGATCGGGAATTTTGAACCAATTTTAAACTCCTCCCTTTTTATACCGTTATCTCTTTTCCCGTATCATATGGCACAATCACCTCGTTGGTTCGGGCTTATTGGAAAAATCTTGAATAACATTATTCACCTCCGCCCCAATTTTGATTTGGGAATCCGCTTGAAGTATCTTGCCTGATACTATTCACATCCGTCCCGGTTTCGGTTCGGAGGTCCGCCTGAAGTATTTTGCTTGATATTATTCACATCCGTCCTGATTTCGGTTCGGAGGTCTGCCTGAAGTATCTTGCTTGATATTATTCACATCCGTCCCGATTTTGGTTCGGAGACTTGCTTTAAGTGACTCTTGCCTATTGGTTTTTCACCATTCCTTTTGCCGCTTCGGAGACTGCATCAATCTCTTTGTCTTCTTCACCTTCCCAAGAACTTCTGCCGTCGCTTTTCTTCCATTATAAATCATTGCCCTCCATGTCTCCCTTCTCATATCTCACTATCATGGATTCAGAGGGGCACCCCATCGAAATTTCTTCAACTTCAGAATCTTTCGAGCTGCAGGACTGGGTTTCTGAAGACACTAAAGATTCAGAGACCCGCTCAACTGCCACTTCCGCTTTTCGTCCTCTTCCTTTTCCACCTCACACTCCAACTCCAACCCCTCCTATAGGGAGGTCCTTTCGTGCTCCCTTCCCTTCCTTCCACAATAGAGTGTGGAATCCTCCCTTCACTTGGGAGTATACAGTGGGAGACCCCCGTGCCGCTGACGAACTCCCTCCACTTCCACCAGCGCTGGATTTCATCCCAGTCCCCCCGGCGGAAGCTCATCCTTCTCCGTTCAATGAAGGTCCATCAGTTCCTCCTCCGTCCCAAGGCGAGCGCTTCAAGGTCGTCTTGGCGCCTTCTCCCCCCAAAGAGACCTCTCTCGCCTCGTCTGTTAGGAGTAATCAGAGGAAATCTGTATAGATCAAATTAATGTAATCATTTCAAATATATCAATAAAAATGAGGGAGGGAACTTGATATTTGCTTTTGTCTTTTTCTCGTAGAAGGTTTCTGTCTTCAAAAGAACGGTAATCTGGTCCGAACATGCCTCCTTCTGCCATCGTCCCGGGATTCAAACCCTCTTAATTACAGTTATAGTCCCATCGACCTTCCACCATCGCCTCACGCTTCTCTTCTTTCGCATTTATGGTCCCTATTTCTTCTACCAATAAATGCACTTTTCCCCTTCGTCGCTATAAAAGTCCCCGACCCTTACCTGATAGCTTCCATCCTTTCCTTTTCTCTTTATTTGCCATGGAAAGAATATCTGAACAGGGTAGCATTTCCTCTCCTTCTGAAGAACAGATAAATGATCGCCGATACATAGCTAGCCTGGAGGAGCAAGTGAAGTACTTACAGCAATGCCTGAAGGAAACTTTCGCCAGTAATCGCTCCCTACGCCAACAACTGGTCGGGTCCCAAAAGGAATTGGCCAAACAGATCTTTCTGCAGCAGTCTTACCGGCGATAACTATTGTGCCAACCTCAACCATACAAGGGAGCTCCCTCCGTTCCTCCCAACAAAGAACTGTAATACTCAAGATGTATAAGGGTTTCTGTTTGTTATTTTCCCTTGTAAATGACTTAAAATATGTAATTCTTTCGCATCAATGAACTTTCCCAGTTTATCTTCTTTCTCCAGTATCTTCTGAATTGTGCCACGCTTTACTTCTTTTGTATTCACATAGACTTACATATAACTGAGGCATATTTCGGCTCTTCCGCCTTTTTACTCTGCTTGGTATATAGAACCATTAAATGAATTGACTCTGCTATTTTGCAAGAATAAAACAATATAAAGTTAAACAAGGACTTCAACTTCTCCCCCTTTACAGGGACAAAAGGTAATATATAACTGAGGAAATCTCAGCTCCTCCGTTCCGCCACCACACGGGGATATCTTCTGCTTCGCGGGGATAAAATTTTTGAGTATAACCGAATGAATTTCGGTTCTTCCGTTCCGCCATCACACGTGGATTTCTTCCGCTTCGCGGGGATAAAAATTTTGTATACATAATATATAACCGAGGAATTTCAGTTCTTCCGTTCCGCCACCACACGGGGATATCTTCCGCTTCGCGGGGATAAAATTTTTGCATATAATATATAACCGAGGGATTTCGGTTCTTCCGTTCCGCCACCACACAAGGATATCTCACGCTTCGTGGGGATAGAAATTTTGTATATATAATATATAACCGAGGGATTTCGGTTCTTCCGTTCCGCCACCACACGGGGATATCTTCCGCTTCGCGGGGATAGAAATTTTGTATATATAATATATAACCGAGGAATTTCGGTTCTTCCGTTCCGCCACCACACGGGGATATCTTCTGCTTCGCGGGGATAGAAATTTTGTATATATAATATATAACCGAGGAATTTCGGTTCTTCCGTTCTGCCACCACACGGGGATATCTTCCGCTTCGCGGGGATAGAAATTTTGTATATATAATATATAACCGAGGAATTTTGGTTCTTCCGTTCCGCCACCACACGGGGATATCTTCCGCTTCGCGGGGATAGAAATTTTGTCTATATAATATATGGCTCAGAAGCCATCAACGTAAAGGAGGCAACGTTTTCATATCATCCCTCTTTTGTGCTTATCTTCCGAAGGGGAACGCCTATATCCGCCCCTTCTTATGCAAATGAAGGCTTTAGTACATACTGGGCTATTTAGAAAGAATAACCCTTTTTTCCTTTTCACTTAGGGCCTCCTTTACCACAGACAAGGAGCCCAATAATGATTACAAGCCCACTCTCCTCCCTTTTATAGGGGATCCTTTTGTCTTCGTTTCTTTTTCTATCTTCCTCCCCTTGCCTTTTCATCTCCTTCTTCTCCGTCTGTTCGTTCCTCCGCCGCCATACTCTGTTGCCTTAATCCCTTTTTTCAGCCCTTTCTCTTTATTCTCAGACCTTCAAAATGCATTCTACCTTCTTCCAGTAAATAGCAGGTCGTTATCCACATCGCAAGAAGAAAACCGGTCAGCCGTCGGCTTTGTCTTCTTCTTCACTTTCCCCGATCACCACCACACCTGCTTCATCTCGTCCATCTTCTTCTCCTCCCCCTGCATCCCTTTTTACTTCCATTCCGGAGGAAATCGAGACAATTAGTCCTTCCTCGATTTCTCCGGCATTTACAAACCCTAGCTCTTATGCTTTTTCTCCCTCTGCCACCAATATTCAGAAGTCGCCTTCTCCTTCACTGCAACCTGTGGATGAACCCGGGGAGGATGCACTTCCATGTAAGCCGACGACAGAGGCTGGCTCACCCCTGCCTTCTATCTCCCCTGAATATCGTTCTTCCTCCGAACCCATGACGGTTGATATCCCCTTACCGCAAACTTCCCCCTCCACTCATCGCCTGAAGAGCCCTTCTCCTCCCACAAATATCATCCCCCTTCTCCCCCTCACCAGTGAACTTCCCACCTCAGTATCATCTGTCCCATCTTCTTCCTTTTCTCCCAGGAGTCTTCGGATCCTGAACTTAGAGGAAGTGGTTCCTCGCATGGAAAGTCTACGCCATGCTCTGGATTTGGTATGTTTTCTCGATTAGCTCTCTTAGCTTTGTCTTACTAACCGATTTATTTTTCACAACTGGCATGCAGGCCTTGACTAACCATCAAGAGTTGGATCGCTCCCTCCATCAATATCGGGCTCAAGCTCAAGAATGGGAGCGACAACAACGGGTAGATTTAGCGAATACTCAAAATCGAGAATGGCTCCTGTTGCAACAATTGCACCTGTGCCAGGAGCAATTATCCGAGGCTCGCCAACAAATTCAGAAGGATGCTGATACCATTGCAGTGTTAAGGGAACAACAACGCGTGTGTGGTGTCGTGCGGAGTCCCGGTAGTCCAGCGGCTCCTCTTGATGGAGTCTTCCTCGGCTCAAAGTTAATATCGTCTCAAGGCGGGTAGCGAGCTCCTCGAGGGAAACAAGCGATTACGACGCCATCGCTCGCTGCGCCTTGAGGTTAATCGAGCACGAGGATAAGATAGGGGACCTCACCGCTTGTGCAGGAGGTACAAGAAAACTCATCCCTCATAAATTCGAGCGCATGCTCACGCCCGTCTGCGACAGAGACTTCTCTCGGAGGTGAGCCTTTGAACTTCAGGACGGATCTTATTACGAAGCGGTGGAGGATTTGACTTCTATGCGTCAAAACATGGTGGAGATGGCGCACCTTGTGCGTGAGGACCAAAGTTCCCGGCGATGATGTTTCCATCCTGGCGATGCTATTATGGAGGTGTCAGCGGCGCTATGTGGGCGTCGTCGAAAACTTCAAAACAACAAGAAAAATGCGAGTGCATCGAGGCGAAAGCCGACCGTCCGAACCGCCGGAGAGACTCATCATTTTCTTGCGCGCCACTTATCGGGGATTTAATGAAGCGGTTGTGATATATGCTAACCAAGGATTACCTCCTCCAACTTATCCTTCATTTTCTTTAAATTGGGAGGCTGGTTTTCGACGTTATCCTCCCGACCGATTTAAACTGTAATTCGATATCTTGTTTTGAAATGGGAATTTCCTTTCCATTTTCTTTCTCTTCTTCATGATTGATAATCAGTACTGTATTGCTCTTGTAAATAACTCATTAATGAAATTTGGAGAGTACTTAACATCTAATTAACGCGATCACGTTAAGGAGTACACTCCTTCAGAGTCTCATAATTTCTCTTCTTCTATTTTCTACTCTTCATACAGTGTGAAAAAGTTTTAAATGAATGACATTCCAAGGTCGTGGAAGCTCTTTGTCTTGGTCATCTTTCAGATAATATGCTGACCCTGCTACGCAGCGCGTTATTTCATAGGGTCCTTCCCAGTTTGGAGCTAGCTTTCCGGGGTCTCCAGTAGATTAACTACATGAAACCAAATCTCCTTCTTGAAATCTTCGAGGCATTACTTTCTTATTAAAGGCTCGCTGCACTCTTTGCTTGTAGACTTCCGCTCGCCTCCATGCCATTTCCCACTTTTCTTCCACCAAGTCCAATTCAGTGCTTCGGATAAGTTGGTTCTGATTGGGTTCGTACGCCTTTATCCGAGCGCTATTTAACAAAACTTCGATCAATAATAAACTAAAGGGAGTTTCTCCTGTTGCTGTCTTGGGTGTAGTTCGATAGGCCCACAGGACGCCTGGTAACTCTTCTACCCAGTTCCCCCTCTGAGCCCCCAATTTGGTCTTTAATCCTTGAATGAGGATCCTGTTAGTCACCTCCACTTGCCCGTTCGCTTGAGGGTGAGCGACCGAAGTGAAAGCCTGCTGAATGTTGAGACTCTGGCACCATTCTTGGATCTTTTTTCCTTGGAACTGTCGTCCATTGTCACTGACTATTTTCCGAGGAATACCGTATCGACAAACAATGTTTCTCCATAAGAACTGTATTACGACATTCTCAGTAATTTTGGCTAAGGGCTCTGCCTCCACCCATTTGGAAAAATAATCCACAGCCACCAATAAAAACTTCTTCTGTAAGGGTGCCGCTGGCATCGGACCTACTATATCCATCCCCCATTGATCGAAAGGACAAGAAGAGACTACGACTTTCATTAACTCAATTGCTCGAATCTGCTATGCTTCGATAAGCGAACAAGCTTGCACCATCTGTTGGAGAGTAGGCCAAAAATATCTTGCTAATAGGGCCTTTCTTGCTAAAGCTCTCCCTCCTAAATGATTGTTGCAGCAACCTTCATGAATCTCCTGGAGCACCCATTCTGCATCCTCCTTTCCCAAGCATTTCAATAAGGGTCATCCGAAAGAAGTCTTGTACAAATCTCCATTTAAGAGGGTGAACCGTGTGGCTCGGCTTATTAAAGCGGATGCCGCTATTTTTTCTTCAGGGACCTTCCCGTCCCGTAAATAAGCTATGATGTCAGTCCTCCAATCAAGAATTAGGCTTGATTCGGGTGCATCTTCCTCCACGCTGCATATTGCTAGGGAAGTATGAATTTTCGTATGGACCGTTTCCGAGGACTTCATTCCTTCCATAGCACTAGCCATCCGAGCCAATTCATCTGCTTTCCCGTTATTCTCCCGCGGGATTTGCTTTAAGAGGACCTGACGGAATTGAGCCTTTTCTTTCTCAAAAGCCTTCAAGTACTTATGCAACCTTTCCTCTCGAACCGCAAAAGAACCTTGAAGTTGTGATATCACCAACTGAGAATCCGAATGGATTACAATGGAAGAAGCCCCCACTGCTTTTGCAGCCTGCAATCCCACTAGAATGGCTTCATATTCTGCCTCATTATTAGATGCCCGATATGCCAGGCGAACGACTAGTCGAGTTTCTTCACCATCAGGGGAAATTAATAGAACACCGATGCCGCTGCCCGTAGATCCTGAAGAACCGTCTACGAATATATTCTATGCCTCTGATCCCTCCTCTTTGGCTGTCGAACCCTCTTCCGAGCCGCAGGGTACCTCTGCTAGAAAATCAGCAAGCGCTTGAGCCTTGATAACCGTTCGAGGTTGGTAGTGAATATCATACTCACTTAGTTCTACCACCCATTTGGCCAATCTTCCAGAGAAATTGGGCTTAGTGACGACCTTGCCCAATTCGCTGTGTGTTAGAACGGTGATGGGATGAGCCAAAAAGTATGACCTTAATTTGCGGGCGGTTAGCACTAGGATATACGCCAACTTCTCCAGCTCTGTATAACGGAATTCTGCCCCCTTCAGGATATGGCTGGTATAATAAATAGGCTGTTGGTGAGAGCCTTCTTGTTTCAATAATACCGAACTAACAGCTCCCTCTGAGATGACCAGATACATCCATAACGGTTCTCCGACTATTGGTTTGGCTAGCAGTGGGAGTCCAGCCAAATATTTCTTCAACTCATGGAAAGCCTGTTCACATTGATCATCCCACTGAAATTTAGTAGCCTTGCGCAGGATCTTGAAGAAAGGCAGTCCTTTGTCTGCTGATCTGGCTATGAATCGTGATAAAGCGATCACCACGCACCCGGTTTCCATGATTAGAGGGTGACTTCATGTTACATAGTGCTTGCACCTTCTCAAGGTTGGCTTGTGACCCTTTCTCAGTCACGATGTACCCTAGGAACTTGCCGCTCTTTACTCCGAACAGGCATTTGTTAGGGTTTAGCTTCATATTAAACCACCTTAATGTAACGAAGGTTTCATTTAAGTCCTTGACTAAATCCCGAGTGGTCTTCGATTTGACTAATATATCATCCACGTAGACTTCCACATTTTTCCCTTTCTGTTTTGCAAAGATTTTATCCATAAGGCACTGATAGGTGGCCCCTGCGTTCTTTAATCCGAACGACATTACCACATAAGCGTATAACCCTCCTGCAGTCACAAAGCTAACCCTCTTTTGATCTTCTTCGGCCAAAGGTATTTGATGATATCCTTGATATGCATCCATTAGGGACACCACTTCATATCCCACAGTAGAATCCACCAATTGATCAATACGAGGCAAGGGGTAGCAGTCTTTAGGGCACGCTTTATTTAAATCATGAAAATCAATACACATCCTCCATTGCCCCGAAGGCTTGGGGACCAGGACTACATTGGAAACCCATTCGGGAAACTGGATCTCCTTTACATGACCAGCTTTTAGCAATTTGTCCACTTCTTCGGCTATGACCTTGTCCTTTTCTGGTCCAAAATGTCGCCTCTTCTGTTGGACGGGTCGGACTCCTTTAGTGATATTGAGCTGGTGTTCAGCCATTCGAGGGTTGATCCCCGTGAGATCATGCACGTCTTTTGTGAAGATGTCTTCATTTTCCTTCAGGCAAGCCACCAGCTCTTCTTTGGTTTCCAACTGTTGTGCCACCCGTGTGGCCTTTCCTGGAGCGATTTTCACCAGTTCACCTTCCTCTATTTTGCCAGCCTTGGGGGATTCTCCAGACGCGACATCGACATCGATGATGATGTGACTTTGCCTTTGAGGTCATTGGTTCGGGCTTTCTTCTGATCGTCCCAAACCATTTGCATGTAGCAGCTCCTGGAGGCCTTCTGTTCTCCACGGACTTCTCCCACCGATGGACCCACCGGAAATTTCAGCTTCTGGTGGTACGGGGAAGCCACGGCCTGAAAAAGGGTGAGGAAAGGATGCCCAAGAATAGCGTTATAAGTGGACGGAGCGTCCACAATGAGGAAAGGGATTATACTAGTTTTTTGGCTGGGCTTTACGCCCAGAGTCAGAGGCAATGAAATTTGCCCCGTAGGGTGTACTACATGTCCTGCAAATCCAAAGAGGGGGGTGGCCACATCTTCTAACTGGACATTCCTCAGCTGCATCTGTCCGAAGGCTTCCTGAAAGAGGATGTTGACGGAACTTCCTGAATCGACCAACACCCGGGCCACTTCATAATTAGCCAAGGATATGCGAATAACCAAGGCGTCCGTATGGGGCAGTAGGATGCCCTGTAAATCTTCTGGCCCGAATGAAACGGGCGGTGCAGCTTGAATAGTCTGGTCAGTGGCGATGGCCAAACTCTCCAGGAGATGGGCATACGACTTCCGCGCTCGGTTGGAGTCCCCATCGGTAGGTCCTCCAGCTATAACATGAATAACTCCTCGTGTGGGAGCGTCATCTAAATTGGATGAAGGGCCCTCACCTGATGGGCCTCCTTGGGAAACAACCTCTTGGGATGACGTTTGAGGGAAAGTGACTTGAGGTTGTTGATTATAGGGCCCTGGACAAGTTACATTGGGTCGGGAGCCTCGCCGTGTCGGTCCTCCTGCCTGGAGCCTTACTTGTGGATATGCAGTATGGAGGCGATCCAATTCCTCTTGTAACTTGAAACATCGGCCACTACTGTGGCCATATTATGTATGATATTGGCAGAAGAATGGGGCAGGGGGGTTACGTGGGATCCCCCTGTATCCTAAGGGTCATTGCAGCAGACCCTGTTGGTCATAGAATTCCATTTCTCATTCTTTCCAAGTCCTCACAGGAGGAAGCGCTTCAGCGGCCATGATTTGTAAGGGCGGGACGGGGCGAGCACCTGGCAGCATTGGACGAGGCCTCGGAACCTCCTGTCGAAAAGGTCTTGTATACTCCCGTCGAGGGAGCGCTTGAGGAGCAGCAGAACGAGCTCTTTGATTGGGGCTCTGCGGCCATCGTTCGACTCTCGTACCTTTAATCCTTCTTCTTCGCGGATAAACTGCTCCGCACGACTTAGTAGCTCCTCATAACTATCCGCAGGTTGCCTTAACAAGGAACTAAGGAAGGAGCCCTCCTTCAGCCCATGCTGAATAACGCCTCTGGAAGATTCAGATCGGGCGGAGGGGATTCCCCTAGTTGTAGAAGTGAATCGGTGAATATACCCCCTAAGGGATTCTGAGGGTCCCTGGGTGATATGCATTAACATAGAGGCGTCCTGTTTATACGCCTTGCAGCTGACAAATTCCCGGCTGAACATTCTCTGGAAATCAGCGAAACAAGTGATGGATCCTGGGGGCAGAGTATTGAACCACTTTTGTGCCGAGCCAATTAGGTGGTTCAAAGACTCGACTTGAGAGCGCCAAGATAACAAAGGGAGCGAGGCCGCCCACAAATTGAGATATGTGCTCTTCGATCCGCCGAACCGGCCATACTTATTGATCCGAGGATTTCAAGTAAGATGGAGGGAGCTCAGAGAATGTCCATTGTAAAGCTCGCTCAGATATTTCTGAGGTCGGGTTGATTGACTCTCGCCTGCTCTTCCCGCGGCTTGGGTGAAGGGCATAGTGTTCGAGGCGCTTTTCCCCAAGTCCGCCTCCGTAATATTTCCACATCGACGGGTACGAGATGGAGGAGGCATTTCGGGTGGGCCTCGAAGAAGGTTCACCTGAATGCGATGCAGATATCCGTCCTTCTCCTTTCCTAGCGAGGGCTTCAGAATAGCGCCATCCACTGTGGCCTTCACCGCGATGGTAGAAGGGTGATGGGGCGCTCTTCCGCTGCAGAGGTAGTAGGTTGTTGTACTTCTTCAGGTTGCATCTCGACGTCCAGCTCAAATGTTCCCACAGACGGCGCCAACTGATGCGGGACGGGTGAAATCTGTTCACTCCTTTTTCAATGCAGTGAAGCACTGAGGGAGATCTCAGAGGGTTTTCACAGGCCGTAGTCAGTAGAGAATAAGAAGATGAAGCAGATGAAATGCAAGAAACCCACGTCAGCACTCGAGACTCAGACACAAGATGTAACGTGGTTCGGAATAAGGATTCCTACTCCACGGAGGTGAGCTTTTCTCACCGGATGCAGTGCCTAAGCACCTTCACTATGAAGGTCCTCTTTTACGGAAAGCAAGTTCCCGAAGATGGAGGAGAAAGACCTCTTACAGTGATATCACAAAACGAGAAAAATACAAGAGATGTAACAATTGACAGATCTCCGTCCTTCTTCTTCGGCGAGGCGGTTATCACTCTCCTTCTTCTCCTACGTCCCCTTCTCTCTTGCTGGGTGGGAATAATTGCGGATCCTTTTTTCCTCCTCGTTTCCTCCCTTTTATCTTCCCCTTTCCTTCATCGTAACGTCGTGGGTTATCTCCATCGTACACGTGGCCACCACCTTCACCTGGAGAATAATTCTGTTACAGATATAAGGAGTGAAGACTCCTTGGAATATTATGTGGGGCCTCCCAGGCCGTTGCTTAACACCTTTTCCTCTACTTTTCAGGAAACTAGGTTAGAATATCTCCCTCAACCCTCCGCATTGAGTGAAGCTAGCTTAGGTCTATAACCCACGGGTGCCCTAGCCCTAGGATTCCTCATCAACCCGAACCAATTCCCCTTTTCCCTGCACCAGACTTCCTTCGTATAACCGTATCGATCAGGCTAAGTCGACCCTCTATCCATCCCGTCGACTTCTGGAATTATCTTGCCGAACCAATTCTTGCTCCACTCTTTAGCGAAGTGCCTTCTGTCTCTTCTTTGCTGTACCAATTTCTTCTGCTAACTCTCCCGTGCCAATTATTTTTGATATTCTCCCGTACCAATGGCCTCTGATATTTGCGCCCGGACCAATAGCCTCTGATATTTGCGCTCGGACCAATGCTTCCTTTTCTCCCTTCACTGAACCGAATATTTTGGCTCGGATCATGGGCCCCCACTAACCCTTCTATTGGGGATTATGTTGAAAAGGTACCAGCAGTATCAGTAACAAAAATGTTGATTAATTTGATACCTAACGATATTTTGTCTAGATTAGGAAGCTATAAGGATGCCAAGGAGTTGTGGAACAAGCTGGTCAAGTTCCATGATAATCCCGAATCGGTCCAAGAAGACTTGGAAGAGGAGGAGACCGAAGAGGAAGCTTCATCATCCTCACAAGAAAGTGGGGACTCGGAGGTTGATAGGGAATCAACTTCTGAATCAGTGGAAGAGGAGGTGAAAGAATTGGAGGAGACCTCCACCTCTAGGATTGAGGGGGAGGAAGTTAGACCATCCACTTCGGAGCAAGAGTCAAGTCAAGAAGAAGCCTCTACTTCCGGTCAAGAGGAAGAGCAAGCTCGAGTTTCCGCCACGGCCCTAGGTAACTCAAATACATCAATTTCTAATAAAAATCATATCATGTGTTTTGAGTGTAGGGAATTTGGGCATTACAAGAGCAAATGCCCAAAGAAGGTTAGGAAAGCTCCACCGGCACCAAAAGTCAATGATGCCGATTCCCCAACATCTAAAGGCAAGGAGCACATCATATGCTTCAAGTGCAATTCAAAAGGACATTATAGGAATCAATGTCCTAGGGGGAGCAAAAAGACCAAAGAGGGAGCTACACAAGTAGGGGAGCCTCTAAGGCAAACCCTAAGGTATATTTTCATAATGCTCATTCTTTAAATTCTAAGCAAAAGCATGCTAGAATTAATTCAAATGACTTTGCTATTACTCATGAATCAAAGCATGCTAGGAATGATAACTCTAGATCTATTTCAAAGAAGGAGAAATTTGGGACTAATGTCCCTAGAAAGGTCATTCCTAGGAAAACAATTAAGAAAATCGAAAGTTATTTAGGTATCAATCCCAATAAGGGTAGATATATGTTTAAGGTAAATGGTAATGCCCAAAAACCTAATCAAAAATCATTTGGGCAATTAGAATTAGAGAACCAAGCCTTAAGGTCAAGGCTTGAAAAACTAGAAAAGACCCTAAATAAGATACAAAATCAATTTCAAGGGTCTAATGGTCAAAGTCAAGGGTCAAGATCTCAAAGTCAACATCTAAGACCCAAAAGACAAAAGTCAACCAAGGGCAATCAAGGTTTGAGTCACAAACCTAAGCCTAAGGTGGCTTACCATAGTGTTCCATTTGATTATGGAACACAAACTAGGTCTAGGAAGACCAAGGTTGCAAGGGGAGTTACCTCTAGAGTCAACCTAGGTAAGACCGCCATGACCAAGGCTAATAAGCCTAGAAGAGTCATTAGGAAGGTATCTAGGGAGGTTATCCCTAAGGAATACCTAGTTAACCTAAGGAGCTCAAATAGGTTTTGGGT
Organism: Wurfbainia villosa; assembly: GCA_025175895.1. Classification (NCBI taxonomy): domain Eukaryota; kingdom Viridiplantae; phylum Streptophyta; class Magnoliopsida; order Zingiberales; family Zingiberaceae; genus Wurfbainia; species Wurfbainia villosa. The sequence goes on from CM046001.1 coordinate 95,358,891, forward strand.
TCCTAGGAGCGTGATAGATTCACGCTAGATGGGGTTAGGATGTGCCAACCTTGATTGGATGGGTAGTTAACTCAACCATGGCAAAGGTGGCACTTTAGGATATTTTCAAGGTTATGGTTACCTTGGAAATACATTTGAGTCTTAATCCTGAAAGTTTTAGGATGTGCCAATATTACTTGAGAAGTTTGATAAAATGATCAAAATTGGCACAATTTAGGTTTAGAGGTTAGTGTGCCATTTTGGGTTTTTGGCACACTTGGGAGAAAAATAGAAATATGGAAAAATATAATTAATTATATGAAATGACAATTAATATTAAAATTTAGGTATTACTATACCTATATATTTTATATGTCATGCTTTGTTTGCCATATAACATGCCATGACATCATGCTTATTTTTAATCATTCTATATGTCATGTACATGTTTAGGATTAAGGATTAAATGTCATGTGTTTTTAGATTTCATATTATGCCATGACATCATGATTATGAGCATGTGTTTATCTATATCATCTCTAATGCCATAATCACTCATGCATTTAAGATAATTTGATTGAAATTGATTTAAGGACAATGGCATGACTTGAAGTCCCATTTATAAGGGAATCAAGTAGGGTTGCCTTAGAAAAATGCATGAAATCCTAGATTAGGGAGAACAGAACCCACATCTCACATCCAATTGACATGTATGTGTATTTATACACCCTAGATACATGTGAGATGCTAGGATATGAGTTAAGTTCAAGGTGCATAGTTTTTGCATCTAGATGAACTAAAACTCATCTAATTTCAATTATGGATCATTGGGAAAGCTTGTGTACAAGTCACGTGCTTAGAGCCCAAGGAATATGATCCAAAATAAGGTTTTGAAAACATTTTAAAATCTTTTTGAAAAACCTTGGTGAAGTCTATCTCTTGATAGCAATCACCATTGATGAGATTGATACAAAGTGAGCTTAAACTTTAAAGTTTTTTGTCACTTTTGGATTTTGTATCAATTTTGCTATTTTATGGGTAAAATATTTTTCAAACATTTTTCACCCATTGTATTGGTCATAAGTATTATACGTATCAAATTTCATGATTTTTTGATATACGTATAATTAGTTATGATTTTCCAAAACTCATTTTTGATAACTGAAAATCGAGATTTTAAGAATCGCGCTCGGTGTCCGATGATGGGCGTGTCAGTCGACTAATTTCTGAATCACTTGACTGATAGCCTGATTTCGGGGTAACCAAGGTTGTTTAACCTGATTTCAACTGCGGTTAAGGTCCCTAACCACTCCTAACCCTAGGATATGCTTTGGGAAGCATGATTAAGGGTGAAAATCCATTAGATATGGATTAGGAGAGGTGTTTAGGGTTTGTATCAATTTTAAGGTGTTGGAAAGTTCAATGTTGTATTTCTAACCTTAATTTTGATGGCTTAGAGTTCCTATTGGCTTAGGGACTTCCCAAGGACATTGTTGGTGCAATGGTCAAGGGGGAGCAAGCCTTTAGGGGGAGGTATCCATCTTGGGATGATGGATGTATTTTTTTCTCCTTGAAGAGGAGAAGTTATTGGGAGAGTATCATCAATTGGGAAAATTGATGGGTTTTTGATACCCAATTTGGAAATTGGGAGAGTGAATAGGATTGCCTCTCTTGAGTGATATGAGACTTATCACTAGGAAGATGGTAGGCATCCTAGGTATTTTTAGACAAAGGGGGAGATTGTAAGATCTCATTGGGACATGAGACATTGACCTCCTTGGAGAGAAGACCTTTTTGATGTTAGTCAAAAAGGGGGAGAATGTTTGGGGAGAACAATTGGAGAATGTTTAAGATTACCAATTTGGGATAATTGGTAAGGGATTTGAGTTAGTGTTCTAACTCAATGTTTTGTTTGGTTTTTGTCAAACATTAAAAAGGGGGAGATTGTTGGTGCAATCGGCCCAGGTCACGATTGACCAGGACTCGAGTTTGACTCGAGTGATGTTTTGATGTTCAACAAAAATATATGACAATGTAATTGTCAAGGTAAAGTCCAAGTCATAGATACTTGGCATGGAAAGTCCAAGTGGAACACTTGGCATTTGGTAAAGTCCAAGTGGGACACTTGGCACATGAAAAGTCCAAGCATGGGTCTTGGCAATGTAAAAGTCCAACATGGGTTGGCAAGGGAAAGTCCAAGCATGGTCTTGGCATTTGAGAAGTCCAACATGGGTTGGCAAGGGAAAGTCCAAGCTTAAGTCTTGGCATGAGAAGTCCAAGGGGTTTGATATTGGCTGCATAAAGTCCAAGCGGGAGTCTTGGCGGCGTAAGTCCAATGTGCCTTGGCGGTGTAGACACTGTTAGCATGACATAGCCGATGGAAACACCTGAAGGCTAGCGCGATGGATGAACAAGTCATGGATGACTTGGAGGGATCCGAGAGGCGTAAGGCTGATAGAGGTGGCTAGAAGGCTTAGGTCTAGGCTAAGGGTGGTCTAGCAAGTATGGGGGGACCATACTTGGGCTAAAATCTCATGTTCATGTGGAAGTCGACCGAGTGGGACTGGCGATTGCCGGAGGATGGCGGTCGTGATGCTCAGCGATCGTGATGCATGATCGGTCGTCGGTGCTCGAGTCGACGGCCAGTGTAGTCTCACTCGACCGCTAGGACCAGCAGTCGAGTGAGGACACCATCAGTCGACTGATGGGTTTGATCAGTCGACTGATGATAGATCCGTTGGACTTATCCAGCGTGGATCTAGCCGTTGTCTCACGACAACAGTGGCATCAGTCGACTTATGGTCCCGAGCAGTCGACTAATCGACTTTTTCCAGCACAGGTTGAAGCTATATAAGGAGCTCATGATGGAGAAAAAGATAGCGATTTTCTTGGGCAAATTTGAAGGGGGAAGTTGGTGCTTTCCAGTCCTTCAAAGCTAGTTCAAGGCAATCAAAGATCAAGCAATCCAAAGCTCTTGTAAAGTGTTTTTCCTTTACTTGCATTTGTATTTCATTATATTTGCTTGTATCTATTTGATTATTGTTGTAATCATTATTGTACGAGGTTTCTCCGCCTCCGGATTGTTCCGAGAAGGAGTGTTATTATAGTGGTGTGTTATTGGCATCGCTAGGGTTCGTGCGAACCCGATCCGTGGAGTAGGAACCGTTCGGTTCCGAACCACGTTAAATATTCGTGTTATTGTGTTGTGATTGTGTTTCGTTATTGTTATTATATATATATTCCGCTGTGCTAACGAAACTTGTAGACACAATCTCGATCAAATTCCATCAACGAACAAACACGTGCTATTCACCCCCCTCTAGCCATTACAAAGATCCCAACAAGGGAGAATTATTATTTCTGGAAACAGAGTAGATTTAAGCTATGTGTCACTCTGATCTAAGAGACAATTGAGTTGTTATAGATGCATACTATATATTATATTGATATTATGATGCAGGAACTCAGGTTTATATGTTAGATCAGATCAACTGGATCAGATGGATCAGAGTGACCCTATCAGATCTAGACGATTAGAAGTCTAAATGATTGTTTTGGTTTCAAGCGACCAGAGTCCAAGTTAGGTCAGATCCATATCAGGTCCAAGTGCAAGATGATGTGGCAAACTCTATCATCGAGAATACAAATCAAAGATCCACGATGGTGTGCCATGTTAATATCCAAGTGATTGGAAAGGGATTTGAGCAACAAGAGAAGAATGAAGACTGGCAAAGTCAGACCGATCATACATCGCTAAGGATTTTTCATGTCAGCATTCGAGCACCTAGAAGGTATCCAGACGATAGAAAGTGGATATAAGCCAGTAGAGTCGGACTCATTCAAGGTTATGCTAGGGGAACCTAGAAAGGCATTTGAGCGACCGAATTTGACCTATAAAAGGAAAGTCTAACAATATCTCCATATCATCAATCGAAATCCAATAAATCGAAAAATACCATTTCAAGCGAAGCAAGCTGCTATGCTTCTTTTCTAAGACAACCCGATTGTGATTGTAATAATTATTGTTGCCTTCTTTCTTTTTATTGTACTCTTATTGTACTATATTTCATATATCTTGTGCAAGAGATTTCTTCACCTCTAGATCTTCTAAAAAGAAAAAAAGATAGTGAAATATTTACATTCGATTGATCCATGTAACAAATCATAGGATATGGACTAGGATCTTAAAAGGATTTAAACCACGTTAAATATCTATGTCATGGCTCAGATTTTTCTTCCTCGATCTCATGCCGACGATGATGGATTCTCTCTGACCGCAATAGTAAATCTCCGATCTTTCCTACTAAAGTTAACATATGTCAGATGTCCACCGGTGTCCCAGCTAATGACTCTTCGATGTCTAAGTTAGAGTTGTCCAAGGAGGATAAATAGATAACCAAAGTAGGAGATGAAGTAATAGAGAAAAGTAAGTGTAAAAATGATTATACCCCTTTCTTCCTCCTACTCCACTTCCTTTATAGTCCCCTCCTCCCCATGACTCCTTGGTGACACTTTTAGGGAAGGGCATTGTGTAACAACCTGCAAGGATTATCGTCCACATGGAAAGCCATGCAGGTTGAGGTGATGATGCTATTAGGCCATTAGAGAATGTCTCCTATAAGGAACCTTTTGTGAGGCCTATAAGGCGTCTTCAAGCCGTTACTAAAAAGGGTGACACATATGAGTGAACTCTAATAAACCGCATAGGAAAAATTTCATGAGGTACCACATTAACTGACTTGCTATTCCTTCATCTGGAAGTGATCTCATGCTAACTGACTTATTATTCTTCCTCCATGGTTTATTCCATTGAGGCTCACCCCCTTATTTTAGCTCCCGAGTTGTTCCTCCCCTAACTCGACACTCTATCTGCTTCCTGAGTTGTCTCCTCCCTGACTTAGTACTCTGTCTACTTCTTGAGTCATTTCCTCCCTGACTCAGCACTTTGTTTGCTTCCCGAGTCGATTTCTCTCTGACTCGGCCCTCTGTTTGCTTTTTGAGTCGTTTCTTTCCTAACTCAATACTCTGTCTGCTTCCCAAGTTGATTCCTCCCCGACCCAGCACTCTATCTATTTTTTGAGTTGATTCTATTGGTGTAATCGACCTAGGTCATGATTGATTAGACTCGAGTTTGACTCGAGTAGTGTTTTGATGTTTAATGATGAGTTGACCATTGTTTGACAATGGGTTAACTATATGGTTGACATGAGTTTGACCATATAATAGAGAAGTCCAAATGGGACACTTGGCATGGAAAGTCCATGCATGGATCTTGGCAATGGGAAAGTCCAAGTCTTAGGTACTTGTCATGGAAAGTCCAAGCATGAGTCTTGACAATTAGAAAGTCCAATGGTTTACAGCGTAAAGTCTAAGGGTGGAGTCTTGACAGTGTAAGTCCAAATGGATCTTGGCATTTGGGAAGTCCAAGGGTTGATATTGGCGGCGTAAAGTCCAAGGGTGGAGTCTTGGTAGCATAAGTCTAATGGTTGACGACGTAAAGTCCAAGCGTGGGTCTTGGCAGCATAAGCCTAATGTGCCTTGACAGTGTAGACCCAGTTAGCATGACAATAGCCGATGGGAGCACTTGAAGGCTAGCATATAGATGAACAAGTCATGAATGACTTGGAGGGATCCGATAGGTGTGAGGATGATAGAGGTGGCTAGAAGGCTTAGGTCTAGGCTAAGGGTGGTCTAGCAAGTATGAGGGTATCATACTTGGGTTAAATCTCATGTTTGAGGTTTATCAGTCAACTAGAATTATGAATCAGTCGACTGGTTAAATGTTTTGACACTTGGCAGCTGAGTCGACTCTGGGCAATCGATTAGGATTATGACGATCGATGGGAGTCGATCGGCGATCGATCGACGCTGATCGAGTCCTGGCCAAGGCGCACTTGATCGCCTTGGGCACCAACTGCTAGTCGAGATCATGGGCACAAAACCTTCGGTAGATGATTTGTCAATCGACTATCGAAGCAGCAATCGACTACTGGTAATGGCAGTCGAATGTAGGTATTTGTTGGCTTGAATATCAACGTGGATTAAGTTGTTGTGAGACAACAATTACAGAAGCAGTCGACTGATCGGTATGAGCAGTCGACTGCTAGGCAGAAATCAACCCGAGTTGCAGCTTCATAAGGAGCTTGAAGGGGAGGTTTTTGTCAATGGTTCTTGAGGCAATTTGAAGGGAAATTGTGCTGCAATCCAGACCTTCAAGGCACTTTCCAAGCAACCAAAGATCAAGCATTCAAAGCATTCTTGTAAAGTATTTTTTTTACTTGTATTTCCTTTTATCTTTGTAATCGCTTGTATCTTTCATATTACTATTGTAATCTTTTGTACGAGATTTCTTCACCTTCGGTGTGTCACAAAGAAGAGGATTTATTAGTGGTGTGTGCATCGCTAGAGCTCGTTGAGCTTGCCCTGTGGAGTAGAAATCCTAAGGTTCCGAACCACGTATATTCTTGTGTTTTGATTGTTCTTGTGGGTTTGTATTTGTATTCATATTGTATTTTCTATTTCCGTTGCGTACTAACCCAATTGTAGCAAGCATGCGATCGAATTATGTCAAGCGACAATTACGTTATTCACCCCCTCTAGCGACGTACGATCCCCTACAAGTGGTCAGAGTGAGACCGCTCTTTAAGGTTTAACAACTAAGGGAGCACTGCTAGAGGGTAGAAGGAAGATGAAGTTTCCTAACGACGGATTGGGATGGGATATCAACACTCCAATTCCATTCACGTTCCATGGACGAAAAGACTTCAATCAATGAAAGACAAAGATTGAAGAATTCATTATGGTGAGGAACTTTGAAGATTGGGCCATCTTGATTGATGAATTCAAAATTCTAAGGGGTCCAAAAGGAGGATATCTCAAGAAGAAGAGATGGACCCAAAACCAACTCCGAAAATCCAAAATAAATGACAAAGTAATCGATATGTTAGTTGATTTAATACCTAACGATTTATTGTCCAAGATAGGTGAATTTCAAGATGTCAAGGATCTATGAAGAAAATTGGCAAAGCTTCATGAAAATCCCGAACTGACACAAGAAGAAGAAAACTCATCCTCACAAGAAAGTGAGGACTCAGAAGTTGAGAGGAAGTCAACATCTAGATCGATAGAAGAGGTGGAAGAATTGGAGGAAGCCTCTACCTCAAGGATTGAGGGAGAGGAAAGAATTTCCACTCCGGAGCAAAATCAAGAGGAAGCATCCACCTTCGAAAGAAGTAAAGAACCTTCCCATATTGCCACAATCGACCTAGGTAAATCAAGTATTTAAATTAAAAATTAAAAATCATATTGTATGCTTCGAGTATAGGGAGCAAGGATACTATGAGAGTAAGTGTTCAAAAAGAATTAAGAAGACTCAACCAGCGCCTAAAGTTCAAGAAAAACCTAAGGATGTCGGAGCCCCAACAATCAAGAGCAAAGAGCATGTAATTTGCTTTAAGTGCAATTAAAGAGGACATTATAGAAGTCAATGCCTTAGGGGGAAGAAGCAAACCAAGAGAGAAGGAGGAGCATCACATGTAGGAGGAACTTCTAAAGCAAATCCTAGGGTATATTTTAATAATACACCTTCAAATCAAATGTTAAAAAATATGTTTTTAATTCACTTGCAATTGTGCATAATCATAAGGAGCATGCTAGAAATAGTAGATTTTATTGCTTAGGTGCAAAATCTTGTAATTTTGGAGCTAAGGACAAATCTAGATCAAATACCCCTAAAACAATTCTACCTAGGGAAACTATTAGGAAGGTAGAGGAGCATTTAGGCATTAACCCTAAGAAGGGTAGACATATGCCTAAAAGGAAAAACAATGCCCAAAGATTAAATGAAAATTCAAAAATTGGACAATTAGAGTTAGAAAATTAAGTTTTGAGGTCAAAAATTAAGAAATTAGAGAAGACTCTTAGGAAAATATAAAATTCAATTTAAGGGTCAAATGGACAAAATCTAAGGCCTAGGAGACAAGAACCATCAAGAGGCAAGAAGAGTTTGGGTCATAAACCTAAGCCCAAGGAGACCTATTATAATATTCTATTTGATTATAGAACCATTCATAGGTCTAGGAAGACCAAGGTTACTAGGGAAATCATCCCTAAGGGTAACCATAGTAAGTGCCTAGTGGCTAAGGTTTCCATGAAACCTAGGGAAGCCACTAAGAAGGTTACAAAGGGAGTTACCCCTAGAGTTAACCTAGGCAAGACCACAATGACCAAGACTTCTAAGCCTAAAAGGGTCATAAGAAAGGTACTAAGAGAGGATATCCCTAGTGAGTACCTCGTAAACCCAAGGAGTTCCAATAGATATTGGGTTCCTAGGAGCGCGATCCCTTCACACTAAATGGGTTAGGTTGTATCAACCTTGAATGGATGGGTAGTTAACCTAACCATAATAAAGTTGACACTTTAGGCTATTTTCAAGGTTATGTGATACCTTAGAAATAAGTTAGAATTTCTATCCTAAAAGATTTTAGAATGTGCTAATAAAATTCAAGAAGTTTGAAAAGTCAATTAAATTGGTACAATTAGGCCTAAGGGTCGGGGTGTGTCATTTTAGATTTTTGGTACACTTGGTAGATTGATCCATTATGGAAAAATGAACTTAATCCCAATAAATGACAACTAATGCTAAAATTTAGATATTTTTATACCTTTACTTCTTATGTGCCATGATTTGTTTTCTATATGTCATGTCATGATATCATATTTATTTTTATCATATAAAATGTCATGATAATACTTAGGACTATTTTTAATATCATGTATACTTAGATGTTATTTATATGTCATGACATCATGATTATTGGCACATGTTTAATTATGATATCATTTATGTCATAATCATCATTCATGCATTAATTAAAATTGATTTAAGAACTACGAAATAATTTGAAGTCCCAATGTATAAGGGAATTAAATAGTGTTGCCTTAGAAAAATACATGATGTTGGGGGTCCTTGGAAGGCTAGGGGGGGGGGGGGGTGAATAGCCTCCTTTTCGATTTCTACAAAAATGGTTAGCGGAAGCACAACAAATACAATAGTAATTGAAACAAAAATACAATGCTAACACGGAAGCCTTTATGTGGTTCGGAGATAACGCTCCTGCTCCAAGACGATCCTTAAGGTGGATCAACCCAAATCAATCTTCACTAAGAAGCTTTCTCTTTTACAAAACCCTCCTCTTCTTACAAAAGATGAAGATGAAGATTAGAGAGGAGGAGGGGAATTAAAATACTTAGAAAGCTTAGAAAATGCGTGGGGGTTTGAGAGAATGATTAGAATGTAAACATTAACCCTCTCAACCACCCCAAGCCCTCTTTTTATAGAGAGAGTGATATTTTTCCCGTTGGGCCACGATCAGTCGACTGATGTACAACATCAGTCGACTGCCATCGCGGTTAACGGCTTCTGAACAGCCGGATTCACAGGATTCATAAGCGTCATCATCCAATGACACACTCATCAGTCGACTGATCCCTCCATCAGTCGACTGATGGAGTGATCAGTCGAGTGATCACTGCTGCAGTCGAGTAAGACTCCATTCTATGCCCGGGCTTGACTTGATCAGTTGACTACCACTGTTTGACAGTCGACTTATGGCGACATCAGTCGACTGCCATGACTAAGCGATCATTGTCGTCATCTTTTCACCGACTGATCGAGCATATCGATCATTGCTACATGTATCGATCGAGACTCGTCAAGTATGAGTAATTCATACTTGAATTGACTCCCTAGACCTAGACTCAACCTTCTAGCTCTTCCTTAAGCCTTGCGCCTCCAGGATTCCTCCGAGTCCGCGACTTGTTCATCCTTTTCGCTTGCTTCCAAGAGCTTCCTTCTAAAGTTTTGTCATGTCTTGGGTTTTCCTTTGCCAAAGTGCGCTTGGACTTTATGCCACCAAGACTACATGTTTGGACTTACACTACCAAGACTTGCCTTTGGACTTCCTTTGCCAAGGTCTGCTTGGACTTTACGTCGCCAAGACTACATGCTTGGTCTTACGCCGCCAAGCCTTTTCCTTGGACTTCTCTTGCCAAGATCACACTTGGACTTTGCCTTTACCAAGTCTTCATACTTGGATTTTCCTGTCACTTAAACATGTTCACAATTAGATCACAAAGTATTGCCTAACTTAGTGTAGGGGATCGTTGGAAGCTAGAGGGGGGGGGGTGAATAGCTTCGTGCTATGCGTCGATGGAAATCGTTCGCGTGCTTGTCTATAATTTTCGTTAGCGCAGCGGAAACAAAGATAATAAAGCAATAACGAAAACACAAACACACAAACACAAAGATATAACACGGTTCGGAACCGAACGATTCATACTCCATGGATCGAGCTCTAAAGAGCTCTAGCGACGCCAATGCAATCACTAATCACAACTACTCCTTCTTGACACAAGTCTGAGGTGGAGAAACCCCTTATAAACTATTCTTACAACAATAAGAAATAGATACAAGCAATTACAATAATAAAATACAATGAAAGTAAAGAAAACTACTTTATAATTGCTCTTTGAATGCTTGATCACTTGGTTGCTTGAAATCAACTTAGAGACCCTGATTTGCAACAACAAATCACCCCAAAAGCCCTCAAGAAACCATTGGTTTTTCCTCCATCACGAGCTCCTTTTATATCTTCAACCTGTGCTGGAAAAAGCCGATCAGTCGACTGATCGGGACCATCAGTCGACTGATCACACTGTTGTTATGAGACAACGGTGTAATCCACGCTGGAAAAATCCAACGGCTAGGACATCAGTCGATTGATCATGAGCATCAGTCGACTGTTCAAGCCATCACTCGACTACTCATCCTAGCGGTCGAGTGAGACTCCATTCTGTGCCCCAAAATCCGAGCATCAGTCGACTGATCACAAGATCAGTCGACTGCTCATCCAATCAATCGACTGACCACCTATGACAGTCGACTGCTAGGGAAATTCTCGCAGTCAAACCCTAGTTGACTTACCCCAGTCGACTGCCACATGACACCAGTCGACTGGCACACCTCAAACATGAGATTTTAACCCAAGTATGGTGCCCCCATACTTGCTAGACCACCCTTAGCCTAGACCTAAGCCTTATAGCCACCTCCATCAGCCTCACGCCTCTCGGATCCCTCCAAGTCATCCATGACTTGTTCATCCATCGCGCTAGCCTTCAGGTGCTTCCATCGGCTATGTCATGCTAACGGTGTCTACACCGCCAAGGCACATTGGACTTACGCCGCCAAGACTCCGCTTGGATTTTACGCTGCCAACCATTGGACTTATGCTGCCAAGACACCTGCTTGGACTTTAAGCCGCCAATATCAAACCCCTTAGACTTCTCAAATGCCAAGACTCAAGCTTAGACTTTCCCTTGCCAACCCATGTTGGACTTTCCATGCAAAGACCCATGCTTGGACTTTACCTTGCCAAGACCCATGCTTGGACTTTCCCATAATCACATGGTCAACCCTAGTCAACCATCAAAGTCTCCCTCGAGTCAAACTCGAGTCTGATTAATCATAATCCGGGTCGATTGTACAAACAATCTCCCCAAAAACATTAATAGACATCAATGTCAAACATCAATGTCAACTCATTTTGTCAAACATCAAAATATCACTCGAGTCAAACTCGAGTATGGTCAATCGTGACCTGGGCCGATTGCACTAATAATCTTCCCCTTTTTGATGTTTGACAAAAACAACCTTGAGTTAGGGCCCTAACTCAAATTCCCTTACCAATTTCATAAATTGGTAATATTATGTTCTTCCCCTTTCTGACATACATCAAAAAGGTGTACTCTCTAAGGAGGTCAATATCTCATGCGAAGGGTTTTGCTTATTGAGTCCGTGAGGGGAAACTTCGCTTCCCACTACACCTTGGTTGTTTGTTCATGGAGATCCCATCGATGTCCCCAGATTAAAAAATTTAATCCAAGACAAAAGGGATTGCCCAAACAATCATGTCATCGTCGTGCTATTCGTTTAGAGAGGTCACTTGAACAAACTCGTTGTTCAAGCGACCATCCTCTATTCTATGAGTAGCCGCAGAATAGACGATGTACGGATCGCCGACTTTTGTATTTATGATCGGGATCCAAGTATTATTTAGCCACAAACAGAATATATAAAGTAAACAACCTCATATAACATGCATATAATTGAGAAACAATTATAAACATAATACAAAAGAACACTAATCAAAATAAATAAGATTATACCTCTTGATCTTCTATTGTATGTCCTTCCTCCTTTCGGACGTCGTGTGGGCGACGATCTACCAAAAGTTGAAGCCTCCTAGATCACCAATCTTCCTTTCCTTGTTCACTCCGAACAAAGGAAGATCATAAAACAAAACTCATCTTCCTATCTAGAACCGGCCACCAAGTCAATAAACTCGATGTTGCCGCCGGCCAAGGAAGAGAACATGGAGTATGGAAACTGGCCAAAGAAGAATCAAAGAGGGCATGGGCGCCGACCAACACATGGAGAAGAGAAAGGAAAGCAATCCTCCTCCTTGTTGCCGCCCAAACCCTAAACTAAGCTCTCCTAATTTCCGGCCAAGGATGAAGGGAAGGAGAATAGGTTGAGCTCCGACCAAGGTAGAGGGAACAAGGATAGTGGCCGGCCAACCTTAGGAAGAAGAAGAAGAAGCTTCCTCCACTTGTTACCACCCACCCTAATCCCAAAACCCTAACCCTAGCCGCCCAAGCCCAATCCTAATCTAATTAGGATTTGGTTGCCGCCCAAAGGACAAGCCCTAATCCCCATCCATCATTAGCCATAGATGAAAGGGAGAATGTTGGATGTCGGCCAAACCAAGGAGAGAAGAGGGAAGAAGGGTGCCGACCACCTAAGGAAGAAGAAGAAGAAGAAACATCTTTCCTTAATTGTGGCCACCCAAATCCCTAAGTCTCCCTTGCCCTTGCCGCCCAAAACCCTAGCCCCCTTTCCTCTAATTCTTTTTCTTGCCGCCCACCCTCAAGCCCATATTTATAGAGTCAGGCTTAAGGCTTGATTTAATCTCCACCATTGGTTCTAGGGATTTAATCTCAACCGTCGGATCTAGAGATTTAATCTCAACCGTCGGATCTAGAGATTTAATCTCTACCTTTGGATCTAGAGTTTTGTTTTCATCCATTGGATCTAAGCTTCATGAGGTGTTAATAGGATACAATGGGGACCATGAGGAGGAGTTGGATCTTGGCCACCCATGGATCAAGCCAACATAAAGTCCGATCCATTAATGATTATCCATTCCACTAGAGGATTATCATTGATCTACCTCACCAACCCCCATAAGTTAATATGAGTTCCATATATTATTTGTACATTTTCTCCCCGTATTTAAGATCTCGAATGTCTGTCGATTAATTAATTTACTGACCATTAATTAATCAACATCTAACTCCATGAGTAGTACCACTCAACCTTTTCATCATGCCGGACCAAGTCCACCTGCAGGGTTTACATGATGAACCTTATGAGATCCTTGTTGGGGATCGAACCGGCTGGCTAGAGGGGGGTGAATAGCCCTCAAACTTTGGATGTTGTAATTTACTCATCTACGAAAGGTTAGCGCAAGCGGAATATAATAAGACAAGACAAGTAAATATACAAGACAAGAATCAAAACGCTAACGCAAGATGTAACGTGGTTCACGGCTACGCCTCTAATCCATGATCCCGATTCGTCCGAGGTGAATCACTCCTTCAAAGCCAATCACTATTGGTCTCTCCTTTGCACCAAGCTAGGTGGAGGTAACCTTTACAATCAAGATCACTCTTCTTACAATAAGAATAGAGTAAAAGCAAGTAAGAAGTGTTTAGAGCTTGTGGGGGACTTGGATGGTCGTTTGGAGTAAGAGCATTAGCCATCCAAAAGCCCACACCCTCTCTTTTTATAGAGAGGAAGCTTTTCTTCCCGTTGGCCGCCACGATCATCGCCCTTGGCGATCATCACTCAACGCCTCGAACACGTCGGATCTCGGCCGTTGTAGCCTAACGGAACACTTGGCGTCGGTGATGGACCTCATCGGCCGATCTTCCTCCGTAGTCGACCGCCGAGTCGGCTACGAGCGGTTCTGGCCAAATCCTTTCGACTACCGACCATCGCCTTTCGATCAATCGGTGAATGCAGGCGTCGATCGCCCACATATAGCGATCATCGGGCCTCAAAATAGCCAGTCGAATACCAATCGAACCACGTTTGACTCGGAGCAGTCGACTGCCATTCCATGGCAGTCGACTGGTGTCGAGAAATCCCATCCGACACTTAGCCAAATGACCAAGTTTCACCTAAGAGCTACCCCTTCCCGGGTTACATTCGCTCACTCTCATCTCTCGGAGTCCCTCGCCTTCGAAGTTCTCTTCGTTCGTGGCCACGTCCCTCGGTAGCATCAGGCGCACGACTCTGCAATGCTCCTTCGCGTCTCTTGCCTCGAAGTCTACTTCCTCCGGCTTCACTCCAAGCTCCTCGTCCGGCGGTCCCTCGGATGCTCCAAGCGCACGGCTTCCGCAAAGTCATCCTTCACCGACTCAAGGACCGAGTCATGAGTTTGTGAAACTCGCCACGGCTCCATGTGCGAATTACTAAGTCCTGCACGACTTCAATGCACATATCAAATCAACATAACAAACTAACTTAAACCCTTTGCCACACACATCCAAACCTTATCATGGCAAGAGATTACCCTAACAATCTCCCCCTTTTTGATGTGTGGCAATCCGTTTAAGTTAGGTAGAAACATTTGATATAAATTTCTAAGGTAAGAAAGCATGTAAACATAAACATGATATTGTAACATGCAACTCCCCCTTAATCCATGAAACTCCCCAAACAAATTTCTCCCCCTATCATAATTAACTTAAACATAATTATTTCTCCCCCTTTGACACCATCAAAAAGATTAACACTAAGTTATAAACTCATGACATCAAGTATAATAGAAGGAAAATACCAAAACATGTTTAAAATCTGAATTCAGAAAATATTGGGCTATTTTTCAGGTGAGCGATCATGCTATCGATGGCGATTAGTCGCACAATGGATTTCAAATTGATTTTAAGGGATTTGAAATGCATTAAAAATTCCAAAAAATTTGAAAAATCATGAAATTTGGGGAACATATTTCTTTTAAGTATATCTATCAATGAAAAATAGTTTTTCATGAAAAATCATTATATTTTCACGGATTTGCCAAAAATCCAAAAGCTTTAAAAACCACTAGGTTTTTGATCATGTGAGTATCCATTTCAACACCTAGTTTTGGTTTCAATTGTTTCAAAACATGAATACACAAATTTTAGATTAATAAATTGTTTTTAAAACATATAAAATATCCAACCATGATCTTTGGGCAATATGTCTATCAATTAAACATAAGCCATCCCCATGATTGGTCTATTATTGCTATTTTGATACATCAAATGACCATCTAAATGCCATAGGCATTAGTGGACATTTGTATCATCCTAACATCTCACCCATGCTAAGTTTTCAACCAAGGTAGCCTATGGTGAGTGTGAGATGCATCCTAGAGGGTATTTGTATATACTTAACCATTATATTCATATAATTTTATCAAGGTTAAGTATCATCCTAACAATCCACATGATCATAAAGACATATATGACTTAATTTTATATTATGATCATGAAACACATGTATTCATTGAATTGTTATCATGCATTAGGTATTATGTCATGATAATAAACAAAGTATCACCTAAAACATGATTTAAGTCCTATTTCTCATGATTATGTGCCAACTATCAAAATCATAAATCATTATTGCAAATATACATAGCAATTTCATTAAATATCATGATTTAAGCATGATTATCTATTTTTGGGCACATTATCATCACCCAACACTATTTCAAAAATATTGTCCCGCCATCCTAAGTCAACCAAAAATATGATATAGGTCAAGTCCATATGGTTGACTATCCTAGGGTTTTTAACCCTTAAGGATGGATTTAGGAATCCAAAATAAGTTCTTTCCTATTGGGTTCACTAAATACTCCTTGGGGATCCATTTTCTAGCTATTACCTTCTTCTTATCTTGTCCCCTAGCAATTAGGCATTTATAAGCCTTTTCATTTCTCTTTTCTTTGTATCCTAGGCCTTTCTTATTGAAGCTAGCTCTTTGGCTCCCTATAATCATGTTCAAGGTGTTTGAGCCAATTGTAAACTTTTCTAGGGCTTTGGTTAAATAATCTACTTTCTCTCTTAAAGCCCTATTTTCCTCTATGCATGCATCATTAACATCAAAAGGCATATAATTATCATGTGAGCATGCATCATTTAAGCTAGAAGAAATATTATCATTTAAGCATGCTTTTTCTAGCTTATTTTCTAAATCCTTAATTTGATCTAACATGCTCTTATTTTTCTTCTTTGCTCTAAATAAATCCTTAGTTAAGCTAGAAATCATAGAAACTATTTTACTAGGTGAAAGATTGGTTACCATAGTTTCCATGTCCTCTTCTTCTTCGGATGAGGAGGTAGAGGAGGCTCCCCCTTCACTTGAGCTCTCTCCACTTGTGCTTGATTCTTCATTTTCGGTGGAGGAGCAATCCAAGTCGTCAAATGCCATCAATGCTAGGTTGGTGACAAATGCATTTTCTTCCTCGGATGATGATGAAGATGAGGAGGAAGGGTCATCCCAAGTCTTTGCTTTGAATGCCTTGGCCTTTCCCTTTTCCTTTGCTTTCTTCTCCTCTTCCTTTTTCTTCTTGCTCCCCTTTTTCTTCTTCTTTTCTTCCTTCTTTTTCTTTTCTTCCTTACTCTTGTTTAGGAGGGGACAATTATCCCTTATGTGTCCCTCTCCTTGGCAATTGTAGAAAATGATTTTCCCCCTTTGTCTTCTATTCCTATCATTAGATTTATTAAATCTAAAACTTTTTAAAGCACGTCTTACCCTCCTTACCATATAAGCTTCTTCCGTGCTATCCATGGAGGAGGAGGAGGATGTTTTATCATCATCGGAGGAGGGGATCTCCATCTTCTTCTTCCCCTTATTTGCCATCAATGCTACTCCCCTTGAAGGTTGGATTCTAGGCTCTTCTTGTATTCCTTCAAGCCTTGTTTCGTGGAGCTCCATTGTTGAGAAGAATTCCTCCAAGGTGCTTACTTCTAAGTTCTTGGAGATATAAAATGAGTCCACCATGGAGCTCCATTTTGAGGATCGCGGAAAGGCATCTATAGCCTTCATAACCATATCCCGGTTTGATAGCTTCTCACCTACACTTGACAAACCGGTTATAATTTCCTTGAAATGAGAATGTAAGGAAATTACCTTTTCTTCCTTTTCTAGTTTAATGTTGTTGAGTTGGGAGCGGAGGAGATCTCTCCTTGCTAGCTTCGCCTCGGATGTGCCTTCATGAAGCTCAATTAGCTTCTCCCACATCTCCTTGGCACTTAGGCATTCTCCTATTCGGTTGATCTCTTGTTGGGAGAGCACATTGAAGAGATGGTGCTTGGCTTTTGAGTTTGCGAGGTGCTCTTCCCTTTGCTTTTTGGTCCACCTAGATTTCTCTATTGGCTTCCCTTCTTCATCCCTAGGAAAAATGAAACCGGATTCCATTGTAATCATGATATCAAAATCCGTTTCGAAAAATACCTCCATTCGCTTCTTCCACCAAGCGAATTCTCCTTCAAACTTCGGTGGATGGATGTTGGAGCCGACCATTTTGAGAGTTGCTTGTTGTGGCGGTTAGTCCTCGACAAGCTTTCCTTGGCTCTGATACCACTTGTTGGGGATCGAACCGGCCGGCTAGAGGGGGGTGAATAGCCCTCAAACGTTAGATGTTGTAATTTACTCGTCTATAAAAGGTTAGCGCAAGCGGAATATAATAAGACAAGACAAGTAAATATACAAGACAAGAATCAAAATGCTAACGCAAGATATAACGTGGTTCATGGCTACGCTGCTAATCCACGATCCCGATTCGTCCGAGGTGAATCACTCCTTCAAAGCCAATCACTATTGGTCTCTCTTTTGCACCAAGCTAGGCGGAGGTAAACTTTATAATCAAGATCACTCTTCTTACAATAAGAATGGAGTAAAAGCAAGTAAGAAGAGTTTAGAGCTTGTGGGGGACTTGGATGGTCGTTTGGAGTAAGAGAATTAGCCATCCAAAAGCCCACACCCTCTCTTTTTATAGAGAGGAAACTTTTCTTCCCGTTGGCCGCCACCAGTCAACTGCTTTCACTCCAACGGCCTCCGAACACGTTGGATCCCGATCGTTGTAGCCCAACGGAACACTTGGCAGTCGACTGATGGACCTCATCAGTCGACTGCTACCTCCGTAGTCGACTGCCGAGTCGGCTACGATCGATTCTGTGGTCAAACCCTTTCGACCCGATCATCGCCTTTCGGTGATCGGGAATCTAAGCGATCGCCCACATATACGATCATCGCTGGCCTCAGCCTCAAAATAGCTGGGCCGAATACCAACAACCATCGCCGATTGAGCAGCTGACCGCCATTCCATGGCCCGACCGTGTCGAATCCATCCGACACTTAGCCAAATGGCCAAGTTTCACCTAAGAGCTACCCCTTCCCGGGTTACATTCGCTCACTCTCATCTCTCGGAGTCCCTCACTTTCAAAGTTCTCTTCGTTCGCGGCCACGTCCCTCGGCAGCATCAGGCGCACGGCTCTGCAATGCTCCTTCGCGTCTCTTGCCTCGAAGTCTACTTCCTCCGGCTTCACTCCAAGCTCCTCGTCTGGCGGTCCCTCGGATGCTCCAAGCGCACGGCTTCCGCAAAGTCATCCTTCACCGACTCAAGGACCGAGTCATGAGTTTGTGAAACTCGCCACGGCTCCATGTGCGAATTACTAAGTCCTGCACGACTTCAACGCACATATCAAATCAACATAACAAACTAACTTAAACCCTTTTCCACACACATCAAAACCTTATCATAGCAAGAGATTGCCCTAACAATCCTCAAGGGGACATCATCATCCTAATATATAGGACACGGTTTTCCTCCTATAATCAACGACACACCATATAAATAATATCTTCTCCCAACTTACCGAGCCTATCGATTTAATCTATAAATCTCGCCCATTGGTAAATCAAAGAGATGAATACTAAGTATATGTGCTCGTTATTATATCGGGATTAAGAGCATGTACTAAATAATATCTTATGTTCGATTCGATTATATAGTCAGCAATAAATCAAATCACCTCTAAGTCGGTCCTGCTCAATACACACAAAGTGCACTAGTGTGATTCTATGGTCAAGACAAACCAATACCAAATCACACTACAACTATTCCGATGGTTTGTCCAAAGCCATCTCGGTTGTGAGCCTTTACTTATACTTTACAAGGAGCCATTAACATGATCTCCCGTGTGACACCACACACCATGTTATCTACAATGTAATGCATTATACAATATTGCATAACCATAAAAATGCAAACAATGATCATGTGATTCTTATTTCAAAATAAAGATGTTCATACAAAAGATAGACTTTTCAGTATACATCCCTACAATCTCCCACTTATACTAAAAGACTATGTTGTCCTCATACTATCATACATCTTATTCCCTTTCCCTCCACTTGCCTATCAAAGCTCTCGCTAGAAGAGCCTTAGTGAAAAGGGTCTACCAGATCATCCCTTGATGCAATCTAGGCGACAGCAACTTCTACCTCCTTTATGATTTGTCGTATCAGGTGGTACTTGCGCTCTATGTGTTTACTAGCCTTATGGGCTCGTGGTTTCTTCGAGTTTGCAACTGCACCACTATTATCACAATAAATTGTGATAGTTCTGGGTAAACCAGGAATCACATCCAAGTCCATCAGGAAGTTCCTGAGCCACACAGCTTCTTTGGCCGCCTCAGAGACTGCCACATACTCAGCTTCCATGGTGGAGTCCGCCACGCATTTCTGCTTGACACTCCTCTATACAATGACTCCACCTCCCAAAGTAAACACAAAACCTGAGGTAGACTTACTGTTATCCCTATCAGATTGGAAGTCGAAATCCGTGTAACCCACAGGGAATAATTGGTCTGCCCGGTAAACCAGCATATAATCCCTAGTCATTCTCAGGTACTTCAATATATGCTTTACCGCAGTCCAATGTCCATGTCCTGGATCACTCTGATATCTGCTGACCATGCCCACGACAAAGCAGATATCTGGTCTCGTACATAACATCGCATACATGCGGCTTCCTACTGCCGAAGCATAAGGAACCGCCTTCATCTCCTCTATCTCCTCAGATGATATAGGACACATCTCCTTAGATAAAGGAACTCCATACCTGAAAGGTAGAAAACCCTTCTTGGAGTTCTGCATGCTAAAACGATCCATAATCGTGTCTATGTATGAAGCTTGGGATAAGAACAACATCATTTTCCTGCGATCCCTTATAACCTTAATCCCAAGGATGTGTTCCACTTCTCCCAAGTCTTTCATATCAAACTGTTTGGACAACCATACCCTTACATCCGATAACACCTTGATATTGTTTTCAATCAATAAAATGTCATCTACATATAGTACAAGAAATACCACTACGTTTCCGTCACATCTCTTGTATACACAAGACCTATCCGGACTTTGAATAAATCCATAAGACTGGATTACCTCATCAAAACGGATGTTCCAAGACCTTGAAGCTTGCTCCAATCCATAAATGAACCGATTAAGCTTACATACAAGATGCTCTTTGCTAAGATACAGTATCTTTATCTTGGATTGCCTCGTCATATGTCCAGGGATCAGGTTCACATTCGCCAGGGATCAAATTAGAAGATTCTCCCAAGAACATGAATCTATTAGGCTGTCTCACAACCCTCCCACTACGATAAGGTATCACCTGTGCATCCTCTGTGACACGCGGTGCAGTGACTTGTGGTATATCCTCTTGTACCGGTGGTACTGAAGAAGTGACTTCCCCTTTTAATTCCTCCAGAACTATTTTACTCTTGGGCTTGTGATTCATCAGATAGTCTTCCTCTAGAAATCTAGCGTTCGTGCTAACGATCACCCTCTGATCTCTAGGACTATAAAACAAACCATCCTTCGTTCCTCTAGGATACCCAATGAACATGCGTACTTCTGTACGAGGTTCCAACTTAACAGCATCTGCCTTCAGCACATGTGCTGTACTTCCCCATATCTGAATATGTCTTAGACTAGGCTTTCGCCCAGTCCACAACTCTGTGGGAGTAGAAGACACTGATTTAGATGGAACCAAGTTCAGAATGTACACCGCCGTATCTAGAGCATATCCCCAGAACAAATCTGACAATCTTAGAATAACTCATCATCGATCTAACCATCTCCATAAGAGTCCTATTCCTTTGCTCTGCTACACCATTCTACTGGGGTGTACTAGGTGTAGTCAATTGGGATTGAATCCCAGCCTCTAATAATTAATTCCTAAACTCTCACAAGAGGTATTCACCACCACGATCAGATCGTAGTGTCTTGATACTTTTACCTTGACGTTTCTCCACATCAGCCTTGAATTCTTTGAACTTGTCAAAGCATTCAGACTTGCAGCGTATCAGGTAAATGTATCCATATCTTGAGTAATCGTCTATAAAAGAGACGAAATACTCAAAACCACCTCTAGCCTGGATAGACATAGGACCACACGCATCAGAATGAACCAATTCTAACACATCTTTGGCTCTATACCCCTTGGCCTTAAAAGGCCTCTTGATCATTTTACCCTCCAAGCAAGATTCGCAGGTTGAGAAATCTTCCACCACTAATGAGCCCAAAGGTCCATCAGCTATCAACCTTTGAATTCTGCTTAGCTTAATATGACCAAGCCTAAGATGCCAAAGATATATTTGGTTCATCTTCGAAGGTTCTTTTCTCTTATTGGATTTAGAAGATGAGTTATTAACTTCTATTTGCATCGTGGGAGCTTTTGGTTCGAGTGTATACAAATTTCCTATCAATGTACCCGAACAGATAATCTCCCTATTCCTTTTTATAACAGCTCTGTCATTAAAAGAAATAGAATATCTATCCATAAACAATTTAGAAACTGAAACTAAATTCTTTCTAAATAAAGGTACATAAAGAGAATTTTCTAGAATCAAAGTTTTATTTTTCTCAAAAGATAAATAAAACGTCTCCCACTGCAATAGCTTCCACCTTCATGGCATTTCCCAAGTAAACGGTAATCTCCCCTTTAGCTAGTCGTCGGGTTTCCTGGAACCTCTGCAAAGTATTGTAGACATGATCAGTGGCTCCCATATCTACACACTAGGTGCCGGTAGATAATACCGCTAACCATGTTTCAACGACTAGACCAAAGGATATACCTTTGTTCTTGCTTCGGATTGAGACAATCCTTCTTTCAATGTCCATCCTGCTTGCAAGTGAAGTACTTGCCCTGAGATCCTCCCACCACCTTTGCTCCATCTCGTTTCTTCTTCTTCTTGCCTTTCGGCTTAGAAGTAGAAACCTTCTGAGCAACCATAGCCTGAGCCTGAGCAAGCCTTTCTGTCGATTGGAGAATGATATCGACCTAGGTTTCCCCATCGATCTCAGCTCCAAGGACTTCCAGCTCATTCGCAGGCTTAGGAGGACCCTCTTCGAAGAGTACATATTTGTACTCCTCAGCAGTTAAGACAATATCTAGATTCTTTTCCAATCAATATCATTTGGGTACAATAAGTTTATTTTCCTTTAGTATGATAACAAGTGGACTGAAAGTCATTTTGAAAATCCTAAGAATCACATAGATCATTACTTTGGATTTCAAAAAATTATTGATTCCTCAAACAATAAAATTTTAAAATCAACCAACACCTCAAAACACCGAGAATATCGTAAGCCACAATAGTGTGGACATATACGAATTCTATATTTGTAAGAGGAGGTTTTACCCATTAATTTTACTATCTTGTCAACCTAACTTTTTGACAAGTAAAATTAATAGTTGGTTTCTCTTTGGCCCTACAAATAAAAGCAGTGACTCCAATGGGGAGGATACTTATATTTGTATCTAAGTGTTCACCATTACTTGGTACCAAGGTAATTATCTCGGGTTATGTGCCTTATGATGGGGAAGTACACACACTCCTTAATAATTTCCTATAACCATATTCGACCTTGTGATATGCAAACAAACTCATCCGATGGGGAGGAAGGCACTCAGAGCCGATGTGCAAGTTTGCTTGCATCACATGTCAAATCGTAATGGAGGCCGTGGGAATTTATGAAAATATCCCTCTCCCACTTAGTAATTTGAAAATGAGGAATTTTCTAGCCTACAACATATATATCAAACAAAAAGCAATAAATATGAAAAATAAATTATTTTCTAACTATTATGGCTTTTGTCGTCAATATGTCTTCCGTCGCATCGCCTTCTCGTTCGCTCCTCCTATGCCATGTACGAGCCATCCGGAGATCCGAGCCGAGACTAAAAACTATTTTAATTTACATCCATCGATCCTATACTCCACAAGGGAGTGTACATGAAATCTAGATCGAAAGTAAACTAAAATAAAAAGAGTGGCTAAACAATGCCATATCTAATTTATAAAAATTAAATACTAGTCTCGTCAACCCCGAGGATTCAACAAAATATACACATACAATCACATACACACATATGACCATAATAGTCGGATCTTATGCCTGCAACCAAAAAGTTAAACTATGCATATCCTACTATTATCCGGCACATATAATAAATGAAAAGTGCATAAAAATTAACCGAATCCTAAAGACACAAAATCGGAAACCTTGGCTCTGATACCAATTGAAGGGTTTTGCTTATCGAGTCCGTAAGGAGAAACTTCGCTTCCCACTACACCTTGGTTGTTTATTCATGGCGATCCTATCGATGTCCCCGGATTAAAAAATTTAATCCAAAACAAAAGGGATTGCCCAAACAATCAAGTCATCGTCGTGCTATTCGTTTAGAGAGGTCACTTGAACAAACTCGTTGTTCAAGCGACCATCCTCTATTCTACGAGTAGCCGCGGAATAGACGATGTACGGATCGCCGACTTTTGTATTTATGATCGGGATCCAAGTATTATTTAGCTACAAAACAGAATATATAAAGTAAACAACCTCATATAACATGCATATAATTGAGAAACAATTATAAACATAATACAAAAGAACACTAATCAAAATAAACAAGATTATACCTCTTGTTATACCTCTTGATATTCTATTGTATGTCCTTCCTCCTTTCGAACGTCGTGTGGGCGATGATCTACCAAAAGTTGAAGCCTCCTAGATCACCAATCTTCCTTTCCTTGTTCACTCCGAACAAAGGAAGATCATAAAACAAAACTCATCTTCCTATCTAGAACCGACCACCAAGTCAATAAACTCGATGTTTCCGCCGGCCAAGGAAGAGAACATGGAGTATGGAAACTGGCCAAAGGAGAATCAAAGAGGGCATGGGCGCCGACCAACACATGGAGAAGAGAAAGGAAAGCAATCCTCTTCCTTGTTGCCACCCAAACCCTAAACTAAGCTCTCCTAATTTCTGGCCAAGGATGAAGGGAAGGAGAATAGGTTGAGCTCTGGCCAAGGTAGAGGGAACAAGGATAGTGGCCGGCCAACCTTAGGAAGAAGAAGAAGAAGCTTCCTCCACTTGTTGCCACCCACCCTAATCCCAAAACCCTAACCCTAGCCACCCAAGCCCAATCCTAATCTAATTAGGATTTGGTTGCCGCCCAAAGGACAAGCCCTAATCCCCATCCATCATTAGCCATAGATGAAAGGAAGAATGTTGGACGCTGGCCAAACCAAGGAGAGAAGAGGGAAGAAGGGTGCCGGCCACCTAAGGAAGAAGAAGAAGAAGAAACATCTTTCCTTAATTGTGGCCACCCAAAACCCTAAGTCTCCCTTGCCCTTGCCGCCCAAAACCCTAGCCCCCTTTCCTCTAATTATTTTTCTTGCCGCCCACCCTCAAGCCCATATTTATAGAGTTAGGCTTAAGGCTTGATTTAATCTCAACCGTCGGATCTAGAGATTTAATCTCAACCGTCGGATCTAGAGATTTAATCTCTACCTTTGGATCTAGAGTTTTATTTTCATCCATTGGATCTAAGCTTCATGAGGTGTTAATAGGCTACAATAGGGACCATGAGGAGGAGTTGGATCTTGGCCACCCATGGATCAAGCCCACATAAAGTCCGATCCATTAATGATTATCCATTCCACTAGAGGATTATCATTGATCTACCTCACCAACCTCCATAAGTTTATATGGGCTCCATATATTATTTGTACATTTTCTCCCCGTGTTTAAGATCTCGAATGTCCATCGATTAATTAATTTACTGACCATTAATTAATCAACATCTAACTCCATGAGTAGTACCACTCAACCTTTTCATCGTGCCGGACCAAGTCCACCTGCAGGGTTTACATGATGAACCTTATGAGCTCCTCAAGGGGACATCATCATCCTAATATATAGGACATAGTTTTCCTCCTATAATCAATGACACACCATATAAATAATATCATCTCCCAACTTACCGAGCCTATCGATTTAATCTATAAATCTCGTCCATTGGTAAATCAAAGAGATGAATACTAAGTATATATGTCCGTTATTATATCGGGATTAAGAGCATGTACTAAATAATATCTAAGGTCCGATTCGATTATGTAGTCAGTAATAAATCGAATCACCTCTAAGTCGGTCCTGCTCAATACACACAAAGTGCACTAGTGTGATTCTATGGTCAAGACAAACTAATACCAAATCACACTACAACCATTCCGATGGTTTGTCCAAAGTCATCTCGGTTGTGAGCCTTTACTTATACTTTACAAGGAGCCGATAACATGATCTCCCGTGTGACACCACACACCATGTTATCTACAATGTCATGTATTAGATAATATTGCATAACCATAAAAATGCAAACAATGATCATGTGATTCTTATTTCAAAATAAAGATGTTCATACAAAAGATAAACTTTTCAGTATACATCCCTACATCATGTCCCAGTGAGATCTTACAATCTCCCCCTTAGTCCAAAGATACCTAGGATGCCTACCATCTTCCTAGTGATAAGTCCCATATCACTCAAGAGAGACAATCCTATACTCTCTCCCAATTTCCAAATTGGGTATGTGAAAAATCCCATTTTCCTTCTCATGAGGAAAATTACCATCCATCATCCCATGATGGATACCTCCCCCTAAAGGCTTGCTCCCCCTTGACCATTACACCAACAATGTCCTTGGGAAGTCCCTAAGCCAATAGGAACTCTAAACCATCAAAAGTAAGGTTAAAAGTTCAAACATGAACTCTCCCCACTTAAATTTGATACATTATCCTAACACTTCTCCTAATCCATATCCAATGGATTTTCACCCTTTATAATACTTCCCAAAGCATATCCTAGGGTTAGAAGTGGTTAGGGACCTTAACCGTAGCTGAATACGGGCTAAACAAACCTTGTTTTCCCGAAATCAGCCTTGGCAGTCGACTCTGTCAGATAACAGTCGACTTCCACTCTCATCAGTCGACTGCCACCAAGGGCAGTCGACTGATAACTGAAATTTCCAAATTTCAGTTATCAGAGTTGAATTTTAGAAATTCATAAATAATTATACGTATATCGAAAAATCATGAAAATTCATACGTATAATACTTATGATCAATATAATGGGTGAAAAATATTTGAAAATTATTTTACCCATAAAATATCAAAATTGATACAAAATCCAAAAGTGAATAAAAACTTCTAAATTTTGACTCACTTTGTATCAATCTCATCAATGGTGATTGCTATCAAAAGATAGACTTCACCAAGGTTTTTCAAAATGATTTTAAAATATTTTCAAAACCTTATTTTGGATCATATTCCTTGGGCTCAATGTACATGACTTGTATACAAGCTTTTCCAATGATCCACCTTTGAATTAAGATGAGTTTTGGTTCAACTAGATGCAAAAACTATGCACCTTGAACTCAACTCATATCCTAGCATATCACATGTATCTAGGGTGTATAAATACACATACATGTCAATTTAGATGTGAGATGTGAGTTTTGGTTACCCTAATCTAAGGTCTCATGCATTTTTTTTAAGGCAACCCTACTTGATTCCCTTATGAATGAGACTCCAAGTCATGCCAAAGTCCTTAAATCAATTTTAATCAAATTTAAATGCATGAATGATTATGACATTAATGATGATATAAATAATCATATGCTCATAATCATGATATCATGACATAAGATGAAATCTAAAAACACATGACATTTAATCATTACTCCTAAACATGGTCATGACATATAAATGATAAAGATTAAACATGATGTCATGACATGCTATATGGCAAACAAAGCATGACATATAAAATATATAGGTATAATAATACCTAAGTTTTAGAATTAATTGCCATTTGATATAATTAGGTTTATTTTTTCCATATTACTACTAACCTCTCAAGTGTGCCAAAAACCCAAAATGACACACTAACTTCTAAACCTAAATTGTGCCAATTTGATTTATTTTTCATAATTCCAAAAATACATTGGCACATCCTAAAATCTTTTAGGATTAAAAATCAAACCTATTTCCAAGGTACCCATAACCTCGAAAATTGCCTAAAGTGCCACCTTTACCATGGTTGAGTTAACTACCCATCCAATCAAGGTTGGCACACCCTAAACCCATCTAGCATGAATCAATCACGCTTTTAGAAACCCAAAACCTATTTGAGCTCCTAGGGTTAATTAGGTATTCCTTAGGGATAACCTCCCTAGATACTTTCCTAATGACCCTCCTAGGCTTGGTAGCCTTGGTCATTGTGGTCTTGCCTAGGATGACTCTAGGGGTAACTTCCCTTGCAACCTTCTTAGTGGTCACCCTAGGTTTCCTTGAAATCCTAGCCACTAGGTACACACCATGGTCAACTCTAGGGATGACTTCCCTTGTGACCTTGGCTTTTCTAGACCTAACTTGTGTTCCATAATCAAATGAAACACTATGATAAACCACCTTAGGCATAGGTTTGTGACCCAAACCCTTCTTGCCTTTGGTTGACTTTTGTCTTTTAGGTCCTAGGTTTTGACTTTGAGACCTAGACCCTTGACTTTGACAATTAGACCCTTGAAATTGATTTTGCATCTTATTGAGGGTCTTTTCAAGTTTTTCAAGCCTTGACCTCAAGGATTGGTTCTCTGATTCTAATTGCCCAATTTTAGAATTTTTATTTAAACCTTGGGCATGGTTCTTTCTAGGCATATGCCTAGTCCATTTAGGGTTGAAACCTAGATGCTCTCCTATTTTCCTAATAGACTCCCTAGGTAAAACATTTCTAGGGACATTAGTCCCAAATTTCTCTTTCTTCCTAAGGTTGACTTTCTTAGCTCCTAAGCAATATTCTCTATTTATAGCATATTTTTTTTGATAAATAGCAAGATTGCTAAAATTATTTCTAGCATGCTTTTTGACATTATTTGAATAAGGAGCTTTATTTAAAAATACCTTAGGGTTAGCTTTGGAAGCTCCCCCTACTTGTGGTGCTCCTTTTTGCCCCTTCTTCTCCCCCATAGAGCATTGACTCCGGTAGTGTCCCGGTAGTCGACATTTGAAGCAAATAATGTGCTCCTTACTTTTGATGGTTGTTAGGAGATCGACATCCTTAACTTTTGGTGCCGTTTGAGCTTTTCTTACTCTCTTTGGGCATTTGCTCTTGTAATGCCCACTTTCCCTACACTCAAAACAAATTATATGATTTTTATTTAAACCTAAATTGCTTGAGTTACCTAGGGTATTTGTGGTGGTAGGTGCCAGAGTTGGAGCTTCTTCATCTTGACCGGATGTGGAAGCTTCTTCTTGTTGCTCCGGAGTGGAAATTCTTTCCTCCCCCTCAATCCTAGAGGTGGAGGTTTCTTCTACTTCTTCCACCTCCTCTTCTTCTTGAAACAATGATGAATTTTCATGGAGCTTTGCCACTTGGCTCCATAACTCCTTAGCATCCATATAATCCCCTAACATACACACAATATCGTTAGGGATCAAATCAAAAATAAACTTTACTACCTTTATATTTTTCTCAAAGGCTTAGATTTGATCTTCACTCCATTTCTTCTTCTTGAGGAAATCACCCTTTGGTCCTTTTGGATATTCGAATCCATCCATCAAAATAGACCATTCCTCAAAATCTCTCATCATAATAAAATCTTCAATTCTTCTCTTCCAAGAATTGAAGCCTTCTCGTCCATATAGGGTGTAGGGCACCGGTGTGTTGATGTCTCATCCTAGTTGTCCTTGGACTTCCATCTTCACCCTCTAGCGTGCTCCCTTAGTTGTTAAACTTCAAGAGTGGCCTCGCTCTGATACCACTTGTAGGGGATCGTTGGAAGCTAGAGGGAAGGGGGTGATCAGCTTCGTGCTATGCGTCGATGGAAATTGTTCGCGTGCTTGTCTACAATTTTGGTTAGCGCAGCGGAAACAAAGATAATAAAGCAATAACAAAAACACAAATACACAAACACAAAGATATAATGTGGTTCGGAACTGAACGGTTCCTACTCCACGGATCGAGTTTTAAAGAGCTCTAGCGATGCCAATGCAATCACTAATCACAACTACTCCTTCTCGACACAAGTCGGAGGCGGAGAAACCCCTTACAAACTATTCTTACAACAATAAGAAATAGATACAAGCAATTACAACAATAAAATACAATGCAAGTAAAGAAAACTACTTTATAATTGCTCTTTGAATGCTTGAAATCAACTTGGAGACCCTAATTTGCAACAACAAATCGCCCCAAAAGCCCTTAAGAAATCATTGGTTTTTCCTCCATCACAAGCTCCTTTTATATCTTCAACATGTGCTGGAAAAAGCCGATCAGTCGACGGATCGGGACCATCAGTCGACTGATCACACTGTTGCTGTGAGACAACGGTGTAATCCACGCTGGAAAAATCCAATGGCTAGGACATCAGTCGATTGATCATGAGCATCAATCGACTGTTCAAGCCATCACTCGACTGCTCGTCCCATCGGTCGAGTGAGATTCCATTCTGTGCCCCAAAATTTGAGCATCAGTCGACTGATCACAAGATTAGTCGACTGCTCATCCAATCAGTCGACTGACCACCTATGGCAATCAATTGCTAGGGAAATTCCCGCAGTTAAACCCTAGTTGACTTACCCCAGTCGACTGCCACATGGCACCATTTGACTGGCACACCACAAACATGAGGTTTTAACCCAAGTATAGTGCCCCCATACTTGCTAGATCATCCTTAGCCTAGACCTAAGCCTTCTAGCCACCTCCATCAGCCTCATGCCTCTCAGATCCCTCCAAGTCATCCATGAATTGTTCATCCATCGCGCTAGCCTTCAGGTGCTTCCATCGGCTATGTCATGCTAACGGTGTCTACACCGCCAAGGCACATTGGACTTACGCCGCCAAGACTCCGATTGAACTTTACGTTGCCAACCATTGGACTTATGCTGCCAAGACACTTGCTTGGACTTTACGCCGCCAATATCAAACCTCTTGGACTTCTCAAATGCCAAGACTCAAGCTTGGACTTTCCCTTGCCAACCCATGTTGGACTTTCCATGCCAAGACCCATGCTTGGACTTTACCTTGCCAAGACCCATGCTTGGACTTTCCCATAATCACATGGTCAACCCTAGTCAACCATCAAAGTCTCCCTCGAGTCAAACTTGAGTCCGGTTAATCATAACCCGGGTCGATTGTGCAAACAATCTCCCCAAAAACATTAATAGACATCAATGTCAACTCATTTTGTCAAACATCAAAAGATCACTCGAGTCAAACTCGAGTCTGGTCAATCGTGACCTGGGCCGATTGCACCAACACTTAGATGATTATCCAAACATCAAAATATATAAATGCTTGGGGCATTGTTGCACCAACAATCTCCCCCTTTTTGATGTTTGACAATCATATAAGTTAGGTCTTTAACACATGCACATAATCATATTTCCAATATGAATTCTTAAACATTCCTTCTCCCCCTTTGATATACATCAAAAAGAGAAGGATTCATAACTTTCATGAAAGAGTTAAATTTGTTGTATCTTGAACTAAGGTATAAGATTGAAATTAAGCTCCCCTCCCTCTTAATCCAAGATATGGTTTATGATGTGTGAATAACATGTGGAGCAAAACCTAACAAAAGATTGAATGTTAAATCTTAACTTTGCACCAACAATATAAGTTTAGGGGATGAAAAGAGATATATTATGAAACTCCTCCTAAAACATTGCATCAAACATTCCTAAAACTTCTTTATACTGAAAATTATCATACCATAGTTTTAGGACATTCAAACAGACACTTAAATCCAGGAAATAGATCTATTTTTCAGAAAACACGATTGCATCGATCATCTGAATTCTGATTACGTATTGCTATCCTCAAGTCCACTTTTCCGATTTTTCAAATTTAACTTCGTAAATGCACCAAAAATTCTAGAAACATCGAAAAATCATGAAATTTTGTGTACATATTTTTGTAATTATTTTATATTAAGGAAAAATAATTTAAAAAATATATGTTTTTCAGATTTCGAAAATGATACAATTTTGAAACCTAGTAAAAGCTTTAAGTATTTTGCAAACTTGTATCACTTTTGTATTCCGCTTGAAAACTATTTTTCAAAGTTTGATAAACATAGTTTAAATCATGTTTTATTTGACATTTCCAATCATATTCTTGGAGCTATATGCACATTAAATGTGCATAAGTCTTCCCAATGATTGGTCCAATGAAGGATTAATGTTTCTAGATGACACTTTGGTTCATAGTAATGCATCATAACAAGCATGATGAACCAAGTGCATCTTCCTAACATCTCACATATTATCTTAAGTGGCTCAATACAAAAATCATGATTTTTTAGGTGTTTTGTGAGATGCTTAAAGGTATAAATCCTAGAATTTCTATAGGATCATGCAAACCTACACCTTTATTTAACGAAGCACATCCCAAGTTCTCTCCTAAGTGATGAAAATTCTACTTCAGGGAGAGGCTTGGTAAAGATGTCGGCTAGGTTGGATTTAGATTCAATGTAATTGAGCTCAATGTCCCCCTTTTCCACATGATCTCTAATGAAGTGATGTTTCACTTCAATTTGCTTGGTCCTAGAGTGATGCACTGGATTTTTGGTCAAATTTATGGTGTTTACATTATCACAAAATACTTTTATGTTGAAGTAACGTAGCTCATAGTCCGCTAAAGTATTTCTCATCCATAGTAGTTGAGCTACACAACCACCCATAGCCACATACTCGGCCTCGGTGGTGGATAGGGCAACACAAGTTTGCTTCCTACTACTCCAACTAAATAGGGAAGACCCAAGGAATTGGCATCCACCACTAGTACTCTTCCGATCCAATTTGCAACCGACATAATCATAATCGGTGTACCCAAATAAATCAAAAGACTTAGTCCTAGGGTACCATAGTCCTACATTTAGTGTGCCTTTAATATATCTTAAGATTCTCTTAACGACAACTAAATGAGATTCTTTGACACATGATTGGTACCTAGTACACATACCAACCGCAAATAAAATATTGGGTCTACTAGCGGTTAGGTAAAGGAGGCTACCAATCATACTTCTATAAAGCTTTGAATCTATTGATTTTTCTTCATTATCATTATCTATTTTAGTGTTGGTTGCCATAGGGGTTGACACTACCTTAGCATTTTCCAAACCAAATTTCTTAATTATTTCTTTAGCATATTTGGTTTGGTAAATATAAATTCCTTCACTTGTTTGTTTGACTTGTAATCCTAGGAAAAAATTTAGCTCCCCAACTAGACTCATCTCAAACTCATTTTCCATATTCTTGATAAAGTTTTGAAGGAGTTCATCATTTGTTGACCCAAAGATAATGTCATAACATATACTTGGGCTACAAAGATGTCCTTTGATGTTGACTTTATAAATAGAGTTTGATCTACATTACCCCTTCTAAAGTCTTTAGAGACCAAGAAAGATGACAATCTTTCATACTAAGCCCAGGGAGCTTGTTTCAAACCATACAAAGCTTTCCTAAGCTTGTATACATGGTTTGAATAGTCCATATTCTCAAACCCGGGAGGTTGTTCTACATATACCTCTTTCTTAATGAACCCATTTAGGAATGCTGATTTTACATCCATTTGATGGAGTTTAAAACCCATGTAAGAGGCAAACTCTAATAGGATCCTAATAGACTCTAATCTAGCAACCGGGGCATATGTTTCATCATAGTCAAATCCTTCAACTTGATTAAAGCCCCTTGCAACTAACCTTGCCTTATTCCTAGTTATATTGCCTTGATCATCTAGTTTGTTCCTAAAAACCCATCTTGTAGTAATGATAGTGTTATCATTAGGTCTAGGAACTAACTCCCATACTTGACTTCTTTCAAATTGGGCCAATTCATCTTGCATTGCTAAGATCCAATCCGGATCAAGTAATGCATCATTGATTGTTTTGGGCTTAATTTGAGAGATTAGTGCAATATGACTAGAGGGATCTCTATGAAATGACCTAGTCCTAACACCTTGAGATATTTCACCTACAATTTGATCTAGAGGGTGATTTTGATGAACCCTTATTGTTCTAGGAGGTGTATTAAATTGATTTTGATCATGATTATCCTCAACCCTTCTTTCATCATCGAAATCACCTCTTACTCCCCCTTGATCATTGCCCCCTAAAGTTAAATCTTGAAAATTTTGAGTAATTTCTTGATTTTTGTCATTGATATCATTATCAATGGGGGATTTCCTAGGGTAAGTATTAGAGGTTTCATCAAATTGGACATTTAAAGATTCCTCAATCTTTTGAGTTCTTTTATTATAAACTCTATACCTTACACTAGTGGATGAGTATCCAACTAGGATTCTCTCATCCGCTTTGGACTCAAATTTACCTAGGTTGTCTTTGGTGTTTAAAATGTAGACTTTGCATCCAAAGACCTTAAAATAGTGAATTGTTGGAATTGTACCATTCCATAATTCAAATGAGGTTTTTCCTAAAAACCTATGAATTAAAACCCTATTTTGAATATAGCAAGCAGTATTAACAGCTTCCGCCCACAAGTAGCTAAGTAAAGAATATCCATTAAGCATAGCCCTAGTCGCTTCTTGTAGGACACGATTTTTCCTTTCCACAACCCCATTTTGTTGGAGTGTTCTAGGACAAGAAAATTCGTGCTTGTACCCTTGTTCTAGGCAAAAGTTTGAGAAGTTAGAATTCTCAAATTCCCCACCATGATCACTACGGATCTGGTTGATTTGAGTTTTCTTTTATTCTCTACTCTCTTGCTAAATCCTATGATTATTCCTAGGGTTTTATCCTTATGTTTCATGAAAAATACCCAAGTAAATCTAGAAAAATCATCTACTATCACTAAGCAATATTTACTACCAATCATGGAAGGAGTACTATGACAATCAAATAAATCCATATGCAATAGTTCTAAAGGTAAAGAGGTACTAAGTAAAATTTTACCTTTGTGTGATGATTTTGATTGCTTCCCCTCTT
Source organism: Wurfbainia villosa (assembly GCA_025175895.1). NCBI lineage: Eukaryota > Viridiplantae > Streptophyta > Magnoliopsida > Zingiberales > Zingiberaceae > Wurfbainia > Wurfbainia villosa. The sequence goes on from CM046001.1 coordinate 95,393,404, forward strand.
GGCATGCATCACACATTTTGTCCTTGAGATACTTGACTTTTGGCAACCCTTTGACTAACTTCATTTTGGCTATTTTGGCAATGTTCTTCATATTGATGTGCCCTAGCCTCCTATGCCAAAGCCAACTCTCTTCTTCTTTTGCAATAAGATACTTAGTAGAAGCATTAGTAGCATAGGATAAATCAACATAGTATATATTTGATTTCCTAAAACCTACTAACATGCAATCATTTAAAGTTTTGTGTCTTATGAAATATTTTGAAGAATCAAATTGAACATCAAAATTGGCATCACATAGTTGACTTACACTAAGCAAATTAAATTTCATATTTTTAACTAATAATACTTTGTGAATTGCAAGGTTGGGGGATACCTCAATTGTGCCTTTTCCTAGAATCTTAAGTTTACCACTATTTCCAAAAGACACCTTCCCCCTTGCTAGTGTGGTTGATGGTGGAAAATTTTCTCTCATCACCGGTCATGTGTTTTGAGCAACCACTATCAACAATCCATAAGCTTGGTTCTTCTACCTATACAACATGAAAAATGCAAGCCTTAGGCACCCAAATTTTAGGACCGATAGCATTAACTATATAACTTTTGGGGACCCATGCCTTTTTAGCCTTGCTCCTAATGGTTGGTTTTCTACTAATTAGAGAGGTGAAGACTACTTCTTTTTCCTTAGGCTTATATCCTATACTAGCCTTGTTATAAATGACCCTTTGGTCCCTAAGAATAATATCAAGATATTTGGATCCATTTGTAAACTTTTCTAAACATGCATGTAAATCACCTATTTCTTTCCTAAGTTCATCATTCTCATTCCTAAGTGTACATGCATCATCACAAGGTGGTACTACATTTTTAAGTGATTTAATTTCTTAATCCTAGTTTTTGATCTATTTAAGGCATGCAATGGTTTTATAAAGTAAATCTATCCTAGGGGAGTCTCTTATCTCATCATCACTTGATGATGATTCGTCGCTTGAGGATGAGGATGAAGACTCCTCACTTGAGCTCCGGCTTCCTCCTCCAAGGCCATGAGAGCTAGGTTCTAGGTGGCATGACACATTTCTTCATCATCGGAAGAGTCCTCCAAGCTTAGTGTGCCCCATGTTTGCACCACCATTGCCTCCTTCTTCTTCTTCTCCTTCTTTCCCTTCTTTTTCTTTTCCTTCTCCTCCTTTTTCTTTAGTTCCGGGCAATTTGGCTTGATATGCCCTTTCTTGTTGCAACCATAACAAACAACATCAGGAGTAGAATTTGAACTACTAGAATTTTTACCTTTGGAGGATTGGAACATCCTCCTCACATCCTTCTTGGTGAGTTTCCTTGACCTCCCACCAAACTTCTTTACATAGTGAGCTACCACACTAGCCGATAGCTCGTCATTGCTACTTGATGACTCCTCGGATTTGGATGAGGAAGAGACTTCTTTCTTCTCCTTCTTCTTCTTGTCCTTCTTCCCTACAAAAAGAGCTACACCTTTCTCCTTGGACAAAGTGTTAGCTTGCTCGTGCAATTCAAATTCACAAAAGAATTCATCTAATTTAACCAAAGAAAGATCCCTAGAGACCTTATAGGCATCTACCATTGAAGCCCACAAGGTTGTTCTAGGAAAAGCTTGGAGAATGTACCTTACAAGGTCTCGGTTGTCGACCTTCTCACCTATCACATGTAGTCCATTGACTACTTTCTTGAAGCGACCGTGCATTTGGCTCACAATTTCGTTGGTCTTCATGGCGAAGCTTTGGAGTTGGCCTATTAAGAGATCTCTCTTGTCTCTTCTTGTTTCCTTCGATCCCTCGTTGAGATCAATTAGCTTCTCCCAAAGCTCCTTTGCCGATTCAAAAGGCCCCACCTTACTTAGTTGCTCTTTGGACAAACCACATTGAAGTGTGGTTGTTGCTTTGGCGTTAGCTTGAGCCTTCTTGGCCATGTCCCTCGTCCAATCCTTGGTCGGTATGGGCGCTCCGTGTTCATCGACCAACTTCTCGATTCCGTCTACAACACTAAACCAATTATCAATATCATTGATAAGGTAGTATTCCATCCTACCTTTCCAGTAGCCGAAATCGTTGCCGTCGAAGAATGGAGGCCTCGCCGTGCTATACCCCTCTTGAAAAGCCATTATGCTCTGATTGATGGTTAGATCTTCCGACGCGATCCGAGCTCTGATACCATTTATTGGGAGTCCTTGGAAGGCTAGAGGGGGGTGAATAGCCTCTTTTTCGATTTTTACAAAAATGGTTAGCGGAAGCACAACAAATACAATAGTAATAGAAATGAAAATGCAATGCTAACATGGAAGCTTTTACATGATTCGGAGATAACGCTCCTACTCCACGGCGATCCTTAAGGTGGATCAACCCAAATCAATCTTCACTAAGAAGCTTTCTCTTTTACAAAACCCTCTTCTTCTTACAAAAGATGAAGATGAAGATTAGAGAGGAGGAGGGGAATTAAAACACTTAGGAAGCTTAGAAAATTCATGGGCGTTTGAGAGAATGATCAGAATATAAGCATTAATGTCATGCCCTGAGAGTATGCTGTGTCGAAAAGTAAATGGACGACATCTCCCCTGTACGTGACAACATATCTGATTAATACAAGGCCCATAGGCCCACAACAACAACATAATAAGCAAACATGAATATACTAAACACAGCGAAAGATACTGACAAATAATACAAAGACTCACTATGTACTCCGGAGTGACTTGACACAACAAGAATCATAACAGAAATCACATCAAAGACCAAATACATACAACACATCCGTATATCGTAAATACGGAAACAATACAGGATAAAATCCCAAAATGACAATCCATAAGAATACAACAATACAGAATAAATATCCATCCGTCCGGTGTGAGATGGGATCAGCTGGCGGAGCTCCGAACATCTAAGGAATCTTCTACCTGTTACCTGGGCGATAGGAAACCCAGGGTTTGAGGTAGTGAGTATAAACTCAGGGGTAATATATAGAAAGTTCATGAACAACATACAGGATATAGAGATCTACAAGTATACAACATGAGTCCAATAGACATACAATCCTATCCAAATCTAATAACCAGTAACCACAGTATAGTCATACTCAATACATATACTAAATTGATCAATTGAACATGAAGTAATGTACCAACGTACCTGACGGTCTGCAACACCATAAGCTATATCATTCTGAACAGATATACAATAACATAACCCATATAACGTACAAAGTCAATCCCAAATCTGACCAACACTCAGACATATGAACAATATATAATCACATGTAATAATATTCCGGTCCATACCACACTATGACATGATGCTAATCAAATGCATACAACAGTCTAGACCAACACATATATCATGCTCAACACACAACAGTATATAATATGCAAATGACATGTATCATGATGTACAAGCATATGCAACAATCATAGCTCAATCAAATGCAACATCTCATAGGCATATATAAAACATATATCGAATACATGCATATATATATATTAGCAATGAACATGCATGACTATGTCTACGGACCCGTCCAACCACGACCCCAGTATGGCCAGGGTGGCATGACATGACTACTATCCTGACTCCAGCCGCCACCACTCTTGAGTGACTGAGTTGGGTAGTATGAAATAGTAGCTAGCCTCCATAGAGCTATATGCTACTCACACGGGGGTCCCTACTGCTAGTCGCTCCGTCCCTACCCATGAGTAGACGAGCACCGCACCTAGGACAACTGCACATCACATGACCATCGTCTATAGTGGGTGAGTGCACTAACTACCACTCCGTACAGTGGCCAAGTGCACATCTCCAACTACCACCATCCATAGTGGCCGAGAACGACACACACAACAATGCTCTACACTCAACCCTGCAACCACTATCCCAAGTGGTCGGGGAGGCAGGATGACTGACGATCCTCTCAACCATAAGGGAGACCTAATCACCAACATGCATGCAATATAATTATGCATAGCTCCATACATGTATCCTCGCCACACTCCCTATCCCACGGGGAGTTCTGGTCAACCAAAAGTCAACTATGCAAGGACTACTATCCACAAGACTCTCTCTATCGCACAAAGAGTCATACACATCTGACAGTCAACCACACTAAGACCTCTAGTTAGTAGCGAGATACTATCGACCGTCCATATAACCATACACAGGCACACAATTCATAATGGATATACCATCACGCTAACGCTAGGACCTCTAGTCCATGGCCACATACTGACAACCACACACTTATCTATGCACAGACAACTAGATCCACCATAGATGCACAACTAATAAGTATACGATACAACAATCGACTCCATAATCTAATCCATCACCAAACCCTAGTGATGTAACACAGTAACCCAATCTGAGGTCACAAAGATAACCCTAACCACAGGTACTTACTGAACATCTATCAGCTAACACACAATAGAGTTTGTAGTTCATATCCGTGCTAGATAATCAATGAAGTAACAACAACATATCTCAAAGGTCAAGGTAGTACAAGCATATGATTAAATAAGAGTGGATCTAAGATCAAAGTAATAACATAAGTCCAAATTCATGCACCAGATTCAGATCAAACTACCTGACCAGGGTAGATATTACCCACCTGATACGTAATCCATGCTATTCATCTCCACGTCCATGTATCTATCACAATCAAGGTCCTGCAAGATAGAACATGAAATATAACTAAGTTCTATCACGAACCTAGTTACCAAAACAATTCCTACATCGCTTCTGCCTTAGCTATTTATCCAATTATCCTAAACAAGTATCCACACAAATACATCAATCAGAGCTCTACCAAGTACATAACTTCTCCCCGTAATAATAAATTAGTAAACAACAACCAACAACTATAATCATCTATAACAATGAATTCCAACCGAAACTTACCCAGCTCGACTTCAATTCCAAAGCTTCTGATCTGCTGCAATAGTATCACCAACAAAATTGATTAAAAATCTAACCATAATCACAATAAATCATAGCTCTAACAAGATCCTTAATCGATCTACTGCTCCCTGAATTTACCATCCAAGAATAGCAAAAATGAAGGAGGAATTACTCACAAGACAACCCACAACCTTACCTCCATTCTCTGCTCGATGAGATCATGACAATGGCAGCTTCCCCCATTCACATCCAGATCCATTCATGAACGACGATAATCTGATTCAGAAATTGCGTCAAGAAGGAAACAAAGAAGGAGAGAAATCGAAGTGAGCTCACTAGAAAACATAGAAGAAGAGGATGATCAACTCTATGGCATACCGGGCTCACGGTGAGGACTGGCTCCTCCTTGACCTCAGCGATGATCACACGACTGTTCAATCGGAGATCTCTAGCGATGAAGCTTGTAGAAGATGGCAATGTTAAGCTAGTATTGGAGAAGAGAGGAGCAACATCGTCGGCGAGACAGGCGGTGGCGGCGACCCTGTTCATCGCTGGTGCTCCGCCTACCTCTAAGAGGTGACCTGATGCGCCAGGTGGCTGACTGAGCTGGTGGTAGGCTGCAATCGGGCGCCGCGGTGATAGGGAGGTGCCGGCGAAGAGGAAAGTGTAGGGTTTTGGCCGGAAGCTCTCCCACTAATTGTAGGGTTTTGCTTATTGAGTCCGTGAGGGGGAACTTCGCTTCCCACTTCACCTCGATATCTTGTTCATGGCGATCCCATCGATGTCCCCGGATTAAAAAAATTTAATCCTAGACAAAAGGGATTACCCAAATAACCAAGTCATCGTCGTGTTATTCGTTTAGAGAGGTCACTTGAACAAACTAGTTGTTCAAGCGACCATCCTCTATTCTACGAGTAGCCACGGAATAGACGATGTCTGGATCGCCGGTTTTTGTGTTTATATTCGGGATCCAAGTATTATTTATCCATATACAGATTTATATCATGCTCATAGTTGAAAAACAAATACAAGAAAGTAACCATCCACACAAAACACGCATATAATTGAAAAGCAATTATAAACATAATACAAAAGAACACTAATCAAAATAAACAAGATTATACCTCTTGTTATTCTATTGTATATCCTTCCTCCTTTCGGACGTCGTGTGGGCAACGATCTACCAAAAGTTGAAGCCTCCTAGATCACTAATCTTCCTTTCCTTGTTCACTCCGAACAAAGGAAGATCCTAAAACAAAACTCATCTTCCTATCTAGAACTGGCCACCAAGTCAATAAACTCGATGTTGCCGTCGGCCAAGGAAGAGAACATGGAGTATGGAAACCAACCAAAGGAGAAACAACAAGGGCATGGGTGTCGGCCAACACTTGGAGAAGAGAAAGGAAAACACTCCTTCTCCTTGTTGCCACCCAAACCCTAAACTAAACTCTCCAAATTTCCGGCCAAGGATGAAGGGGAGAAGAATAGATTGAGCTTTGGCCAAGGTAGAGGGAAGAAGGAAGAGGGGCCGACCAACCTTAGGAAGAGGAAGGAGAAGCTTCCTCCCCTTGTTGCCGCCCAACACCAACACCCAAACCCTAACCCTAGCTCCACTCCTATTCCTATCCCAACTAGGATTGGTTGCCGCCCATGGGAAGCAACCCTAAACTCATCCATCATAAGCCATAGATCAAGGGGAGAAGCTTGGGCGCCGGCCAAACCAAGGAGAGAAGAAGGAGGAAGGGTTTCAGTCACCAAAGGAAGAAGAAGAAAAAAAAACTTTCCTTAATTGTGGCCACCCAAAACCCTAACCTCCTTTGCTCTTGCCGCCCAAACCCTAGCCCCCTTTCCTCTCCATTATCTTTCCACCCACCCCTAGTCCACTCTTTTATAGAGTTAGGGATAAGCCTTGGTTTAATCTCCACCATTGGTTTTAGGAATTTAATCTCAACCGTCGGATCTAGAGATTTAATCTCAACCGTCGGATCTTAGAGATTTAATCTCTACCTTTGGATCTAGAGTTTTGTTTCTATCCATTGGATCTAAGCTTCATGAGGTGTTAATAGGCTACAATAGGGACCATGAGGAGGAGTTGGATCTTGGCCACCCATGGATCAAGCCCACATAAAGTCCGATCCACTAATGATGATCCAATCCACTAAAGGATCATCATTGATCTACCTCACTAACCCCCATATGATAATATGGGCTCCATATATTATTTGTACATTTTCTCCCCGTGTTTAAGATCTCGAATGTCCGTCGATTAATTAATTTACTAACCATTAATTAATCAACATCTAACTCCTTGAGTAGTACCACTCAACCTTTTCATCATGCCAGACCAAGTCCACCTGCAGGGTTTACATGATGAACCTTATGAGCTCCTCAAGGGGACACCAGCATCCTAATATATAGGACACAGTTTCCTCCTATAATCAACGACACACCATATAAATAATACCATTTTCCAACTTACCAAGCCTATTGATTTAATCTATACATCTCGCCCATTGGTAAATCAAAGAGATGAATACTAAGTATATGTGCCCGTTATTATATCGGGATTAAGAGCATGTACTAAATAATATCTGAGGTTCGATTTGATTATGTAGTCAGCAATAAATCGAATCACCTCTAAGTCGGTCCTGCTCAATACATACAAAGTGCACTAGTGTGATTCTATGGTCAAGACAAACCAATACCAAATCACACTACAACCATTCCGATGGTTTGTCCAAAGCCATCTCGGTTGTGAGCCTTTACTTATACTTTACAAGGAGCCGATAACATGATCTCCCATGTGACACCACACACCATGTTATCTACAATGTAATGTATTAGACAATATTGCATAACTATGCAAACAATGATCATGTGATTCTTATTTGAAAATAAAGATGTTCATACAAAAGATAGACTTTTCAGTATACATCCCTACAATCTCCCACTTATACTAAAAGACTATGTTGTCCTCATACTGCCATATATCTGATTCCCCTTCCCTCCACATGCCTATCAAAGCTCTCGCTAGAAGGGCCTTAGTGAAAAGGGTCTACCAGGTCATCCTCTGATGCAATCTAGGCGACAACAACTTCTACCTCTTTTACGATTTCTCGTATCAGGTAGTACTTGTGCTCTATGTGTTTACTTGCCTTATGAGCTCGTGTTTCCTTCGAGTTTGCAACTGCACCATTATTATCATAATAAATTATGATAGTTCTGGGCAAACCAGGAATCACATCCAAGTCCATCAGGAAGTTCCTAAGCCACACAGCTTCTTTGGCCGCCTCAGAGGCTGCCATATAATTAGCTTCCTTGGTGGAGTCCGCCACGCATTTCTGCTTGACACTCCTCCATACAATGGCTCCACCTCCCAAAGTAAACACAAAACCTGAGGTAGACTTACTGTTATCCCTATCTGATTGGAAGTCGCAATCCATGTAACCCACAGGGAGTAATTGGTCTGCCCGGTAAACTAGCATATAATCCCTAGTCCTTCTCAGACACTTTAATATATGCTTTACCGCAGTCCAATGTCCCTGTCCTGGATTACTCTGATATCTGCTGACCATGCCCACGGCATAGTAGATATCTGGTCTCGTACATAGCATTGGATACATGAGGCTTCCTACCGCCGAAGCATAAGGAACCACCTTCATTTCCTCTATCTCCTCAGATGTTCTAGGACACATCTCCTTAGATAAAGGAACTCCATGCCTGAAAGGTAGAAAACCCTTCTTGGATTTCTGCATGCTAAAACGATCCATAATCGTGTCTATGTATGAAGCTTGGGATAAACACAACATCCTTTTCCTGCGATCTCTTATAACTTTGATCCCAAGGATGTGTTCTACCTCTCCCAAGTCCTTCATATCAAATTGTTTGGACAACCATACCCTTACATCCGATAACACCTTGATATTCTTGCCAATCACCAAAATGTTATCTACGTATAGTACAAGAAATACCACAACATTTCTGTCACATCTCTCGTATACACAAGACTCATCCGAACTTTGAATAAATCCATAAGACTGGATTACCTCATCAAAGCGGATGTTCCAAGACCTCGAAGCTTGCTTTAATCCATAAATGGACCGATTAAGCTTACATACAAGATGCTCTTTGCTAAGATACTGTATCTTTATCTTGGATTGCCTCGTCATATGTCCAGGAATCAGGTTCATGTTTACCAGGGACCAAATCAGAAGATTCTCCCAAGAACATGAATCTATCAGGATGTCTAACAACCCTCCCACTATGATAAGGTATCTCCTGTGTATCCTCTGTGACACGTGGTGCAGTGACTTGTGGTATATCCTCTTGTACCGGTGGTACTAAAGAAGTGACTTCCCCTTTTAATTCCTCCGGAACAATTTTACTCTTGGGCTTGTGGCTCATCACATAGTCTTCCTCTAGAAATCTGGCGTTTATGCTAACGATCACCCTCTGATCTCTAGGATTATAAAATAAACCACCCTTCGTTCCTCTAGGATAGCCAACGATCATGCGTACTTCTGTACGAGGTTCCAACTTACCAGTATCTGTCTTCAACACATGTGCTGGACTCCCCCATATCCGAATATGTCTTAGACTAGGCTTTTGCCCAGTCCACAACTCTGTGGGAGTAGAAGGCACTGATTTAGATGGAACCAAGTTCAGAATGTACACCGCCGTATCTAGAGCATATCCCCAGAATGAATCTGGTAAGTCAGAATAACTCATCATCGATCTAACCATCTCCATAAGAGTCCTATTCCTTCGCTCTGCTACACCGTTCTGCTGGGGTGTGCCAGGTGCAGTCAATTGGGATTGAATCCCAACCTCTAATAAGTAGTTCCTAAACTCTCCCAAGAGGTACTCATCGCCACGATCAGATCGTAGTGTCTTGATACTTTTACCTTGACATTTCTCCACATCAGCCTTGAATTCTTTGAACTTGTCAAAACATTCAGACTTGTGGCGCATCAGGTAAATGTATCCATATCTTGAGTAATCGTCTATAAAAGAGACTAAATACTCAAAATCACCTCTAGCCTGGATAGACATAGGACCACACAAATCAGAATGAACCAATTCTAACACATCTTTGGATCTATACCCCTTGGCCTTAAAAGGCCTCTTGGTCATTTTATCCTCCAAGCAAGATTCGCAGGTTGGGAAATCTTCCACCACTAATGAACCCAGAGGTCCATCAGCTATCAACCTTTGAATTCTTCTTAAGTTAATATGACTAAGCCTAAGATGCCAAAGATATGTTTGGTTCATCTTCGAAGGTTCTTTTCTCTTATTGGAATTAGAAGATGAGTTATAAACTTCAATTTGCATCGTGGGAGATTTTGGTTCAAGTGTATATAAATTTTCTATCAATGTACCTGAATAGATATTCTCCCTATTCCTTTTTATAACAACTCTGTCATTAAAGGAAATAGAATATCCATCCATAAATAATTTAAAAACTGAAATTAAATTCTTTCTAAATAAAGGTATATAAAGGGAATTTTTTAGAACCAAAGTTTTATTTTTCTCAAAAGATAAATAAAACTTCTCCCACTGCAATAGCCGCCACCATTATGGCATTGCTCAAGTAAACGGTAATCTCTCCCTTAGCTCATCGTCGGGTTTCCTGGAACCCCTGCAAAGTATTACAGAAATGATTAGAGGCTCCCGTATCTACACACCAGGTGTCGGTAGATAACACCGTTAATCATGTTTCAACGACTAGTCCGAAGGATATATCTTTGTTCTGCTTTGGATTGGGACAATCCTTCTTCCAATGTCCATCCTGCTTACAAGTGAAGTACTTGCCTTTCGGCTTCTTCACTCCTCCCTGAGATCCTCCCACCACCTTTGCTCCACCTTGTTTCTCCTTCTTCTTGCCTTTAGGCTTCTTCACTCCTCCCTGAGATCCTCCCACCACCTTTGCTCCACCTTGTTTCTCCTTCTTCTTGCCTTTCAGCTTAAAAGTAGAAACCTTTTTGAGCAACCATGGCTTGAGGACACTCTTTGAAGAGTGCATACTTGTACTCCTTAGCAGATAAGACAATATCTAGATTCTTTTCTAATCAACATTGTTTGGGTTCAGTAAGTTTATTTTCCTTTAGTATCATAGCAAGTGGACTGAAAGTCAATTTTGAAAATCCTAAGAATCACATAGATCATTACTTTGGATTTCAAAAAATTATTGATTCCTCAGACAATAAAATTTTAAAATCAACCAACACCTCAAAACACCGAGAATATCGTATGCCACGATAGTATGGACGTATATGAATTCTACATTTGTAAGAGAAAGTTTTACCCATTAATTTTACTATCTTGTCAACCTAACTTTTTGACAAGTAAAATCAATAGTTGGTTCCTCTTTGGCCCTACAAATAAAAGCAGTGACTCCGATGGGGAGGATACTTATATTTGTATCTAAGTGTTCACCATTACTCGGTACCAAGGTAATTATCTCGGGTTATGTACCTTCCGATGGGGAAGTACACACGCTCCTTGATAATTCCCTATAACCATATTTGACCTTGTGATCAGCAAACAAACCCATCCGATATGGAGGAAGGCACTCAGAGCCGATGCGCAAGTTTGTTTGCATCACTTGTCAAATCATAATGGAGGCCGTGAGAATTTTAAAAATTCCCTCTCCCACTTATTAATTTGAAATTGAGGAATCTTCTTAGCCTACGACATGCATATTAAACAAAAAGCAATAAATATGAAAAATAAATTATTTGCCAACTACTATGGCTTTTGTCTTCAATATGACTCCCGTCACATCGCCATCTCGTCCGCTCCTCCTACGCCATGTACGAGCCATCCGAAGATCCGAGCCGAGACTAAAACCTATTTTAATTTACATCCATCGATCTTATACTCCACGAGGGAGTGTACATGAAATCTAAATCGAAAGTAAAATAAAATAAAGAGTGGCTAAATAATGCCGTATCTAATTTACAAAAAATCAAATACTAGCCTCGTCAACCTCGAGGATTCAACAAAATAAATATTTATACACATACAATCACATACACACATATGACCATAATAGTCGGATCTTATGCCTGCAACCAAAGAGTTAAACTACGCATATCCTACTATTATCCGGCACATATAATACATGAAAAGTGCATAAACACAAAATCGGAAACCTTGGCTCTGATACCAATTGTAGGGTTTTACTCGGAAGCTCTCCCACTAATTGTAGGGTTTTGCTTATCGAGTCCGTGAGGGGGAACTTCGCTTCCCACTTCACCTCGGTAGCTTGTTCATGGCGATCCCATCGATATCCCCGGATTAAAAAAATTTAATCCTAGACAAAAGGGATTGCCCAAACAAACAAGTCATTGTCGTGCTATTCATTTAGAGAGGTCACTTGAACAAACTAGTTGTTCAAGTGACCATCCTCTATTCTACGAGTAGCCGTGGAATAGACGATGTCCGGATCGCCGGTTTTTGTGTTTATGTTCGAGATCCAAGTATTATTTAGCCATATACAGATTTATATCATGCTCATAGTTGAAAAATAAATACAAGCAAGTAACCATCCACACAAAACATGCATATAATTGAAAAGCAATTATAAACATAATACAAAAGAACACTAATCAAAATAAACAAGATTATACCTCTTGTTATACCTCTTGATCTTCTATTGTATGTCCTTCCTCCTTTCGGACGTCGTGTGAGCGACGATCTACCAAAAGTTGAAGCCTCCTAGATCACTAATCTTCCTTTCCTTGTTCACTCCGAACAAAGGAAGATCCTAAAACAAAACTCATCTTCCTATCTAGAAATGGACACCAAGTCAATAAACTCGATGTTGCCACCGGCCAAGGAAGAGAACATGGAGTATGGAAACCAACCAAAGGAGAAACAACAAGGGCATGGGTGCCGGCCAACACTTGGAGAAGAGAAAGGAAAACACTCCTTCTCCTTGTTGCCACCCAAACCCTAAACTAAACTCTCCTAATTTCCGGCCAAGGATGAAGGGGAGAAGAATAGATTGAGCTTTAGCCAAGGTAGAGGGAAGGAGGAGGGGCCGGCTAACCTTAGGAAGAGGAAGGAGAAGCTTCCTCCCCTTGTTGCCGCCCAACACCAACACCCAAACCCTAACCCTAGCTCCACTCCTATTCCTATCCCAACTAGGATTGGTTGCCGCCCATGGGAAGCAACCCTAAACTCATCCATCATAAGCCATAGATCAAGGGGAGAAGCTTGGGCGCCGGACAAACCAAGGAGAGAAGAAGGAGGAAGGGTTTCGGCCACCAAAGGAAGAAGAAGAAAAAAAAACTTTCCTTAATTATGGCCACCCAAAACCCTAACCTCCTTTGCTCTTGCCGCCCAAACCCTAGCCCCCTTTCCTCTCCATTATCTTGCCGCCCACCCCTAGTCCACCCTTTTATAGAGTTAGGGATAAGCCTTGGTTTAATCTCCACTATTGGTTCTAGGGATTTAATCTCAACCGTCGGATCTAGAGATTTAATCTCAACCGTTGGATCTTAGAGATTTAATCTCTACTATTGGATCTAGAGTTTTGTTTCTATCCATTGGATCTAAGCTTCATGAGGTGTTAATAGGCTATAATAGGGACCATGAGGAGGAGTTGGATCTTGGTCACCCATGGATCAAGCCCACATAAAGTCCGATCCACTAATGATGATCCAATCCACTAAAGGATCATCATTGATCTACCTCACCAACCCCCATATGATAATATGGGCTCCATATATTATTTGTACATTTTCTCCCCGTGTTTAAGATTTCGAATGTCCGTCGATTAATTAATTTAATGACCATTAATTAATCAAAATCTAACTCTTTGAGTAGTACCACTCAACCTTTTCATCATGCCGGACCAAGTCCACCTGCAGGGTTTACATGATGAACCTTATGAGCTCTTCAAGGGGACATCATCATCCTAATATATAGGAGACGATTTCCTCCTATAATGAATGACACACCATATAAATAATACCATTTCCCAACTTACCAAGCCTATCGATTTAATCTATAAATCTCGCCCATTGGTAAATCAAAGAGATGAATACTAAGTATATGTGCCCGTTATTATATCGGGATTAAGAGCATGTACTAAATAATATCTGAGGTCCGATTCTATTATGTAGTCAGCAATAAATCGAATCACCTCTAAGTCGGTCCTGCTCAATACACACAAAGTGCACTAGTGTGATTCTATGGTCAAGACAAACCAATACCAAATCACACTACAACCATTCCGATGGTTTGTCCAAAGCTATCTCGGTTGTGAGCCTTTATTTATACTTTACAAGGAGCCGATAACATGATCTTCTGTGTGACAACACACACCATGTTATCTACAATGTAATGTATTAGACAATATTGCATAACTATGCAAACAATGATCATGTGATTCTTATTTCAAAATAAAGATGTTCATACAAAAGATAGACTTTTCAATATACATCTCTACAGAGAGAGCTGCGGCGAAAAAAAATGCAAAGGGAGAGAAGAGATTGCATGATTATGGGGAGGAAGAACTCGCAACTTGGAACTTTGAGGAATCAGAATCGGGATTTAAGGCTGACCCAAAATCGCTTGAGCTAGCCCAAGTCTAACCTAAGGCTAACCTAGGTTTAACTCAAACACCCCATTAAACTTTAACCTTCCTCATATGGACTCCTTTTGAATCCAAAAAAATTTCTATAAATTCCTAAAAATTCCATAAGCTAATTCTCAATTAGCGAGGGCTATTATTTTATTTATTTATTTATCTTTCCAGTATCTTACAATTAATCCTCTCAACAACCCCAAGTCCTCTTTTTATAGAGAGAGGGCTATTTTTCCCATTGGGCCACGATTAGTCGACTGATGTATAACATCAGTCGACTGCCATCGCAGCTAATGGCTTCTGAACAGTCAGATTCATGGGATTCATAAGCATCATCATCCAATGACACGCTCATCAGTCGACTGATCCGTCCATCAATTGACTGATGGAGTGATCAATCGAGTGATCACAGCGTGCAGTTGAGTGAGATTCCATTCTGTGCCTGGGTTCGACTTGATCAGTCGACTGCCACTGTTTGGCAGTCGACTGATGGCAACATTAGTCGACTTCCACGACTAGGCAGTCGACTGTTCGTCAGCTTTTTAGCCTGACTCAATCGAGCACCCTATCAGTCGACTGCTACATCGTATCAGTCGACTGCTACTCGTCAAGTATGAGTAATTCATACTTGAATTGACTCCCTAGACCTAGAATCAATCTTCTAGCTCTTTCTTAAGCCTTTCACCTCCAGGATCCCTCCGAGTCCGCGACTTGTTCATCCTCTGTGCTTGCTTCCAAGAGCTTCCTTCAATTTTGTCATGTCTTGGGTTTCCCTTTGCCAAAGTGCGCTTGGACTTTACGCTGCCAAGACTACATTCTTGGACTTATGCTGCCAAGACTTGCCTTTGGACTTCCTTTGCCAAGGTCCGCTTGGACTTTACGCCGCCAAAACTACATGCTTGGTCTTATGCCGCCAAGCCTTTTCCTTGGACTTCTCTTGCCAAGATCACACTTGGACTTTGCCTTTACCAAGTCTTCATACTTGGATTTTCCTGTCACTTAAACATGTTCACAATTAGATCACAAAGTATTGGTTAACTTAGATGATTATCCAAACATCAAAACATATAAATGCTTGGGGCGTTGTTGCACCAACACATAAGACTTTAGATTAGGATGAACAAAACTCATATATCACATCAAATTGACATGTGTGTATTTTCATACACTCTAGACACATGTGAGATATTAGGAAATAAGTTAAGTTCAAGGTGCATAGTTTTTGCATCTAGATGAACTCAAACTCATCTTATACCATGGATGAATCATGGGAAAAGCTTATGTGCAAGTCATGTGCATTGAGCCCATAGATCATGGTTCAATATAAGGTTTTGAAATCATTTTAAAAAACCTTGGTGTAGTATATCTTTTGATAGAAGTCACCATTAAAGAAGTTGATATAAAATAGGTCAAAAACATTAAAGTTATCAATGGTTTTAAATTTTGTATCAATCTCACTATTTTATGAGTATTTTATTTTTCAAATATTTTCACCCGTAATGATTGACTTAAGTATTATACGTATGAAATTTTGTGATTTTTAAAATTATGTATAATTACTTATGTTTTTCCAAAATTCATTTCTGATTTATGCATTTGCAGAAATCAGTCAACTGCCATGGATGGCAGTCGACTGGCCTTAAGGGCGGTCGACTGTTGATTGACAAAGTCGACTGCCAAATCCTTATTTCAAGTAAACAAGGTTGTTTAGCTCATGTTTCAGCTATGGTAGGCTTCAGCCATGGATTGCCTCTTTTTAGTGATATGAGACTTATCACTAGGAAGAGTGAAGACATCCTAGATGCTTTTGGACCAAGGGGAGATTGTAAGATCTCATTGGGATATGAGACATTGACACTTTTGGGGAGAGAACCTTTTTGATGTATATCAAAAGGAGGAGAATTTGGAGACTTTGGAGAAGTATCCAAAGTATGAGAGTTGATGACTTGAGTTAGTGTTCTAACTCAAAGGTTTTTGGTTTTTGTCAAATATCAAAAAGGGAGAGATTGTTGGTGCAATTGACCTAGGTCATGATTGACCAGACTCAAGTTTGACTCAAGTAGTATTTTGATGTTTGACGATGAGTTGACCATTGTTTGATAATGGGTTGACTATATGGTTGGCATGGGGTTGACCATATGATGGAGAAGTCCAAGTGGGACACTTGGCATGGAAAGTCCAAGCATGGGTATTGGCAATGGGAAAGTCCAAGTCTTGGATACTTTGCATGGAAATGTTGAGATCTTTGTAATGGCTAGAGGGGGGTGAATAGCACGTGTTTGTTCGTTGATGGAATTCGATCGAGATTGTGTCTACAAGTTTCGTTAGCACAGCAGAATATATATATAATAACAATAACGAAACACAATCACAATACAATAACACAAATATTTAACGTGGTTCGGAACCGAACTGTTCCTACTCCACGGATCGAGTTCGCACGAACCCTAGCGATGCCAATCACACACCACTATAATAACACTCCTTCTCGGAACAATCCGAAGGCGGAGAAACCTCGTACAATAATGATTACAACAATAATCAAATAGATACAAGCAAAAATAATGAAATACAAATGCAAGTAAAGGAAAAACACTTTACAAGAGCTTTGGATTGCTTGATCTTTGATTGCCTTGAACTAGCTTTGAAGGACTGGAAAGCACCAACTCCCCCCTTCAAATTTGCCCAAGAAAATCACTACCTTTTCCTCCATCACGAGCTCCTTTTATAGCTTCAACCTGTTCTGGAAAAGGTCGATCAGTCGACTGCTTGGGACCATCAGTTGACTGATCACACTGTTGCTGTGAGACAACGGTGTAATCCACGCTGGAAAAATCCAACGGCTAGGACATCAGTCGACTGATCATGAGCATCAGTCGACTGATGAGCCATCACTTGACTGCTCGTCCTAGCGGTCGAGTGAGACTCCATTCTGTGGCCGAAAATCCGAGCACTAGTCGACTGATCACACGATCGGCCGATCGCTGAGCCATCACCGATCGCCCACCTCTCGGCAATGATCGCTAGACCATTTCTCGCAATAAACCCTAGTTGACTCGGTTCACCGATCGCACATGGCACTGGGCCAAACATGAGGTTTTAGCCCAAGTATGGTTCCCCCATACTTGCTAGACCACCCTTAGCCTAGACCTAAGCCTTCTAGCCACCTCCATCAGCCTCACGCCTCTCGGATCCCTCCAAGTCATCCATGACTTGTTCATCCATCGCGCTAGCCTTTAGGTGCTTCCATCGGCTATGTCATGCTAATGGTTTCTACACCGCCAAGGCACATTGGACTTACGCCACCAAGACTCTGCTTGGACTTTACGCTGCCAACCATTGGACTTATGCTGTCAAGACTCTTGCTTAGAATTTACGCCGCCAATATCAAACCCTTGGACTTCTCAAATGCCAAGACTCAAGCTTGGACTTTCCCTTGCCAACTCATGTTGAACTTTCCATGCCAAGACCCATGCTTGGACTTTCCATTGCCAAGACCCATGCTTGGACTTTGCCAAATGCCAAGTGTCCCACTTGGACTTCCCATGCCAAGTACTCAAGACTTGGACTTCCCTATGACAATTACATTGTCATATGTTTTTGTCGAACATCAAAACATCACTCGAGTCAAACTCGAGTCCTGGTCAATCGTGACCTCGGCCGATTGCACCAACAATCTCCCTCTTTTTGATGTTTGACAAAAACCAAAAAAATCATTTGAGTTAGACCACTAACTCAAGTCTCTTACCAATTATTCCAAATTGGTAATCTTAAATGTTCTCCCCCAAACATTCTCCCCCTTTTTGACTAACATCAAAAAGGTCTTCTCTCCAAGGAGGTCAATGTCTCATGTCCCAATGAGATCTTACAATCTCCCCCTTGGTCTAAAAATACCTAGGATGGTTACCATCTTCCTAGTGATAAGTCCCATATCACTCAAGAGAGGCAATCCTATACACTCTTCCACTTTCCAAATTGGGTTTCTAAAAATCCATCAATTTTCTCAATTGATAACATTCCCCCCTTCAAGAAGAAAAAAACCACATCCATCATTCCAAGATGGATAACTCCCCCTAAAGGCTTGCTCCCCCTTGACCATTGCACCAACAATGTCCTTGGGAAGTCCCTAAGCCAATAGGAACTCTAAACTATCAAAATTAAGGTTAGAAATTGAACTTTCCAACACCTTAAATTTGATACAAACCCTAAACACCTCTCCAAATCCATATCCAATGGATTTTCACCCTTTATAATGCTTCCCAAAGCATATCCTAGGGTTAGGAGTGGTTAGGGACCTTAACTGCAGCTGAAATCGGGTCAAACAACTTTGGTTACCCCGAAATCAGGCTATCAGTCGACTGTTCGGCTACCGATCGATGTGTCCATCGATCGGCACGCGAGCAACATCAAGTGATCTTGTCTTTGTAGTCGAGTCCAACGCTGCCCATCACCGATCGCTTACTAGAGGCCGATCGATAATCAAAACCTGATTTTCAGATATCAGACTCGACTTTTGGAAATTCATAAGTAATTCTACGTAAATAAAAAAATCACGAAACTTGATACGTACATTACTTATCACACATACAATTGGTGAAAAATTTTGGAAAAATATTTTTACCATGAAAATAGGAGATTGGTACAAAGTTCAAAAACTATTAAAATTTTAAAGTTTTTGATCTACTTTGTATCAACTTCTACAATGATGATGGCTATCAAAAGATAGACTTCACCCAGGTTTTTTAAATTGATTTTAAAATGTTTTTGAAAAGCTATTTTGAACCATGGTTTATTGGCTAAATATACATAACTTGTATATTAACTTTCCTTATGATTCTTGGTGATAATTAAAATAAGTTTGAGTTCATCTAGATGCACTACCTATGCACCTTGAACCTAACTTATTATCCTAGCATCTCACATGTATCTAGGGTGTATAAATACACATACATGTCAATGTGATGTGAGATGTGGGTTTTGATTCATTTTATCTAGGGTTTCATGCATTTCCTAGGCAACCCTACTTGATTCTCTTATAAATGGGACTTCAAGTCATGTCATTTTCCTTAAATCAATGTTTAATCAAATTAATGAATGAAATGATCATGGCATAGTGATAGCAAAATAAAAACATGACCCATGATCATGATGTCATGACATATGATAAAATTTAAAAACACATGACATTTAAAGTAATTATAACCAATGACATGACATGTTATATGATAAGATGAAATTTCATGTCATGTCATGATATAACAATTTTCATAAACCAATACATTAATACAAATACACACTCAAACACACATGATTTTCACAAACAGAAATTTCATTCAATTTAAAAGGATTTCAGTTTTTTTTTTACATTCAAAATGGAGATTTGATATACTCAATCTCACTACAAAACTGAGAAACAAAAGAAAATCCTAACATCTTCTAGATCTAGTCGTCTGCAGGAGGTGGAGGTGGAGGAGGTTGCGGCTCAAAGTCCAGGCCCGTATCATCTCATACATATCGAGCTGACGTTGCTCGATACGGCTCTGGGACTCTGCAATCTGCATGTATCTCTCCTCCATCCAACCAAGACATGCACCCATGGATGCTTGCCCTACTAAGAGCTCTGACAGCCTAGAGTCGATTGTTTGCTGATAGTCCTGGAATCTGGACTCCAGCTGGCCAAGACGATCTGATGGACCCACCGCTGATGCATCTGCTGGCAGCTGATCCTCCTTATTAGCGGCGTCTGCATCCTCATAGTCCTCTACCGCCTCTCTGGGTACCAGAGGAGGCTCTCTGCGTGCCCTGGGCAGTGGTCGAGGCACCAACTCCATCTGTCCAACTCCCATCCGCAGCTTTGCTAATGAGAAGTTACGAACTGATATACAGTCGTACACCTCAGATAGCGACCTCAGTGATCCCCTGTGAATGTTGATGCCTACTGACTCTAACCATGCTGTGATAATGTGCCCATAAGGCATTTGCACTTTCCCTTGTACAGGGGAAATGAAATGCACAATACAATGAAACATGTTTAGTGCAATGTTTATGTCTAACCTATTACGCATGGCATATAGTAGAAAGAGATGGGGAGGCCGAATCTTGGCCAGACCCCGAGTGACGATCGGAAGAAAAACCCAACAATGACCTTGTAGAGTACATTGTCAGGTGCAGATAACTCAGCAATAGAAAATAAATTCTGGGCTGGTGGACGAGGATGACCAAAAACATGCTCATGCATGGAGTCCATAGAGATATGGTCAAATGGCTCGGGTAAAGGAGCATCAAAGGTAGGGTAGAAAATGAAGGTGTCATTCGATGGCTTACACTCGAGAAACTCCTACAATATCGCAGGAGTGAACTCTAAATCGCGTTTTGCAACGCGAGTAGTGTAGGTAGGGCCATCGTCTACCTTCTTTAGGTTCTGATAAAACTCCTTAAGGAGGTCATCATTAATGGCATGTGTGCATAAGACAATTTTCATAACATGATAATATGCAAATATGTCCATGATGTCACTACAGTAACGGTTAAAAAAATCCTTATCAATGTACCTAACCAACATAGGTTGGTACAATCGTGATTCACCCTCGGGTGGATCATTTCTACGGGATCTCCTACATGAATGTAATGCAACAATATGAAATGCAGGGGCACCAATACACGATTAGATTGTTATAGATTACAATGAAAGGAAAAATTTAGGATTCTTGAGTAAGAAAATTTTACTTCGGTGCCATTTGAAGGGGTGATGAGGGAATGCTCGGATATCGCTGAGGGGGCCGTCGGAAAGTTCGCCAGAAGACTGGATGCCAGAACCCTAATCGGAAACGAAGAGATAAACGCTGGAAACGAATGAACTAGGGCTGTGAGATAAGTGAAAATGCGAAAGGAATAACTTAGCTATCAAACCTAAGGCGGCACGTAGGAAGGCTGTCGGAGAGGAAGTTGGCGATCGGAGAGGAGAAAGAAAAACAAGAGGGCGTCGCGTGAAGATGCCGAACCCTAGCGGTTCGACATTATAAAATCGTGTATGATCGTGATGTGCAACATCGGTCGCGATCATGATTTATTAGCGGGTTTCGAGCCGTCGATCATTGCTCGGCTCGACAATCGGCTATTGAGTCTTACGTAGTGCTACTGATGTAGAATCGGTCGGTGATGTTGCTCATCGATCGGTAGTGCGATCATCACTTTCATTGCTCGTCGAGCACTCATTGATGACCCTCGGCTGGGTGAGCGATTACCATCGATCGGTGATGTATCCCATCAGTCGACTGATGTGCAAACAGTCAAATCCTGGAGCCAACACTCGACTTCTTGACTCACGATATCGTACTACAGTGTTATCAGTCGACTGATATCTGATTTCCATTTCTGAAATTCAGAAAATCTTGATTTCTTTATCTAACTTATTCAATTTTCTCATGTTTAGTCTTGTATATCGACCATATTTATGTTATTCTTATATTCATGTATTTGTTAATGTATTTTGATATTTTATTTTATTCTAGCAAACATTAACATTCAATGGTTTCAAAATCCTAACATCTCACCCTTTCTAAGTTGAAATACACAATCAAGGTAAAAGACTTGTTTTGTGAGATGCAATCCACCCTAGACATTCCTTCCATGCAAACATATGGTGAAACACATGAAACATAATAAGTACAAGACATCAAGGTGTATGACACTTGAGTATCACTCTTGATGTAACTTCTATACCTTAACACACTTCTCTTGATACATTCATTCCTAAAGTGTGCCAAAGATCAAAGTGACACATTACGACATTTAAATCTAGATTGTGCCAATTCTATTGATTTTCATAATTTAAAAAAAAATTGGCACATCCCAAAATCTTTTAGAATTAAAACTCAAATGCATTTCCAAGGTAACCATAACCTTGAAAATAACCTAAAGTGCCACCTTTACAATGGTTGAGTTAACTACTCATCCAATCATAGTTGACACATTCTAACTCATTTAACGTGAATCAATCACACTCTTTGGAACCCAAAATCTATTCGAGCTCATTGAATTAATTAGGTATTCCTTAGGGATAACCTCCATAGATACCTTCCTAATGACCCTCCTAGGCTTATTAGCCTTGTTCATGGCGGTCTTACCTAGGTTGACTCTAGAGGTAACTCCCCTTGCAACCTTGGTCTTCCTAGACCTAGTTTGTGTTCCATAATCAAATGGAACACTATGGTAAGCCACCTTAGGCTTAGGTTTGTGACTCAAACCTTGATTTCCCTTGGTTGACTTTTGTCTTTTGGGTCTTAGATGTTGACTTTGAGATCTTGACCCTTGACTTTGACCATTAGACCCTTGAAATTGATTTTGTATCTTATTTAGGGTCTTTTCTAGTTTTTCAAGCCTTGACCTTAAGACTTGGTTCTCTAATTCTAATTGCTCAAATGATTTTTGATTAAGTTTTTGGGCATTACCATTTACCTTAAACATATATCTACCCTTATTGGGATTGATACCTAAATAACTTTCAATTTTCTTAATTGTTTTCCTAGGAATGACCTTTCTAGGGACATTAGTCCCAAATTTCTCATTCTTTGAAATAGATCTAGGGTTATCATTCCTAGCATGCTTCGATTCATGAGTAATAGCAAAGTCATTTGAATTAATTCTAGCATGCTTTTGCTTAGAATTTAAAGAATGAGCATTATGAAAATATACCTTAGGGTTTGCCTTAGAGGCTCCCCCTACTTGTGTAGCTCCCTCTTTGGTCTTTTTGCTCCCCCTAGGACATTGATTCCTATAATGTCCTTTTGAATTGCACTTGAAGCATATGATGTGCCCCTTGCCTTTAGATGTTGGGGAATCGGCATCCTTGACTTTTTGTGCCGGTGGAGCTTTCCTAACCTTCTTTAGGCATTTGCTCTTGTAATGCCCAAATTCTCTACACTTAAAACACATGATATGATCTTTATTAGAAATTGATGCGTTTGAGTTACCTAGGGCCGTGGCGGAAACTCGAGCTTGCTCTTCCTCTTGACCGGAAGTAGAGGCTTCTTCTTGACTTGACACTTGCTCCGAAGTGGATGGTCTAACTTCCTCCCCCTCAATCCTAGAGGTGGAGGTCTCCTCCAATTATTTCACCTCCTCTTCCACTGATTCAGAAGTTGATTCCCTATCAACCTCCGAATCTCCAATTTCTTGTGAGAATGAGCTTTCTCCTTCTTGATCCATGGATGGTTCTTCATGGAGCTTGGCTAAATTTTCCCATAGCTCCTTGGCGCCTTGAAATTCACCTAAACTAGACAAAATGTCATTAGGTATTAAATCTTCTAAGAGCTTTATTACCTTGATTTCGGTCTTGAACTTGAGACATTGCTCTCATGTCCACTTCTTCAATTTCAAGACGTTTTCGTTTTTGTCCCGAGGAGGTTCAAAGCCTTCTACGAGAATGAACCAATCCTCTATATCCATCATCAAGAACGCCTCCATTCTTGATCTCCACGCCCAAAAGTCTTCTCGATCATATGGCGGTGGAGTGTTGATGTCCCATCCAAGCTTGTCTTGGAATTCCATCTTCTTCCTCTAGCGTGCTCCCTTGGTTGTTAAACTCAGAAGAGCGGCCTCACTCTGATACCACTTGTTGGGATCTTTGTAATGGCTAGAGGGGGGTGAATAGCACGTGTTTGTTCATTGATGGAATTCGATCGAGATTGTGTCTACAAGTTTCGTTAGCACAGTAGAATATATATATAATAACAATAACGAAACACAATCACAACACAATAACACGAATATTTAACGTGGTTCGGAACCGAATGGTTCCTACTCCACGGATCGGGTTCGCACGAACCCTAGCGATGGCAATCACACACCACTATAATAACACTCCTTCTCGGAACAATCTGGAGGCGGAGAAACCTCGTAAAATAATGATTACAACAATAATCAAATAGATACAAGAAAATATAATGAAATACAAATGCAAGTAAAGGAAAAACACTTTACAAGAGCTTTGGATTGCTTGATCTTTGATTGCCTTGAACTAGCTTTGAAGGACTGGAAAGCACCAACTTCCCCCTTCAAATTTGCCCAAGAAAATCGCTACCTTTTCCTCCATCATGAGCTCCTTTTATAGCTTCAACTTTGTCTTTGGAAAGGTCGATCAATCATTTCGGGACCAATCGATCACACCTTTATTCTTTGTGAGACAACGGAGTAATCCACGCATTGGAAAAATCCAGCGGCTAGGACATCAATCGATCGTGATCATGAGCATCGGTCGATGATGAGCCATCACTCGACCCTCGTCCGGCGGTCGAGTGAGACTCCGTCGTGGTCGAAATCCGAGCACGGTCGGTCGATCACACGATCAGTCGACTGCTCGAGCCATCAATCGATTGCCCACCTCTTGCAGTCGACTTCTAGACCATTTCCTACAGTCAAACCCTAGTTGACTCGGTCCAGTCGACTGCCACATGACACCAGTCGACTGGCCAACCTCAAACATGAGGTTTTAGCCCAAGTATGGTTCCCCCATACTTGCTAGACCACCCTTAGCCTAGACCTAAGCCTTCTAGCCACCTCCATCAGCTTCACGCCTCTCGGATCCCTACAAGTCATCCATGACTTGTTCATCCATCGCGCTAGCCTTCAGGTGCTTCCATCGGCTATGTCATGCTAACGGTGTCTACACCGCCAAGGCACATTGGACTTACGCCGCCAAGACTCTGCTTGGACTTTACGCCGCCAACCATTGGACTTATGCTGCCAAGACTCCCGCTTGGACTTTATGCCGCCAATATCAAACCCTTGGACTTCTCAAATGCCAAGACTCAAGCTTGGACTTTCCCTTGCCAACCCATGTTGGACTTTCCATGCCAAGACCCATGCTTGGACTTTCCATGCCAAGACCCATGCTTGGACTTTCCATGCCAAGACCCATGCTTGGACTTTCCATGCTAAGACCCATTCTTGGACTTTCCATTGCCAAGACCCATGCTTGGACTTTGCCAAATGCCAAGTGTCCCACTTGGACTTCCCATGCCAAGTACTCAATACTTGGACTTCCCTATGACAATTACATTGTCATATGTTTTTGTTGAACATCAAAACATCACTCGAGTCAAACTCGAGTTCTGGTCAATCATGACCTAGGCCGATTGCACCAACAGGAAAGTCCAAGCATGACTCTTGGCAATTGGAAAGTCTAATGGTTGGCAGCGTAAAGTCAAAGTGTGGAGTCTTGACAGCATAATTCCAAATGGATCTTGGCATTTGAGAAATTCAAGGGTTGATATTGGCAGCATAACGTCTAAGGGTGGAGTCTTGGCAATATAAGTCCAATGGTTGGCGACGTAAAGTCCAAGTGTGGGTCTTGGCAGCATAAGCCCAATGTGCCTTGGTAGTGTAGACCTAGTTAGCATGACAATAGTCGATGGAAACACCTGAAGGCTAGCGTATGGATGAACAAGTCATGAATGACTTGGAGGGATCCAATATGTGTGAGGCTGATGGAGGTGGATAGAAGGCTTAGGTCTATGCTAAGATTAGTCTAGCAAGTATGAGAGCATCATACTTGGGTTAAACCTCATGTTTGAGGTTTATCAGTCGACTAGGGTTATGCACCAATCGACTAGTCAAGTGTTTTGACACTTGGCGCCCGAGTCGACTCTAGACAGTCGACTGGGATTATGACTAGTCGACTGATGGGAGTCTACTGGAGATCGACTGGCACCTTGACTGGAGTCCCAGTCGAGGCGATGCCTCGACTATCCTTGGGCAATCGACTGCCATAGAGGCGGTTGTGCTAGTCGAAGTCAGGTCAGCAGAACCTTGGTAGATGGTGATCGATTGGCTACTAAGCGTAGTCAATTCTTTGGTAATGATAATCGACTGCTAGTGTATCCATTGACTTAAATGCCAGTGTGGATTAAGTCATTGTGAGACAATGACTACAGGAGCAGTCGACTGATGGGTATGAGCAGTCGACTGCTAGGTAAAAATCTGTCTGAGTTACAACTTTTTAAGGAGCTCGAAGGGGAGGTTTTTGGCCATGGTTCTTGAGGTGATTTGAAAGGGAATTGCTGTTGTAATCCAGACCTTCAAGGCACCTCGCAAGCAACCAAAGATCAAACATTAAAAGCATTCTTGTAAAGTATTTTTCTTTACTTGTATTTCCTTTTATCTTTGTAATCGCTTGTATCTTTTGTATTACTATTGTAATCTTTTGTACGAGATTTTTCCACCTTCGGTGTGTCATCGAGAAGGAGATTTATTAGTGGTGTGTGCATCACTAGAGCTCGTTGAGCTTGCCCCGTAGAGTAGGAACCCTAAGATTCTGAACCACCAATATTCTTGTGTTTTTATTGTGCTTATGGGTTTGTATTTGTATTCATATTATATTTTCTATTTCCGCTGCGTACTAACCCAATTGTAGCAAGCATGCCATCGAATTACGACAAGTGACGATTACACTATTCACCCCCTCTAGCAACGTACGATCCCCTATAGATTCCTCCCTCACTTGGCACTCTGTCTGCTTCCTGAGTCAATTCCTCCCCGACTCGGCACTCTGTTTGCTTTCCGAGTTAATTCCTCCTTGACTCGACACTCCCAACACTTAGCCATACTATTGCAGTATCATTAGCCACCCCTCAAAATAGTCAGATAAGTCACCTTGTCTGATGTTAGTGAGAGAGAGAGACCAAGACTCCAAGGTACTACGTCTTCTTCTTCTCTCAGATACTTCTTCTGACATCCCTTTCCTCTTCGTGGGCTTGAGATTTGACCCGCTTCTTGCAAAGGTGAAATGATCTCTACTGCTTTCATCGAATGACATCAAAAATTTAAAAGGTGACCTAACTGGCCCAACCCATTTATATTTTAGGGAAAAGTATTTTAAGGAGCTATCTCCGAATACCCCCCCCCTATATTTGCCGATATCTCCTTCATCTTCCTGTCTTTAATACTTTACTCTCTTCATCCAGCTCGGTACTCCAATTCCGTAAGCACCTTGCCTTCGGCTCCTTTCCCCAACACCAAGAGGTTCTTTCTATTCCCCTTGTCCAAGTGGTATTCCCTCTTTTTTTATCTTCCTTCACTTATGGCTTCCTCTTCCCAAAGATCTAACAAAACTCCCTGGTTTGAAACTACTTCCATGCACATAGATACCCTCCATCATTTCCGTAGAGATAAGGCTTTATACATTTCTAAGACCATTAAGTGCTTGTTTGCCTCACCTGACACACGACCTCATCGTCCTCCCCCTCACCACTACTGCTTCTTCCTAGACCAATTGGAAAGTGGTCTATGTCTCCCTATCCCATCCATCTACTTCAATCTCTTAGATTTTTACCAAATAGCGATGAACCAATTGACCCCAAATGCTTTTCGTATTCTAGCGGGAATAGTTATTGTCTTCAAGCATTTAGGGCTCCCTTTATCCCCATGATGTTCCATAGTTTATTTCAATTGAAGACCTCATATGTCAGGTGTTTTACTTTGCCAGCCACCCAGATTGTCAATTCCTCTGGGAACTGCCCTCCTCTCACAAGGGTTAGAAGAGCTTGTATTTTTTCACCCGACTTCCTACCCCTTTGCCTTATTCTGAGATATGGCAAACCGACCTTCCCAACCTCCCCTCCTTCCAAGAATGTCGGCTGAAATGCCCCTTTGTAGTCATTTACAAAGTTCTCCAAGATCACAAATATAACACCAACTTGATTTTGGGCGTTCATCTTTTGGGTCACTTTAGATTATCCTCCTTCATCCCAGATGATAGCATCCTAATAGGTGGTGGATTGTTACAACCTTTTTAGTGGTGCATGGATCCACTAACAACTAATACACCCCTCTTCTCCCACCTTGACACTTTGACTGGAGCCATTCTTGCTCTCCCCAAGGGACCTTCCTCTACTCATTCCCCTCGGCAAGACTTCTCTTTTCCCTCTTCAAAAAGGTCAATTAGGCTAGGGAAGGAGCTTTCCATCCCCAAAAAAAAAAATTATTGCCTCCTCTTCTTCTGCTAGTCCTTCCCCACCTCATTGTTGGCTCTGCCACTATAATCCTTCTCCCTCCCAATCAAAGGGAGATATCACAATGTTGGGGAACCCCTCCCTAGGCTAGAAGAAAGTTCTCCCTTTTTATCACCTTCCTCGGTGCCCTTATCTTTAGGGTTAGAGGTTGAATTGGTCTTACCTCCCTTACCACCATCCTCTACCCTTGAAGAACCTCATTAGCCTGTTGATGCAGGGAGCATCACTCCTTAGTTTTGATGTATGAACCATAGTTAAAGTTAGGAATTATTTGTGTTTTGATATGTGTGTTAAGTGTGCAGGATTAATAGGAAAGTCCTAGTAGGTCAGGTAGACTGGATATTAGGCAGAAGATTTGACAGATTAAAAGGATCAGACACCAGGCAGGAAGTCCAGATGGATCAGAAGATCAAACATCTAGCATGAAAATCGATTGGGTCAGGAGATCAGCCAATCGACATAATGTCTAGTTGGGTCAGGGGAGACTAGATAGCTGGTGAGAAGTGCTGGTGGGTCATATCGGATGTCAAGCATAGTAAGTCTGGTTGAGCAGCCGACAAGTATGCTCATGTGAAGAGGTGAGGTCGAGTCCTGAGGTGGGGACAAAGAGAGGCGTCAATTCGACAGATAGTTCACATGGAACTAAGAAGTCGAGATCGAACAGTATTACCACTGTTGTTTCATTTCATACTGTATTTTATGCTAACATTATTTTGCAATTATCTAGTAGACTGATTGGTTTCCAATTAACTGAGGTCCAGTCGACTAGGTATGGTCCAGTCGACTGGGATGCCGAGTTGGCAACACAGGTTGGTGATTTGGTGATCGAAATGTCAGAACTCCAGTCGACTGGGGTGGTCTAGTCAACTAGAATAGCAAATTTCTTGAACTGTGCAAAAGCGGAGCCAGGTGACATGGAGTCGATTGGACCAAGTTCAGTCGATTGGAAAGCCTAAAATATCAAATCGACGGGCTAATTTGGAGTCGATTGGAGGGTGTTCCAGTTGATTGGAAAGTTCTTATAAAAGAAATGGAGGACCAACTCTGAATTATCAATTGCTCATACCTCGAAGTGTTATCGCCATCGTTCGTCAAGCCAAATCTTCAACCATCCTTTGACACTATGAACTCGACTTCCATTTGTACTAGTGTTGGTATACTTTCATTGCTTACTTTTCGCTTTGTTGTACTTAAATTCAAAAGGATAGGTGGTTGTATCTTTTCCTTTACTTTTTGTAAAGAGCGAAATCCTTTGAGTTCGAGAGTTCTTGAATCGGAGCACTTGAGTGGATTGCCCATCGAGGCAACTCTTGGAGAGTCGCGGGCCTTGGACTAGCAATCCGGTTCGAGTTGTGAATCAAGTAAAAATAAATTGTATATTTACTTTTCTAGCTTTACATTTCCACTGCATACTCTTATCTTTCAAAAATAAAAGTTTTAAAAGTGAAAAGAAAATTTTTATAGTTTCTGAGATTCACCCCCTCTCTCAGGAACTCTCGATCCTACAATTGGTATTAGAGTAGGAGCGCTCTGATTTTAGTGAAACCATCAAAGTGAGAATAAAATTTTCTTTACATTTACCTCTACAAGAATCTTAATTTTTAGATTAATTTTTCATATACTTGTCAAACTTGTTTAAGTATAAATTTCATTTTTGCACTAGTGTAACCTCACTTCATTTTTGCAACTCTAGGAATATATTTTTTAATAAAATATTCTGTAAATTTTTAAAAAATTCAAAAATATTGCATTTAGAGGGATGTAGCACCGTTAACCATCCTCTCTTTAACGGAGAGGACTTTTTCTATTGGAAGAGGCGAATGAAGTGCTTCATGAAAATCGACCTCGAGGTTTGGTTTTCGATTATGAAAGATTTCGTTCCTCCGGTAGATGACTTGGGAGAGTTAGATCCGGAGAAATGGACCGTGGACAAAAGGAAGAAAACTCATGTCGATTACAAGGCTTTAAACATCTTGCAATGCAGACTTACAAATGAAGAGTTAAATCGAGTTGGACCGGTTGAAAATGCTAAAGATTTATGGGATAAATTAATAAATTTGCATGAACAGGCTAACTTGGGTTAACCGAGAATGATATAGTTTTGATGGTAGGAATGAACAAAAAGAGAAAGAAATCCAAATCAAGGAAAAGGAAAAGGAAAGAGGCATCTAAGGCAACCTTGGACAAACCATCATCGGATGAGTCGGATGCCAATACTGGAGACAAGCTTCGTAGCTTTCATGGCATCCAATGAGTCCGAAGCTGAAACTAACTCCGAGTCCGAGTCTGAGAGAAGCCACGGATCTGCATCCATTTCCGAAGGACTATACGAGGTAACTTATCCTTTAGAAGATAGGTTGCACAACATAATAGCATGCCTAGGTAGGAAGTTAGCCAAGTCTGAGAATCGAGTAAACTGACTTCTTAAGGAAGTCCAAGTACTTAAGGAACAAGTCAACTCAAAGACTTCGACTTGCCAAATTAAGGATAGAGACTCGACTCAAATTTCAAATCTTGAGGAGGAGAGCTCTGTCCTAGAAAGGCAAGTAGAAGATCTCACCAGAATGTTGGATCTCAGTGAGCTATGTACAACAAG
The DNA here is from genome assembly GCA_025175895.1 of Wurfbainia villosa. Taxonomy (NCBI): domain Eukaryota; kingdom Viridiplantae; phylum Streptophyta; class Magnoliopsida; order Zingiberales; family Zingiberaceae; genus Wurfbainia; species Wurfbainia villosa. Next base: position 95,424,517 of record CM046001.1, read on the forward strand.
TCCGGACTCGGATACAAGGCTAAGGACACAAATAGATCATACATGTCCTTGTTTAATATAAATGCTAAGGGTAGAGTCCAAGCATGGGTTCCTAAGTCTAGCTTAGTCAACCAAGTTGGATTGAACCAATTTTGGGTCCCCAAGAGTCAAATTCACTTAGTTAATAAAACTCAATTGAGCTATGACTTAGGGGGAGCTAGATCTTTACTTGTTGTTGCTCTTAATTGAATTCTTGCATGCTTAGTTTTATTTACTTAATTTAGAATGGACTAGATAGGAAACAAAGTAGTTTAAACTTGAACAACCTAGTACTAAGACGAAGTGAACTGATAGTAAGGTAGGGAAGCTCTTCAAAGTGCATGTTTAGGAAGTGGTCCACCTGATATCAAAAGAAGGCTATATGCCTCGCCATGACCTGGTGCACTATTTTTTTGAAACTAACTAAAGCTAATTCACCAAGTATTTTAACTAGTTATACCAAATCTTAGTCCAAAGTGAGTCAAATATTTGATTCCTTGATTGACTTTGTCATAGGAAGTGGTCCAACTTGATATCCAAGAAGGTCATAGGCCTTGCCACTACTTGGAAGTCAATTTTGGAAAAACCTTCTTGATTAGCTCAACCTAAACTTGAATCTAACATAAGTTTAAAAACTTTGAAATTTTCATTAAAATTAATTAAGAAAAGAATACACCCTCATCTCACAAACCCATAGGAGTAACGTGTATTGGAAACCTAGTCTTGGTGAGATGAATAAGGTTAATTCAATCTAACCAACTAATTATTCCGGGCAACAATTTAAGGGAAGCTTATGATAATCTATTTAGAGTATTTTGGTTAAAATTATTAAAATACTTTCAAAACTTAAATTTATAATAATCTTTAAAATTGTTTTAAAATAGAGTTAAATTGAGAACTTAGGAGGAAGAAGAAGAAACTTAAGATTGAAACTTAAAATTGAACTTGTCTATCTAAACTACTAGCATTTATCTTAAGTATTTTAGTCAAAGACCTTGTAAATCAACATAATTCAAAGGGGAAGTGAGCTTAGCATAATCAAAAGTTTCACTTAAAAACATTTATATTAGATATAAAATATATCTTTTATCACAAAGGATCCATGCTTGGAAAGTGGTTGTCTTGAGTAAGATTACATTCTTATCATACTTACATGCATGATTAAGGGACATAAGCATGAGATTAAGGGGAGTTAAAATATTTTTGAAAAACTAATGTTGAAAATTCAAGGTAAAAGCATCATTCTAGGGGGAGATCAAGAATTTAGGGGAAGCCTAAAAGATTTATGAGAAATGTTCTTAAAGGGGAGAGAGAAATTTACAGAGTTGAAGAATAACTCAAGTAATTAACTTGAACTTAATAAATTAGACTTATCAATCTAAGTAATGCTTAGTTACTTGATACTCAAACAACTTCCTTTCTAAGTAACTTAGGTTTATCTAAATTTGGAAAATGAGAGTTAGGTAAGTTAAGTCTAAACTTAAAATATTTTTTAATCTAAACATCTTTATAGGATCTATGTTTAGAATCTTTAATGAGAAATTATCTTTAACATTAATTTTGAAAATCTAAAAAGTTTATTTAAAATATTTTCAAACTAATGAAAAAGAAAACAACCTCTTAGAAGACTAATTTCAAGTTTAAAATGCACAAGAAGTACTACTTAGGTTTTGATGTATGAGGGAATTTATGACATTCAAAAGTTCTTGGAAAGAATATACTAAGGGGGAGTTTTGATACTTTTGAAAAGACCTCAAAATGTTTAAAAAAATCTCGAGGTAAAATATATATCCAAATGTCATGAATAGGAATTCATGCATCGACAACTCTTATTGCATTTGCATCATTAAAGCTTGAATTAAAAGGGGAGAAAACAATTTCAAAATCGAAAGCTTTAATTGAGGGGGAGAAAACAATTAAAGGGGAATTTAAAAGATTTTCAAAACACTTAGTTTTTATTGAGGGGGAGAAATTTTCAATAAGATGTTCTCAAAATTTTAGAAATCTTCTTGTACTTTAAGATTTTGAAACACTTATATACCTTGAAAATATTATTTTTCAAAAGCTTAACTTGAAAACCTTATATGACATAGTTTATTTTGAAAAGTTTAGTTTGAAAAACTAATAATTTATGAAAAAGCTTGAAAAACCTAAATACTCATAAAAAGCTTATAAAAGTTAATCCAAACAATTTGAAAAGCCTATGTCTATTGAAAATCCTTTGAAATGCTTATGAACTTTGAAAAGCTTAAGTATTTTGAAAATTTTTAAAGCTTATATCTTTTGAAAAGCTTAAGTATGTTAAAAAGCTTAAGTACTTAGAAATGTTTATTTACTTTGAAAATCCTAAGTCTTTTGACAAGCTTAAGTACTTTGAAATTTTCATTTACTTTGAAAAACTTAAGACTTTTGAAAAGCCTAATTCTTTGAAAGAGTTTATGTACTTTGAAATGATTATCTAATTTGAAAAGTTTTAGTATTGTGAAAAAGCTTAAGTACTTTAAAATGCTTTGAAAAGCTTAAGTATGTTGAAAAGCTTAGGTACTTTGAAATGCTTATGTAGTTTGTAAAGCTAATATACTTGAACAATTTTATACACATAGTTTTTATCTTAAACCAATCTTGCCTATTTTGAAAGCTAATACTTTGAAATCACTTGTGTGAAATTCTTAAATCTTGATTTTTGGCATTTTGAAGATAATAGTATTTTGATGTATGCCAAAGGGGGAGATAAAGGTTTAAAGTTAGTATCAAAAAGAGAGAAGTAAAATTTAAAGATAATACACTTACTTGATATTAAGAATGTATTTCATGGCTTCATTCATTGCATATGATTTAAACTTTATACTTGAGCTTAATGCATTGCATGTGAATATATGAATTTGTGTTGAACTTGATGCATTACAATTTGATTCTCCTAACTTTAACTGATGTGTTATCATACATCAAAAAGGGGAGATTGTTGATGCAGGGAGCATCACTCCTTAGTTTTGATGTATGAACCATACTTAAAGTTAGAAATTACTTGTATTTTGATATGCTTGTTAAGTGTGTAGGATTAACAGAAAAGTCCTAGTAGGTTAGGCTGTGAGATATCGAAAAATAAAATAATAACTGGTTGATTAAGGAATTACCTTATAAAATTTTTCAAGAATTTTTAGAAATTATTCTGGATTTAAATTTAATTTATTATGATAATTCATGGGGAAAGATTGAATAGGCTTTATAAAGTCTCTTTGGATAATTGGGTTAATGAAAGATTAATTGAATTAATCTTAACCCTAAGTTTAATTTGGCCTATAAAAGTCATTTTCCTTAAGCTGATTTCCCCAATTTCCTCAAACGCCCCAATTTTCTCAACCGCGCGATACTTCTGTTGGGGATCTTTGGAAGGCTAGAGGGGGTGAATAGCCTCTTTTCCTTTCTACAAGAAAGGTTAGCGGAAGCAAAACAAAGACTAAACGAAATTAATAAGCTAGAACACAATCGCTAACAAGAAAGATTTTACGTGGTTCGGAGATTAAGCTCCTACTCCACGACGATTCTTAAGGTGGATCAATCCAAGCAATTCTCCACTAAGAAAGCTTCCTTTACAAACACACTCCTCTTCTTACAATTAATGAAGATGAAAATTAGAGAAAAGGAGGATTTAAAACACTTAGAAAGCTTAGGAAAAACATGGGAGCTTGAGAGTATGGTTTGGGATATAAGCACTAGCCTCCTCAAGCACCCCATGACCTCTTTTTATAGAGAAGAGGCTGATTTTTCCATTGAGCCTCGATCAGTCGACTGATGATCTCCATCAGTCGACTGCTACTGTAATCGAAGCAATCCAATGGCTTCTGACAAGCCAAATTCGCGATCGTCACTATCCAATGGGAAGCTGATCAGTCGACTGATTGAGTAACCAGTCGAGTGCTCCAAGCGATCACTCGATTGGAAAATTCTCTAGCATTTATATATTGTGATGTTTGGATAATCATCTAAGTTAGGCAATGTTTTGTGATCTAATTGTAAACATGTTTAAGTGACAGGAAAATCCAAGTATGAAGACTTGGTAAAAGACAAGTCCAAGTGTGATCTTGGTAAAGAGAAGTCAAAGGAAAGGTCTTGGTCTTGGCAGCGTAAGTCTAAGCATGTAGTCTTGGCGGCGTAAAGTCCAAGCAGTCCTTGGAAAAGAAAGACCAAAGGAAAGTCTTGGCGGCATAAGTCCAAGCATGTAGTCTTGGCGGCGTAAAGTCCAAGCGTACTTTGGCAAAGAAGAAAACCAAAGCATGATGAAACCGAAGGAAGCTTTTGAAGGCAAGCGCATGGATGGAGTCGTGGACTCAAAGAAATCCTGGAGGCGCAAGGCTGATGGAGAAGCTAGAAGGTTAAGTCTAGGCTTAGGTTATGTTTTCAAGTATAAATTAGTCATACTTGGGGTGTGCCAGTCGACTGGAACATGGTGCCGGTTGAACTGACCCTTAAAATGCAGCATTAGAGGTTGGAAAGGCTAGCAATCAGTAGGGTTATCGATCGAATCGTGAGAGTCGACTCGAACCGATCGCGCATATAAGCCGGGTAGTCGATCGCCATTATTGGCGGATCGCCACAAACGAAATAGCCCATAGCCGATGACGATCGGCTGAGCGATATCGATCGAGCCGACATCATTGGCGGTCGATGATAGTCTTCCGTTAGCGATGGCGACATCGAATCCTACAATCCCTGTGAAGCCGTTAGAATCGGCGGCAGTCGACTGATGTAAGTCATCAGTCGACTGATAGACCTCCAACGGAAAAAAGAGGCTTTTTCCTATAAAAAGAGCCCAAGGGGAGCAAGAAGGGACTAATGCTTATATTCTGATCATTCTTCTAAGCTCCCACAAGTTTTCCAAGCTTTCTAAGTGTATTAATCTCCCTCCTCCTCTCAAATCTTCATTGTCATCTTTTGTAAGAAGAGGAGGTCTTTGTAAAGAGAAAGCTTCTTAGTGGAATTGCTTGGGTTGATCCACCTTAAGGATCGCCGTGGAGTAGGAGCGTTATCTCCGAACCACGTAAAGGCCTTGTTAGCATTGCTTTTTGTTTTTACATATATTATTTGTGTTTGCTTCCGCTAATTACTCTTGTAGAAACGAAAAGCGCTATTCACCCCCCCTCTAGCTTCCAAATGATCACCAACAATCATAATATGAATTCTAACTTAAACATTCCTTCTCCCCCTTTGACATGCATCAAAAAGAGAAGGATTCATAAATTTTATGAAAGAATTAAAGTTTGTTGTATCTTGGACTAAGGTATAAGATTGATGTTAAGCTCCCCTTAATCCAAGATATGCTTCATGATGTGTGAATAACATTTGAAGCAAAGCATAGCAAAAGTTCAAAAGTTAAGTCCTAACTTTGCACCAACAATGTATGTTTGGGGATGAAAAGGATATATTTTATGAAACTCCCCCTAAAACACTGCATTAAGCAATCCTAAAAGTTTGTTTATACTCAATAATATCATGTTATAGTTTTAGGACATCAAAGATACACTAAATATCGGATAATGGAGCTATTTATCAGAAAACACAGTGTATCGATCAGTTCTTGAACCAATGATCGCTACGCTTGAAATCCAATTTCACCTTTTATTAACCGAAATGCGTTAGAAAATCTAGAAATCGCGAAAAATCATGAAATTTAGCGTACACATTTCTGGAATCATTATCTATCAAGGAAAAATAATTTGAAAAATTTATGTTTTCTAGATTCCACGATTGATACAAACTTGGAAACTAACAAAAGTTCTAAAAATTTGGCAAACTTTGTATCACTTTTGTCTTCCTCTTGAAAACTGTTTTTCAAAATATGATGAACATAGTTTAAAATATATATGATTTGGAATTTCCAACCATGTTCTTAGAGCTATGTATTCATTACTTGAATACAAGCCTTTCCAATGATTGGTCCATGAAGTATTTATGTTTCTAGGTGTGTCATTGGCTCATAGTAATGCATCATAACAAGAATGATGAGCCAAGTACACCTTCCCTATCATCTCACATGTTCCTAAGTGTCTCAATACAAAAATCAAGGTTTCTAAAGGCTTTTTGTGAGATGCATCGAGGTATAAGGTTAAACATTATGAATATGGGATCATGCAAACCTAGAATTTTACTCTACAAAGCACATACCAAGCTCTCTCCTTAATGATGAAAATTCGGTTTCCGGAAGAGCTTTGGTGAAGATATCGGCAAGGTTAGACTTAGATTCTACATAATTAAGTTCAATGTCTCCTCTTGCCAAATGATCTCTTATGAAGTGATGTTTCACTTCAATGTGCTTGGTCCTAGAGTGATGTACCGGATTTTTGGTCAAGTTGATGGTACTCACATTGTCACAATAAACTTTAATATTAGAGTAGTGTAGCTCATAGTCCTCAAGAGTATGTCTCATCCAAAGTAATTGAGCTACACAACCACCCATAGCCACATATTCGGCTTCGGTGGTTGATAAAGCAACACAATGTTGCTTCCTACTACTCCAACTAACTAGGGAGGACCCAAGAAATTGGCATCCACCACTAGTACTCTTCCTATCCAATTTGTAACCGGCATAATCGGAATCGGTATAGCCAAGCAACTCAAAAGACCTAGTCCTAGGATACCAAAGTCCTACATTTAGGGTGTCTTTAATATATCTTAAAATTCTCTTAACGGCTACTAAATGTGATTCTTTGGCACAAGATTGGTATCTTGCACACATACCTACCGCAAATAAGATATCGGGTCTACTAGCGGTTAGGTATAGTAGGCTACCAATCATACTCCTATAAAATTTAAGATCAATTGATTTACCATCATGATCACTATCTATTCTAGTGCTAGTGGTCATAGGAGTGGTTACAATTTTGGCATTTACCAAACCAAATTTCTTGATCATTTCATTTGCATATTTGGTTTGATAAATATGAATCCCTTCATTGGTTTGCTTGACTTGTAACCCTAGGAAAAAGTTAATCTCTCCAACTAAACTCATTTCAAATTCATTCTCTATGTTTTTTATAAAGTCTTGAAGAAGATCATCATTTGTTGACCCAAAAATAATGTCATCAACATATACTTGGGCTATGAAGATATCCTTTAATGTTGACTTTATGAACAAAGTTTAATCTACTTGGCCTCTTCTAAAATCCTTAGAAATTAAGAAGGATGACAATCTTTCATACCATGCCCGGGGAGCTTGTTTTAACCCATATAACGCTTTCCTAAGCTTATATACGTGGTTTGGATAATCTAGATTTTCAAACCCGGGTGGTTGTTCTACATATACTTCTTCCTTAATATAACCATTTAGGAATGCCGATTTAACATCCATTTGATAAAGTTTAAATCCCATATATGAAGCATATCCTAAAAGAATTCTAATAGACTCTAACCTAGCAACTGGGGCATAAGTCTCATCATAGTCAAGCCCCTCAACTTGATTGAATCCCCTAGCAACCAACCTAGCCTTATTTCTAGTGATATTTCCTTGGTCATCTAGCTTATTCCTAAAGACCCATCTTGTAATAATTATGGTGCTATCATTTGGTCTAGGTACTAACTCCCATACTTGACTCCTCTCAAATTGAGCCAATTCATCTTGCATTGCCAAAATCCAATCCGGATCATGTAATGCATCATTGATCGATTTTGGCTCACTTTGTGAAATAAGAGCTACTTGACTAGTAGGAGCTCTATGAAATGACCTAATTCTTAATCCTTGAGATAGATCTCCTACTATTTGGTCAAGTGGATGATCTTGATGAGTTCTTAGGGTTCTAGAAGGGGTTTCAAATTGATCATTATTATCTTCTACCCTCCTTTCATCATCGGAATCTCCTCTTCCTCCCCCTTGATCATTACCCCTTATGGTTAAATTTTGAAGTTTTTAGGTAATGTCTTGATTATTGTCATTAATATCCTTATCAATGGAGGACTTTCTAGGGTAGGTACTAGTGGTTTCATCAAATTGAATATTAGAGGACTCCTCAATCCCTTGGGTTCTCTTATTGTAGACTCTATATCCTCTACTCGTGGATGAGTATCCAACTAAAATTCCCTCATCCGCTTTGGATTCAAATTTTCCTAGGTTATCTTTGGTGTTTAAAATGTAAACTTTACATCCAAAGACTTTGAAATAATGAATTGTGGGAATGGTCCCATTCCATAATTCGAATGGTGTCTTTCCTAAAAACCTATGGATTTGAACCCTATTTTGGATATAGCAAGCGGTATTAACCGCTTTCGCCCACAAGTAGCTAGGTAGAGAATATGCATTAAGCATAGTCCTAGCCGCCTCTTGTAGGGCACGATTTCTCCTTTCCACCACCCCATTTTGTTGGGGTGTTCTAGGACAAGAGAACTCATGCTTGTACCCTTGCTCTAAATAAAATTGTGAAAATTTAGAGTTCTCAAATTCACCACCATGGTCACTACGGATCCGGTTGATTTTGAGACTCTTTTCATTTTCAACTCTTTTACTAAATCCTATGAGTATTTTTAAGGTATCATCCTTATGTTTCATAAAATAGACCCAAGTATACCTAGAAAAATCATCTACTATGACTAAACAATATTTGTTACCATTTAAAGAAGGAGTACTATGGCAATCAAATAAGTCAAGATGCAATAGTTCTAACGGTAAAGAGGTATTAGTTAAGGTTTTACCTTTGTGTGATGCCTTTGTTTGTTTTCCTTCTTGGCATGCATCGCACATTTTGTTCTTGACATACTTGATCTTTGGTATCCCTTTGACCAACTCCAATTTGGCTACCTTGGCTATGTTTTTCATGTTGATGTGCCCCAATCTCCTATGTCATAGCCAACTTTCTTCTTCTTTTGCAACAAGACACTTAGTAGAAATGTTAGAAGCATATGAAAGATCAACATAATAAATATTTGATTTCCTATATCCAACTAACATACAATCATTTAATTCATTGTGTCCAATCATGCATTTAGAAGATTCAAAAGAAACATGGTAGCTTGCATCACAAAGTTGACTAACACTTAATAAATTAAATTTCATATTTTCAACTAGTAAAACTTTGTGAATGACAATTTTAGGGGATACCTCAATTGTACCTCTACCTAATATCTTGAGTTTTCCACTATTTCCAAAAGACACCGCTCCCTTCTTCACATACTTAATTGTGGAGAACTTGCTCACATCCCCAGTCATATGTGTTGAGCAACCGCTATCCACAATCCACATACCTTGCTCTCCTACCTAAATCACATGAAAAACACAAGCTTTTGGTACCCAAACATTTGGACCGGTAACATTAAGTAAAAACTTCTTAGGTACCCATGCTTTCTTAACCTTACCCTTAGTGGTTGCTTTTCTATTAATCAATGAGATATAAGCAACTTCTTTTTCTTTTGGCTTATATCCTAAACCGGCCTTGTTGTAAACGGCTCTTTGTCGGCTAAGGATCATGTCAAGATATTTTGAGCCATTTGTAAATTTCTCTAAGCATGCCTTTAGGTCATTAACCTCATCCTTAAGTTTGGCATTTTCTTACTTAAGTATGCAAGAATCAACATGTGAAGGTTTTTCATTCCTAATGGCCTTTAGTTCTACTTTCATGCTTCTAACCTTAGATTTAGACTTATCTAGAGCATCTTTAAGATAAGAAATTGATTTATAAAGAAGCTTAACTTTAGGAGCATTCATTACCTCATCGTCACTAGATGACGATTCATCACTTGAAGAGTCTTCTTCTTGACTTGATGTACCGGAGTCATCTTCTTGGGCCATGAGTGCCACATGGCATGTGTGTTGGATCGATGCGGTTTGCTAGAGGGGGGGGTGAATAGCGAAAAAAAACTTTTTCTTTCGAATTCGTTTCAAGACAAATATACGCAGTGGAAATGTAAATAAAAACTAAAAGAGACAAATAGTTTTTTACTTGGTTCGTAGCCTTCGGCTACTACTCCAAGGCCCTAACGGTCATAGACCGTGTACGGAGGGCAATTAACTAAAACACTCCTCCTCGTTGGAGGTAGGAGTTTACGATTACAAAAAAAACTTTCGAAGCACAAGATAGAGAGACAAACCCTCTCTTCTATTAAAATGAAAATGCAACGATAGAAAGACTCGATTAACAAACTAATTGCAATATTAAAAGAAATGACAAGACAAGATTATACCAACAACTCAAAGATAGGACTTAAACTAGGGTTGTTGGCAGCACTTCGTTGTCGTAGAGTTGTCGGAGAGTCGCAGTGTTGCGGAGGCTTTTGAGCACTTAGAATTGATGATGAAACCCTAGGTTTGGCCCTCCTTTTATAGCCTTTGAGCCCCTTTTCGAAAGGAACCCTAGTCAATCACAATTGAGCACCACTCCCCTTGAAATTTGGTGATAAACCTTGACTCCTCGAGGCTGATCCTTTGACCATCACCGATCCGATGGTCATCATCGATCGATGGCGATCAATCGATCAGGCCGACCGCGATCGCGATTGATGGCGAATGAGTCCTCCAAGTCGGTCGAAATGATGCGATGCTTGCTGCAAGTCAAAGTTAGCTCAACAAAAACATAATTTTGACGGTCGTCGACCGTCCGATCTCGACCTAGACCATCTATAGGATGTCTTTGGTCGGATCTATGCTTAAGATCATCCCCGTAATGAGGATACGACCTCACTTACGCTCTCACACACGAGCTTACCTCGATACTTACATGTTGCTTTTGCTTCCGGCTTTCCACTCGATTCCTTCGGCTCCCTACGAAGTCACTCGAGTGTCGCCCGACCACCGCGGCTTCCTCCGAGTGTCGCTAGCCTTCAGCTCTAGCTATAGCAATTTACTGCACACTCGATTCAGCTCGTGAGATAATGACATGAGCTTAACTTTGTATCTTTTGCTATAATCAAAACTCAGGTTTGACTTAGGTGCCTACTGCACCAATAATCTCCCCCTTTTTGATTTATGGTAAACCCACATACAAAGTTAAGAAAAATAAATTAAGCAAAAAGAGTGTGAGATATACATGAATGTGTAAGAGTATAAAAACTCTTTTTCAAATGCTCCCCCTTGAGGAAACCTCCTCCTTGACCGAGGGTGAGTACTTGAGAAAGAGTTTTAACTCTCCCCCTTGATATTTGTAACCGAAATTACTTAATATTGGCCATAGTGTTTAAAATAAGTTTTAAGTTAAGAAATCAAAAAATTGATTTCTTAACCTTGGCCTTTACTTCCATTTTGTTAACAAGTTAACTTAAAGTTAAGTAAATTACTTTTTGTTAACAAGTTAACTAAAAGTTAAGTAAATTATTCTAAATGTGTTAAAGTTTGAGTAAGCCTTAAAAAATATTGATCCCTTAACTTTGGCCTTTTTCTCCCCCTTTTGCCATATATCGAAAAGAGTACTGAGAGTGTGTCTGGAATAAAAACAAGTTTTAATTTTAAAGTCCAAGCATGTTCCACATTATTTTGAAAATATTATACTGAAAATAAGTTCATCTATAAAATGTTCGACTCATATTTGGATTGATTGATATGGAAGATCAATCAGTCCTGGTCAGAGTCGGTTAGTATGTATGATTATACTCCGTGGTTCATAGCGATGCACTAGCTCTACATCTGGAACCAGGAGTAAGGTCCTAACATCTCACGCCCATCTATGTGGCTAAGTACATAAACACATTAGTCCTATGTGTTGTGAGATGTACTGGATCCTTAAATCTATAGGTGCATGATATCTAAGGTATGTCCTATGTTCGTTCCATGAAATTAAAGAAATAGTAGTAAGAACATATAATTTGCAAGTACCTATTCTATTACGCACATGCCCAATTTTCATCTTAATAGACTAAATTCGGCTTCGGGTAGGGGTTTAGTAAATAGGTCTGCCAAGTTAGACTTCGATTCGACGTATTCGAGTTGTATGGCTCCGTTGGCCACATATTCTCGAATGAAATGGTGTTTGACCTCTATATGTTTGGTCTTAGAGTGACATATCGGATTCTTTGTAAGATTAATTGAACTAATGTTATCTACGTGAAGTTTAGTATTCGTAAAGTCTAACTTAAAGTCACGGAGAGTGTGCTTCATCCAAAGAAGCTGCGTGACACACTCACCCATCGCGATGTATTCGGCTTCGGTGGTAGATAAAGCAACACAGTGTTGCTTCCTACTGCACCAACTCACTAGACTCAAGCCGAGAAGTTGACAACAACCACTCGTGCTCTTTCTATCGAGCTTACTACCGGCATAGTCCGAATCGGAGTAGCCGGTTAGTTCGAACTCGGTAGATCTAGGATACCAAATACCGACATTAAGTGTACCCTTTAGATATCTAAGGATACGCTTAACTAGGGTTAGGTGAGACTCCTTAGCACAGGTTTGAAACCTGGCGCACATACTTACTGCGAATAGGATGTCAGGTCGACTCGCAGTTAAGTATAGGAGACTTCCTATCGCACTCCTATAGTACTTTAAGTCAATGGACTTACTTTCTAGGTCTTCTCCTATGTTAACATTAATCGCCATTGGGGTGTTTATTACCTTAGCGTCTTGCATTTCAAATCTTTTAATTAACTCCTTAGTGTATTTTTGTTGATATAGGTATATACCATCCTTAGTTTGTTTAATTTGTAGACCTAAAAAGAAACTTAACTCGCCTACCAAGTTCATTTCGAACTCACTTTCCATGAGCGAAACGAACTCGTTTAGTAAGGCTGAGTTAGAGGTTCCAAAAATTATATCGTCTATGTAAATTTGAGCTATGAATATTTCTTTACCTAAGGTTTTTACGAAGAGAGTTGGGTCAACTAAGCCTTGGTTAAACCCTTTTGACTTAAGATGGATTGAAAGTCTCTCGTACCAAGCTCGAGGAGCTTGTTTAAGTCCATAGAGAGCTTTCTTAAGTTTTAGAACATGGTCGGGTTTATCTAGATTTTCGAATCCGGGGGGTTGGCTAATATAAACTTCTTCTTTAATGTATCCATTTAGGAATGCCGACTTAACATCCATTTGAAACAGCTTAAATCCTCGATGTGCGGCATAAGCTAGCAACATTCGAATGGATTCAAGTCTAGCTACTGGGGCATAGGTTTCGTCGTAATCTAAGCCTTCGACTTGACTAAACCCTTTGGCGACTAACCTAGCCTTGTTTCTAACTACTTCACCTTTATCATCAAGCTTATTTCGAAACACCCACCTTGTTCCAATTATCGTTTTGTCTTTAGGTGGTGGTACTAATTCCCACACTTCATTCCTAGTAAATTGAGCTAGCTCTTCTTGCATTGCAATAATCCAATCGGGATCAAGAAGAGCTTGTTCAATTGATTTGGGTTCTATCTTTGAAATTAAGGAAATTGGACTAAGGTTCCTATAGGATGCTCTAGTTCAAACTCCTAGATTAGGATCTCCTATCACTTGATCGATAGGGTGGTTAGTCTGAATCCTAGATTGGGTTGGGTTTGTGTCACCTAATGCTTGATCAATGGGGTGACTTGGTTGAACACTAGTTTAACTCGGATCACTTGTCACTTGGTCGACAAGAGAAGTTGGTTGATGTGGATTAGACTTGATCTCAGGGTCGGAGACGAGTTTGGTATCAGTGGGATCAACACTTGGGGTCATTAAGGGTTTTGTAGGTTCAGGTACTTCATCGAACACTACATTAATAGTCTCTTCGACTTTAAGGGTATCGTGGTTATATACCCTATAGGCCCTACTCGTGGTTGAGTATCTTAAGAAGATTCCGGTGGAGGTTTTGGATTTGAATTTCCCTAGGTGGTTCTTAGTGTTTAAGATATGTACTCTACATCCAAATACCCTAAAGTACTTGATGTTGGGTACTTTATTGTGATAAATCTCGTACGAGGTCTTAAGGTGCCTCTTTACCATAAGGATCCTATTCTGGACATAGCAATCCGTGCTAACGGCTTCTGCCCAAAACCTATCAGGTAGGTCGTATTCGTTCAACATGGTCCTAGCGGCTTCTTGTAGAGTTCGGTTTTTCCGCTCCACTAGGCCATTTTGTTGAGGGGTCCTAGGGCAAGAGAATTCATGGTGGTATCCGTTTAGGTTACAGAAGTCGGTGAACCTTTGATTTTCGAATTCACCACCATGATCGCTTCTAAGTCTTTTAACCTTAAGGTTTTTTTGATTCTCGATTAATTTGAATAGATTGATTAATTGATCTAGGGTATCATTTTTATGTTTGATGAACCTAACCTGTAAACTCGAGTAGTCGCCAATTATGACTAAAGCAATATTGACTTATTGAGTGACTTGGCTCCATGTGAATCGAATAGATCCATATACGAGCTCAAGTACACTTGAGGTTCGTTCTCTGGTTAGTTAACTTGTGTTGTGTCCTAGGTTGTTTTCCTTGTTGACAAGCATTACTGATTTTATTAACCAAATTGTTGAGGTTGGGTAAGCCTCCGACTAAGCCACTCGACTCATCTTGTGGACGAGTCTTGGGTGCAGTGAGTGAGTGCCGGTGCCACAACCATGATTCCTCTTCCTGTGTCATAAGACATTTGGCTGAGGATTTGATTAAGTTAATTGTATAAATGTTATTTGTCCTAGTTCCTTTGAGTATTGTTTTAGCTATTTTATTTGTTTTAATTACACATTCATTTTCTAAAAATATGATCTTATAGTTATTGTCACATAATTGGTTTATGCTAAGCAGGTTATATTCAAAATTCTCTACAAGTAATACATTTTTAATAACAAAATTCGAGTTAAGCTCGATATCACCTGATCCGATGATTTTGAGCTTGCCGTTATTCCCAAAGGCTACCGATCCTTGTCGTTTGAATCGAAGCTTCGTGAATTTGAGTTGATCCCCGGTCATGTGTCGGGAGCAACCACTGTCCAACATCCATTGATCCTACACACAAGGTGGTTGGATTGGATGTTAGATTTTTTTAAAAAAAATTGGTTGTAAGTTGTTAAACCTAGGTCATCTCACCTGTGTCTATATGATCAAGCATGTTATACTTATGTGTTTTTTGTGAGATGACTTCCAATTAAGTTGATTAAGTGCATTTAGGTTCAAGTAATTTTATGTTAGATTTGGATTTGACCCTAGGCTTGTCAAGTTTACCTTTTCAAGATCATGGCTTCCAGGTCGTGGCGAGGCACAGGGGCCTTCTTTTATCGGATCATCGACCACTTCCTTAGATAAAGCCATTTTCAAGAAAATGATGACTTGACTCACCTAAGACTATTTCCTAGTCTAACTGGTTATTTTTGAAAAGAGGCTCCCCGAGGCTCAATCTTTTCAAAGGATTTTAGTTGGTTATGTACGTGTTCTAAGTGAGTTCACAAGTTTTAAAAAAAACATGCAATTTCTAAGTTAAAGCACAAACATGTTTTGTACTGGCTCCCCCTAGACCGTTGAATCGGTTCGGTCTATCCACATAGTGGATTTGGTCCTTGGGAACCCAGTACGGGTTGGATCCTAGAGTTGAAATCAAAAAGTTATTAGGGACCCATGCTTGGACATGTTTCCTATGTCGACTTACAATCGACATATACGACCTATTAGTCGTGTTTGAGTTAAACCCTAGTCCAGCCTTGTTGTACACGGCCCTTTGAGATCCAAGTAGGAGGTCAAGTCCTTTGGATCCCAAAGTGAACCTTTCCAACGTGTTCCTAAGATCTTCAACTTGACTTTTCAAGAGAGAGTTCTCAACTTCGAGCTTTTCAGCTCGAGTTGGGTCCTCTTCTCGAACTTGACTAGTCGAAGAGGTTAGGGAGACCTTGTGTTTGAGGAGTTTGACCTCCTCAACCAGGGTCTCACCTTGGACTCGGACTTAACTAATTTCCTAGACAAAAACCTAACCGTATTATGTAAAGTATTAAATAAAGTTCGACTCACTTTAAGGGTATCTTTTGAACCGGATGCGTATCCGTGGCTTGACTTGAAGGTAGCCAGAGTCCGAGTCATCCTCAGGTTCTGACTCAAGTTCAGGTTCGGTCTCCGTGTCTGACTCAATCGATTTCGCCATGAAGACGTGGTCTTCGTCTTCTTCGGATGACGCTTCTTCCCATGTCGTGTTGAGGGCCTTCTTGTGCTTAGGTGCTTGGTGGTTGAGCTTGGGGCACTCGGACTTGATATGTCCAAACCTGTTACACTCATAACACCTAATATTAGAACTTTTAGGCTTACCTTGGTTGGGTCGAGTCGTGGTTCGCTTTCGTCCCTTGGCTATCCTTCGAGCTAGGTTCATTAGTTCGGCAATCAACTCCGGGTCAACTTCTTCTTCGAACTCGTCTTCCTCCTCGGTTGGTGGTGGCTTGCTTGCGATTTTCTTCTTCTTTGAACCTGCAAACAAGGCTATACCCCTCTCGGGTTCCGAGTTGGACTGCTCATGTAATTCGAAATATGAGAATAATTCATCTATTCTAACTTTAGAAAGGTCCTTGGAGACCTTGTAGGCATCGACCATGGATGCCCAAAAGGTAGTCCTCGGAAAAGAGTTTAGAACATACCTTATAAGGTCGCAGTTTTCGACCTTTTGCCCGATTGCGTATAGGTTGTTGATGATGTCCTGGACGCGAGCGTACAATTGTGTTGTCGTCTCGTGTTCCTGCATTTTTAGTGTGTACAATTTATTGAACAACAAATCGCGTTTGCAAACCTTATCTTGATCCGATCCTTATCAGCCTCGGCCCGAGATCTCTTGCTGATGAAGGGTCCGACTCGATTCAGCTCCTCCTTGGATAGCCCGCATCAGAGGATTTGAGTCGCCTTTGCATCTGCCTCGACTTGTCGTTTAGTGGCAATGGACCACTGATTGTAATCCAAGGATTCACCTTCTTCATTAGTAGGAAGGGTGAACCCGGTTTGGATCACAATCCACATCTCTATTTGGGTTTTTAGGAAGCACTCCATCCGACATTTCCTGTAACGGAAATCGTCACCGTTGTAAAACGGTGGTCGGACGGTGCTAAAACCCTCGAGATGGGTCATTAACACGAAAGACACAAAGAGACGAAGACGAAGAAACTAGCAACGACAAAAATACAAAGACAAGTACCAAGACTCGCGTCTTGGATTAGTAGTGCGGGAGAAAAACTTAACAAAGCGAAATAAATAATAAAAAAACAGAATTAAAAAAAAAATAAATCTGTAAAAATGGCTAGATTGGTGGTTTCACCAAATCTTAGCAACCCCCAGCTCTGATACCAATTGTTGGATCGATGCGGTTCGCTAGAGGGGGGGGTGAATAGTGAAAAAAAAAACTTTTTCTTTCGAATTCGTTTCAAGACAAATATACGCAGTGGAAATGTAAATAAAAACTAAAAGAGACAAATAGTTTTTTACTTAGTTCGTAGGCTTCGGCTACTACTCCAAGGCCCTAACGGTCCTAGACTGTGTACGGAGGGCAATTCACTAAAACACTCCTCCTCGTTAGAGGTAGGAGTTTACGATTACAAAAAAAACTTTCGAAGCACAAGATAGAGAGATAAACCCTCTCTTCTATTAAAATGAAAATGCAACGATAGAAAGCCTCGATTAACAAACTAATTGCAAGATTAAAAGAAATGACAAGACAAGATTATACCAACAACTCGAAGATAGGACTTAAACTAGGCTTGTTGGCAGCACTTCGTTGTCGTAGAGTTGTCGGAGAGTCGCAGTGTTGCGGAGGCTTTTGAGCACTTAGAATTGATGATGAAACCCTAGGTTTGGCCCTCCTTTTATAGCCTTTGAGCCCCTTTTCGAGAGGAAACCTAGCCAATCACAATTGAGCACCACTCCCCTTGAAATTTGGTGCCATCACCGATGGTCATCATCACGATCGATGATGGCCGACGAAAGGCCGACCCGCAATGATCGATCGATTGATGGCAATGAGTCCTCCAAGTCGGCAAATGATCGACTGATGCTTGTTGCAAGTCAAAGTTAGCTCAACAAAAACATAATTTCGACGGTCGTCGACCGTCCGATCTCGACCTAGACCATCTATAGGATGTCTTTGGTCGGATCTACGCTTAAGATCATCCCTGTAACGAGGATACGACCTCACTTACGCTCTCACACACGAGCTTACCTCGATACTTACATGTTGCTTTTGCTTCTGGCTTTCCACTAGATTCCTTCGGCTCCCTACGAAGTCACTCGAGTGTCGCCCGACCACCGTGGCTTCATCCGGGTGTCGCTAGCCTTCAGCTCCGGCTATAGCAATTTACTGCACACTCGATTCAGCTCATGAGATAATGGCATGAGCTTAACTTTGTATCTTTTGCTATAATCAAAACTCAGGTTCGACTTAGGTGCCTACTGCACCAACAATGTGATGTAGCAAAGCTCATCATCGGAGGAGGAATCTTCAACACTCGGTGTGTCCCATGTGGTTTGAGCCATCATGGCCTCCTTCTTCTTTTCCTTCTTATCCTTCTTTTTCTTTTCTTTTTCCTCCTTCTTCTTTAGCTCCGGGCAATTTGGCTTTATATGCCCCTTCTTATTGCAAGCATGGCAAATCACATTATTATTAAAATTTGAATTACCACTAAACTTACCTCTTGAAGAATGGGACCCCTTCCTTTCTTCTCTATTCTTGAAGTCCTTTGATTTTCTATAGAGCTTCTTGACAAAGTTGGCCATTTCACTAGATGAGTCTCCATCACTACTTGAATCATGCTCCGACTCAGATGATGATGACACTTCTTTCCTTTCTTTCTTCTTCTTTTACTTCTTTTCAACAAATAGAGCTAAACCTTTTTCCTTAGAGGACATGTTAGTTTGCTCATGCAATTCAAACTCACAAAATAATTTATCAATTTTAATTTGAGAAAGATCCCTAGTTACCTTAATAGCATCAACTATAGAAGTCCATAGAGAAGTTCTAGGAAATGCTTGGAGAATATACCTTACCAAATCCCGGTTGTCAACTCGCTCACCTATGATGTGGAGTTCATTCACAATCTCCTTAAACCTTCCATGTATTTGGCTTACGGTTTCATGCATCTTCATTTGGAAGGCTTGAAGTTGTCCAATTAGCAAGTCCTTCTTGACCCTCTTTGACTCCTTGGATCCTTCATTTAGCTCAATGAGCTTTTCCCATAATTCCTTGGCGGATTCGAAAGGCCCCACCTTGTTGAGTTGCTCCATTGTAATACCGCATTGGATGGTGAGTACCGCCTTTGCATTTGATTCGAACCTCCTATTCATTTCCCTTGTCCAATCCTTGCTCGGAATAGAGTTTCCATGTTCATCCACCGGTTCCTCAAAGCCATCTACAATGCTATGCCAAATCTCAATATTACTCATTAGATAATACTTCATCCTACCTTTCCAATACGCAAAGTGACTCCCATCGAAGAGTGGTGGCTTGGCGGTGCTATATCCCTCTTGAAGAGCCATTGATGCCTTGGTTGATGGTGAAATCTTTCAAGCTATCCGGGCTATGATACCACTTGTTGGATCTTTGTAATGGCTAGAGGGGGGGGGTGATTAGCCTTTCTTTGTTTCTACAAATATGTTAGCGGAAGCAATACAAATACAAATACGAATAAGAATAAGAAACAAGAAAAACAATGCTAACACCCGATGTACGTGGTTCGGAGATAACGCTCCTACTCCATGGTAATCCGTAAGGTGGATTAGCCCTAGCCAAGCTTCACTATATCCTCCTTTGGATGAACCAAGGTGGAGAAACCTTGTATTACAATGCACTCCTCTTCTTTACAATGATGGAAGATGAAGACTAGAGAAGAGGAGGTTTAGAATCACAAAAACACTTGGAGAAAGCTTGGTGAGCACGAGGGTGTAGTTAGGAATGAGAGCACTAGCTTCACCAAGCTCCCCAAGCCCCTTCTTATAGAAGAAAGGTTGTTTTTCCCGTTGGACTTTGATCAGTCGACTGATGATCACCATCAGTCGACTGTCGTCGAAGCTAACGGCTTCTGACAAAGTCGATCCGCGGGGATTCGCAGCCGCCATTTCCAACGGGAAGCCTATCAGTCGACTGATCACCTCATTAGTCGACTGATGAGGCGATCAGTCGAGTGATCGCCGCAAGGAGTCGAGTGAGACTCCATTCTCGCGGCCTATTTTGACTCGATCACCGACCGCTAGATTGGCAATGACCGATAGTCGTGGTTTCATCCCGACTCGGCCGAGCACCGACGGCCGATCGATACATCGTATCAATGATCGATACTAATCAAGTATGAATAATTCATACTTGAATTAACTCCCTAGACCTAGACTTGACCTTCTAACTCTTCCTTCAGCCTTGCACCTGCCTTCAAGAGTTTCCTTCGGCCTCGTCATGTCTTGGGTTGCCAAATGCTTGGACTTTATGCTGCCAAGACTACAAGCTTGGACTTATTGTTAGTAATATATGAGAGATGTCCTAAGGCAATCGCCTTATGTATGAACCATTTATATGATAAATGAAGATTCACTATTTGAGTATACATGGTTTCATGTATTTGATTGGATCTTAAACTCATTTACTGAATGTCCGCGATACGACTCACAGCATGAGAGAATTTGTGATTGGATCACAACTAGTGAGTATCTCTACATGTGTAATTGTGATGTATCAGAATTATCCCTAGTCGATGAATTGATGGATTTGGACACCATCAATTCTGTCGAGACTAGCACGAGGTATACTCCTTGGTGTATCCAAGCAACTGATTCTCACTGGCTGGAGACATTGTGATGTCCGGAGTTAATCGTGGATGATAGTTATGGTAACTAGTTCATTGGAGTGACCAACCATAAGACTTCATATGGTTCTCTGCATATATAGATATGTCAATGAAGTTCTTGTTGTAGCTTAAGTGCGATGTTCCTTTGACTTGCGGTATTCAAGTCATCTTGATCATAAAGACGTATGCTTTGACATCTTAAGCAAGCATCTCTGTGGAGATGTGGACCCGGGATGATTGGGTATAAGTCAAAGTGATCGAAGGTGTTTGAATAGCCTATAAAGGATTCACCACTCCTTGCGAGGAGATGTATACCCATGGCCTCTCGTCGGATTGTTACTAAAGTCTTTGGCCAAAGCATTACATGTTTAGAGTAAGGTACTCTTCGATACATGTGGAGTAACTAGAATCAGTAGGACGAGGAAATGATACTTGGGCTAGGTGTGACGTAGTCAGCCTAGTGGGGACTGACACAATAGACCATGTCCTGAACCAAGTGGGTATAAGATGAGTGAAGGGAATGGGGCACGATTCATTCGAGCTACTGAAGGGTTTCAGAAATAGTTCTGGATCAACCGTTGATCTTTTCAGTTAATTGGGGATCATGATGTACTACTAGGTGCCACTCATGATCGTTCTATAATTGATGGTTAATTATAGACGGCCAACATAAACCGAGAACCTATTTGGTCACACACACAACGAGCGTAATCCAAAGGATTTAAAACGAGCTTGAGAATGGGATTCTCAGACCGAGAAAAACTAGGTTTGGTTGGACCAAACAAGAAGCGAGCATGAAGTCATTTCAGTCGCAATGGAAGTGTGGATGGGCCGTGTCTTATGAAGACATAATGGATGAACCAAAATGGTTTGGTTCTAATCCAATGGAGGAGAATAAACCAAAGGGTTTGGTTTATTTTAAACGAATGAATCAAAAGTTGGTTCGGTTCGTTTTAACTTAAAATAAATCATCATAGTTTGGTTTATTTTAACTTATATTAATGGAGCGGGTTAACGGGCCTCATGGTTATAATCCATTAACCATTAAGAGAACTAGTTCTCTATAAAAGAGGGCTTAAGGGATTGTTAAACCCTAATCCAAAAACCCTAGCCCTAAGTTGCTGCCCACCTCCTTCCTTTGGAGACTCTCGGCGCCAACTTCATTGCCGCCGCCCACCTCCTCCAACCGGCGTCCAGAAGGAGCTTTCCTTCTCCCTCGCCGGTGTTGAGCTTCTGCCGGTTGGTGCTCCGGTGATCTCCTTTGGGTTTGGCATCAAGGTGAGCTTCATCCTACCTTTTTGGCCGACCCTATTTCCTCCACTAAAGCTGTCCAGTTTTCTGGACAGCTTGTTTTCTTCTCGTCGGAGTGTCATTTGGACGACGGTTAGAGCTCCGACAGTGCCTAACTTACCGGGGATTCGATCTCCGGTAATACTCTGAGGTGGAGGACGAAGGATTCGTCAAACGGTTGACGAATACCTCTCTGGAGAAGCGAGTTTTGAGGATTCATTTTTGGATCCGAATTTGGATTCGGATCGTGATCATCTCTCGATCACATCGTCTTCAACACGAGGCTAGTAACCCGTACGAAGACGAGGCTCATGACTTAGCGAAGTCATCTCGAGGATACTCGGCGTGAATATGGATAGAGACGATTCTAGCGAGGATCGTTCCGGTTGATGTCGTTCCCGCTACACGTGATACGAAAGGTATAACGTAGTTAAATTTCCTTTTATTGCAAATTTAAATTTACGGTTATGTCTACACATGTTGTACTATGCATGCGTGTGATGTGTGTGTTGTAATAAATATAGATTTATTATTTTTATTTCTTTCGTTGTGCACATGTTTACGAAACATGTTCGAACACACACTCGCCGCGGTGCCGGAAACCCAACAGTGGTATCAGAGCCCAGGTTGTGTTTCGACATAATCGTAAAATTATTTTGCGATAGTCATAATGATATTTCTAGAAATTTTTTACTTTTGGAAAGTTAGAAGTATTTATGGAAATTTTTAATTTTGGAAAGTCTAGAAGTATTTATAGAAATCTTCCACTTTTGGAAAGTTGGAAGTATTTATGGAAATTGATATTTTTCATAAATAAAATATTTGATTAGATTCTGGAAATTTGTTTTCTAATTTAATCATTATTTGATTTGGGAAATAAAATCTTAAAATATTTAATTTCCATAAGTAGTTTTGATGATTTAGGAAATTGGTTTCCTAAATTGATTTTCCTTAATCAACTATTCCCATAAATAAAATATGTGATTAGATTTGGAAATTTGTTTCCTAATTTAATCATGATTTAATTTGGAGAATCAAATCTTAAACATATTTTATTTCCATAAATAGTTATGACAAATAAGGAAATTATGTACATGACATAATTATATGTCATGTAATTGCATTAGATGCATATCATAATATCATGCGTGTCGTGACATGTAGGTGTATGCCATGTATGTCATGCCATGTAGATAATAGTTATTTGCATGCAAAGAGGATGAGACATAAAAACCCTTACTCAATATTAAAGCCTACACCTTCCATTAATATGGTTAGAATCAGAGTTCCGTTTCTTGTTTGGGTTGTTGGACTCTCTCCAAGCCCGGCTCGAACCCGAACATGTTCAAACCATGGAATAGTTTAATACTAATATTATAAGAGTCAGAGGTCAATCATTAGCTTTGGTTGTTGGACTCTCTCTAAGCTGGGCTAATTGGTTGAATGCGCTCTAACCATATTAAAACTATTTCTCGATTAATGGGTTGGCTTTAACCTGGAGCATCGGCTTGTTAGACTCTCTCCAAGGTCGATGTAAAGGGAGGTGAAGTTGGGTGTTATGCATATGATGTATACTTGTTAATGTGTTAACAACCCGATGTATGTGTGAACATTCAATTAGTTGATAGCACATTGTGATAGATGCATATACGTGATATGCAATCGGTATAGTTGATACCTACCGTCGTAGTTATGAATGACTTGTTGGACTCTCTCCAAGGTTGTTCATATCTATGATGGATATCAGCCCATTCGGAGATGGACCTACGATCTCCCGAAGTGATTTTGGGGTTTTTTGAAATTCGAAAAATGAATGGGATTTATGAATGTATAATGATGCATTTTTAAATCATCTTTCTCATATATGCTCGTTTTGTATTTCTAAGATTGATCATGATGTCTTTGAATTTGCGTTCCATTTTGGATTCGAATAAATTGACTGGGCCGAACTTCTTGGACTGGCTTAGACACTTGAGAATTGTTCTCAAGGTTGAAAAGCTTGCAAATGTCCTCGAAACGTCTCTTCCCGCCCGTCCTAGTGACGATGCAACTCTAGACCAATTGTTGGCCTATCAAAAACATGTGAGTGATTCTGAACAAATGAGTTGCATCATGCTAGCCATGATGGAACCCAAGCTACGGAAGCAGCATGAGCATATGGATGCTCATATTGTAGTCCTTCATCTTTATGAGTTGTTTGATAAACAAGTGAGATTAGAAAGGTTCGAAGTCTCCAAACTCCTCTTCACCTCTGAGATGCAAGAAGGTTCATCAGTGGTACTGCTCAACATGCTAAAGACTGTGGAGCCTTCTGAGAAGCATGAGCAGGAGACGGTGTTGTTAGTGGATTCCTCGAAGAAAGGTTCTAAGAGGGAGTCAAAGGAACAACAGAAGGGGAAGAAAAAGGCTAAAAATGCAGAACTAGCTCAAAAGGGCACTTGCCATTATTATGGCAAGGAGGGTCATTGGCGAAGAAATTGCAAGATTTATCTTGAGTCCGTTAAGAAAAATAAGGCATCGGATGCCCCATTTTCTTTAGATATCTTCGTTATTGATTGCCATTCTATTTCCTTAAACACTTGGGTATTGGATACTGGGTGTGGCTCACATATATGTAATGACATACATGGGCTAAGGAATAGAAGAAGACTCGTCAAGGGAGAGTCAAATTTATGTGTTGGGAATGGAGCAAAGGTTGTTGCACTCGCCATCGGAACGTATTTGTTGAAACTCCCTGTAGGACTTGTCTTAGAACTAGAAAATTGCTTTTATGTTCCTTCGTTGATAAAGAACATC
The DNA here is from genome assembly GCA_025175895.1 of Wurfbainia villosa. NCBI lineage: Eukaryota > Viridiplantae > Streptophyta > Magnoliopsida > Zingiberales > Zingiberaceae > Wurfbainia > Wurfbainia villosa. The sequence goes on from CM046001.1 coordinate 95,449,271, forward strand.
ATTTCTATTTCTTGTTTAAATAGAAATGGGTACCATTTGACTTTTAGTAACAATTGTTGTTACATAACTTTGAATGGAGTTCTTTATGGGACTGGAACTTTAAGCAATGGTGTTTATACGTTGGACGTATCCATTGATGTTTTCAATATCGAAGCGAGCAACACGCGTGCTCGAAAGGGTAATCAATTAGACTCCTATATGTGGCATTGTCGTCTTGGCCATGTAAGCAAGAAACGCATGTCCGAATTACACAGATGTGGAATTCTGGAATCGTTTGAATTGGATTCATACGATACATGCGAATCATGCTTAAAAGGCAAGATGACTAAGTTACCTTTTACAGGAAAAGGTGAACGAGTGGGAGAGTTGCTAGGTCTAATACATACTGATGTATGCGGACCTATGTCAACTCAAGCTTTAGGAGGCTATAGCTACTTCATTACCTTCACCGATGATCACTCACCGTTTGGGTATGTGTTCTTGATGAAACACAAGTCTGAAGCCTTTGAAAGGTTCAAAGAATTCAGAAATGAAGTAGAGAAACAACATGACAAGAGTATTAAAATACTTCGATCGGATCGAGGTGGTGAATACTTAAGTCAAGAGTTTCTTGATTATCTAAGAGACAATGGTATATTGTCTCAATGGACTCCGCCATATACACCACAGCATAATGGTGTATCTGAGAGGCGTAACCGGACCTTGTTGGACATGGTCAGGTCAATGATGAATCATGCGAATCTTCCCAAGTCCTTTTGGGGCTATGCACTTCAGGCAGCTGTTTACTTGTTAAATAGAATGCCAACCAAGGTAGTCTCTACTACTCCATATGAGATATGGAATAGTAAGAAACCTCATGTATCTTACTTGAAGATATGGGGTTGTCCTACTTATGTGAAGCGGACTGTATCAGACAAATTGGATGCTAAGTCTGATAAATGTCTATTTATTGGATACCCTAAGGAAACAAGGGATTACCAATTCTATCATCCTATAGAACAAAAGGTGTTTGTTTCAAGGCGTGCTGTGTTTCTAGAGAAAGAGTTTCTCTTGCAAGAAAACAGTGGGAGTATCGTCGAACTTGAGGAGGCTCGAGAAACTCAAATAGACATTGAAGAGATACCTGGTGAAGCACAACAGCCGATAACTCATAGTGATGAGCAATCGGTTAGACCTATTGTAACACCACATCTTCGTAGATCTGGTAGAACACGCAACATTCCTGAGAGATATAGATTTCTCGTAAGTGAATTGAACGACGTGTTACTCATTGATGATGAGGAGCCTACCAATTATGAAGAAATTCTAACAAGTTCAGAAAGGGATAAATGGCTTGATGCCATGAAGTCGGAAATGGATTCCATGTATAAAAACCAAGTTTGGAACTTGGTTGACCCACCTGAAGGCATCAAGCCTATGAGTGCAAGTGGGTTTTCAAGAAGAAAACTGACATGGATGGTAATGTGATTACCTATAAAGCTAGATTAGTGGCGAAAGGATATCATCAAAAACAAGGTGTTGATTATGACGAAACCTATTCGCCTGTAGCTATGCTTAAATCCATTCGGATGCTCCTGGACATAGCGGCTCATTATGATTATGAGATATGGCAGATGGATGTGAAAATAACTTTCCTTAATGGAAACCTGCTCGAGGACGTGTATATGATACAACCTGAGGGTTTCACATCGGTTGATAAAACCAAGATATGCAAAGTGCAACGGTCCATATATGGATTAAAGCAAGCATCCAGGAGCTGGAATATCCGTTTTGATGAGACAATCCAAAAGTTTGATTTCTCACAAAATCCAGACGAACCTTGTGTGTACAAGAAGGTTAGTGGGAGTGCAGTCGTGTTCATAGTATTGTATGTCGATGACATATTACTTATAGGAAACGATGTTTAATCTTACAGTCAGTTAAGGTTTGGTTATCCAAGACATTCTCCATGAAAGACCTGGGAGAAGCAACCTACACCCTCGGGATTAAGATCTATAGAGATAGATCGAAACGGTTGCTTGGTCTTTCGCAGTCTACATATATAGACTGAGTGCTAAAGAGGTTTAGCATGTCGAAATCCAAGAAAGGTTTCCTACCCATCAGACATGGGGTACACCTTTCGAAGTCTATGTGTCCGCGCACAGAAGATGAGAGGATTTGCATGAGTAAGATTCCCAATGCATCTGTAATAGGATCTATCATGTATGCTATGTTATGTATGAGGCCCGATGTATCGTATGCTCTGAGTGTCACGAGCAGATACCAGTCTGATCTAGGAATGGATCATTGGGTGGCTGTTAAGACGATCCTTAAGTACTTAAGAAGAACTAAGGATGTGTTCCTAATATATGGAGAAGGGGACATGGTGATACGCGGGTATACGGATGCCAGCTTCCAGACAGACAAGGATGATTCCAGGTCTCAGTCTGGATACGTGTTCACCTTGAATGGGGGCGCAGTGAGTTGAAAAAGTTCCAAACAAGACACTATAGCGGATTCTACCACTGAGGCAGAATACATTGCAGCTTCGGAAGCAGCAAAGGAAGAGGTTTGGATCAAGAAGTTTATTTATGAACTTGGTGTGATTCTAGCCATTGTTGAAGTAATACCGATCTACTGCGACAACAATGGAGCAATTGCACAGGCGAAAGAGCCAAGGTCTCATTAACGATCCAAACATGTGCTTCGCCGCTATCATCTTATCAGAGAGATCATCAGTAGGAAAGAAATACAAATCGAGAAAATCTCCACTGAAAGGAATTTAGCGGATCCTTTGACTAAGGCATTACCTCAAAGTAAGTTTGAGGGTCATGTTACAGCTTATGGTATTAGATATCGTAGCGATTGGCATTAGGCCAAGTGGGAGTCTGTTAGTAATATATGAGAGATGTCCTAAGGCAATCGCCTTATGTATGAACCATTTATATGATAAATGAAGATTCACTATTTGAGTATACATGGTTTCATGTATTTGATTGGATCTTAAACTCATTTACTGAATGTCCGCGATACGACTCACAGCATGAGAGAATTTGTGATTGGATCACAACTAGTGAGTATCTCTACATGTGTAATTGTGATGTATCAGAATTATCCCTAGTCGATGAATTGATGGATTTGGACACCATCAATTCTGTCGAGACTAGCACGAGGTATACTCCTTGGTGTATCCAAGCAACTGATTCTCACTGGCTGGAGACATTGTTATGTTCGGAGTTAATCGTGGATGCTAGTTATGGTAACTAGTTCATTGGAGTGACCAGCCATAAGACTTCATATGGTTCTCTGCATATATAGATATGTCAATGAAGTTCTTGTTGTAGCTTAAGTGCGATGTTCCTTTGACTTGCGGTATTCAAGTCATCTTGATCATAAAGACTTATGCTTTGACATCTTAAGCAAGCATCTCTGTGGAGATGTGGACCCGGGATGATTGGGTATAAGTCAAAGTGATCGAAGGTGTTTGAATAGCCTATAAAGGATTCACCACTCCTTGCGAGGAGATGTATACCCATGGCCTCTCGTCGGATTGTTACTAAAGTCTTTGGCCAAAGCATTACATGTTTAGAGTAAGGTACTCTTTGCAGAACTCGAGGAAATGATACTTGGCTAGGTGTGACGAGTCACTTAGTGGGGATCGGACACTATAGACCATGTCCCAACCAAGTGGGTATAAGATGAGTGAAGGGAATGGGGCACGATTCATTCGAGCCACCAAGGGTTTCAGAAATAGTTCTGGATCAACCGTTGATCTTTTCGGTTAATTGGGGGTCATGATGTACTACTAGGTGCCACTCATGATCGTTCTATAATTAATGGTTAATTATAGACGGCCAACATAAACCGAGAACCTATTTGGTCACACGCACAACGAGCGTAATCCAAAGGATTTAAAACGAGCTTGAGAATGGGATTCTCAGACCGAGAAAAACTAGGTTTGGTTGGACCAAACAAGAAGCGAGCATGAAATCATTTCAGTCGCAATGGAAGCGTGGATGGGTCGTGTCTTATGAAGACATAATGGATGAACCAAAATGGTTTGGTTCTAATCCAATAGAGGATAATAAACCAAAGGGTTTGGTTTATTTTAAACGAATGAACCAAAAGTTGGTTCGGTTCGTTTTAACTTAAAATAAACCATCATGGTTTGGTTTATTTTAACTTATATTAATGGAGCGGGTTAACGGGCCTCATGGTTATAATCCATTAACCATTAAGAGAATTAGTTCTCTATAAAAGAGGACTTAAGGGATTGTTAAGCCCTAATCCAAAAACCCTAGCCCTAAGTTGTCGCCCACCTCCTTCCTTTGGAGACTCTCGGCGCCAACTTCATTGCCGCCGCCCACCTCCTCCAACCGGCATCCAGAAGGAGCTTTCCTTCCCCCTCGCCGGCGTCGAGCTGCTGTCGGTTGGTGCTCCGGTGATCTCCTTTGGGTTTGGCATCAAGGTGAGCTTCATCCTACCTTTTTGGCCGACCCTATTTCCTCCACCAAAGCTGTCCAGTTTTCTGGACAGCTTGTTTTCTTCTAGTCGGAGTGTCGTTTGGACAACGGTTAGAGATCCGACAGCACCTAACTTACCGGGGATTCGATCTCCGGTAATCCTCTGAGGTGGAGGATGAAGGATTCGTCAAACGGTTGACGAATACCTCTCCGGAGAAGCGAGTTTTGAGGACTCGTTTTTGGATCCGAATTTGGATTCGGATCGTGATCATCTCTCGATCACATCGTCTTCAACACGAGGCTAGTAACCCGTACGAAGACGAGGCTTGTGACTTAGCGAAGTCATCTCAAGGATACTCGGCGTGGATACGGATAGAGACGATTCTAGCGAGGATCGTTCCGGTTGATGCCGTTCCCGCTACACGTGATACGAAAGGTATAACGTAGTTAAATTTCCTTTTATTGCAAATTTAAATTTACGGTTATGTCTACACATGTTGTACTATGCATGCGTGTGATGTGTGTGTTGTAATAAATATAGATTTATTATTTTTATTTCTTTTGCTATGCACATGTTTACGAAACATGTTCGAACACACACTCGCCGCGGTGCCGGAAACCCAACACTTATGCTGCAAAGACTTTACTTTGGACTTCATTTGCCAAGGTTCACTTGGACTTTACGCTGCCAAGACTCCAAGATTGGTCTTACGCTACCAAGTCCATCCCTTGGACTTTCTTTGCCAAGGTTCACTTGGACTTTACGCTGCCAAGACTACAAGCTTGGTCTTATGCTGCCAAGTCCGTCCCTTAGACTTTCCTTGCCAAGATCATACTTGGACTTCTCTTTTACCAAGTCTTCATCCTTGGATTTTCCTATCACTTAAACATGTGCACAATTATATCACAAAGCATTGCCTAACTTAGATGATTTAACCAAACATCAAAACATATATAAATGCTTGGGGCATTGTTGCACCAACACATGCTTGGACTCATAGTTGATTTATCTTGATGCATGCATATACCATATTATTTTTAAACCCCTATTTTATACAAAAACCCCAACATACTTTTTTGACTTATGGCAAAAGGGGGAGAAGAGCGAAAGTTAAGGGGGAGTAACACAAAATTTATTTAATTTTGAAAACTAAAGTATCTCTTTCAAAACTCACCTAGGGTTAAGGGGGAGTTTTTGAAAATGACATTCATCATTTACTATACTTGTTTTATGCTTTAATTTTCCTTAACTTTGTGTTGGTTTGTGATAGATCAAAAAGGGGGAGATTGTTGGTGCAGGGGCACCAGATAATCAAACCTGTGTTTTGATTATGGCAAAGACACAAAGTTAAGTTTACATCGTTATCTCACGAGCTAAATCGAGTATGCAGAAAAGTACTAAAGCTAGAGCTGAAGGCTAGCGACACCCGGAGGAAGCCGCGGTGGTCGAGCGACACTCGAGTGACTTCGGAGGGAGCTGAAGGAATCGAGTGGAAGGCCGGAAACGAAAGCGACACAGTAAGTATCGAGGTAAGCTCGTGTGAGTGAGAGATAGTAAGGTTGTGTCCTCTGTACGGGGACGACCATAGGCGGCGATCCGACTAAGACTTCTTGTGAAAGGTCTAGGTCGAGATCGGATGGTTAGAAACCATCGTATTTATCATTTTCCGAGCTAACCTCTCACTGCAGGGAAGTGCCTAGGCCGATACGATCATTGATTTTTGCGGCAATGATCGATGATCATCACGATCCGATGATGGCGATGAATCAGCCTTTGCGCTAGGTCAAAACGGATAAAGTTTGACGCAGCCACTTCGTGATAAAAATTATACAACTTCGTGATCTGTTCCGAAAAAAGAGGAGACATATTCAGAGGGCAAAATCTATAAAAGGAGGGGTGGATTCCGACTCTAAATATCATCAAGTGTATTCATCAAGTGCTCTTACAACGCCAATGCTCCAACACCGTCATAACGCCGACGTGACAACAAGTTCAGATCTTCTTCGTCGACAGCAGCATCTAGTAATATATTTCGATATTGTATTCATTGTTTTTATTCGTAACGAGGTGAGGTAGGCTTGTTGCCTCATCCTCGTACATTCGGTTTTGTGATCGTTGTCTCCTACCTCCAACGAGGAGGAGACGTTATAGTGCTTTGCCCTCTGTACGCGGTCTAGGACCGATAGGGCCTTGGAGTAGCAACCGTTGGGTTGTGAACCAAGTAAAATAAACGTGTCTCTTTATTTTCCACTGTGTTTACTTGTTTAATTGTCTACTCGAATGAAACGAAGAAAAGATTTACGCTCGCTATTCACCCCCCCCCCTCTAGTGACGTTTCTCGATCCAACAATTCACTAGAGACGAATCGGATCGTGGATTAGCGGCATAGGACCATGAACCACATTATATCTCTTTGTTAGCATTATTTTTATCTTGTTTATCTTTATTGTTGTTTAGTTTTCTTTCCACTGTGCTAACCCTAACGTGTAGATGAACGAACTTTCGAATTCCATTCTACGACGACTTAGGGCTATTCACCCCCCTCTAGTCGGCCAACGATGTTCCAACAGTTAAATGGTTCTCTCTCAAAGAATACAAAATATTTTCTAAACTCAACTACCTGTATTATGTAATGAAAAAATGTTGAGATCTTTTGCGAAAATAAACGTAAATGCAACAGAAAAAAAACTTGATCCCTCCAGAGATCCATGTGTATACATAAAGGATATCGTATCTTTTAACTACACCTTAGTGAAGAAGTTACCCTTGTAGCATAGCCCTTCACAATCCCTACATCAACTCCTTGATGTCGGATCTTAGCACGATAAGAATGTTTGTGCCCATACGGTATCCACATGAACACTATCTTGGAGAAGGAGACAAAACCTTTGGTTGTTCTAGCAACCACACCAAGGCACTCCACCAAAGACTAGATTTTGGCCAAGAAGAAGGGAGAAGGGAAATGGGAAAAGCCCTACACGGCAAAGAGAGGATCCATATCTCTCACTCACATTTTTGGAGAGCTTAAATCCCATTTCTCATGCATTAACCCCTTTGTATGCAACATTGAGCATTAAATCTCATTTCATGTATTAACCTTTTTGCATGCACGTTTGAGAATAAATCTCATTTCATAAATTAATCCCTTTGCATGCAACATTAAGTATTAAATCTCATTTCATGCATTAACCTTTTTGCATGCAACGTTTGAGAATAAATCCCATTTCATGCATTATCCCGTTGCATGCAACATTAAGCATTAAATCCCATTTCATGCATTAACCCTTTTGCATGCAAGGTTAAGGAGGCTTCTCAAATTCCAATTTAATGCATTAATCCTATTTGCATACAACAACTCCCATTTGCATGCATGATTAATCATCATTAATCATGCTAACCTTCTTCAATTGGTTTCACTTCAGTCTAACTCAAATTAAACCAAATTTGAGTCCAACTCAAGTTTGACCAAGCAATGAGTCTAACTCATTCTAGTCCATTCAATTAACTAATGATTCATTTAGTCAAACTAAGATGATCCTATCTCCAAAATAACTTGTTCTTTGTGTGTGACCCAATAGGTTCTTGCAATGTTGACAATGTTTCTAAAATCCTTTTTAGAAATATAAGCAATGAGTGACATCTAGCAATGCATCATTTCTACCCAAGTAGTAAGAATGTCGAGATTCGACATAACCTTACTGTGACTACTATAATATATAACCTTGTCCTTCTATCCTCGATATCTAGATCGATCAATGAGACATAGATCGTGTCATCTTCTTATCAATCTTTGTGCTTTTGATCCCCAAGTATACTCACTCAAACAAATGAGTTCAATGTCTCATATTGACTCATTTGAGCATGACCATGCATTTCGTGGTCCTACTCTATCAAGAGGCCTAAAGATATCACTCCCGTCATATGGGAGGGATAGATCTCATCTACATCACTCACATCCTTTCGCATAATTTGTTACATACCCAGTGATCTTCTTTATAGTCCACCATGTTACAGGTGACGTTTGATGATACCAAAGTATATAACTCCTTATGTAGGGAACCGTGATTTCAGGTCTAAGGACTAATCATACCAATAGTCACTATGAGAATGTTTATGACACTCATATGACGATCAATAAAACTTTCTCACTGCGGGTCAATTCATTATATATTCTCTAATATATATCCATATGTCAACGTGATATCACATATCCATGACTAGTGAGATCAAGTCATCAATTGACTTACATGCTAGTCTCAATGCATTAATATTGCCCTTGTATATTAGTGTTTGACTAGGAATATTTAAGAATAATGTTCTCTACAACCTCTCAAAATCAATTCTACCAATTGATGTGTTGTAGATAAGAACCTACTTTTTAGGGCATTATTATATTTATTTGGCTGACACAAGTATGAAGTAAATATAATAACCAAACTTTGCCTTTATTTTTAATAGAATATGAAACATAAGTCCCTAATCAATCATCACATAATTGGCTCTAGGGCTTACTACTAACAATCTCCCACTAACACTAGTGTCAATCACTGTAATATATAATACCCAGTGACCTAGTATTACCATCATGCTTTCTCTGTGCCAAAGCCTTGGTCAAAGGATCTGCGATGTTAGCATCCATCGATACTCTACATATCCTCACATCTCCTCTATCAATGATCTCTCGAATGAGATGGAACCGCCATAGTATGTGTTTGGATCGCTGATGAGAGCGAGATTCCTTAGCCTGTGCAATAGCCCCATTGTTATGACAATAGAGGTCTATAGGGTCCGCTATGCTAGGAACCACCCCAAGTTCAGTGATGAACTTCCGGTTCCAAACATGCTCCTTTGTCGCATCAGACGCAACAATATACTCGACTTCTATTGTAGAATCTGTGACTATGTCTTGCTTCGAACTCTTCCAGCTCACAACACCACCATTCAGGAAAAATACATACCCTGACTATGATCTAAAATCATTCCTATCAGTTTAGAAGCTTGCATCACTGTAACCCATTACAGCTAGCTCCTCATCGCCTCTAAATATCAAGAAATATTCTTTCATCCTTCGTAAGTACTTAAGAATGTCCTTGATAGTTGTCCAGTGACTTTCACCTGGATATGACTGGTATCTGCTCATCATGCTCAAAGCATATGAGACATCGGGGTGAGTACAAAGCATGACGTACATGATAGATCCTATAACAAATGCATAAGTGATCTGATCCATGTAATCTCTCTCCTCCTTAAAAAAGGGATATTGAGTCTTCGAAAGACTCACACCATGTGACATTGGCAAAAATTCCTTCTTGGAATTCTGCATGGTAAAATGATTTAGTACCTTGTCAATATATGCACTCTGACTTAGGCCAAGAAGTCTCTTAGATCTATCTTTATAGATCTTGATGCCCAATATATAGGCTACTTCTCCTAAGTCTTTCATCGAGAAACAATTCCCAAGCCAAGTCTTCACAGGCTGCAGTATAGGGATATCATTCCAATAAGAAGTATGTCATCAACATACAAGATAAGAAAGATAACTATGCTCCCATTAACTCTCTTGTAGACATAGGGTTCATCTACATTCTTGATGAAACCAAACTTTTTGATCACATCATCAAATCGAATATTCCAGCTTTTAGATGCTTGCTTTAAACCACAAATGGACCTGTGCAGCTTGTATACCTTTCCAGCATGCTTTGGATTTACAAAACCCTCAGGTTGTCTCATGTACTCATCCTCGAGTAGGTTTCCATTTAGAAACGTAGTTTTGACATCCATTTTCCAAATCTTATAATCATGGTAAGCTACAATAGCAAGAATGATCCAAATATATTTAAGTATCGTAACTGGTGAAAACGTTTCAGCATAGCTAATACCATGAATCTGCTTGAAACCTTTAGCTACCAATCGCCCTTTATAGGTATGCATAAGATCGTCCACCTCAGTCTTTCTCTTAAAGACCCACTTACACCTAATGGGTTTGACCCCTTCAGGTGGATCAACCAAAGTCCATACTTGGTTAGTGTACATGGATTCTATTTCAGACCTCATAGCCTCTCGCCATTTCTCAGAATCTGGACTCATCACAGCTTTCTGATAGGATGTAGGCTCGTTCAACTCAACAAGCATAATGTTATCATAGTCAGATAAGAGAAATGAATATCTCTCAAGTTGATGATGTATCCTATTAGACCTGCGAAGAGCTTGGTCTACTTGAACAGATTGTTGCTCCACAACTTCTTGTGCAACAATCTCATCATCCACAATACTTTATGGTGTCTGTTCAATTTCCATCAAAGCCTCAGTGCTATCTATATCTTGAACTTCCTCAAGATGGATTTTACTCCCACTTGTTCTTCTAAAATTGAACTCTCTTTCTAGAAATACACCATTTCTAGCGACAAACACTTTGCCTTATGTGGGATTGTAAAAGTAATATCCCTTCATTTCCTTGGGATACCCTACAAAGTAGCACTTGTCTGATTTGGGGCCTAGTTTGTCAGAGACTTGACGTTGAACATAAGCCTCACTACCCCAAATCTTCATAAAAGATATTTTGGGACTCTTCTCGGTCCATATAGTATATGGTATCTTTATAACAACTTTAGATGGAACGCGGTTAAGTGTAAAGACAACCGTCTCTAGAGCGAATCCCTAAAAGGAAGTAGGTAGATCAGTTTGACTCATCATCGATCGTACCATATCTAATAAAGTATGATTTCTCCGTTCGGATACACCATTCCACTGTGGTGTTCCAGGTGGAGTGAGTTGAGATATGATCCCACACTCAGTAAGATGGTCACAAAACAATTGGCTAAGGTATTCACCACCTCGATCTGATCGAAGCATCTTAATACTTTTGCCAAGTTGGTTTTGTACTTCACTCTTGAATTTTTTGAACTTTTTAAAGGATTCTGACTTGTGTTTCATGAGATACACATAGTCATATCTACTGACATCGTCAATAAAAGTGATGAAGTACTGCTAGCCTCCTCTAGCAGTGATATTGAAAGGGCCACATACATCAGTATGTATGAGTCCTAACAAGTCTGTCGCTCTTTCGCCATGTCCACTAAATGGAGTCTTGGTCATCTTGCTTAGAAGACAGAATTCACATGTCTCATATGATTCAAAATCAAATGAGTCTAGTAATCCATCCTTATGGAGCTGGGATATGCGACTCTCATTTATGTGACTTAGGCGACAATGACAGAGATATGTTTGGTTCAAATCATTCGATTTGAACCATTTGGTATTTATGTTATAGATTGGGTTTTCCAAGTCTAGAACATAGAGTCCATTCATAAGAAATGCACTGTAATAGAACATATCATTTAAATGAATAGAACAATATTTGTCCTTTATCATAAACGAGAAACCTCTCTTGTCCAAACAAGAAACTGAGATAATGTTCTTAGTTAAAGTAGACACACAATATCTCTCTTCTAGTTCCAAAATAAGCCTAGTGGACAAAGACAAAGAGTATGTTCCTACAGCTATAGTAACAACTCTTGCATCATTGCCTACTCGTAGGTCCACTTCACCCTTTGTCAATGATCTAGTCTTTCTTAGGCCCTGCATATTAGTACAAATGTGTGATGCACAGCCGGTATCTAATACCCATGAAGAATAAATAGATAAATTGAATTCTATAACATATATACCTAAGAAAAAAGTCTCACTTCTTTTCTTCTTAACTTCCTCTAGGTATAACTTGCAGTTCCTCTTCCAATGTCCGATCTCACCGCAGTGGAAGCAGTCCCCTTCCTTAAAACCCCACCTTTAGCCTTGGATGTAGTAGAGTTGGCCTTGATTTTGGCTTGGGTCTTACCCTTGCCTTTAGGCTTCCTTTTGCTTTTTCCCTTTTTAACCATCAATACGTTACTTGTCTTGGTTTTCTTGAGATTGGGTTCAACAGTTTTCAACATGTTGAGCATCTCAGGCAGAGACTTGTCAATTTCGTTCATGTTATAGTTCATGACAAATTGACTGTACCCTTCCGGCTATGATTACAGGATAAGGTCAGTGTCCAATTCTTGGTCCAGTGGAAATCCTAGTCTCTTAAGATTCTCTACATACTCAATCATCTTGAGTACGTGAGTTCCTACAAGAGTTTCTTCTTGCATCTTGCATGCAAATAAGGCCTTAGACACCTCAAACTGCTCGTGCCTAGCTTGCCTTTGATATAGTTGTTTCAGGTGCTCAACCATATCATGTGCATCCGTGTTCTCATGTTACTTCTGAAGCTCAAAGTTCATGGTGGCAAGCATTAGGCAGGATACATCTAGTGCATCATCCTGATGCTTCTTGTAAGCATCTTTCTTTGCATGAGTAGCGGTAGTGGCGGGTGCTTCAGAAAGAGGTTGCTCTAGGATGTATAGTTTTCATTATTGCTTGAGGATGATCCTTAAGTTTATGTACTAGTCTAGTAAATTAGCTCCGTTGAGCTTGTCCTTCTCAAGGATAGATCGTAGAGAGAGAGAGAGTATTTGACGTGTTAGATGACATGGTGATCTATAACAGTAAAATGCAAAAATAAGTATCATATATAAATCATTTAATTAAGCCTTTAATTAAATGATACTCCCACTGAATCGTAGAGCTTCGTTAGGGAATAGTCATGGATGCAGGCAAACGCCTTTTGCCCACACTACTAGCTCCCATCCCAATAACTACAAATTCATGTGGGATAACATCTTCTCCAAGTGTGTCCTTTGGTTGTTGTGTGTTGTCGACATCCTTCTTGTAACTTCATCCTCCAACAGATTTTTCACTCCTCATTTCATACATTACAAAATAAGAATACTCGAGTTACATTCGAGTCTAAATCTAGTTTTATTTACAATTAGGAAAAATACGGAGGAAGGCACGATACACAGGCCGTATTATAAATTACAACATGCACACGCAACACAATGACAATCTCATCGTGGTTAAGGGCCATAACAATGCACTATGGCATACATCATTCACAAAGATCTATGACATACAAATTTTATTATGATGCTAAGCACGACTTATAAGCCACTACAACATGGCAGTCCCTCTAGCCGATTAGCGGGCGGGGTCAAGGGGCAGCAGCCCTTGCGTGGTGCAGGGGGCTTCACCCCGGAGCAAAATATTATTTTAACGACTCATTGAATGAGTCGCTGCCTTTAGTCCAACATAATGAACCCGAGACCCTTGCTTGTCTCTGTTCGTAGCAATTTTGGGTGATAGATCCGAACGATAAATATGGTGTTCGATCAACAAATATGTCATGCACATGTTGTTGCACAAAATCACCCAAACAATCGTGCATGCACTCATAATAAACTTCTTATTCAAATTTTATATCACATATAAAATGACATAGAACAATCTTTATATATACACAAGTGGCTCTAATACCACTGTTGGGATCTTTTGCAAAAATAAATGCAAATGCAATGGGAAAAAAAAACTTGATCCCTCCAGAGATCCTTGTTTATACATAAAGGATATCATATCTTTTAACTACACCTTAGTCGAGAAGTTACCCTTGTAGCGTAGCCCTTTGCAATCCCGATAGTAACTCCTTGATGATGGATCTTAGCACGATCAGAATGGTCACGGTTCTATGGTATCCACACGAACACTATCTTGGAGAAGGAGACAAAACCTTTGGTTGTGCTAGCAACCACACCAAGGCTCTCCGCCAAAGACTAGATTTTGGCTAAGAAGAAGGGAGAAGGGAAATGGGAAAAGCCCTACACGACAAAGAGAGGATCCATATCTCTCACTCACATTTTTGGAGAGTTTAAATCCCATTTCTCATGCATTAACCCCTTTTCATGCAACATTGAGCATTGAATCCCATTTCATGCATTAACCTTTTTGCATGCAACGTTTGAGAATAAATCTCATTTCATGCATTAATCTCTTTGCATGCAACATTAAGCATTAAATCCCATTCCATGCTTTAACCTTTGTGCATGCAACATTTGAGAATAAATATCATTTCATGCATTAATCTCATTGCATGCATTAACCCTTTTGCATGCAAGGTTGAGGAGGCTTCTCAAATTCCAATTGCATGCATTAATCCCATTTGCATGCAACAACTCCCATTTGCATGCATGATTAATCATCATTAATCATGCTAACCTTCTTCAATTGGTTTCACTTGAGTCTAACTCAAATTAAACTAATTTTGAGTCCAAATCAAGTTTGGCCAAGCAATGAGTATAACTCATTCTAGTCCATTCAATTAACTAATGATTCATTTAGTCAAACTAAGATGATCCTATCTCCAAAATAATGCATTCTTTGTGTGTGACCCAATAGGTTCTTACAACATTGACAATGTTTTTAAACCCCTTTTTAGAAATATAAGAAATGTGTGACATCTAGCAATGCATCATTGCTACCCAAGTAGCAAGAATGTCGAGATTCGACATAACCTTACTGTGGCTACTATAATATATAATCTTGTCCTTCTATCCTCGATATCTAGATCTATCAATGAGGCATAGATCGTATCATCCTCTTATCAGTCTTTGTGCTTTTGATCCCCAAGTAGACTCACTCAAACAAATAAGCTCAATATCTCATATTGACTCATTTGAGCATGACCATGCATTTCGTGGTTCTACTCTATCAAGAAGCCTAAAGATATCACTCCCGTCATATGGGAGGGATAGATCACATCTACATCACTCACATTCTTCTGTATAATTTGTTACATACTCAGTGATCGCCTTTATAGTCCACACTATTATGGGTGATGTTTGACGATACCAAAGTACATAACTCCTTATGTAGGGAACCGTAGTGATTTTAAGCCTAAGGACTAATCATACCAATAGTCACTATGAGAAAGTTTATGACACTCATATGATGATCCATGAAACCTTCTCACGGCGGGTCAATTTAGTATATTATCTCTAATATATACTCATGTGTCAAAGTGATATCACATATCCATGACTTGTGAGATCAAATCATCAATTGATCTACATGCTAGTCTCAATGCATTAATATTGTCCTTGTATATTAATGTTTGACTAGGAATATTTAAGAATAGTATTCTCTACAATCTCTCACAATCAATTATACCAATTGATGTGTTGTAGATAAGAACCTACTTTCTAGGGCATTATTATATTTATTCGGCTGGTACAAGCATAAAGTAAATATAATAACCAAACTTTGCCTTTATTATTAACAGAATATGATACATAAGTCCCTAGTCAATCATCACATAATTGACTCTAGGGCTTACTACTAACAAAAACTATAAAAAGCATCAAACTACAACAAGTTTCTAAGCAAAAGAAATACATAATATCAAGATTTTTTATTTATTAGAAAACATACCTTGACTATTTCCCACAAAGGTTGTTTTTCCCATGCTTGCCAATTTTCTACAATGAACAATTTCAAGGCTCTTCATATAATCATAAGAGATTATACAGTTTTAGTGCATCTAATATACAAGTAAAAATTATAATAAACATTCACAACATTCTTCCAAGTCTCATCATGATTACAATGACTAAGAGAATCTAACAAAGAAACAATCTCTTTGTGAGGATCGATGACAGTCAAAATCCAATGGAAATTGCATTTATACACAATATTAATGCATGTAGTTAAGTAAGTGTTTATCAAAGTAAAAATGAGTGTTCCACCTTTGTTAGACATACCCTATGTTAACTGGAACCAAAACTAGTTTGTTTGTTGGTGTGCCATTCAACCTAGCTGCCAAACCACGGGCCCTCTTATCAACTAGTGTGAAGTGAGACCCAAGAACATATGGATCCACAAATTTAAACCTCTCAAGCTTATTTTCCTCTTTCATCTTTCTATACAAATGCCTACCATTTAAACATAAAAGAAAATGCACAAGAACATGATAAATATAACTTTCAAATCAAGAGTCAAAGTGTATGAAAATAATATACGTACCGTATGTATACAACTAAGCAATCGTATGAAATTGCCACCAAGTTACAGAAAGGAATGATGTCTTGAAGGCAAACACTGGCTTCAAACTTACCACCAAATACATCATACTCTAGCATTAATTTGATAGCCTAGTGATCATGACGAGCATGCTTGCAATAACAATACAACAACCACAGTGATTTAGGTATACTTGATGACTGCACTGCTGATGATTGCACACTCGGTGATTGCAATCGATGTTTCTTTTCAGCACGGTCAGCTTTTTTCTCCTTGAGCTTCAGTAAATGGCAATATATACTTGTCAGACACTTGTACAGTTAAATTTAAATAGATTGTAGCATTTATCGAAGGATCTTGTGTTTGTATCAAGTGTCTAGGCCAAGCTACATGTGATCCTATAACATCATCCATGCTTTGACATATAGGATTTGGAACTGGCAAAGGAGTTGTTTCATCTAATTCTTCATCAATGGTGACGAAGCAATGGTCCATACGTTTACTTGGATCACCATTAAGATGCTCATCAACTCCCCCAATACTAACAATTGTACCAAAAGCTACATGGATGCTCGATTCCAAACTCAATGCAACTAATTAACCCTATAAGATAAAACATAATGATTCAACCTATAAAAAATAAATACCTTTAAATCGGGCAATTCAATGATATCATTAGAGATTAAAGATACCTTTAAAGCCTTGGCCTCGTTAATCATATACACATAACCATCATTGTCTATTTTCATCTCCTTTGACGGACCATGATCATGTTTGAACTCATTTTCATGCAAGGTAGGAGGAAACTTCACACTACAACTTCCCTTCTCATCATTGTCAAACTCGCATGCAACTTTTTTGAAAACCATTGCTTCTAACTTGTTTATTCAATCCTCCTACTCTAAATTTTTTTTTGTTGCTCCAACAACATATTTTGTTTATCATTAAATACAGCTTGCTGAGCACGAGACCCCCATTTTGACAAGCCAAAGTATGTACTTGGAGTGACGTAATCTCCAATTACCCTTATATGCCCACCATGTTCCTTAGATTCAAGTGCAACTGTGAGAATGTCTTGTGTTGGTTCACTAGGCACTAGCTTTCCCTCCCTCTTCTGTAAGATACCATCATCCCGCAATGCACAAAAAATATATATTGACTAATATTTAAATGGGAACCATTAACATTACAAGATTAAATCTAAAACATTTGCTTACAATTTTTGAGGTTGTTGCCCTCAGCTGATTCCCAACAAACTCCCCTTCTTTATTGAGTCACCCTTTCTTCCAAAGGATAGCTCGATTGATTTCATTATCATTACACAATTCATTCTTCTAATAACACTAACAAATGACTCAATTATATTTAAACTGCTCCTAAGTTAGCTATCAAATTTATCATAATTGGTAATTAGATATTACTTACTATTTCTTCAGCAAGGTGTGCATATCCTTCGTGAGAAATTCGATGGGGGCATTTGTTTTGGGCTCTCCTTTCCTACTATTTCTCACTTATTTCCTTAAAAAACCAAACAAGAAAACAATGTTAACCGTTGCCAATCACACTAGCCTATTAATAGTTCATAATTTGAAACAAGAGCTTTAAAACTCTTTCTTTAAAATCATCAGATAAACAACTTATCATGAACTTGTTCCATATGTCTATTGGAATACCTAATCCTGGAGGTGGCATATACAACTTCTCTGGAGTGTTGCGATTGATAAAAATGTAGTTTTGCATGAGACTACTTTTCCATTGTCGCCACTTTTCATTCACCGAGTTCAAACATCTCTTTTTCCAACTGACATACACCTTGTACACCAACTACAAATGCATAAAAAATAGATACACATCAAATGTTAACAAACAACATAACTAAGGTAAGCTCATGTGTGATTGAATGTAAGGTTGGGTCCTCCATACGGGGACATCCTTAGGCGACGATCCAACTAAGACTTCCCGTGGAAGGTCTAAGTCGAGATTGGACAGTAAGTGGCCGTCGAATTCACTTATATTGTTTTTATTTCGAGCTAACTCTTTAGTGCAGTCGAGAACCCTAGCCACCAGTCGACTGCTGGCTTATAGCAGTCGATTGCTGGTCATCAGTCGAACTAATAAGGGCAGTAGTCAATTTCCATTCAAATTCCACTTATCTTGGGGAGATGAGGTTCTTTGACCATGATCTGGAACTGCACATTGGGGGAGCTTCCAAGGCTGAAGGGGGGTTTCACCCCTTTAGGTCATCTAAGGGCTTACAAAGTGATCCCGCAACGCTGCTACTCTACGACATCTATACGATGCCGAAACACTATCAGAACGCCAATGACACGACCATAAGCTAAACATCTACTTGTCGTTGGTACAAGTATTTAAAGTTTCCATTTCTATTAAGTGTATTAAAGTTGTTTTTATCGAGCTTTTGACCATAACAAGGAGAGGTGGGATTGTCCCTCTACCTCAAATTTTTCATTGGTTTGTAATCATCATCTCCTACCTCCAACGAGGAGGAGATTATTAGTGAATTGCCCTCCGTATGTAATCTCAGATCGTAAGGGCCTTGGATTAGGAGCCGGTAGGTTGTGAACCAAGTAAAACCAAGCTTCATTTATTTTTCATTGTGCATTTACTTATACGTGTGTTTTAATTGAAACAACGAAAAGATTTATCGTGCGCTATTCAACCCCCCCCTCTAGCGCTCTTTTTCAATCCAATATCGCTAAGCCTATAGGAACACTAAACAATCAAAAGTAAGGATAAAGATTCAACATTGAACTTCCACCTCCCTTAAAATTCGATACACACCCTAAACAATTCTCCTAATCTGTATCAAATGGATTTTCACCCTTTATAATATTTTCCAAAGCATATCCTAGTGTTAGAAGTAATTAGGGTAGCCTAACATAGTTGAAACATTGGCTAAACATCCTTATTTACTTGAAATCAGCATTGATAGTTGACTCTATCTGTCAACAGTCGACTTCCCTTGATGTCAGTCAACAGTCGACTACCCTTGACGCCATTCGACTGCCATCCATGGCAGTCGATATATTTCTACAAATGCAGAAATCAGTTTCAGAAAATAAATTTTCAAAAATCATAAGTAATTATACGTAATTTTAAAAATCACGAAACTTCATACATATAATACTTATAACAATTATTATGGGTGAAAAATATTTGAAAATAAAATACCTATAAAATAGTGAGATTGATACAAAATTCAAAACCATTGATAACTTCAATGTTTTTGACCTATTTTGTATCAACTTCTTCAATGGTGACTTCTATCAAAAGATAGACTAGACTAAGATTTTTCAAAATAATTTTAAAATAATTTTAAAACCTTATATTGAACCATGGTTTATGGGCTTAATGCACATGACTTGTACATAAGTTTTCCTCATGATTTATCCATGGTATAAGATGAGTTTGAGTTCATCTAGATGCAAGAACTATGCACCTTGAACTTAACTCATTTCCTAGCATCTCACATGTATCTAGGGTGTATGAATATGCATGCATGTCAATGTGATGTGAGATGTGAGTTTTGTTCATCCTAAACTAAGGTCTCATATATTTTTCTAGGCAACTCTATTTGATTCCTTATACATGGGACTTCAAATCATATCATAGTCCTTACATCAATTTTAATTAATGCATGAATGATGATTATAACATATAATATAACATAAATAAAACATGTGTCAATAATCATGATGTCATGGCATATGATTTAATTTAAACATACATGACATTAAAAGATAAACCTAAGGTATCATGACATTTTATATGCTAAAACTAAATATGATGTCATGACATGTTATATGACAATCAAGGCATGATAAATAAAATATAAAGGTATAAGAATACCTAAATTTTAGTATTAATTGTCATTTGTTATGATTAAATTTATTTTTCCATATTACTACTTATCTTCCAAGTGTGTAAAAACCCCAAAATGACACACTATGACCTCTAAACCTAATTGTGCTAATTTTGATCAATTTTTCAACTTCCATGAATTATATTGGCACATCCCAAAATACTTCAGGATATAAAATTAAACTTCATTTCCAAGGTATCACATAACCTTGAAAATGTCCTAAAGTGATAACTTTGCTATGATTGAGTTAACTACCCATCCATTTAAGGTTGACACATCCTAACTCATTTAGCGTGAATCAATCACGCTCATAGGAACCCAATACCTATTTGAGCGCCTTGGGTTTACTATGTCACGCCCCGAGGTAGACTCTGTCCGGCCAACGGACGGCACCCCCTTATGACAATTCCAATACGGTACAAAGTCGCAGCCAGTATAACACATATCGAAAATGTATAACAACACAGCAAAACGTATAACATCAATAGCGGAAGCCAAACATAATGGAAATACAACTCAATAACATCGGTACATCGGTATATCCGTCCATACCAAAAAAACAGAATCTCATATCGAATATCACAAGAGCAAAATACATCACGATCTCCAATAGCAATAAAAGTCCATATGTAGATACATGAGATGGGAAACAAAACCCTCGGAAAAACAGCGAGATGGGATCGGGTGGCAATGCTCCAAGTCTCTGCCAAAGTCTTCTATCTACTACCTGGGCGACAGAAAACCCAGGGTCCAGGGTGGTGAGTATAAAACTCAGGGGTAATATATAGAAGTGCATGAACAACATACAGGGTAAGAGATCTACAAGTATACATGTGAAGATCTACAGGTATGCAGCATGAGTCCAACAGACATACAGTACTAAGCATAGTAATCAGTAATCACATATATGTCCTACTCATAGCATAAACTGAACGGATCGACTTACATAAAGTAATGTACATACCTGACGGTCTGTCCTCCATATGATCTATAACATCCTGAACAGGTATATAATGACATAATCCAAATAGTACACACTAATGCTCAACACATGCGCAACGGTAAATAAAATGTGCAAAAGACATGTAGCATGATGTACAATCATATGCAGCAATCAAATGCAGCATCTCACAGACATATGTAAAACATATATCAAATACATGCATACATATATATATATCAGCAATGCATATGCATGGTCACTGTCTGCGGACCCGTCCAACCACGACCCCAGAGTGGCCAGGGTGGCACGACAAATGACAACTAGCCCGACTCTAGCTACCACTACTCTCGAGTGGCCGAGTTGGGTAGTATGAATGAGTAGTATATAAGCGTAAAAAGCTAACTACTCCTAGGGGTCCTCGACACGCCCGTCCCTACCCATGAGTAGACAAGCGCCGCTGCACAGACAAGTGACGTCGTAATAACCACCATCTATAGTGGGCGAGTGCTAACACCACTGCACCAAGTGGCAGTGATCTCCGGCTACCACCATATATATAGTGGTCGAGCGCGACATCTAATGCTCGCCTCAACCCTGCTACCACTACCCCGAGTGGCCGGGGAGGCAGGATGTCCGATGACCCGTCTCTTCCACAAGGAAGACCCAGTCGTCAGCATGCATGCAAATGTAATGATGCATAGCTCACACATACCTCCCCACAACACTCCCTAATCCACAAGGAGATCTAGTCAACAAAAGTCAACCATGCAAGGACGATTGATCCGTAACCCCAACTTACTTACCTATGTACAGATAAATAGGTTCATCAAGTTAACTCACTAATATATGTACGGTACAACGACCGAGGACTCATCACCTAACCTAGTGATGGAACCCTAATTCTATCTAAGTCTACACTAGTGACTACATGCATTTAATCAATACCTATCACTAACAAACAACCAAGGTTATAATTTCTATCCGAGATAAAGGTATGATAGATTAACAAATATCTCAAAAAGATCGCGGGTTAAGTACAAGCACAAGAATCTGATATGAGTGGATCTAAGGTAAACAAGAATAACCATATGTAAACTATCATGCACTAGAATTGATCAAACTACCGGACCAGGTAGATATTACCCACCTGATACGAAGCTCGTATAATCCTCACGGTCGCGAGCCTGCTTCGTATCCCAAACCTGCACATAATA
The DNA here is from genome assembly GCA_025175895.1 of Wurfbainia villosa. Classification (NCBI taxonomy): domain Eukaryota; kingdom Viridiplantae; phylum Streptophyta; class Magnoliopsida; order Zingiberales; family Zingiberaceae; genus Wurfbainia; species Wurfbainia villosa. The sequence continues at coordinate 95,471,682 of CM046001.1, forward strand.
ACAAATTAGGATTTAGCATAACACTCCAATAATAATACGAATAAATACTATTTTATATTCGTATTATTTTCCCGTCTACGAATAAGAACCATACTTATCCCAACTTCGTTACACTACCTAGGTCAACTACATAGATCTCTAAGTCTAAACAGGTCAAAGATCCATTAATATTACTCGAGCACCAATACCCGAAACAACAAGCCTAACCACTCATTGGCAATTCAAATTCACTATACTACCCAAATCCACAATCACAATATCAACTCTATCATCACAACTCTCCTTTCTACGAACACCCATAGCCGGCACAATCCTTGGTTAGGAACAATCCATCCTGACCTCAAATAGATTACAACCCAATCAAACCATCCACAGAACCTACATTTAATCACTCAATCTCCTACACAATTAACACCACGGAAAGCCTAATTAACCACTTTCCCCATCTTGATTTTCTCCCGACAGCAGCTCTCACCCTTGACACCAAACGGAGCATCTTCGGCAACACCTCTGTTCAATCTCTGCTCACCGGAAACAATCCAGATCACGCACATCGACAACCGTAACCTCACAGAGTTTTCCACAGCCGATCATATATAAAAGAAATCCCGAACAATTCAGACAAACCAAACATCAACAAGAATTCTCAAGCAACAATACTCGAATCAACAATCTCAAATACCCATCGGCAAATCAAATTTCCACCACAACACAAATCCAACGATTACAGCATACCAAAACTCAATCAATGGATACCACAGTTAGATAGTATTCGGTTAGATCCAAGTTACCGAGATCAACTTCACCGGCGGCGTTATCTCCCCAAATCTTGTCTGCTCGCCGAATCAGATCAAGCTCTTGATCACTGCCAAACATAGATCTAAGCTAAAATCATGCCAACCACAGCTAACAGCAAAACCTAATCTCGGAAGGGAAGACGACTCTCGAGCCTTACCTCTGATGGCAAAGCGACGACGACAAGACTCCGTCTCACCGAGCAAAGGAAACGCCGGCACTCCCTAAGGTAGCCTCTTCCCAACCTCCGACTGGGGATCTACTACCAAGGCGGCGCTGTCGAGCGACTCGCACCGGATCGCCGACGAGATCGGCGATCAGCGCGGTGATTGCGCGGAGCGGAAGAGCGAGGCGGAGAAGAAGAAATGGAATCAGATCGCGTTTCTGCCGAAATCAGTTCGTTCGGCAGCTTATAAACGCCGTTCGACTGATTCGGTTAACCCAACTCAACCTTAACCCAATCCGATTGGGTTCAGCCCAAGCCCAATCCATTACAGCCCAATTCCAGCCCAATTTCGGCCCAATATTTAAGCCTAATTAATCTCCTAATTAATCCTAATTAATTAACGAGTTAATTAATAATTTTTTTTTTTATATTCTACATACTAGGTATTCCTTAGGGATAACTTCCCTAGATACCCTTCTAATGACCCTCCTAAGCTTAGAAGCCTTGGTCAATTGGGTTTTGCCTAGGTTAACTTAGGGGTAACTCCCCTTGTAACCTTCTTAGGGACTTCCCTATGTTTTCTTGAAACCTTAGCCACTAGGCACACACCATGGTTACCCTTAGGGATAACTTCCCTAATAATCTTGGTCTTCCTAGACCTATGGATGGTTCCATAATCGAATGGAACACTATGATAGATCTCTTTGGGCTTAGGTTTGTGACTCAAACCTTTCTTGCCCTTAGGTGGACCTTGTCTCCTAGACCCTAAATCTTGACCATTTGACCCTTGTATTTAATTTTGCATTTTCCTAAGGGTCTTTTCTAATTTCTCAAGTCTTGACCTCAAGACTTGATTTTCTAATTCTAATTGCCCAATTTTTAAATTTTGATTTTGTCTTTGGGCATTGTCTTTCCTTTTAGACATATGCCTACCCTTCTTAGGGTTAATGCCTAAATAGTCCTCTACCTTCCTAATAGTTTCCCTAGGTAGGATTTTTCTAGTGTTATTAGTTCTAAATTTCTCCTTAGTTATAAAAGTACAACTCTTAGCACCTAAACAATAGAATTTATTATTTCTAGCATGCTTTTCATAAACAATAGCAAGATTATTAACATTACTCCTAGCATGCTTTTTGACATGAAAATTTGAAGGTGCATTACTAAAATATACCTTAGGGTTTGCTTTAGAAGCTCCCCCTACATGTGTAGCTCCTTCTTGCCCCTTGGTTTGCTTTCTCCCCCTAGGGCATTGACTTCAGTAGTGTCCTCGTTGTTGGAATTTGAAGCACATCATGTGCTTCTTGCTCTTACTAGTGGGGACTCCAACATCCTTTGAATTTTTGTTGACTTTTGGTGCTGATGGAGCCTTCTTGACTCTTTTCGAACACTTGCTCTTATAGTTTCCTTGTTCCCTACACTCAAAGCATACAATATGATTTTTTTTTATTGAAATGCTTGAGTTACCTTCTATGGTAGGGGGATCTTGAACTTCCTCTTCTTCTCGACTGGAGGTTGATGGTTCTTCTTGATTTTTCTCTTGTTCCAGAGTGGAAAGTCTCTCCTCCCCCTCAATCCTAGAGGTGGAGGCTTCTTCAACTTCCTATTCCTCGAATGTTGATGGTAGTTCAACCTCCGATTCCTTAGGCTCTTGCGATGAAGATGATGTGCTCTCTTCTTCTTGGACTTGAGATGAAGAACTCTCCTCTTTTTTCTTATCTTGGACTGGTGCGAGCTTTTCGTGGAACTTGGATAACTTGCTCCATAGTTCCTTAGCATCTTGATATTCACCTAGATTGCACAAAATATCATTAGAGATTAAATCTTCTAAAAATTTTGTTACCTTAACCTCAATCTTGAATTTTTGGCATTACTCTTGGGTCCACTTCTTCAATTTGAGGATATCTCCCTTCTTATACTGGGGGGGGGGGGGGGGGGTTCGAAATCTTCCATGATGATGAACCAATTCTCTATGTCCATCATCAAGAATGTCTCCATTCTCGCCCTCCATGTCGGAAAGTCTTCTTAGTCGTATAGTGGAGGAACGTTGATGTCGTACCCCAATCTGTCCATAGGTAGCTCCATCTTCTCTAGCGCTTTTGCTCCCGGTTGTTAATCTGTAAAAGAGCTCCTAGCTCTGATACCACTTGTTGGAACTTTGGTGAGCGTTAGAGGAAAGGTGAATGGCACGTTTTCATTGCTTGACGGAATTCAATCATGCTTGCATGCTTGTCTACAATATTCATTAATATGCACAATAGAAATAATAATAAAGCAATAACAAAATAAACAAACATAATTACAACATACAAATATAACATGGTTCGGAACCTTAGGGTTCATACTCCACGGGTTGAGCTAAAATGAGCTCTAGTGATGCAAATACCACCACTAATCAATACACTTCTTCTCGGAACAATCCAAAGGTGGAGAAACCTCATATAAATGATTACAAAAGTAATACAATAAGTAAACTAAGCAAGACACAAATACAAGTAAAGAAAACTTTACATTAAGAGCTTTGGATTGCTTACTTGTTGATTGCTTTAGTTTTTTCTTGAAGGTCTGAAATGCAACAATAATTCCCCTCCAAATCGAACCATGTCCAAAAACCTCCCATTTGTGCTCCTTTTACAACTACAACTCGGGCCGATTTTCGCCTAGCAGTCAACTACTCATACCCATCAGTTGACTACTCCTGTAGTCATTGTCTCATAATGACTTAATCCACATTGAAAAAATTCCAATGGATACCTAACAGTCGATTGATCAGACCCATCAGTCACTACTCATAGCCTCTAGTCGACTCAGAAATATTCTATGCCTGTGTTCTCGACTAACAATCAACTGCCCTCCATGGCAATTTACTGCTCAAGGTCAGTCGACTGCCCAATGCTAGCAATCAATTGTCAAGGTCACTTGTCGCAGTCGAATGCCAGTCGACTCATGACAGTCGACTAATCATAATCCTAGTTGACTGCTCAATGTCGACTCGGCTGCCAAGTGTCAAACACTTGACCAGTTGACTGGTCCATAACCCTAGTTGACTGCTACACCTCAACCATGAGGTTTATCCCAAGTATGATGCCCTCATACTTGCTAGACCACATTTAGCCTAGACCTAAGCCTTCTAGCCACCTCCATCAGCCTCACACTTGTTGGATCCCTCTAAGTCATCCATGATTTGTTCATCCATATGCTAGCTTCAGGTGCTTCCATCGGCTATTGTCATACTAAGCTGGTCTATACCGTCAAGGCACATTGGGTTTATGCTACCAAGCCATATGCTTGGACTTTACGCTGCCAAACATTGGACTTGTGCTGCAAAGACTCCACCCTTGGACTTTACGCCGCCAATATCAACCCTTGAACTTCCCAAATGCCAAGTACCCATGACTTGGACTTTCACCGCCAAGACTACACACTTGGACTTATGTGACTAAGATTACACCCTTAGACTTTCCTTGCCAACCCATGTTGAACTTTCCAATTGCCAAGACTCAAGCTTGGACTTTCCCTTGCCAACCCATGTTGGACTTTCCAAATGCTAATACTCAAGCTTGGACTTTCCCTTGCCAAGACCCATGCTTGGACTTTCCATTGCCAAGTACCCATGACTTGGACTTTCCAATTGCCAAGACCCATGCTCTAACTTTCCAATTGCCAAGACGTATGCTTAGACTTTCCCATTGCCAAGTATCCCACTTGGATTTTTCATGCCAAGTACCCAAGACTTGGACTTTCCATGCCAAATACCCAAGACTTGGACTTTCCATGCCAAGTGTCCCACTTGTACTTCTCCATCATATGGTCAACCTCATGTCAACCATATAGTCAATCCATTGGCAAACATCAAAATACTACTCAAGTCAAACTCGAGTTTGGTCAATCGTGACCTGGGTCGATTGCACCAACATCTTCTTCTTACAAGATTTGAGATAAAATTAGGAAGAAGAGGTTAGAAAACACTTGAAATCTTAGAGGAAGGCTAGAGAGCTTAGGATGAACGTTTAGAATGAAAGCATTTGCTGCATCCAAGCTCCCTCAGTCTCCTTTTATAGATTTTGGTTGTTTTTGCTCGTTGAGCCCAACACCAATCGACTATTGCATACCAGTAGTCGACTACTGCCACTGTTGATCGTATCCAATGACTTCTAATGAAGCCTAATTGTGATCATCACAACTCAACGTCCACTTGATCAGTCGACTACTCATATCAGCATTTGACTGCTCAAGTCAACAGTCGATTGCTTCAAGCAACCAGTCATCTAAAAATGCTACTGTGCTCGTGTCCACTTAAAACAATTGACTACCCATACATGACAGTCGACTGCTAAACCCTAACAGTCAACTGATAAAGCTACAGATGATAGTTAACTTCAGTTGACTGCTTGACAAGTCGACTAGATCATAACCCCAGTTAACTATTCAAGCTTTCTGGATCCTCGAGTGTTGAACACTCAAGATATGTCAATTGGTATAAGCTACCAGTTGACTGATACACTTCAAGTATGACTAATTCATACTTGAAAATATACCCTAAGCCTAGACTTAACCTTCTAGTGTCTCCATTAGCCTTGCGCCTCCAGAATCCCTTCGAGTCCACTACTCCTTTATCCTTGCACTTGCTTCAAAAATTTCCCTTGGTTTCGTCATGCTTTAGGTTTCTCCTTTGCCAAAGTTCGCTTGGACTTTACACCGTCAAGACTACATGCTTGGACTTATACTGCCAAGACCTTGCATTTGGACTTCCTTTGCCAAAGTCTTCTTAGACTTTACGCCGCTAAGACTACATGCTGCCAAGACCTTACCCTAGACTTTCCTTGCCAAGATTCACACTTGGACTTCTCTTTACTAAGTCTTCACACTTAAATTTTTTCTGTCACTTAAACATTCATGTTAGATCACAATTATTGCCTAACTTCAAATAATTATCTAAACATCAAAATACATCAATGATTGGGAAATTCTTGCACCAACATTTGGTATCAGAGCATTCTTCATTAAATGGTAACAAATATTATTTAGTTATAGTTGATGACTTCTCTAGGTATACATGGGTTTACTTTTTGAATCATAAGGATGATACCTTAGAAACAATCATAATATTTAGCAAAAGAGTTGAAAAAGAAAAGAATCTCAAAATCAATCGGATCTGTAGTGATCATATTGGAGAATTTGAGAATTCAAACTTTTTAAAATTTTGCTTAGAACAAGGGTACAAGCATGAGTTCTCATGTTATAGAACACCCCAACAAAATGAAGTGGTGGAAAGAGGAAATCGTGTCCTACAAAAGGCAGCTAGGACAATGCTTAATGCATACTCCTTACCTAGCTACTTGTGGGCAGAAGCGGTTAACACCGCTTGCTATATCCAAAATCGTATTTTAATTCATGGATTTTTAAACAAAACACCCTTTGAGTTATGGAATGGAAAAATCCCCACAATTCACTATTTTAAGGTCTTTGGATGTAAAGTCTATATTTTGAATACCAAAGACAATTTAGGAAAATTTGAGATGAGAGAATCCTAGTTGGATACTCATTTACTAGTAGAGGTTATAGAGTATATAATAAGAGGACTCAAAAGGTTGAGGAATCCTCCAATGTTGAATTTGATGAGTCCTCTAGCACCTATCCTAGAAAATCCTCCATTGATAAGGATAATAATGACAAAAATCAAGACATTACCCAAGGACTTCAAAATTTAAATTTAGGGGGTAATGGTCAAGGGCGAGAATTAAGAGGTAATAATCAAGGGGAAGGAAGAGGAGATCAAAATAAATTGAATTCACCTCCTAGGACCTTAAGGATTTATCAAAACCATCTTCTCGATCAAGTGGTAGGAGAATTATCACAAGGAGTAAGAACTCGGTCTTTCTATAGAGCTCCTACTAGTCAAGTAGCTCTCATCTCCTAAATTAAGCATAAATTAATTAAAGATGCATTGATCCAGATTGGATTTTGGCAAAGCAAGAAGAATTAGCTCAATTTGGGAGAAGTCAAGTATGGGAGCTAGTTCATAGACTCAATGATAGCACTATTGTTACCACAAGATGGGTCTTTAGGAACAAGCTGGATGATCTAGGTAATATCACTAGAAACAAGGCTAGATTAGTGGCTCGAGGATTCAATCAAGTTGAAGGACTTGAATATGATGAAACCTATGCTCCGATTACTAGGTTAGCATCCATAAGAATTCTATTAGGGTATGCTGCTCACATGAGTTTTAAACTCTATCAAATTGATGTGAAATCAACATTCTTAAATGGGTTTATTAAGGAAGAAGTTTATGTAGAACAATTTCCCGGGTTTGAGAATATAGATTATCCAAACCATGTTTATAAGCTTAGAAAAGCTATATATAGGTTAAAACAAGCTCTTCGGGCTTGGTATGAAAGACTATCATTTTCTTAATTTCTAAGGATTTTAGAAAAAGTCAAGTTGATCAAACCCTATTTATAAAGTCAAAGTCAAAAGACATCTTTGTTGCCCAAGTGTATGTTGATGATATCATTTTTGGTCAACAAATGATAAACTCCTTCAATATTTCATTAAAAATATAGAAAATGAATTTGAAATGAGTCTAGTTGGAGAATAAAATTTCTTCTTAGGCCTTCAAGTTAAACAAAATAATGAGGGAATTCATATATACCAACCAAATATGTCAAAGAAATGATCAAGAAATTTGGTTTGGAAAATGCTAAGGTAGTCACCACCCCTATGGCAACCAACATTAAGATAGACAATGATCAAGAAGAAAAAGTAATTTACTCAAAACTTTATAGGAGTATAATTGGTAGTTTACTATATTTAACCGCTAATAGACCCGATATTTTATTTGCGGTAGGTATGTGTGTAAGATATCAATCTTGTGCCAAAGAGACCCACTTAGTAGCTGCTAAACGGATATTAAGATACATCAAAGGCACACTAAGTGTAGGACTTTGGTACCCTAGGACTAGATCTTTTGACTTGATTGGGTATACTAATTCTGATTATGCAGATTACAAATTGGATTGGAAGAGTACTAGTGGTGGATGTCAATTTCTTGGATCCTCCCTAGTTAGTTGGAGTAGTAGGAAGCAACCTTATGTTACTTTGTGGAAAGTCCAACATAGAGTGTTAGTTGGAGTAGTAGGAAGCAACTATGTGGAAAGTCCAATATAGAGTTGGCAAGGAAAGTGCAAGGGTGTGATATTGGCGACGTAAAATCAAAATGGTAGTCTTAACAGCATAAGTCCAATGGTTGGTGGTGTAAAGTCCAAGTGTGTGTCTTAGCAGCGTAAGCCCAAATTGTTGGGATCTTTTACGAAAACAATCGCAAATGCAACAGAAAAAAAAATTGATCCCTTTAGATATCCCTGTGTATACATAAAGAAAATTGTTTCTTTTAACTACACCTTAGTCAAGAAGTTACCCTTGTAGCATAGCCCTTATCAATTCCTACAACAACTCCTTGATGACGGATCTTAGCATAATCAGAATGGTTGCGCTTCTATGGTATCCACACGAACACTATCTTGGAGAAGGAGACAAAACCTTTGGTTGTGCTAGCAACCACACCAAGGCTCTCCACCAAAGACTAGTTTTTGGCCAAGAAGAAGGGAGAATGGAAATGGAAAAAACACATACACAACAAAGAGAGGTTCACCCAAACACTCACGTTGAGGAAGAGTCTCATATACCATTTTTATGCATTGATCCCATTTGAATGCATTAATCCCAATTGCATGCATTAATCCCATTGGCATGCAACGTTGAAGCATCTTCTTAAATTCCAATTGCATGCATTAATTCCATTTGCATGCAACAACTCCCATTTGCATGCAACGTTGAGGAGATTTCTCAAATCTCATTTGCATACATTAAATCTCATTTGTATGCAATAACTCCCATTTGCATGCTTCAATTGGTTTCAATTGAGTCTAACTCAAATTAACCAATTTGAGTCCAACTCAAGTTTGGCCAAGCAATGAGTCTGACTCATTCTAGTCCATTCAATTAACTAATGATTCATTTAGTCGAACTAAGATGATCCTATCTCCAAAATAATGTGTTATTTGTGTGTGACCCAATAGGTTCTTGCAATGTTGGCAATGTTTCTAAAACCCTTTTATAAACATAAGCAATGAGTGACATCTAGCAATGCATCATTGCTACCCAAGTGGTAAGAATGTCAAGATCTGACATAACCTTATTGTGGCTACTATAATATATAACCTTGTCCTTCTATCATCGATATCTAGATTGATCAATGAGGCATAGATCGTGTCATCCTCTTATCAATCTTTGTGCCCTTGATCCCTAAGTAGACTCACTCAAATAAATGAGCTCAATATCTCATATTGACTCATTTGAGCATGGTTATGCATTTCGTGGTCCTACTCTATCAAGAGGCCTAAAGATATTACTTCCGTCATATGAGAGGGAAAGATCCCATCTACATCATTTATATCCTTTCGTATAATTTGTTACATACCCAGTGATCGCCTTTATAATCCACCCTATTACGGGTGACGATACCAAAATACATAACTTCTTATGTAGGAAACCGTAATGATTTCAGGTCTAAGGACTAATCATACCAATAGTCACTATGAGAAAGTTTATAACACTCGTATGATGATCCATGAAACTTTCTCACGACGGATCAATGCAGCATATATTCTCTAATATATACCCATGTGTCAACGTGATATCACATATCCATGACTTATGAGATCAAGTCATCAATTGACCTACATGCTAGTCTCAATGCATTAATATTGCCCTTGTATATTAATGCTTGACTAGAAATATTTAAGAATAGTGTTCTCTACAGGCTCTCATAATCAATTCTACCAATTGATGTGTTGTAGATAAGAACCTACTTTCTAGGGCATTATTATATTTATTCAGCTAGCACAAGCATGAAGTAAATATAATAACTAAACTTTGCCTTTATTATTAATAGAATATAATACATAAGTCCCTAGTCAATCATCATATAATTGGCTCTAGGGCTTACTACTAACAATCTCTCACTAGCACTAGTGTCAATTACTGTAATATATAATACCCAGTAACCTAGTATGACCATCATGCTTTCTCTATGTTAAAGCCTTGGTCAAAGGATCTGCGATGTTAGCATCCGTCAGTACTCTGCATATCCTCACATCTCCTCTATAGATGATCTCTCGAATGAGATGGAACCACCGTAGTATGTGTTTGGATCGCTGATGAGAGCGAGGTTCCTTAGCCTGTGCAATAGCCCCATTGTTATCACAATAAAGGTCTATAGGGTCTGCTATGCTAGCAACCACCCCAAGTTCAGTGATGAACTTCCAAATCCAAACAACCTCCTTTGCCACATCAGACGCAACAATATACTCTACTTCTGTTGTAGAATCTGCGATTGTGTCTTGCTTCGAACTCTTCCAGTACACAGTGCCACTATTCAGGCAAAATACATACCTTGACTGCGATCTAAAATCATCCCTATCAGTTTGGAAGCTTGCATCACTATAACCCTTTATAGCTATCTCCTCATCATCTCCAAATATCAAGAAATATTCTTTCATCCTTCGTAAGTACTTAAGAATGTTCTTGACAGCTATCCAGTGACTTACACTTAGATCTGACTGGTATCTACTCATCATGCTCAAAGCATACGAGACATCGGGGTGAGTACAAAGCATGACGTACATAATAGACTCTATAGTAGATGCATAAGAGATCTGATCCATGCTCCTCCTTAGAAGAGGGGCATTGAGTCTTTGAAAGACTCACACCATGTGATATTGGTAGAAATACCTTCTTAGAATTCTGCATGGCAAAATGATTTAGCACCTTGTCAATGTATGTACTCTGACTTAGGCCAAGAAGTCTCTTAGATCTATCTCTATAGATCTTGATGCCCAATATATAGGCTGATTTTCCTAAGTCTTTCATCGAAAATCAATTCCCAAGCCAAGTCTTCACAAACTACAACATAGGGATATCATTTCCAATAAGAAGTATGTCATCAACATACAAGATAAGAAAGATAACTATGCTCCCACTAACCCTCTTATAGACATAAGGTTCATCTTCATTCTTGATGAAACCAAACTCTTTGATCGCATCATTGAATCAAAGATTTTAGCATCTAGATGTTTGCTTTAAACCATAAATTGACTTTAGTAGCTTGCATACCTTTCTAGCATGCTTTGGATCTACAAAACTCTCAGGTTATGTCATATACACATCCTCGAGTAGGTTTCCATCCAGAAATACAATTTTGACATCCATTTGTCAGATCTCATAATCATGATAAGCTATAATAGCAAGCATGAACTGAATAAACTTAATCATTGCAAATGGTGAAAAAGTTTCATCATAGTTGATACCATGAATCTGCTTGAAACCTTTAGCTACCAATCACCCTTTATAGGTATGCATAAGACAACCCATGTCAGCCTTTCTCTTAAAGACCCACTTACACCCAATGAGTTTGACCCCTTCAGGTGGATCAACCAAAGTCCATACTTAGTTAGTGTACATGAATTCCATTTCAGACCTCATGAACTCTAGCCATTTCTCATAATCTGGGCTCATCACAACTTCCTGATAGAATGTAGGCTCATTCAACTCAACAAGCATAATGTCATTATGTTCAGACAAGAGAAATGAATATCTCTCAGGATGACGATGTATCCTATTAGATCTACGAAAATCTTGGTCTACTTGAATAGGTTGTTGCTCCACAACTTCTTGTGTAACAATCTCATCATCCACAACACTTTGTGGTGCCTGCTTAATTTCCATCAAGGTGTCAGTGCTATCTCTATCTTGAACATCTTCAAGATGGATTTTACCCTCACTAGTTCTTCTAGAAATGAATTCTCTTTCTAGAAATATGTCATTTCTAGTGACAAATACTTTGCCTTGTGTGGGATTGTAAAAGTAATATCTCTTCGTTTCTTTGGGATATCCTACAAAGTAACACTTGTCTAATTTGAGGCCTAGTTTGTCGAAGATTTGACGTCGAACATAAACCTCACAATCCCAAATCTTCATAAAAGACATTTTGAGACTCTTCCCAGTCCATATCATATATGGTGTCTTTATAACAGTTTTAGATGGAACGCGGTTAAAGGTAAAGGCAATCGTCTCTAGAGCGAATCCCCAGAAGGAAGTAGGTAGATCAATCTGACTCATCATCTATCGTACCATATCTAATAAAGTATGATTTCTCCATTCAGATACACCATTCCATTGTGGTGTTCCAAGTGGAGTGAGTTGAGATATTCTCTCACCCTCAGTAAGATGGTCACGAAACTGTTAGCTAAAGTATTCACCATCTCGATCTGATTGAAGCATCTTAATACTTTTACCAAGTTGGTTTTGTACTTCACTCTTGAATTCTTTGAACTTTTCAATGGATTCTAACTTGTGTTTCATGAGATACACATAGCTGTATCTACTGACATCATCAATAAAAGTGATGAAGTACTGATAGCCTCCTCTAGCAGCGATATTGAAAGGGCCACATACATCAGTATGTATGAGTCCTAACAAGTCTGTCGCTCTTTCGCCATGTCCACTAAATGGAGTTTTGGTCATCTTCCCTAGAAGACAGGATTTGCATGTCTCATATGATTCAAAATCAAATGAGTCTAGTAATCCATCCTTATGGAGCTGGAATATGCAACTCTCATTTACGTGACCCAGGCGATAATGCCAGAGATATGTTTGGTTCAAATCATTTGATTTGAATCATTTGGTATTAATGTTATAGATTGGGTTTTCAAAGTCCAGAACATAGAGTCCATTCATAAGAAATGCGTTGCAATAGAACATATCATTTAAATGAATAGAACAACATTTGTCCTTTGTCATAAAAGAGAAACCTCTCTTGTCCAAATAAGAAACTGAGATAATGTTCTTGGTTAAAGCAGACACACAATAACACTCTTCTAGTTCCAAAATAAGCCCAGTGGGCAAAGATAAAGATATGTTTCTACAGTTATGGCAGCAACTCTTGCATCATTGCCTACTCGTAGGTCCACTTCGCCCTTTGTCAATGGTCTACTCTTTCTTAGGCCCTGCACATTAGTACAAATGTTTGATGCACAATCGGTATCTAATATCCATGAAGAAGAAATAGATAAATTAACTTCTATAACATATATACCTGAAGCAAAAGTCTCACTTTTCTTTTTCTTAACTTCCTTTAGGTATAACTTTTAGTTCCTCTCCCAATGCTTGGTCTCACCGCAGTGGAAGAAATCCCCTTCCTTAGACACCCCACCTTTATACTTTGATGTAGTAGAGTTGGCCTTGCCTTTGGCTTGGGTCCTTTAGGTTTTCTTGAGATTAGGTTAAACAATTCTCAACATGCTGAGCATCTCAGGTAGAGGCTTGTTAATTTTGTTCATATTATAGTCCATGACAAATTGACTATACCCTTCCAGCAATGATTGTAGGATAAGATCAGTAGCCAATTCTTGGCCTAGTGGAAATCCTAGTCTCTCAAGGTTCTCTACATACCCAATCATATTGAGTACGTCAATTCTTGCAGGAGTTTCTTCTTGCATCTTGCATGCAAATAGGGCCTTAGACACCTCAAATCACTCGTGCCTAGATTTCCCTTGATATAGTTGTTTCAGGCGCTCAACCATATCATGTGTATCCATGTTCTCATGTTGCTTCTGAAACTCAAAGTTCATGGTGGCAAGCATTAGGCAGGATACATCTAGTGAATCATTCTGATGCTTCTTATAAGCATCTTTCTCCGCACGAGTGGCGGTAGTGCCAGGTGCTTCAGGAAGAGGTTGCTCTACGACATACAATTTTTATTCTTGCTTAAGAACAATCCTCAAGTTTCTGTTCCAGTCTAGGAAATTAGCTCCATTGAGCATGCCCTTCTCAAGGACAGATCACAGAGAGAGAGTATTTGAGGTGTTAGATGACATGGTGATCTACAATAGTAAAATGCAAAAATAAATATCATATCTAAATCATTTAATTAGGCCTTTAATTAAATTATGTTCCACTAAATCGTAGAGCTTCAGTAGGGGATAGTCATGGATGTAGGCAAATGCCTTTTGCCCACACTACTAGCTCCAAGCCCAATAGCTACAAATTCATGTGGGACAAGATCCACATCATACTTCACCTTGAGTTAGATTTGGCTAATTGTCCAAGATTTAGTATGATTAGGTAGGCAATATTTCACCAATTACATCTTATGCAACTCTTTAGAAGAAAAAGGGTCAAGATCCACATTACACATCATCTTGAGTTAGCTTTGGCTAATCGCCCAAGACTTAGTATAATTGTTCTCTTACCCTATCTTCCTAACTTTTAGGATATGCCTCTAAGTTTTCAATCTAATTGAGATAACTTAGTTAAGTCTCACCCAAAGTTCAATAGCGGGGCATCACAATTGTCCACTCGCACTCTACCAAGATAAAATGTGTCACTTTGCTTTGGCAAACCCAACAACTAATGATCGAGGTAGTAGTGAGTGTCAAACTTTGGTAGGCATATATATATTGACTTAATTAAGATAAAATTATAATCTAACATGCATTACATACACACTCAATAAAACCAATGAGAAGAGCGATGGGTCAACCTAGGGATAACATCTTCTCCAAGTGCGTCCTTTGGTTATTGTGTGTCGTCGGCATCCTTCTTGTAACTTCATCCACCATTGTATTTTTCACTCCTCATTTCAAATATTACAAAATAAGAATACTCGAGTTACATTCGAGTCTAAATCTAGTTTTTTATTTACAACTAGGAAAAGTAGAGAGGAAGGCATGACACGCAGGTCGTATTATGAATTACAACATGCACACTCAATAAAACCACAATCTCATCGGGGTTAAGGGCCATAACCATGCACCATGGTATACATCATTCACAAAAATCTATGACATGCAGATTTTATTATGATGCTAAACACGACTTTTAAGCCGCTACGACACTGCAGTCCCGCTAATCGATTAGCGGGCGGGGTCAAGGGGCAGCGCCCCTTGCGGGGTGCAGGGGGTCATGCTCCAGAGCAAGATTTTATTTTAACAACTCTTTGAATGAGTCGCTTCCCTTAGTCCATCATAATGAACACGAGACCCTTGCTTGCCATTGTTCGTAGTAGTTTTGGGTGATAGATACGAATGACAAACATGTTGTTCGATCAACAAATATGTCATGCACATGTTGTTGCACAAAATTACCCAAATAATCATGCATGCACTAATAATTAGCTTCTTATTCAAATTTTATATCACATATAAAATGCCATACAATGATCTTTATGTATACACAAGTGGCTTTGATACCACTGTTGGGATCTTTTACGAAAACAATCACAAATGCAATGGAAAAAAAACTTGATCCCTCCAGAAATCCATGTGTATACATAAAAGAAATCATTTCTTTTAACTACACCTTAGTCGAGAAGTTACTCTTGTAGCGTAGCCCTTCGCAATCCCGACAGCAACTCCTTGATGACAAATCTTAGCGTGATCAGAATGGTCGCGCCTCTACGATATCCATATGAACACTATCTTGGAGAAGGAGACAAAACCTTTGGTTGTGCTAGCAACCACACCAGGGCTCTCCACCAAAGACTAGTTTTTGGCCAAGAAGAAGGGATAAGGGAAATGGAAAAAACACATACATGGAAAAAAGAGGTTCACCCAATCACTCACGTTGAGGAGGAGTCTCATATAATACTTTTATGCATTAATCCCATTTGCATGGATTAATCCCAATTGCATGCATTAATCCCATTGGAATGCAACGTTGAAGAAACTTTTCAAATTCCAATTGCAAGCAACAACTCCCATTTGCATGCAATAACTCCCATTTACATGCTTCAATTGGTTTCATTTGAGTCTAACTCAAATTAAATCAATTTGAGTCCAACTCAAGTTTGGCCAAGCAATGAGTCTGACTCATTCTAGTTCATTCAATTAACTAATGATTCATTTAGTCGAACTAAGATGCTCCTATCTCCAAAATAACGTGTTCTTTGTATGTGAGCTAATAGGTTCTTGCAATGTTGGCCATGTTTCTAAAACCCTTTTAGAAACATAAGCAATGAGTGACATCTAGCAATACATCATTGCTACCCAAGTGGCAAGAATGTCGAGATCCGACATAACCTTACTGTGACTACTATAATATATAACCTTGTCCTTCTATCCTCGATATCTAGATCGATCAATGAGGCATAGATCGTATCCTCTTATCAATCTTTGTGCTCTTGATCCCCAAGTAGACTCACTCAAATAAATGAGCTCAATATCTTATATTGACTCATTTGAGTATGATCATGCATTTCGTGGTCCTACTCTATCAAGAGGCCTAAATATATCACATCCCTCTGCATAATTTGTTACATACCCAATGATCGCCTTTATAGTCCACCTTTTATGGGTGACGTTTGACGATACCAAAGTACATAACTCCTTATGTAGGGAAACATAGTGATTTCATGTCTAAGGACAAATCATACCAATAGTCACTATGAGAAAGTTTATGATACTCATATAAAGAACTATCAAAATTTCTCACGGCAGGTCAATGCAGTATATATTCTCTAATATATACCCATGTGTCAATGTGATATCACATATTCATGACTTATGAGATCAAGTCATCAATTGACCTACATGCTAGTCTCAATGCATTAATATTGCCCTTGTATATTAATGCTTGACTAGGAATATTTAAGAATAGTATTCTCTATAGCTTTTCATAATCAATTCTACCAATTAATGTGTTGTAGATAAGAACCTACTTTCTAGGAAATTATTATATTTATTCAGCTGGCACAATCATAAAGTAAATATAATAACCAAACTTTGCATTTGTTATTAATAGAATATGATGCATAAGTCCCTAGTCAATCATCACATAATTGGCTCTAGGCTTACTACTAACACAAATGTGCCTTGGTTGTGTAGACTAAGTTAGCATGACAATAGTCGATGGAAGCACCTAAAGGCTAGCGTATGGATAAACAAGTCATGGATGACTTGAAGGAATCGGATAGGCGTGAGGCTGATGGAGGTGGATAGAAGGCTTAGGTCTAGGCTAAGGGTGATCTAGAAAATATAAGGAGATCATACTTGAGGTAAACCTTATGGATGAGGTTTAGCAGTTGACTGAGATTATGGACCAGTCGACTGGTCAGTGTTTTGACACTTGGCAACCGAGTCGACTCTGAGTAGTTGACTGGGATTATGACTAGTCGACTGATGATCGACTGCGACCGCGTGACCTTGGTAGTCAACTGCCAGCTTTGGGTAGTCGACTGGCCTTGAGCAATCGACTGCCATTAAGGGAAGTTGATTGCTGATTGAGGACACATGCATAGAAAGCTCGGTAGATGACTAAGAAGTTGGCTATGGGCTTGGTAGTCGACTGCTAGTGTATCCATTGGTTGGAATGCTAACGTGGATTAAGGCCATTGTGAGACAACGACACTGTAGGTAGTCGACTAGGGCCTTTTGGCAGTCGACTGTCAGCCGCGAAATTAGCCCGATGCAGGCATAAAAGGAGAAATTCGTGGAGGATTTTGGTCATGGTTTCTTGAGCGGTTCTTGAGGTAATTTGGAGGAAAGTGTTGGTGCATTTCAAGGTCCTTCAAGCTCATCCAAGCATCCAACAAACAAAACATTCAAGCTCACATTTGTAAAGTTTTCTTTATGTTATTTTGTGTATTTCACTTGTATTTCATTCTTATTGTTGTAAGAACTGTCGCAAGAGGTTTTCTCAAACTCCGGAGTGCTTTTCAAGAAGGAGAGGTTGGTTAGTGGTGTTTTGCATCGCTAGAGCTCATTTAGGCTCAACCCATGGAGTAGGAACCCTAGGTTCCAAACCACATTATATTATTGTGTATTTTGTGTATTTGCCTTTGTTTTATTATTGCTATTCTATATTCCACTGCGCTAACAAGTATTGTAGTTAAGCACGCAAGAACGATCGAATTCCATCAAGCGATGATGTAAAAGCACTATTCACCCCCCTCTAGCGACGTCTGATTCCTCTACAATTTGTATCAGAGCCAGGTGGCTCTCAGAAGAAGAAGACACTTCAATACCTTCCACAATTAGTATAAGAGCTAGAAGCTCTTCTACGGACTAACTACCAAGGGAGCATCACTAGAGGTGAAGAAGATGGAGGAGCCAAGTTTTAGACTAACTCGTGACATTAACACTCCACTGTCGTATGAATTGTATGGAATTGGAGGCTTTCACAAATGGAAGGAGAGTATAGAAACTTTCCTCGTGATGAATATCAAAGATTGGTTCATCTTGGTGGAAGGTTTCGAAACCCCAGGGATAAAAAGGGAAATGTTCAAAAATGAAGAAGTGAATCCAAGAGCAACGATAAAAATTCAAGACTAGGTTAAATTTACAAAATTTTTATAAAATTTAATAAATAATGAAATTTTTTGCAAGCTAAGGGATTACATGGATCCCAAGGAGCTATGGAGTAAGTTGGCAAGATTCCATGAGAAGCCTCAATCGGTCCAAGAAGATAAGGAAGAAGATGAGTGCTCATCCTCTCAAGCTCAAGAAGAATGTGGATCATCATCCCAAGAGCTTGAGGATTTGTAAGTTGAAAGAGAATCAACATTTGAATCGGTAGAGGATGAAGAATTAGAAGAAGTCTCCACTTCAAGGATTAAGGGGGAGGAAAGACTTTCCACACCAGAGCAAGAACAAGAGCAAGAAGAACCATCTACCTCTGAGAGAGATGAAGAACCAACTCCGGTTCCTACCATCGACCTAGGTAACTCAAGCATTTTGATTAAAGATAAAAATCATATTATATTCTTTGAGTGTAGGGAAGTAGGACATTACAAGAGTAACTATCCAAAATGGGTCAAGAAGGTGTCACAAGTCGTGCCAAAGACCAAGGAGACCATTGCCCAAAGTCAAAAGAGCAAGGAGCACGTGGGTGCTTCAAATGCCATCAAAAGGGACACTATAGAAGAAAATGTCCTAAGGGAAGACAAGCTAGCAAGGGCAATAGAGAGCATCACAAGTAGGGGGAGCTCTTAAAACAAACCCTAAGGTATATTTTAGTAATGCACCTTCAAATATTTATGTTAAAAAGTATGCTTTTAATACTCTTACAATTGTGCATAATCATAAAGAGCATGCTCAAAATAGAGCTTATTGTTTAGGTGCAAAATCTTGCAATATTAGGGTAAGGATAAATCTATAACCAATAACTCTAAAACAATTCTACCTAGCGAAACTATTAGGAAGGTAGAGGATTATCTAGGCATTAACCCTAAGAAGGATAGACATATACCTAGGAAGAATCTTTCCCAAAGGGTTAATGAAAAATTAAAATTAGGAAAATTAGAGTTAGAGAACTAAACCTTAAGGCCAAGACTTAAGAAATTAGAGAAGACCTTTAGGAAGATGCAAAATCCAATTCGAGGGTCAAATGATAAAAAATCAAGGTCTAGAAGACACAAACCATCTAAGGGCAAGAAAAGTTTGAGTCACAAACCTAAGTTCAAGGAGACCTACCATAGTGTTCCATTCGATTATAGAACCATTTCTAGGTCTAGGAAAACCAAGGTTACTAGGGAAGTCATCTCTAAAGTTAACCATGGTAGATGTCTAGCAGCTAAGATTTCCATGAAACCTAGGAAAGCTACTAAGAAAGTCATAAGGGAAGTTATCCCTAGAGTTGACCTAGGCAAGATCCAATTAACCAAGGCTTCCAAGCCTAAAAGGGTCATTAGGAAGGTAATAAGGGAAGATATCCCTAGCGAGTACCTAGTTAACCCAAGGAGCTCCAATAGGTATTGGGTTCCTAGGAGTGTGATCCCATTACGCTAAATGGGTTAGGGTGTGCCAATCCTAAATGGATGGGTAGTTAATCTAATTATGGTAGAGTTGACACGTTAGGACATTTCCAAAGTTATGGGATACTTTGAAAATAAGTTTGGATTTATATCCTAAAAGATTTTAGGATGTGCCAATAGAATTTGAGAGTTTGGAAAATTGATCAAAATTGATACAATTAGGTTTAGAGGTCATGGTGTGTCATTTTGGATTTTTGGCACACTTGGAAGATTGATCTATTATGGAAAATGTGGTTTTAATTCTAACAAATGACAATTAATATTAAAATTAGGTATTTTATACTTGTCATGCTTTGTTTGCCTTGCCATGTCATGACATCACATTTCATTTAATCTCTTAAAATGTCATGATAATGTTTAGGTCTTTATGTCATGTATATTTAGGTTTATTTATATGCCATGACATTATGATTATTATCATATGTCTTCATTTATGCTATCTTTTTATGTCATAATCAACATTCATGCATTTAGGATTAATTAAAATTAATTTAAGGACTATGGTATGATTTGAAGTCTCATGTATAAAGAAATCAAATAGTGTTGCCTATAAAAATGTATGAGACCTTAGATTAAGAAGAACAAAATCCACATCTCACATTAAATTGACATGTGTGTGTATTGATACACTCTAGATACATATGAGATGTTAGGAGAGTGAGTTAGGTTCAAGGTGCATAGATATTGCATCTAGATGGATTCAAACACATTTCAATCTAATGATGGATCATGTGGAAAGCTAATGTGCAAGTCATGTTCATTGAGCCCATAGATCATGATCCAATATAAGGTTTTAAAAACATTTCAAAATCACTTTAAAAAACCTTGGTGTAGTCTAACTTTTGATAGAAGTCACCATTGATGAAGTTGATACAAAGTAGGCTCAAAACATTGAAGTTATCTTTGTTTTTTAACTTTGTATCAATCTCAATATTTAATAGGTATTTTATTTTTCAAATATTTTTTACCCATTGTATCTAACATAAGTATTATACGTATGAAGTTTTATTATATTTCAAATTACGCATATTTACTTATGATTTTTTGAAACTCATTTTCTGAATTTGATTTCTACATCTGTAGATATCAATCGATTGTTGTCTTGGGCAGTCGACTGGTGTTAAGAGCAGTTAACTGGTTGTTGATCAAGTCGACTGTAAATGCTGATTTCGGGTAAACAAGATTGTTTAGCTCATGTTTCAACCATATTAGGCTACCCTAACTGCTCATAACCCTAGGATATGCTTTAAGAAGCATTGGAAGGGTGAAAATCTATTGGATATGGATTAGGAGAGTTGTTTAGGGTGAGAATCAAATTTTAAGGTGTGTGAAAGTTTAAGTTTAAACTTTTGCCCCTAATTTTGATGGTTTAGTGTTTCTATAGGCTTAGGGACACTCTAAGGACATTGTTGGTGCAATGGTCAAGGGGGAGCAAGCCTCTAGAGGGAGATTATCCATCATGGAATGATGTATGTGTATTCCTCAAAGGGGGAGACATGAAGGGTTTTGGAAACCCACATTGTGCTCACCAAAGGGAGAGAATTGGAGAAGTGAGGATTGCCTCTCATTTAGTGATTGAGACTTATCACTAGGAAGAGCGAAGACATCCTAAATGTTTTTGAACCAAGGGGAAGATTGTAAGATCTCATTGGGATATGAGATATTGTTACTCTTGTGGAGTCTTTTTGATGTATGACAAAGGGGGAGTAGTGAGGTTTAAGTTAGGTAAACCTTCACTATGCTTTGGCATTGGAAGTGTTTAAGTTTAGGTTATTGGTAGCCTAACTTAAAGGTTTTGTCAAACATCAAAAAGAGGGAGATTGTTGGTGCAATTGGCCCAAGTCATGATTGACCAGACTCGAGTAGTATTTTGATGTTTAACAATGGGTTGACTATTATTTGACAATGGGTTGACTATATGGTTGACATGGGATTGACCATATGATAAAGAAGTCCAAGTGAGACACTTGGCATGGAAAGTACAAGTCTTGGGTACTTGGCATGGAAAGTCCAAGTCTTGGGTACTTGGCATGAAAAATGTTGGGGAATTGAGGTCCGCTAGAGGGGGGGGTGAATAGCGTTTGACTGTTCGTAGATAGAATTCGTTCGCATTGCTTGTCTACAATCTTGTTAGTATGCAGCGGAATAAACAATAACAAATACAAACACAAGATACAATCACAACACGCATGATATAACGTGGTTCGGAACCGTAACGGTTCCTACTCCACGGATTGGGTTCGTACGAACCCTAGCGATGCCACAAACACCACTAAGCAATAAAGCTCCTTCTCGACAACAAGTCGGAGGTGGAGAAACCTTGTACAATGAATTACAACAAGTAATGCAAAGTAAACAAGCAAATACAAGTGAAAATGTAAAGAACACTTTACAAACTAGGGTTTTGAGCGCTTTCTTGTCGGTTGCTTAGATGAGCTTGAAGGACCCTGAAATGCACCTGCAAATCGCCTTCAAATTGCCTCACCAAAGCCCCCAAAGAACTGATGCTTGAGCCTTCCAATAATAGCTGCTTTTATCCTTCATCGGGCTGGATTTCTGCCTAGCAATCGACTGCCATAAGTCTCCAGTCGACTGCCAGCACTGTAGCTGTGAGACAACGGCTCAATCCACATTGGACAAGTTCCAACGGGACTCTTGGCAGTCGACTGCCAACATTGGCAGTCGATTGCCAACGCCCGTAGTCGGCCCGGCGATCGGCTCTGGCGATCTGATGATCGACCGGAACTAGCGGTCGGCTAGGCCCTTAGCGTAGTCATTGCCGTAGAATCAATCTCTGCTCAATGAGCGGTCAGAGCAATTTCAGCTCTAAATTGGTAGTCGAACTTAAGTCGACTCACGGCAGTCGAACCAGCCATATTGCCAGTCGACTGTCAACCTCAAACATGAGGTTTTAACCCAAGTATGGTGCCCCCATACTTGCTAGACCACCCTTAGCCTAGACCTAAGCCTTCTAGCCACCTCCATCAGCCTCACGCCTCTCGGATCCCTCCAAGTCATCCATGACTTATTCATCCATCGCGCTAGCCTCCAAATGCTTCCCTCGGCTATGTCATGCTAACGGTGTCTACACCGCCAAGGCACATTGGACTTACGCCTCCAAGACTCCGCTTGGACTTTACGCTGCCAATATCAATCCCCTTGGACTTCCCAAATGTCAAGACTCAAGCTTGGACTTTCCCTTGCCAACCCATGTTGGACTTTCCATGCCAAGACCCATGCTTGGACTTCCCATTTGCCAAGACTCATGCTTGGACTTCTCATGCCAAGTACTCAAGACTTGGACTTTCCCAAATGCCAAGTACCCATGACTTGGACTTTCCATGCGCCAAGTGTCCCACTTGGACTTTTCATGCCAAGTACTCAAGACTTGGACTTTACCAAATGCCAAGTGTTCCACTTGGAGTTTCCATGCCAAGTGCACAAGACTTGAACTTTCCCATGACAATTACATTGTCATATGTTTTTGTCGAAACATCAAAACATCACTCGAGTCAAACTCGAGTCCTGGTCAATCGTGACCTAGGCCGATTGCACCAACAATCTCCCCCTTTTTGATGTTTGACAAAAACCAAACAAATTATTGAGTTAGAACACTAACTCAAATCCCTTACCAATTATCCCAAATTGGTAAATACTCTCCAAATGTTCTCCCCCAAACATTCTCCCCCTTTTTGACTAACATAAAAAAGGTTTCCTCTCCAAGGAGGTCAATGTCTCATGTCCCAATGAGATCTTACAATCTCTCCCTTGATCCAAAAATAAATACCTAGGATGCCTACCATCTTCCTAGTGATAATTCACATATCACTCAAGAGAGGCAATCCTATACTCTCTCCTAATTTCCAAATTGGGTATCAATAACCCATCAATTTTCCCAATTGATGATACTCTCCCAATAACTTCTCCTCTTCAGGGAGAAAAATACATCCATCATCCCAAGATGGATAACTCCCCCTAAAAGCTTGCTCCCCTTTGACCATTGCACCAACAATGTCCTTGGGAAGCCCCTAAGCCAATAGGAACTCTAAACCATCAAAATTAAGGTTCTAAGTTCAACATAGAACTTTCCATACCCTAAATTTGATACTTTGACCTGACACTTCTCCTAATTCATGTCCAATGGATTTTCACTCTTTATTAATGCTTCCCAAAGCATATCCTAAGGTTAGAAGTGGTTAGGTACCTTTACCATGGTTGAAAATGGGCTAAACAAATCTTGTTAACCCGAAATCAGACCTGGCAGTCGACTCTGATGATGTCGATCATTACCACTCACATCGATCACACACAGATACGATCGGTAATCAAAATCTCGATTTTAATTATCGAAAATGAATTTTGGAAATTCATAAATAATTATACGTAATTCGAAAAATCGTGAGAATTCATAGGTATAATACTTATGACACACACAATGGGTGAAAAATATTTGAAAATTATTTTACTCATAAAATAGTGAGTTTGATACAAAACTTAAAACCATTGAAATTTTCAATGTTTTGGCCCTATTTTGTATCAACTCTATCAATGGTAATTGCTATCTAAAGATAGACTTCACCAAGGTTTTTTAAAATGATTTTAAAATATTTTCAAAACCTTATTTTGGATCATATTCCTTAGGCTCTATGTACATGACTTGTACACATGCTCTCCCAATGATCCACTTTTGAAATTAGATGAGTTTTAGTTCATCTAGATGCAAAAACTATGCACCTTGAACTTAACTCATATCCTAGCATCTCACATGTATCTAGGGTGTATAAATACACATACATGTCAATTGGATGTGAGATGTGGGTTTTGGTTCATTTAAAACTAGGGTTTCATGCATCTTCTAAGGCAACCCTACTTGATTCCCTTATGAATGAGACTCCAAGTCATGTCATAGTCCTTAAATCAATTTCAATCGAAATTTTTCTTAAATGCATGAATTATTATGGCATTAATGATGATATAAATAAGCATATGCTCATAATCATGATGTCATGGCATAAGATGAAATCTAAAAACACATGACATTTAAAACCTTAAACCTAAGCATAATCATGACATATAAAATGATTAGAAATACACATGATGTCATGACATGGCATATGGCAAACAAGGCATGACATATAAAATATATAGGTATAGTGCTACCCAAATTTTAATATTAATTGTCATTTGATATAATTAGATATATTTTGCCATATTATCATTAATCTCCCTAGTGTGCCAAAAACCCAAAATGGCACACTAACCTCTAAACCTAAATTGTGCCAATTTAATTGATTTTTCTTAATTTTAAAAGTGCATTGGCACATCCTAAAATCTTTTAGGATATTAATTCAAGTCTATTTCCAAGGTAACCATAACCTTGAAAATATCCTAAAGTGCCACCTTTACCATGGTTGAGTTAACTACCCATCCAATCAAGGTTGGCACACCCTAAACCCATCTAGCGTGGATCAATCACGCTCTAAGGAACCCAAAACCGATTTGAGCTCCTAGGGTTAATTAGGTATTCCTTAGGGATAACCTCCCTAGATACCTTCCTAATGACCCTCCTAGGCTTGTTAGCCTTGGTCATTTGGGTCTTACCTAGGTTGACTCTAGGGGTAACTCCCCTTGCAACCTTCTTAGTGGCCACCCTAGGTTTTCTAGAAACCCTAGCCACTAGGCACACCCTTTGGTCAACTCTAGGGATGACTTCCCTATTGACCTTGGTCTTCCTAGACCTAGTTTATGTCCCATAATCAAATGGAACACTATGGTAAGCTACCTTAGGCTTAGGTTTGTGACCCAAACCTTTCTTGCCTTTGATTGACTTTTGACTCTTAGGTCCTTGGTGTTGACTTTGACTTTTGGACCTTTGACTTTGACCATTAGACCCTTTAAATTGGTTTTGTATATTCCTAAGGGTCTTTTCTAGTTTCTCAAGTGTTGACCTCAAGGCTTGGTTTTCTAATTCTAATTGCCCAATTGATTTTTGATTAAATTCTTGGGCATGGGACTTTCTAGGCATATGCCTAGTCCATTTAGGGTTTAGACCTAGGTGCTCTTGCACCTTTCTAATTGTCTCCCTAGGTAAAATTGATCTTGAGTTATTTGACCTAGGTTTGTCCTTAGGTAAATTGTTTTTAGGGACATTAGTCTCAAATTTCTCCCTATTATCTAAGTAGACATTCTTAGCTCCTAAGCAAAAATACTTGTTCCTATTAGCATGCTTTTCATAAATTGCAAGTGAATTAAAATTCCTAGCATGCTTTTGCTTGTAAATTGAAGAAGGAGCAAAATTAGAAGTTACCCTAGGATTTGCCTTAGCTCCCCCTACATATGATGCTCCATTTTGAGTCTTCTTGTCCCCCTTCTTGCATTGACTCCGGAAATGTCCCGGTTGTCGGCACTTGAAGCAAATTACTTGTTCTTTTCTCTTTTGCATTGAGGGACCGGCATCCTTGACCTTTGGAGCCGGTGGAGCTTTCCTATTCTTCTTTGGGCACTTGCTCTTATAGTGCCCGGTTTCCCTACACTCAAAACATATTATATGAATTTTATTATTAACACATATGTTTGAGTTACCTAGGTTAATGGAGACCGGAATTGGACTTTGGGCTTCTTCATCTTGACCGGATGTCGAAGCTTCTTCTTGATGTTCCGGTGTGAAAGTTATCTCCTCCCCCTCAATCCTTGAGGTGGATGCTTCTTCCACTTCCTCCACCTCTTCTGATCTGGATGTTGATTCCCTATCAACCTCCGAATCCTCACTTCCTTGTGAGGATGATGCATTAGCCTCTTCGGTCTCTTCCTCTTGGACCGGTTGTGAGCCTTCATGATATTTTGCCACTTGACTCCAAAGCTCTTTGGCATCCTTGTACTCACCTAGCTCACACATAATTTTATTAGGAATCAAATCAACCAAGAATTTAATTACCTTTGTATTCTTTTCGAACTCTTGGATTTGTTCCTCGGTCCACTTCTTCATCTCGAGAATTCCTCCCTTGGGCCCTTTTGGATATTGAAATCCCTCCATCAAAATGCCTCACTCTTCAAAGTCCTTCATCATCAAGAATTCTTCAATCCTCACCTTCCATTGATTGAATCCTTCTTGTCCAAAGAAGGTATAAGGGATAGGTGTGTTGATATCCCATCCAAGCTTGTCTTGGAATTCCATCTTCACCCTCTAGCATCTTGCTCCCGGTTGTTAATCCGTTGAAGAGCCACCGAGCTCTGATACCACTTGTTGGGGAATTGAGGCCCGCTAGAGGGGGGTGAATAGCGTTTGACCGTTCGTAGATGGAATTCGTTCGCGTTGCTTGTCTACAATCTTGTTAGTATGCAGCGGAATAAACAATAACAAATACAAACACAAGATACAATCACAACACGCACGATATAACGTAGTTCGGAACCGTAACGGTTCCTACTCCACGGATTGGGTTCGTACGAACCCTAGCGATGCCACAAACACCACTAAGCAATAAAGCTCCTTCTCGACAACAAGTCGGAGGTGGAGAAACCTCGTACAATGAATTACAACAAGTAATGCAAAGTAAACAAGCAAATACAAGTGAAAATGTAAAGAACACTTTACAAACTAGGGTTTTGAGCGCTTGCTTGTCGGTTGCTTGGATGAGCTTAAAGGACCCTGAAATGCACCTGCAAATCGCCTCACCAAAGCCCCCAAAAAACTGATGCTTGAGCCTTCCTCCATCGACGAGCTTTTATCCTCCATCGGATTTTCGATCGGCGATCACGCCATAAGTCCCGATTGCCCGCGCTTTGTGTGAGACAACGGCTCAATCCACGTTGGACAAGTTCCAACGGACTCTTAGCGGTCGGCGCCAACATTCGATCGATCGTATCAGCGCCTCGTCGTCGATCGAGGATCGCGCGTTATGCTCGAGAACTAGCTGGCAGTCGAACTTAAGTCGACTCATGGCAGTCGAACCAGCCATATTGCCAGTCGACTGCCAACCTCAAACATGAGGTTTTAACCTAAGTATGGTGCCCCCATACTTGCTAGACCACCCTTAGCCTAGACCTAAGCCTTCTAGCCACCTCCATCAGCCTCACGCCTCTCGGATCCCTCCAAGTCATCCATGACTTGTTCATCCATCGTGCTAGCCTCCAGGTGCTTCCCTCAGCTATGTCATGCTAACGGTGTCTACACCGCCAAGGCACATTGGACTTATGCCTCCAAGACTCCGCTTGGACTTTACGCTGCCAATATCAATCCCCTTGGACTTCCCAAATGCCAAGACTCAAGCTTGGACTTTCCCTTGCCAACCCATGTTGGACTTTCCATGCCAAGACCCATGCTTGGACTTTCCATTTGCCAAGACTCATGCTTGGACTTCTCATTTGCCAAGACTCATGCTTGGACTTCTCATTCCAAGTACTCAAGACTTGGACTTTCCCAAATGTCAAGTACCCATGACTTGGACTTTCCATGCGCCAAGTGTCCCACTTGGACTTTTCATGCCAAGTACTCAAGACTTGGACTTTACCAAATGCCAAGTGTTCCACTTGGAGTTTCCATGCCAAGTGCACAAGACTTGGACTTTCCCATGATAATTACATTGTCATATGTTTTTGTCGAAACATCAAAACATCACTCGAGTCAAACTCGAGTCCTGGTCAATCGTGACCTGGGCCGATTGCACCAACAAAAAGTCCAAGTGGGACACTTGGCAATGGAATAGTCCAAGTCATGGGTACTTGGAAATGGAAAGTCCAAGCATGAGTCTTGTCATGTGGAAAGTCCAACATGGAGTTGGCAGGGAAAGTCCAAGGGTGTGATATTGGCAGTGTAAAGTCCAAGTGGTAGTCTTAGCAGCATAAGTCCAATGGTTGGTGGCGTAAAGTCCAACCGTGTGTCTTGGCAGTGTAAGCCCAAATATGCCTTGGCGGTGTAGACCCAGTTAGCATGACAATAGCTGATGGAAGCACCTGAAGGCTAGCATATGAATGAATAAGTCATGAATGACTTGGAGGGATCCGATAGGCGTGAGGTTGATGGATGTGGATAAAAGGCTTAGGTCTAGGCTAATGGTAGTCTAGCAAATTTTAGGGGATCATACTTGGAGTAAATCTCATGGTTGAGGTTTAGCAGTCGACTGGTCAAGTATTTTTGACACTTGGCTGAGTCGACTCTGATCCGTCGACTGGGATTATGACCAGTCAACTAGTTGGGAGTCGACTGGCTATCGACTATGGTCGCATGGCCTTAGCAGTCGATTGTCAGCTTTGGGCAGTCGACTGACCTAGAGCAGTCGACTTCCATGGAGGGTAGTCGACTGCTGGTCGAGGACACGGGCATAGAAAGCTCGATAGATGACTGAGCAGTCGGTTATGAGCTTGGCAGTCGACTGTCAGTGTATCCGTTGGCTGGAATGCCAATGAGGATTAATCCCGTTGTGAGATAACGTCACATTAGGTAGTCGACTGGGGCCTTTTGGCTGTTGACTGCTAGACACGGAATCAACCCGATATAGGAATAAAATGAGCAGTTTGTGGAGGATTTTGGCCATGGTTTCTTGAGCGATTCTTGAGGCGATTTGGAGGTGAAGTGACGGTGCATTTCAGAGTCCTTTAAGCTCATCTAAGAAACCAACAAGCAAAGCATTTAAGCTCACTTTACTAAAGTTTTCTTTACGTTATTTTGTGTACTTCATTCTTATTATTGTAAGAACTATTGTAAAATGTTTTCTCCATCTCCGGAGTGTTTTCCAAGAATGAGAGGTTAGTTAGTGGTGTTTTGCATTGCTAGAGCTCATTTGAGATCAACCTGTGAAGTATGAACCCTAGGTTCCGAACCACTTTATATTCTTGTGTATTTTGTGTGTTTGTCTTTGTTTTGTTATTTGTATTATATATTCCGCTGTGCTAACAAGTATTGTAGACAAGCACGATCGAATTCCATCGAGCGACGATGCAAAAATGTTATTCACCCCCTCTAGCGACATCTGATTCCTCTACAAAAGAGTGTTCTTGTAAAGAAGGCTTCTCCACCTCTGTGTGTTGGATAGATATGAGCACTAGAGGGGGAGATGAATAGCACAAAACAATTTTTCTTTCCATTCATCAATTCAATAAATAAAAAGAGTAAAGTGCAACGAAAAATAAATATGAGACTCGTTTGTTTTTACTTGGTTCACAGCCTTTTGGCTGCTAATCTAAGGCCCTAACGGTCCTAGACCGTGTACAGAGGGCAAAATACTATAATACTCCTCCTTGTTAGAGGTAGGAGTAGACGAGTACAAGAAGATAAAAACTTGAGGTAGAGGGACACTCCCCCTCTCCTATTTACAATTAAAGCTCTGAGAAATTACAAATGGAATACAAAATTAAAGAGTACAAAACTCAAAATGATACCGACAACTTGAAGATGGATGCTTTGAGCTCGGGTTGTCGTCGTTTAGGCAGTGCTTCGTCATCGTAGGAGTGTCGGAGAGTGGTAGCATTTCGGAAGCACTTTGTAGGCTCTTGAGATGATGAAATGGTGAAGAATGACCCTTCGTTTATAGCCTTTGAGAACCCTAGGCGTTGAGCTCAATTCTTATCATCAAAGGCCACCTCACCCTAAGATAAGGGGGTGAAGTTTTGACTCTCCTCGAGGCTAGAATTTGAACAGCAGTCGATTGCCAATAGCCAGTAGTCGACTGTTAGCTAGGGTTTTTGACTGCATTAAAAAGTTAGCTTGAAAATGAAACATATATAAGTGAGTTCGACAACCACTTACTGTTCGATCTCGACATAAACTTTCCATGGAATGTCTTAGTCAGATCGTTGCCTAAGGACATCCCCATATGGAGGACTCAATCTTACATTCTCTCGCACACAAGCGTACCTTAAGTTTGTAGCTTTGAAGCTTCACTTTCGGTCTCCACCTGATTTCTTTGGCTCCCTCCGAAGTCCTCCTAGTGTCTCCCGACCATCACGGTTTCCTCTGGGTGTCGCCGACCTTCGGCTTAGCTTAGCATTCCTACACACTTGATTCAGCTCGTGAGATAACGATGTAAACTTAACTTTGTGTCTTTGCCATAATAAAAACACAGGTTCGATTATCTGGTGCCCCTACACCAACAATCTTCCTCTTTTTCATCTATGGCAAACCAAAACAAATTTAAGAGAAATTTAAAGCATTAAAATAAGTAAAGTATGTTGGTGCAATCGGCCCAGGTCACGATTGACCAGGACTCGAGTTTGGCTCGAGTGATGTTTTGATGTGTTTTGATGTTTCGACAAAAACATATGACAATGTAATTGTCATTTGGTAAAGTCCAAGTCTTGAGTACTTGGCATGGAAAGTCCAAGTGGGACACTTGGCATTGGGAAAAGTCCAAGCATGGGTCTTGGCAATGTAAAGTCCAACATGGGTTGGCAAGGAAAAGTCCAAGCATGGTCTTGCCATTTGAGAAGTCCAAGCATGGTCTTGGCATGGAAAGTCCAACATGGGTTGGCATTTGAAGTCCAAGGGGATTGATATTGGCGGCGTAAAGTCCAAGCGGTAGTCTTGGCAGTATAAGTCCAATGGTTGGCGGCGTAAAGTCCAAGCGGAGTCTTGGCGGCGTAAGTCCAATGTGCCTTGGCGGTGTAGACACCGTTAGCATGACATAGCCGACGGAAGCACCTGAAGGCTAGCGCGATGGATGAACAAGTCATGGATGACTTGGAGGGATCCGAGAGGCGTGAGGCTGATGGAGGTGACTAGAAGGCTTAGGTCTAGGCTAAGGGTGGTCTAGCAAGTATGGGGGAACCATACTTGAGTTAAAACCTCATGTTTGAGGTGTGCCTCGGGTGCCATGTGGCGATCGGACCGACCGATCAACTAGGGTTTATTTGCGGGTTATGCCTAGCGATCGCCATAGGTTGCGCGATCGTGATGGCTCGAGCGATCGATCGGCCCGATCGTCGATCGGTCGCGGTGCTCGAGAATTCGCCGCGAGAATGGAGTCGAGACTCGGAGGTCGAGTGAGGACTCCATCGATCGTGATGGTCTGTCACAATCGGTCGGTGATGGTAGTTCCGTTGGACTTATCCAAGCGTGGAACTAGCCGTTGTCTCACGACAACGATGGCATCGATTGGTGATGGTCTCGATCGATCGGTGATCGACTTTTTCCGACAGTTGAAGCTATATATGGAGCTCGTGGTGGAAGAAAAGGCATGGTTCTTTGAGGCGATTTGGGGCGAGTTCTTTGCGATTCAGGGTCTCCAAGTGCTACTCGATCAACCAAGTGATCAAGCATTCAAAGAGCATTTGTAAAGTGTTTCCTTTACTTGTATTGCTTTGTATTTCACTATATTGCTTGTATTCATTTGATTATTGTTGTAATCATATTGTACGAGGTTTCTCCACCTCCGGATTGTTCCGAGAAGGAGTTATTTGATAGTGGTGTGTGATTGGCATCGCTAGGGCTCATTTGAGCCCGATCCGTGGAGTAGGAACCATGCGGTTCCGAACCACGTTATATACTCGTGTTAGCGTGTTGTGTTTTCATTATTGTTATTGTATTATCTATATTCCGGCTACTAAGATTTGTAGACACAACCGCGATTGAATTCCATTGACGCTAATCACCCCCTCTAGCGTTACAAAGGTCCTAACAAGTGGTATCGAGCGGCTCTTCTACGGACTAACCGCCAGAGTTGAAGAAGCTAGAGGGAAGAAGATCGAATGTCAAGAAAAATTGGGTGACGACGTCAACATCCCACCTTCCTTCAACCGCGAACATTTCGCATATTGGAAAGGTAGAATGCAATATTTTCTAATGACAAATATAGAAAATTGGTTTGCCGTGACTATAGGTTTTGATGCTCCGAGAGGAGAAAGCATCCTCAAGATGAAGAGATGGACCGAGGAGCAACGGAAAAATTCAAGACAACCGTTAAGGTAACAAAAATGCTAATTGATTTGATACCTAAGCGATATTTTGTCTAGATTAGGAAGCTATAGGGATGCCAAGGAATTGTGGAACAAGTTGATCAAGTTCCACGAAAATCCCGAATCGGTCCAAGAAGATTCGGAAGAGGAGGAGAGACCGAAGAAGAGAGCTCATCCTCAAGTGAAAGTGAGAATCGGGAGGAAGTGAGGAGTCAACTTCCGGATCGGAAGAGGAAATAGAAGAAGAGGAGAGACCATCTTCTACACCGGAGCAACCTCAAGAAGAAGCTTGACATCGGCCAAGATGAAGAAGCCCAAAGTCAATTCGGTCTCCACCATCGAACTAGGTAACTCAAGCAATTTAGTTTTAAATAAAAAACATATTATGTGCTTTGAGTGTAGGGAGTATGGGCATTACAAGAGCAAATGCCCAAAGAGGATCAAGAAAGCTCCTCCGGCACCTAAAAGTCAAGAAAAGTCAAAGGATGCCGGTTCCCCAAGTCAAAAGAGCAAGGAGCACGTGGTGTGCTTCAAGTGTCGACAACCGGGACATTTCCGGAGTCAATGCCCAAGGGGAAAGAAGAAAGGGCAAGAAGGAGCAACACGTGTAGGGGAAGCCTCTAAGGCAAACCCTAAGGTAAAATTTGTTAATGCACCTTCAATTTCTAGGCAAAAGCATGCTTTTAATTCTCTTGCTATTTATCATAAAGAGCATGCTAGAAATAACAAACATATTTGTTTAGGAGCTAAGAAGGTACACCTTAATAATAAGGAGAAATTTGGGACTAATGTCCCTAGAAAAACCATACCTAGGGAATCTATTAAGAAAATACAAGAACATCTAGGTATTAACCCTAAATGGACTAGGCATATGCCTAAGAAGTCCAATGCCCAAGATTTAAATCAAAATTCTAAAATTGGGCAATTAGAATTAGAGAACCAAGCCTTGAGGTCAAGGCTTGAGAAATTGGAAAAGACCCTAAACAAGATACAAAATCAATTTCAAGGGTCTAATTGTCAAACTTTTAGGTCAAGAAGTCAAAGTCAACATCTAGGACCTAAGAGTCAAAAGTCAACCAAGGGCAAGAAAGGTTTGGGTCACAAACCTAAGCCTAAGGTGGCTTACCATAGTGTTCCATTTGACTATGGAACACTAACTAGGTCTAGGAAGACCAAGGTCAATAGTGAAGTCATCTCTAGAGTTGACCATGGTGTGTGCCTAGTGGCTAGGGTTTCTAGGAAACCTAGGGTGGCCACTAAGAAGGTTGCAAGGGGAGTTACCCCTAGAGTCAACCTAGGTAAGACCCAAATGACCAAGGCTACCAAGCCTAGGAGGGTCATTAGGAAGGTATCTAGGGAGGTTATCCCTAAGGAATACCTAATGAACCCTAGGAGCTCGAATCGATTTTGGATTCCTAAGAGCGTGATTGATTCACGCTAAAATGGGTTTAGGGTGTGTCAACCTTGATTGGATGGGTAGTTAACTCAACCATAATAAAGGTGGCACTTTAAGGTTACTTTCAAGGTTATGGTTACTTTGGAAATATCCTTGAGTTTTAATTTCAAAGAATTTTAGGTTGTGTCAATATATATCTTGAAAACATGAAAATCAATAAAATTGACACTATCTAGATTTAGAGGTCATAGTGTGTACTTTTGATTATTGGCACACTTGGGAAGGTCATGTATCAAGAAATGTGTGGTTAAGATGTAAAGGTAATATCTAGAGTGATACTCAAGTGCCACACAACTTGATGTCTTGTATTCACCATGCTTCATATGTTTTACCATATGTTTGCATGAAATGAATGTCTAGGATAGATTACATCTCACAAAACAAGTCTTTTACCTTGATTGTGTATTTCAACACTTAGAAAGGGTGAGATGTTAGGTTTTGGAAATCATTGAATGTTAATGTTTGAAAAAATGAAATAAAACATTAAAATACATTAACAAATACATAAATAAAAGTATAACATCAATACATTCAAGATACAAGATCTAACGTGATAAAATGGAACAATTAAGATGATAAAATCGAGATTTTTGATTTTTCGAATCGAAATCGGACATCGATCGACGATCGATTATCGATCGGATAACACTCTTAGATAACACGATACGATCGGCCATCGATCGAGTGCTAGCTCCATGACTCGACTGATCGACCATCAGTCGTCTGATGAGGTCCATCAGTCGACTGATGGTTCTGTTCACCGAGGCCGTAGGCCATCAGTCGAGTGCTCGACGGCGATCGAGTGATATGCACATCGATCGTGATGAGCAACATCGATCGGTGATACTCTTAGCACGCGTTGAAGGTTCAGCGATCGCCGAGCCGATCGGGCCGATCACGGTAAACCCAGTGTTAAACTGCTATCAGTCGACTGATGCTCCACATCAGTCGACTGAATCGTGTTTTTAAAACGCGAACCGCTAGGGTTCGGCATTTCACGCGACGAAAGCTTCTTCCTCCTTCGATCTTCGATCGCCGTCTCCCTCTCCGACCAGCTCTTCCGGCGTGTCAACCTTCCAAAGTCCTAGGTTTGATAAGCATGTCTCTCCCCTTCTTTTGTTTTTGACCTATCTTGGAGCACTAGTTCACGCGATTTAGGGTTTATTGTCTTTGTTCCGTTTAGGGTTCCGGCGGCTGAAGCTTTCCGGCGACTTTTCCGGCGATCCTCAGCAACTCTTGAGTCCTCCCTTCGACACACACATGGCGCCTAAGTAACGATTCTTCTTTCCGAGCCCTAATTTTCATTTCCATTACAATGTAGGTTTATCTAATCGCGTATTGTTGCCATTGCATTGCATATCATCACATTACATTCATAATAGGAGAGCCCGTAGGAATGATCCATCCGAGAGTGAATCTCGGTTGTACCAACCTATGTTGGTTAGGTACATAGATAGGAATTTTTTCGATAGGCATTGTAGTGACGTCATGGAACTCATTGCATACTACAATTTGATGAAGATCGTCTTGTGCACGCATCCAATCAATGACGACCTTATTAAGGAATTCTATCAAAACCTTAAAAAGGTAGATGACGGCCCTACATACACTACTCGCGTTGCAAAACGCGATTTAGAGTTCACCTGCAATCTGCAGAGTTTCTCGTGTAGGCCGTCAAATGATACCTTTATCTTCTACCCTACCATGGACTTTTCCCTACGAGCCTTTTGCCCATATCACTATGGAGTCCATGCATGGCGCATTTTTGGTTATCCACGTCCACCGCCCAAAACCTATTTTCTATCATCGAAGTTATGCACTTTTGACAATGTCCTTTATAAGGTCATTGTTGGGTGTTTTCTGCCATTGTCACTCAAAGTGCAGCTAAGATTCGGCCTCCCCATCTCTTTCTTCTATATGCCATGCGTCTTCAGTTAGACATAAACTTTGCATTGAACATCTTCCATTGCATTGTGCACTTCACTTCCCCTGTACAAGGGAAAGTGCATATGCCATTGGACATATCATCACAGTATGGCTCGACTCGTAGGCATTAACATCCATAGGGGCTCTGCGGCGACTATCGGAAGTGTACGACGTATATCGATTCGAATCTTCTCCTTAGCGGCTACGGATGGCGCCGAGATGGAGTTGGCGCCACGACCACCAGCGCCTGAGCGGCCTCCTCCGCCCGCCAGATCACGATGAGGGCAGCGAGGATGCGGACACCTCTCGATGAGGATGACGAATCTTGCAGAACACATCGTGGTCCATCGATTCGTCGTGGCGGTGAGTCCAGTTGAGGATTATCGGCGATCGGTTGACTCGGTGTGACAGAGTTATTGGAGCGAGCGGCTTTTGGCTGCGTCTCGATAGGATGGAGGAGACCCAGGGCCGCATAGAGCAGCATCAGCGCGATATGCTAGAGATGATGCGGGCCTGGACTCTGAGTCAGCAGCACCCTCCATCGCCACCTCCTACGGACGATTAGAGGATATTGTTTTTGTGGTTGTCAATGTTTGTAGTAAGATTGAGCTTAGCCAATCTTCTTTTTGATTATAAAGACAAATTTAAGTTTAAATGAAATCCTTATTTACGAAAAATCTTGTGTGTATGAATGAATATTTGTATAATTGTATTGCTACCATATGGTATCATGACATCATGTTTATTCTTAATCATTTTATATGTCATGATTATGCTTTAGAATTAAGGATAAATGTCATGTGTCTTTTAGATCTCATCTTATGCCATGACATCATGATCATTGTACGTTTTAATAATACTATTATTTATGCCATGATCATACATTCATGCATTAACTTGATTAAAATTGATTTAAGGACTATGGCATGACTTAGAGTCCCCGTTATAAGGGAATCAAGTAGAGTTGCTTTAGAAAATGCATAAAACTCTAGATTAGGGAGAACAAAACCCACATCTCACATCTAATTGACATGTATGTGTATGTATACACCCTAAATACATGTGAGATGCTAGGATAATAGGTTAGGTTCAAGGTGCATCGGTAGTGCATCTAGATGAACTCAAACTTATTTTAATTATCACCAAAAATCATAAGGAAAGCTAATATACAAGCTATGTATATTTAGCCAATAAATTATGGTCCAAGATAAGGTTTGAAAACATTTTAAAATCATTTTGAAAAACCTTGGTGAAGTCTATCTTTCGATAGCAATCACCATTGATGAAGTTGATACAAAGTAGGGCCAAAACATTGTAAATTTCAATGTTCTTGAACTTTGTACCAATGTCACTATTTAATGGGTAAAATAATTTTCAAACATTTTTCACCCATTGTATTGGTCATAAGTATTATACGTATCAAATTTCGTGATTTTTCGATAAACGTATAATTATGTATGATTTTTTGAAATTCATTTCTGATAACTGAAAATCTGATTTTTCATTATCGATCGCCTGCTGGGTTGCGATCGGTGATGGTATGTGATCATTGTTATCTGACAGAGTCGACTGCCAAGGCTGATTTTGGGTTGACAAGGTTTGTTTAACCCGAATTCAGCTACGGTAAAGGTCCCTAACCACTCCTAACCCTAGGATATGCTTTGGGAAGCATTATGAAGGGTGAAAATTCATTGGATATGGATTTGGAGAGGTGTTAGGTCAAAGTATCAAATTGAGGTGGTGGAAAGTTCAATGTTGAATTTCCAACCTTAATTTTGATGATTTAGAGTTCCTATTGGCTTAGGGACTCCCCAAGGACATTGTTGGTGCAATGGTCAAGGGGGAGCAAGCCTTTAGGGGGAGGTATCCATCTTGGGATGATGGATGTGTTTTTCTCCTTGAAAAGGAGAAGTTATGGGAATGTTATCAATTTGGGAAATTGATGGATTTTTAGAAACCCAATTTGGAAATTGGGAGAGTGATTAGGATTGCCTCTCTTGAGTGATATGGGACTTATCACTAGGAAGATGGTAGGCATCCTAGGTATTTTTGAACCAAGGGGGAGATTGTAAGATCTCATTGGGACATGAGACATTGACCTCCTTAGAGAGAAAACCTTTTTGATGTTAGTCAAGGGGAGAATGTTTGGGGGAGAACATTTGGGATAATCGGTAAAGGATTTGAGTTAGTATTCTAACTCAATTATTTGTTAGTTTTGTCAAACATCAAAAGGGGAGATTGTTGGTGCAATCGGCCCAGTCACGATTGACCGAGGACTCGAGTTTGGCTCGAGTGATGTTTTGATGTGTTTTGATGTTTCGACAAAAACATATGACAATGTAATTGTCATTTGGTAAAGTCAAGTCTTGAGTACTTGGCATGGAAAGTCAAGTGGGACACTTGGCATTGGGAAAAGTCCAAGCATGGGTCTTGGCAATGTAAAAGTCCAACATGGGTTGGCAAGGGAAAGTCCAAGCATGGTCTTGACATTTGAGAAGTCCAAGCATGGTCTTGGCATGGAAAGTCAACATGGGTTGGCATTTGAAGTCGAAGGGATTGATATTGGCGGCGTAAAGTCAGCGGTAGTCTTGGCGACATAAGTCAATGGTTGGCGGCGTAAAGTCAGCGAGTCTTGGCGGCGTAAGTCCAATGTGCCTTGGCGGTGTAGACACCGTTAGCATGACATAGCCTGAAGCACTGAAGGCTAGCGCGATGGATGAACAAGTCATGGATGACTTGGAGGGATCCGAGGCGTGAGGTGATGGAGGTGACTAGAAGGCTTAGGTCTAGGCTAAGGGTGGTCTAGCAAGTATGGGAACCATACTTGAGTTAAAACCTCATGTTTGAGGTGTGCCCGGTCGGACCGGTGCCATGTGGCGATCGGGGACCGAAATCAACTAGGGTTTGATTGCGGGTTATGGCCTAGCGATCGGCGCCATAGGTTAGCGATCGGTGATGGCTCAGCGATCGTGATCGTCGTCGATCGGGTGCTCGAGTCGACCCGAGAATGGAGTCGAGACTCGGTGTCGAGTGAGGACTCCATCGGTCGAGATGGTCACAATTAGTCGGATCGATGGTAGTTCCGTTGGACTTATCCAGCGTGGAACTAGCCGTTGTCTCACGACAACGATGGCATCGATCGTGATGGTCTCGATCGATCGGTGATCGACTTTTTCAATGAGTTGAAGCTATATATGGGCTCGTGGTGGAAGAAAAGGCATGGTTCTTTGAGGCGATTTGGGGCGTGATTCTTTGCTGCATTGGGGTCTCCAAGTGCTACTCGATCAACCAAGTGATCAAGCATTCAAAGAGCATTTGTAAAGTGTTTCCTTTACTTGTATTGCTTTGTATTTCACTATATTGCTTGTATTCATTTGATTATTGTTGTAATCATATTGTACGAGGTTTCTCCACCTCCGGATTGTTCCGAGAAGGAGTTATTTGATAGTGGTGTGTGATTGGCATCGCTAGGGCTCATTTGAGCCCGATCCGTGGAGTAGGAACCGTGCGGTTCCGAACCACGTTATATACTCGTGTTAGCGTGTTGTGTTTTCATTATTGTTATTGTATTATCTATATTCCGCTGCGCTAACGAATTTGTAGACACAACCGCGATTGAATTCCATTGACGCTAATCACCCCCCCCTCTAGCGTTACAAAGGTCCTAACAAAGTAAACGATAAACTCACTTAAAAGAACTCCCCCTTAACCTAGGTGAGTTTTGAAAGAAATACTTTAATTTTTTTAAAATTTAAATTTTGTGGTACTCCCCCTTAACTTACGCTCTTCTCCCCCTTTTGCCATGAATAAAAAATAAGGTCGGGGGTTTAAAAAATAAGGGGTTTTAAAATGCATAATATTATAGCATGCATAAAAAAAAGTGTGTATAAGTCCAAGCATGTGTCTCGAATTGGTTAAGTAAATTGGTTTGATGTGTATCCCTCTGCACCAACAATAAGTGTTTGAAACTTAGCTTTTGATTTTCAAAATACTTATAAGCTAATTTTCAAGAATAACTTTAAAGATTTATAACCCTTAGTGTTAGTTTACTCTCCCCCTTAGTCAAGTATATGAGGTATAAGAGAGTTAGGGGGGCTAAACTTTGACCTAGAAAATTTTATAGTTAATATTGGCCGATTATAATTATTCATTTAAGCGTAATAGTTAAAAAATAGATGGCTTTTGAAAAAAGTTATGTATATTATAATTATTCCTTAATCATCTCACATTATATATGTCTCAGAATTTGTTCGCCTTATATGTTTTGTGAGATGATTTGAACTTAATTAAAGTTAATCAACCTCGAGTTAGATTCAGATTTAACCCTAAGCTCGTCAAGTAACCTTTTCGAGAAATTGACTTCTAGATCGTGGCGAGGCACAAGGGCCTTCTTTGATCGGAACAACGACCACTTCCTTAGACAAAGCTAAGTTCAGGAAAAGGATAACTTGAGTCACTTAAGACTACTTCCTAGTCTAACTAGTTTAGGATACGACGAGGTAGCTTCAGCTAGTTCCACTCGGTCATGTCATGCCCCGAGAGTATACCGTGCCGAAAAGAAAACGGACGACATCTCCCCTGTATGTGGCAACATCTCGTGTTAATACAAGGCTCGTAGGCCACAACAACAACAACAACATATATATATATATATATATATATGTAAACAAACCACAGCGGAAACTAACGACAATCATCATAACAAACTACACAGTGGAAATATAAAACAACCACATCACAACTACATACAGTGCATACCGGTATGACTGACACATCACAACAAAACGGAACATCGACAAAATTCGAATCCACAAGTCCACAACACAGTACATCACGAAAACTCCAAATATATTACACCCATACGGAAAGCCCAAAATGACCACCAGAGTCTCGAAGGTGAGATGAGATGTCAATCAATGGTGCTCCAAGCCATCACGAAGACTTCTACCTATTACCTGGGCGATAGAAAAACCCAGGGTCTGTGGTGGTGAGTAAAACTCAGCAGGTAATAAGATAGAACATATATATATATATATATATATATATATATATATATATATATATATATGTATATATATATATATATATATATATATCACATGTCATTTAACAGCATAACCTAAAGGTACAATAGGTATACCAGCACAGTATATAAATACATGTATATACCGTCTAACCAAATAAACAACGTATAACGCAGACATACCTGAAAGTCTGCTATGCTACTCTGATCCAACCTGAGCATATATCCAACATATATAACAGGAAGAGTAATACTAACTCACAATATACTCATGATACAGGTCAAGGTATCTAATGGTCTGTCCAACAAATATACAAGTATCCGACACAACCGTATAACAGATGCAAGAAGCATGCATGAATATGATGTACAACCAAATGCAGCAAGCATAGTACAATTAAATGCAACATCACAATAAGCATATATATATATATATATATATATATATGGTAATATGCAAAGCGCCATAAGATACGGCAATGCAGCATGCATGGTTATGTCTGCGTACCCCTACTCGCTACCACGACCCCAATGTGGCCTAGGTGGCACGACATGGCAACTATCCCAACTCAACACCAACCACTGCTCCAGAGTGGCTGAGTGGGCAGTATGATCAAGTAGCATATGAGCGTAAAGAGCTCGCTACACAATGGGGGTCCCTGCTACTGGCCACTCCGACTAACACTACCTATGAGTGGTCGAGTGTCACGCACCCAGAACAACTGCACGCAACTCCAACTACCACCATCTATAGTGGTAGAGTGCGGCACAACAAATGCTCTACCCTCACACTAGTTACTCCTCGGGAAGTAACCTGGGAGGCAGGATGACTGACGACTCTCTCAACCCCAAGGGAGACTGTGTCGTCAGAATGCATGAAAATGAAATGAATGTACTGTCATATGTACAGACATCTACCATAGACTCTCTGTTCAACAGAGAGTCGTACCCATCTAATCAATACACTCTCTATCCTGTAGAGAGTCGTACTCAACTGATTGACGGACTCTCTATCCTGTAGAGAGTCGTACTCAACTGATCGACGCACTCTCTATCCTGTAGAGAGTCGTACTCAACTAAACATATCAAGCTGGGACAACCGGTCCGTAGCAACACACTAATCACCCTTCACTTAACTATTACACAACACATGGTTGGTAATAAGTATACACTATACGGGTATTGGAATAAATCCTACATTTAGAGCATTACCTACCCACGGATGAACTTTTACATAATTTATAAATTAGGTTTTCATCCATACTCCAACATCTACACCCTACTGAACATTTATAGATCTACTTACATCACATCTGTAACTCCTAAATCATGATAAAGGAAAATGTTATATCAACCTTTGAGCAAATATAGCCAACGACAAGTATCAAG
Organism: Wurfbainia villosa; assembly: GCA_025175895.1. NCBI lineage: Eukaryota > Viridiplantae > Streptophyta > Magnoliopsida > Zingiberales > Zingiberaceae > Wurfbainia > Wurfbainia villosa. Next base: position 95,514,193 of record CM046001.1, read on the forward strand.
CATAAGATAAATAAGAGTAGGGTCAAGATAATATGAACACCTAACATGCTCATTTCTATAACTAAATCTGAATGCAATTACATCTACCTAACCAGGATAGGAAATTACCCACCTGATATGTAAACCGTAACTGTCTTCATGTCCGTGAATTCGCCTCGCATCAAAGTCCTGAAATCATAGAATACCAATATAATCAAAATAACTCCAGCCTCCACTAATCACCGATATAATCCTATAATAACACTACTACCATAATCAGGAAACAACCTTGCTACTGCACACTATAGCATAAACAGATCAAAACTTACATAATCTTCGCTTTAATCACAACCAACTTCATAATCCACTTATGGAATCTGATCTGCCCACCTTTTTAACTGCAAATAAATCTCATGACAACAACCAAAATCTAATTATGATTTATACACCGATCTAATTACTCTAGCAACACAGTTGTGCATTCTCCTTCAAGAATTAAACATCTAATGTATAACATACAATTTAAGGCTTACCTTCAACTGTTGAAATCAACCACAGCTCATCCAAAAGCACCTATCCCCTGTTGATCTCCACCATTTTACATATATACCACTTCACAGTCACCAGTATATTGTTGGATCGAGAAGCGTCGCTAGAGGGGGGGTGAATAGCGAGCGTAAATCTTTTCTTCGTTTCGTTCGAGTAGACAATTAAACAAGTAAGAACAGCGGAAAATAAAGAGACACATTTATTTTACTTGGTTCACAACCCAACGGTTGCTACTCTAAGGCCCTATCGGTCCTAGACCGCGTACGGAGGGCAAAACACTATAACGTCTCCTCCTCGTTGGAGGTAGGAGACAACGATCACAAAACCGAATGTATGAGGATGAGGCAACAAGCCTACCTCACCTCGTTACGAATAAAAATAACGAATACAATATCAAAATATATTACTAGATGCTGCTGCCGACGGAGAAGATCTGAACTTGTTGTCGCATCGGTGTTATGACGGTGTTGGAGCGTTGGCATTGTAGGAGCACTTGATGAATAAACTTGATGTGATTTGGAGTTGGAATCCTCCCCTCCTTCTATAGATTTTGGCCTCTGAATATGTCTCCTCTTTTTTTGGAACAGATCACGAAGTTGTATAATTTTTATCGCGAAGTGGCCGCGTCAAACCTTATCCGTATTGACCTAGCGTAAAGGCTAATTCGTCGCCATCAGTCGACTGATGACTCCCATCAGTCGACTGATGAGCATCAGTCGACTGCCCAATGTCCAACAGTCGACTGCCAGCCTGGCCACTTCCCTGCAGTAAGAGGTTAGCTCAGAAAATGATAAATGCGACGGTTTCTAACCGTCCGATCTCGACCTAGACCTTCCACAGGAAGTCTTAGTCGGATCGCCGCCTACGGTCATCCCCGTAAAGAGGACACGACCTTACAATCTCTAACTCACACGAGATTTCCTCGATACTTACCTTGTAGCTCTCGCTTCTGGCCTTCCACTCGATTCCTTCAGCTCCCTCCGAAGTCACTCGAGTGTCGCCCGACCACCACGGCTTCCTCCGGGTGTCACTAGCATACAACTCCAGCTTTAGTACTTTTCTACACACTTGATTTAGCTCGTAAGATAACGATGTAAACTTAACTTTGTGTCTTTGCCATAATCAAAACACAGGTTCGATTATCTAGTGCCCCTGCACCAACATATATGAGACATGCAAGTTGTATCAAACTAGTCGATCGATCCACCATAAGAAATATGTTCAGTTGCAGAGTTTCGATCACCCTCCCTATCCAGAAACCACAACATCCACAGCTTATACACCACTCTGAGTAGTCGTGTTCATGCTCCTCCCCAGCCAGCTTCATCCACTCATCATTGCCGACACAGCTTCATAGCCCCTCCATTCACGCACAATTCTTTCACAGCCCTCCCCATCTTCACAGAACACGCACAAGACCCATGCTCACAACCGCCCAGCCACCCCTCCGGTAGGCACCATCGACAATAATAAATCACATTGGACAATAGGGAAAAGAAAACTCGAGATATACCAATGCTTGAAGCTACACTGATGGTACTCCTCCCAATTTGCTCAGTTCGTCGAAAATTTGTTGCTACCCTAGCACCACCAGTTTATGAGCTACACGAGAGCAAGGATTTCAGTTAGAGATGGATCTCATCCGAGATCGGGGAAGAAGACACTTACCGATTAGAAAGGAGAGATTACCCTACCTTGCTCCGGTAGAAATCGCGAAGCTTCTCCCGACTGGAACAGCACAAAGACATCGTCGATTTAAGCCCCCCTCCACAAAACACTCACTGCACACACTCCTTCGCAGAGATCGCCGAGGGTAGACCGAATGTTGTTGTTGCCGGTCCCTGGCACCCTGATCACTCCCCCGAACCACGCCCGGCGACACTTATCGTCGTTGTCTTTTCTAGTCAGATCTCCCACCAGCGAGGTGTCGGCAGCGGTTTGTGTGCGGTGGAGTCGAGGTAGAGAAATCGCGGGAGGGAGAAGGAGAAGTCACGGAAGGGGAAGGAAAGAAAAACACTCGGAAAAATAAAGGCAATGGCGAGAAACGCGATGACCGGGCGTTAAGAAATAGAGCGGGCCGGGTCCATTAGCGGGTCAGATTTCAGACCCGTTAAGCCCTTTTAAATCCTTCTCTGCAAAGAGGGTCTTAGACATTTCCATTTAAGTCCAGGAAAATTTCTAAAAATTCTTAAAAAATTCCATAGGACAATTTATTAATTAACAACGGTATTATTATTATTATATATATATTTTTCAATATTGTATTTTTTTGGTATCTTACAGATCAAGTGCACCAAGCTAGATACGCCTTATCTAGCTTGAATATACGAGACTTTGTTTCCCTAACGTACTATCATCTCGCCACGTCCTGATACTATGTTATCAAGAGTTGACTAACTACTTGTCCTATCTAGCCGTTCTAAAAAGTAAAATGCTAAGTTATCGGGTATACTATTTTGGTATTAGCTCCCCTGGATCATTGAACCAATATGGTATATTCAAGTAATGGACTTGATCTTGGGGAATCCAATACCTATTGGTCCTTATATGTGAATTTAAAAGAGTCTTCGGGATCCAAGCTTGGACTCTTTGATGACTACGATTTATGACAGACATATATGATCTATTCTTAGTCTTTGGACTAAACCCGAGTCCAACTCTGTTGTACATAACTCTCTAAGTTCTAAGCAGTCGGTTAAGATTCTTGGACCCCATTGAGAATTTGTCCAACCGAGCCTCGATCTCTTGGACTTGTCCTTTCAAGAGGGAGTTATCTTCTTCGAGTTTCTCAACTCGAGTTGAGTCCTCCTCTCAAACTCGACTAGTTGAAGAGGTCAGAGTGGCCTCTTGCTTGAGGGTTTCAACCTTCTCAAGCAAGGACTCGACCTAGACTCGACTTAGCTAATTTCCTAGTTAGCATTTTAATTGTATGATAAAGAGTACTAATTAAAGAACGACTAACCTTGACTTTCTCTTTCGGCCCGGCTTTGAGTCTCTTCTCGAAGTAGTCTTCGGGGTCGGAGTCGGAATTGTAGTTGGATTTATACTCGACTTTGGACTCTAACTCGGACTCTTCTAGTCTTGCCATGTATGCTCTACCAGAGCCTTCTTCGTTGTCCCAAGTTGCATGAAAGACTTTCTTTGCTCCCTTTTGCTTTGATTTGAATTACACCCTCTTTTTGTTCTTTGATAGCTCTCTTTCTTTTAGAACAATCCTCTGCACCATGTTCACTATCGCAGCCTCCTCTTCAGATTCGGACTCAGATTCGCCTTCTAATTTGGATTCATCTTCTTGCTCGAGAGGTGGCTTGCTCTTTCCTTTTCTTCTTTGACCTGCAAGTAAGGCAACTCCTTTCTCGGCCCGGACCACGTTAGTTTGTTCATGAAGTTTGAATTTTGAAAATAATTCATCTAGTCTAATTTTAGAGAGGTCCTTAGAAACCTTGTAGGCATCGGCCATGGGTGCCCACAAGGTAGTCCTAGGAAAGGCATTAAGTGCATACCTTATAAGGTCTCGGTTTTCCACCTTTTGTCCGATGGAGTGCAGGTTGTTGACGATGTCTTGTATACAAGCATATAGTTGTGTTTCCGTCTCGTGTTCCTGCATCTTAAGGTTATACAACTTATTGAAAAGTAAGTCACGTTTACACACTTTCGCGTCGTTGGTTCCTTCGTGTAGTTCTATGAGTTTGTTCCATAAATCTTTCACACTTATAAAGGGGAAACGCGGTTTAGCTCCTCTTTTGACAAGCAACATTGAAGGATTTGGGTCGCCTTGGCATCGACTTCCACTTGTCTTTTCATAGCATTCGTCCATTGATCATAATTCAACGATTCACCTACTTCATTAGTAGGAAGCGTGAATCCGGTTTGGATTACGATCCACATCTCAATTTGGGTCTTTAGGAACCACTCCATTCGATCCTTTTAGTAACGGAAGTCATTTCCATTGTAAAATGGAGGTTGGACGGTGCTAAACCCTTCGAGATGGGTCATTTAGCGAAAAACAATACCTCGCAAAAACAAAAACAATCAAATGTACCAAGACTTTTCATCTTGGATTAGTAGTGCGGGAGAATGAAATCAAATGAAACAAAAAAGTCGAAAAACCAAAAATAAACAAGAAAAATTTGTAAAAAGTTGCTAGATTGGTGGTTTCACCAAATCGTAGCGCCCCCGACTCTGATACCACTTGTTGGATTGATATGAGTGCTAGATGGGGGGCGGGGGTGAATAGCGCAAAATAATTTATCTTTCCGTTCGTCGATTCGATAAATAAAAAGAGTAAAGTGAAGCGGAAAATAAATATGAGACTTGTTAGTTTTTACTTGGTTCATAGTCTTCTAGATGCTAATCTAAGGCCCTAATGGTCCTAGACCGTGTATGGAGGACAAAATACTATAATACTCCTCCTTGTTAGAGGTAGGAGTAGATGAGTACAAGAAGATAAAAACTTGAGGTAGAGGGACACTCCCCCTCTCCTTTTTACGATTAAAGATCTGAGAAATTACGAATGGAATACAAAATTAAAGAGTACAAAACTCAAAATTATATCGACAACTTGAAGATGGATGCTTTGAGCTCGGGTTGTAGTCATTTCGATAGCACTTTGTCGTCGTAGGAGTGTCGGAGAATGGTAGCATTTCGGAAGCACTTTAGAGGTTCTTGAGATGATGGAATGGTGAAGAATGGCCCTTCTTTTATAGCCTTTGAGAACCCTAGATGTTGAGCTCCATCCTTATCATCAAAGGCCACCTCACCCTAAGATAAGGAGGTGAAGTTTTGACTCTCCTTGATGCTGGAATTTGAATAGCAGTCGACTGCTACCCTTATCAGTCGAACTGATGACCAGCAGTCGACTGCCAATAGCCAGAAGTCGACTGCTGGCTAAGGTTTTCAACTGCATTGAAAAGTTAGCACAAAAATGAAACATATATAAGTGAGTTCGACGACCATTTACCGTCCGATCTCAACATAGACCTTCTATGGGATGTCTTAGTCGGATCATCGCCTAAGGACGTCCCTGTATGGAAGACTCGACTTTACATTCTCTCGCACACACGAGCGTACATTAAGTTCATAGCTTTGAAGTTTCACTTCCAGTCTCCATCTGATTTCTTCGGCTCCCTCCGAAGTCCTCCTGGTGTCGCCCGACCACCATGATTCCCTCCGGGTGTCACCGACCTTCGGCTTAGCTTAGCATTCCTACACACTTTATTCAGCTCGTGAGATAATGATGTAAACTTAACTTTATGTCTTTTCCATAATTAAAACACAGGGTCGATTATCTGGTGCCCCTACACCAACACTGTGTTCTCATCAAAAGAAGGTTCTAGTGAAAGCTTGTGAAGAGTGATCCACCTTATGGATTATCGTCGAGTAGGAGCATCATCTCTGAACCACATTACATCGACGTGTTAGCATTGTCTTCTTCGATTTTGATTTTAGTTATTGTTTTCTTTTGTATTGCTTCCACTAACAAATTTGTACAAATCAAAGAAGCACCATTGACTCCCCCTCTTATGCTCAACTAGATCCTAACAGATTAGTCTCTGACGGAGTCGACTGTTGATACTGATTTTGAAAGAACAATATTTGTTTAACTATATATCAGCACCTTTATGTACCCTAACCACTCCTAACCCAATGATATGCTTAGAGAAGCATTGGATGAGTGAGATGTTCATTGAAAATGAATAGAATGGATAATTAGGGTAAGAATCAAATTTTAAGGGAGGTTAAAGTTCAAGTTTGAACTTTTACCTTTATTTTTGATGGTTTAGATTTCCTATAGGCTTAGGAACTCTCCAAGGATATTGATGATGCAATGGTCAAGGGAAAGTTTATCCATCAAAGGATGATGGATGAAGTTTAGAAAGGGAGAGTTAAGAATTGCCTTTCATTGGAATGAAGCCATGTATGATGATGCTTGGACCAAGGAGGAGAATGAAGGATCTTATTGGAAGATGAGACATGAAAAATCTTGGTAGACTTTTTGATGTGTGCCAAAGGGGAAGAAATGAAGGGTTTAAATTAGGAAACCATTCATTATGCCTTGGTATAAGAAAAGGCATAGTTGGTATTATGGGTTATCCTAACTTAAAGTATTATCAAACATCAAAAAGAGGGAGATTGTTGGTGCAATCGACCCCAGGTCAATGTTGATCAAGCTAGAGTGGGACTCGAGTAGGATTTTTATGTTTGACAATGAGTTTAACAATATGTTTGACATACATATTGAGGGAGATTATAATGAGGGAGATTGTTGGAACAATCTGGCTTAGGTCAAGGTTGACCAAGCTTGGGTGAGACACAAGTGGAAGTCCAAGTATGGATACTTGGTAAGTGAAAGTTCAAGGGTAGAGTCTTGGCAATGGAGAAGTCCAAGTATAGATACTTGGCAAGGAAAAGTCCAAGGGAGAAGTCTTGGCAAGGGAAAGTCCAAATATGAATATTTGGCTAAGGGAAAAAATCCAAGTGTGTAGCCTTGGTCGTGTAAGTCAAAGTGTGTAGTCTTGGCGGTGAAAGTCCAAGTATGGAGACTTGTCAATGGGAAAGTCCAAGTTTAGAAACTTAACAAAGGTAGACCCATTTTTTAGTGAAAGCCCTAAAGCCGATCATGTGATGATTATTATATGGACTTGTTGTATCATATTCATATATATATTTATAAAGGAATTGCTTTATGGTTATTATACTTACTTGTATTAGTGCCAAATAACTAAGTATAATAGCATCCTTGAGTAGAAGGTTCTTATCAATATCAATTGATTGGTTGAATCGATAATGAGATGATATAGAGAATACTGCTCTTAATCATTCCTAGTCAAGTATTAATATTCAGGGACAATGTTAATGCGAAGAGACTAGCATGTAGGTCAACTCGATGATTTGATCTCACAAGTCATGGATATGAGATATCAAGTTGACACATGGGTATGCATTGGAGAATGTATACTGAATGACTTGTATATGAGTGTTATATACTTTCTCATGTGACTATTAGTATGACTATTAGTCCTTGGACCTGAAGTCACCATAGTTCCCTACATAAGGAGTTGCATACTTTGGCTTCGTCAAACATCACTCGTAAATGGTGGACTATAAAGGCGATTACTGTGTATGTAACAAATTATACGGAGGGATGTGAGTGATGTAGATGAGATCTATCCCTCCTATATGACGGGAGTGACATCATGATTCTTGATAGAGTGAGACCAGTAAGTGCATGGTCATGCCCAAATGAGTCAATATGAGATATTGAGCTCATTTGATTAAAGTGAGTCTACTTGGAGTTCAAGATATAGATTGCATAGAGGATGACACGGTATATGCCTCAATTGGTCAATCTAGATATCAAGGATAGAGGGACATTGTTACATATTGTGAGAGTCACAATTAGTAGTCACAAAGGTGATGTTGGATCTCAACATTCTCATAACTTGGGTAGCAATGATGTGTTGCTAGATACCTCTCATTGCTTATGTTTCTAAATAGGTTTAGGAGCATTGCCAACATTACAAGAACCTATAGGGTCACACACAAAGGGCAATTAGATGGAGATTAGGTTCATATGATGGACCAAGAGGATTAGGTTCATGTGATGAACCAAATTAGATTAAGAGTAATCCAAATTAGACTAATTAAGTTGGACTCAATTTGATTCAAGTGTTGAATGAGTCTAATTTATATTTGATTTATTGAGTCAATTTAAACTAATGAATAGAGATTCATTAAATTAAATTGACTTGAATCAAAGGTTGGATTTGATCAACCATGGGAGATAAGAGGTCAAGTTTGACTTGACTTGAGAGGGAAGATGTAGGGTCAAGTTTGACTTGACCACATGCCACTTCATGGTGACTTGGCAAAGGGGTCGGCCAATGATGATGTTCCACATCATCATGGACACATCGTGGTGTGCCACCTCATGAGGGAGACCAAGAGCCATGACTCTTGGTATTACATGGATGTATTTAACCCTCCATGAAGTGGCCAGCCAAATTAATGGGGTTAGTGGTGAATTGAATGTTGGATTGAATTTATCTTCTTCCTTCTCCTCTTCTTGCTCTCTCCCTCATCCTCCTTTTCTGAGACCTCCATGAGTTCTAGCACACTCTAGGTGGTTTTCTCCATCTTTTGTCCATGTGGATACGTGTAGAGAAGTGTACACTTAACACTCTACGAGATCCGACAACCATTTGAACGAGCGGGATAAGTGAAGGGCATCGCTACAAGGGTAACGCTCTTCCCATGTAGATCTAAGGTAGATCTAGTATTTCTAAATATGTACATGAATTAATTTTATTTATCTTTGCACAGATCCGTGGCCGACTTCCGAGGTTTCCGCAATGTAAAAAATGGGTTTTGTAGCTCGGAGAGTCCAACAGTGGTATCAGAGCCACGTGCGAAGCATGTACATGTTTGTTTTGTAATTTTTTATATTAGATATGAAAAATTACAGATCTATAAGTTCCTGTAATTTTCCTTATTTTATAAATTTTGTGAGTATTTTTCTCATAGAGTCGAAGCAACAAATGTTTGGACACTTGTAGGCTTCAACCACCGAGAAATATTCTCCGAAATGGCAAAGTCTCGCTTTAGTCTTTTGGGACAGCGACTTAAGGCGTTGTAAGATCAAGATGGGACACTCACGAGATTCATTTTTGTGAGAAGGGGCGTTGCCCTTAACCCCGCAAGGGGTATTGTTCCGTGATCACGCCCGAAAATCTCTTAGCGGGACCGTTGCGGAGATGTAACTCATAAAATTGAAAAAAAAAAATAGAAAACATTATAGAAATTTATGTAACATACATAATTTAGAATTATGTATGATATTGTGATGGTCATGGCCCAAAAACCCCAATGTGATTGGATAAAATTATGTTGTAATTCATAATACGACTTGCGCGCCATTTTTTGTATTGTGCATGTTGTATATGATATGCGACCTGCGTGTCGTGCCTCTCTTATTATATTTCTATTGTAAATAGATTTTAGACTCGAATGTAACTCAAGTTTCATGTTTGTAATGTACAAAATGAAGCGGTGGAAGGTCCACTTGTAGACGGAGTTACGAGGAGGGTGCCGACGACACATGACGGTCAAAGGAGGTGCTTGGAGAAGTCGCTAACCCTAGGTTGACCGTCTGATCTTCTCATTGGCTTGAGAAGATCGTAGTAGGGTCATGACCTCATCACAAATTAATTAATGAGTATATATATATATATATATATATTTGTTTGTTTTTGCTTGTATGTATGTGATGCATGCTAGTATAGGGTAATTAATGCCTTATTTGTTTTTGCTTATATGTATGTGATGCATGCTAGTATATGGTAATTAATGCCTTAATGTGTATATGATACATATTCATGATTAGATTAGATCTTAATCAAGTCAACATGAAATGCCTACCAAGTTTTGATACCCATCACTACCTCGATCATTTGTTGTTGTTGAATCTGCCAAAGCAAAGCAACACATATTATCTTGGTAGGGTGCGGAGGAACAATCTTGGTCCCGCCTATCAAAGCTTGGGTGAGAATAAGCTCAATAAGATTGAGTGAAACAAGTTAACTCAATTGGATCGGGTAAAACTATAGGCATATTCCAATGGTTGGAAAGATAGGATACAATCACATTTACACTAAAGCTTGGGCGATTTAGCCAAAGCTAACTCAAGTTCTTTTGTAAATGTGGATCTTGATCCTATAAACAAGAGTTGTATAGAGATGTAATTGGTAATTTGTTACCTATCGATCATACTAAGTCTTGGGCGATTTAGCCAAAGCTAACTCAAGGCGTAGTATGATGTGGATCTTATTCCGCGAGAATTATAGCTAGTTTGTATGAATCTAGTAGTGTGGTTTGACCACATCCATGACTTGATTCTACAAAGGTCCTATAATTTAGTGGGAGCATTATTTAATTAAAGGTCTAATTAAATGATAAATGGAATATGATATTTACTTTCTGTATTATTTATATTGTAGATTGTCATGTCGTCAAACACGAACACTCTCTCCCTGCGTTCTTTCCTTGAGAAGGACAAGCTCAATGGAGCTAATTTCCTGGACTGGTACAGGAATCTGAGAATTGTTCTCACACAAGAAAGAAAACTGTACGTCCTAGAGTAGCCCATTCTAGAAGCACCTCCTACCACTGCCTCGCGAGCTGACCGAGATACTTACAAGAAGCATCAAGATGATGCATTAGATGTGTCATGCCTCATGCTCGTGACCATGAACTCTGAGCTTCAGAAGCAACACGAGTTGTTAAATGCTTTTGATATGGTTGAACATCTCCGTCAACTGTATCAAGGACAAGCAAGGTACAAGAGATACGAGATCTCTAAGGCACTGTTTCAGTCCAAGATGCAAGATGGGACTCCCGTAGGTCCATGTGTACTCAAGATGATTGGGTACATAGAAAACCTATAGAGGTTGGAATTCCCACTTGGCCAAGAACTAACCACTGACTTGATCTTGCAATCCTTGCCAGAAAGTTACAATCAATTTGTCATGAATTACAACATGAATGAAATTGATAAGTCACTGCCTGAGATGCTCAGCATGTTGAGAACTGCTGAGCTCAACCTTAAAAAAGCAAAGCCCGACTCCATTTTGATGGTGCAAAAGAAGAAAGGAAAGGGAAAGCCTAAAGGTAAGGGAAAGTCTCAAGCCAAGGGCAAAGGCAAGACACTGAAACCTAAAGGAGGGGTGGCCAAGGAAGGGACTTGCTTCCACTGTAAGGAAGCTGGACACTGGAAGCGGAACTGCAAAGCATACCTGGAAGATCTTAAGAAGAAAAGAAGTGAGACTTCTACTTCAGGTATATATGTTATAAAAGTCAATCTATCTATTTCTTCATCGTGGGTATTTGATACCGAATGTGCATCTCACATTTGTACTAATGTGCAGGCGTTGAGAAATATCAGGGCATTGACGAAGGGCGAGGTAGACCTACTAGTAAGCAATGGAGCAAGGGTTGCTACTGTTGCTATAGGAACTTATTTTCTATCTCTGCCCTCTGGGTTTGTACTAGAATTAGATGAATGTTGTTATGTGCCTTCTCTCACAAAGAACATCATTTCAATTTCTTGTTTAGACAAGAAAGGCTTTTCATTTATAATAAAGAACAAATGTTGTTCCGTTTATTTAAATGATATGTTCTATTGTAGTGCACCTCTGATGAACGGACTCTACATTCTAAACTTAGAGAATCCCATCTATAACATAAGTACCAAAAGGTTCAAGTCAAATGAGTTGAACCAAACCTATCTCTGGCATTGTCGCTTAGGTAACATAAATGAGAGTCGCTTATCCCAGCTCCAAAAGGATGGGTTGCTGGACTCATTTGATTTTGAATCATATGAGACATGTGAGTCTTGCCTTCTAGTCAAGATGAACAAGACTCCCTTTAGTGGACATAGCGAAAGAGCAACGGACTTGTTAGGACTTATACATAGTGATGTATGTGGCCCTTTCAATGTTGCTGCTAGAGGTGGTTATAGGTACTTCATTACATTTACTGATGACTTCAGGAGGTTATGTGTATCTGATGACACATAAGTCAGAATCCTTTAAAAAGTTCAAAGAATTCAAGAATGAAGTACAAAATTAGCTTGGCAAGAGTATTAAGATACTTCGATCAGATCGAGGTGGTGAATATCTTAGCCATGAGTTTCGTGATTATCTAGCTGAGTGTGGTATTCTATCTCAACTCACTCCTCTTAGAACACCACAATGGAATGGTGTATCCGAAAGAAGGAATTGTACCCTATTAGATATGGTACGATCTATGATGAGTCACACATATCTTTCTATATCCTTTTGGAGATATGCTCTAGACACAACAACCTTTATATTTAACCATGTTCCATCCAAAGATGTGATAAAGACATCATATACGATATGGACAGGGAAAAATCCCAAGATATCTTTCATGAGGATTTAGGGTTGTGAGGCTTATGTTCGACGTCAAGTCTCAGACAAACTGGGACCCAAATCCGATAAGTGCTATTTTGTTGGATATCCCAAGGAAATGAAGGGATATTACTTTTACATTCTCAGTCATCACAAAGTGTTTGTGGCAAAGACTGGGGTATTTCTAGAAAGGGACTTTGTTTCTAGAAAAACTAGTGGGAGTACATTCGATCTTGAAGAAATTCAAGATATGGACCATAACACTGAGGCCGAGATGGAGCTTGAACAGGAACCACAAAGTATTGTGGATGATGAGATTGTTGCACAAAGAGTTGTCGAACAATAACCTGTTTAGGTAGACCTACCTCTTCGCAGATATGATAAAGTACGTCGTCAGCCTGAGAGATACTCATTTCTCTTGTCTGACCATGGTGACGTTATGCTCATTGAGAATGAGCCTACCTCCTATCAGGAAGCTATGATGAGCCCATATTTTGAGAAATGGCTAGAAGCCATGAGATCCGAGATGGAATCCATGTACACCAAACAAGTATGGACTTTAGTTGATCCACCTGAAGGCGTCAAACTCATTGGGTGTAAGTGGGTCTTTAAGAGAAAGACTGACATGGATGGACTTACGTATACCTATAAGGGCCGATTGGTAGCTAAAGGTTTCAAGTAAATTCATGGTATTGATTATGATGAAACCTTTTCTCCAATTGCGATGTTTAAGTCCATTCAGATCATGTTTGCTATTGCAGCGTACCACGATTATGAGATCTGACAGATGGATGTCAAAACCGCGTTTCTGAATGGAAACTTTCTTGAGGATGTGTACATGACACAACCTGAGGGTTTTGTAGATCCACAGCATACTGGCAAAGTATGCAAGCTACAAAGGTCCATTTATGGGCTAAAGCAAGCTTCTCTGAGCTGGAATCTTCGATTCAATGATGTGATTAAACAGTTTGGTTTCATCAAAAATGAAGATGAACCCTGTGTCTACAAGAGGGTTAATGGAAATACAGTTGTCTTCCTTATATTGTATGTGGATGACATACTACTCATTGGGAATGACATCCTTTAGCTACAGTCTGTGAAGACTTGGCTGGGGAAGTGTTTCTCAATGAAGGACTTAGGTGAAGCAGCCTATATTCTAGGCATCAAGATATATAGAGATAGATCTAAGAGATTGCTTGGCCTAAGTCATAGTACATATATTGACATGGTATTACTACGGTTTATCATGCAGAATTCCAAGAAAGGATTTCTACCGATGTCACATGGTGTGAGTCTTTCGAAGACTCAAAGTCCCTCTTCTAGAGAGGAAAGAGACCGCATGGATAAGATCTCTTATGCATCTGTCATAGGATTTATCATGTACGCCATGCTATATACTCGTTCTGATGTCTCGTATGCTTTGAGCATGACAAGCAAATACCAGTCAGATCCAGGTCAACGTTACTGGATAGCGGTCAAGAATATTCTTAAGTACTTAAGAAGGACTAAAGAATATTTCTTGATATTTGGAGGCGATGGGGAACTAGCTGTAAAGGGTTACAGTGATGCAAGCTTCCAAACTAACAAGGATGATTATAGATCGCAGTCAGGGTTCGTGTTTTGCTTGAATGGTGGCGCTGTGAGCTAGAAGAGTTTGAAGCAGGACACAATTACTGATTCTACAACAGAGACCGAGTATATTGCTGCATCAGAGGCAACAAAGGAGGCAGTTTGGATCCGCAAGTTCATTATTGAGCTTGGGGTGGTTCCTATCATAGCAGATCCTATAGAGCTCTATTGTGACAACAATGGAGCGATTACGCAGGCTAAGGAACCTCGCTCACACCAGCGGACCAAACACATACTACAACACTTCCATCTCATTCGAGAGATTATCGATAGAGGAGATGTGAAGATTTATAAAGTATCCACAGAGGCTAACGTCGCAGATCCCTTGACCAAGGTTTTGGTACAGAAAAAGCATGATGGTCACACTAGGTCATTGGGTATTAGATACTACAGTGATTGACACTAGTGCTAGTGGGAGATTGTTAGTGAAAGCCCTAGAGCCGATCATGTGATGATTATTATATGGACTTGTTGTATCATATTCCTATATATATTTATAAAGGCATTGCTTTATGGTTATTATACTTACTTTATTGGTGTCAAATAACTAAGTATAATAGCATCCTTGAGTACAAGGTTCTTATCTATATCAATCGATTGGTTGAATCGATAATGAGATGATATAGAGAATACTACTCTTAATCATTCCTAGTCAAGTATTAATATTCAAGGACAATGTTAATGTGAAGAGACTAGAATGTAGGTCAACTCGATGATTTGATCTCACAAGTCATGGATATGAGATATCAAGTTAACACATGGGTATGCACTGGAGAATGTATACTGAATGACCCGCCATAAGAAAGTATCATGGATCATTATATGAGTGTCATATACCTTTTCATGTGACTATTGTATGACTAGTAGTCCTTGGATCAAAAATCACCATGGTTCCCTACATAAGGAGTTGCATACTTTGGCTTCGTCAAATGTCACCCGTAAATGGGTGGACTATAAAAGGCGATTACTGGGTATGTAACAAATTATGCAGAGGAATGTGAGTGATGTAGATGAGATCTATCCCTCCTATATGACAGGAGTGACATCATGATTCTTGATAGAGTGAGACCACTAAGTGCATGGTCATGCCCAAATGAGTCAATATGAAATATTGAGCTCATTTGATTAGAGTGAGTATACTTGGAGTTCAAGATATAGATTGTACAGAGGATGACACGGTCTATGTCTCAATTGGTCAATCTAGATGTCAAGGATAGAGGGACATTGTCACATATTATGAGAGTCACAATTAGTAGTCACAAAGGTGATGTTGGATCTCAATATTCTTTTAACTTGGGTAGCAATGATGTGTTGTTAGATACCGCTCATTGTTTATGTTTCTAAATAGGTTTAGGAGCATTACCAACGTTATAAAAACCTATAGGGTCACACACAAAGGGCAATTAGATGGAGATTAGGTTCATATGATGGACCAAGAGGATTATGTTCATGTGATGAACCAAATTGGATTAAGAGTAATTCAAATTAGACTAATTGAGTTGGACTCAATTTGATTCAGGTGTTGAATGAGTCTAATTTAGATTTGATTCACTGAGTCAATTTAAACTAATGAATAGAGATTTATTAAATTAAATTGACTTGAATCAAAGGTTGGATTTGATCGACCATGGGAGATAAGAGGTCAAGTTTGACTTGACTTGAGAGGGAAGATGTAGGGTTAAGTTTGACTTGACCACATGTCACTTCATGGTGACTTAGCAAAGGGGCCGGCCAATAATGATGTTCCACATCATCATGGACACATCATGGTGTGCCACCTCATGAGGGAGACCAAGAGCCATGGCTCTTGGTATTACATGGATGTATTTAACCCTCCATGAAGTGGTCGGCCAAATTAATGGGGTTAGTGGTGAATTGAATGTTGGATTGAATTCATCTTCTTCCTTCTCCTCTTCTTGCTCTCTCCCTCATCCTCCTTTGCCGAGACCTCCATGAGTGCTAGCACACTCTAGGTGGTTTTCTCCATCTTTTGTCCATGTGGATACGTGTAGAGAAGTGTACACTTGACACTCTACGAGATCTAATAACCATTTGGATGAGCGGGATAAGCAAAGGACATCGCTACAAGGGTAACGCTCTTCCCATGTAGATCTTAGGTAGATCTTGTGTTTCTAAACATGTACATGAATTAATTTTATTTATCTTCGCACGGATCTGTGGCCGACTTCTGAGGTTTCCGCAACACAAAAAACGGTTTTTGTGGCTCGGAGAGTTCAACACCATTAGCATGACAAAGCCAACAAAAACACTTGAAGGCTAATGCTAAAGGTAGGAGTTGTGGACTCAAACCAAGGGCATGAGGCTGAGGGAAGTTGCTTGAAGGCTTAGGTCTTAGCTAAGGGTATCTGGTATCATGACAAAGTTGATGGAAGCACTTGAAGGCTAGTGCGAAGGGTGAAGGAGTCATAGAGGACTCAGATGGATCCTAAGAGTGTGAGGCTGATGGAAGTGACTTGAAGGTTTAGATCTAGGCTATGAGTGAGTGTCAAGTATGAAGGGATCATACTTGGGTTAAATCTCAATTTTGAGGTTTACTAGTCGACTAATAGTATTAACCTATCTACTGGTTGAGTGCTTGGCACTCAAAGGGCTTAGGAGACTCGAGCAAACGACTAGGGTTATGGCCCAGTCGACTGGTCATGTAGTCGACTAAGGCTCAACTGCTGACTGTGGCTTTGACAGTCAACTAGTGGGTTAGACCAGTCGACTAACTACTGGCAGTCGACTGCTATGTTGAGCAGTCGATTGACATTAAGTGGACATGAGTATAAAATATCTCGTAGTCAATTGCTAGATCAGAGCAATCGACTGGTGACTTCCGACAATTGACTATTGAGTAAGGGTAGTCGACTAGCCGACTAGAATCCTACGTGGTTTAGTCCGTTGTGAGGCAACGGTCATATGAGCAGTCGATTGGGGGAAAGCCAGTCGACTGGGAGGTGGAAAATCAGCCCAACCGAAGCTTTAAAAGGTGGATAATTGGAAGATTACAAATAGTCGGTTCTTGGAGCTTTTGAAGGGGAATAGTTATTGCTTTATAGACCTTCAAAGCCTTTCAAAGTAACCAAATCATCAAGTAAGTAAAGCTCACTTCTTGTAAAGTATTTTAGTTCTTTTTTGTATTTGATTGTTTGTTTCTTATATACTCTATTGTAAGAGGTTTCTCCACTTCTAGTGTTATTCCGAGAAAGAGACAAGCTTTAGTGTCGTGAACACTAGAGCTCAGTCGTAGAGTAGGATCTAAGATTCCAAACCACGTAAAATCTTGTCTTATGCTTGTGTGTTATATATTTGTATTCCACTGTGTATAACACTTAAATAAGCATGATCAAAATTGAAATCGAAGAATCGTTATTCACCCTCCTCTAGTGCTACCAAGAGATCCCAACAAAAAAAAAATGAATTGTAACTAAGTTGTCTAGGGATGTGCCCATTATGATTTCAACCCATCTAACTAAGTCAATGGATAATCAACTTATTGACCTGGTTACGAGTTTAAGCTGAGTCTAGTTCGAGCTAGGTCTAGTTTGGGCCGATCCAAGTATGTGCAACACATTGACTTCAAATGTTTTTGTAGGCATGAGAAATACAGAATTGATTCACATTAATTTTAATTTTAATTAACTCTTTTGTATTCTAATCTAGTTTTCTACCTTTCAATCCTAATCAAATTTCTAGATTTATCGATTCTACTTCTTATCCAATTGAATACTTTTAATTGGTAATATAAGAATTAATACTTATGCATACTAGAATAGCATTTTTGTACATGTCAATAAATCACACATATATTTGAGTCCATGCATTTATCCGATCAAACCAAATCAACCATCACATTACAACAAAAGATGAAACTGTCACTCTTTAATGGTCTCTCCCGGACGATTCCACACATCTTGTAAGGGACTAAATCAAAACCAAATCAAGCATCCACAAAAAAGAGATAAATTCATCAATCTAGCGATCCTTATCGATCTGTCCTACCGTCATTGTGAGAGAGATAAATCACAAAAGATCTTATGAGTCTTGATATAATGACCAAGATACGTGGGGGTCATCTGAATCTAGAAAAGAACTTTAGACCTCCTCCACAATCAACCTTTATCTTATCCGCAAGCAAGCTACATTGTACTTTAGCCACCACGTCATCCTCGTGGGGACAAAACCACGTCATCCTCGTGGGGACAAAACCAAATCAACTATTTACATTTGCATAAGGTTGGAATCGACAACTTAGCGATCCCTACCGACTTGTTCTACGGTCATTATGAAGGAGGTAAATCACAGAGGGTCCTATAACTTTGATATGGTGATCAAGATACGTGGGGTCATCTGAATCAAGAAAAGAATTTTAAACCTCCTCCGAAATCGATCCATACCACTTCTGTAAATATCATCGTGTCTTAACTATCACGTCAGTAGAGACAAATCAAATCAACCATCGATCATTATGATATAGTGGATATTATTATTTTTTATTTATTTGATAAATTAATTTTTTGTAAAAATCAACTTCCAACTCTAATCTCAATCAAACTATCAAGTAGTTCAACCGTACTAAACTCAATTCAGAATCCTACTTAATTGGCTCGTTTGTCTCTCGCCTTGCTCCTCTACTTGGGCATTCAACAATTATAACTTTAGACTTGTGCTCCGAGGCCGCTTTTGACTTGACACCGGACAACCCTCGATTCTTCATTCTTACTAATCCCTTCAATCGAAGCCTCACTTAGAATCAGAGATGCTGTGAAAGAGAATATCTTATTTGGGTGACGTCTCGTTAGCCGAGTCAAATCAATCATCTGGCTGAGATGGAGCCTCGTGGTGAACATAAGTCAAGAGTGAACTAGGTCAATTCAAAACCATGAAAATAAATAATATCAGTAGACTCTTCTCTAAATACCTCGACATTTATATCCAAATACCTTGGTTCAGTATCGTATTTTGCAGTTATCTTCAAATATCTTGGCTAAGTGTCCTATCTCGATGATTATCTCTAAATACCTCGGTTTAGTACCGTATTTCGACGGTTATCTCCAGATGTCTCAATAAGATATCTTCGCTTTGCGATAGTCTACTTGATATCATGTTCATGCTTGTAGTATTAATAGAATCTACCTCCCATCAATTCCTATTATACATTTATGAAATTATGTCCCTCATTAATTGCTCTGCTTTAAAAGTATTAATGAAGATATATCTATCATTATTTCCTCCTAATCATCAGATAATATAGAATAATAGTGCAGAATCTTGAGCGTCGGAAAGATAACGCCGAGATCTTCCCCTCACTCTTTCGGGAATTTTGTCCAGGTTCCTTGACGCCCAGAAACTCCTCCCAATTTCAATTCTCTAGTTCTCGGAGATTCACCTGTTCCAACCCCACGTGGACGCCAAAAGGTGGGTTTCCCGTCGTGCAGTCGTCTCTACTTTGAGCCGCAAGAGAGTTGATATTTTTTACATAATTATAATGAAATCTGATGAACAAAATTCAGATATCGTTCCACGTACATATCTACAGCGTTGACTCCCAAGAAACGAAAAAAAAAGGACAAGTTATATTAGATGTGCAATCTGAGAAGACTTATTTGATGGTAAAAAGTCAACGAGTACGGTTAAATTTGCAAAAACCTATCCAACCTGTCCATGACAAGGCGAGATTAGATTCCCTCTTCCCAAGTTAGATATTTTCCATGTCTAACTTGGTCAATCTAAAACTTTTGTTTTTTTCTTTTTTGCCAAATAGAAAAACGAACCAGCCTAAGAGGCATCAAAGTCTTAGCTGCACGCCATGAAAGAGTTGCATCAGAATGGCATACCATGTAAACATACATCTTTTGACTTCGCCAAAATCATTGTCTGATAAACCACATGATTTCTTAAATCTGCTCCAATTCCACTGTTTGCATGGTCGATTATCTGCATGCAGCTCTCTTAATTAATCCATGAATGAATTTTTTCTAAATCAGAAATTATCTCAAAACATAAAAGAGTAGTGGGACATACGCGCATTAGACCAGCACAAGCAAAATTTAATTATATATTAAATTAAGGTAAAAGTTTGAATGAAAAAAAAAAAAAAAAGAGAGAGAGAGAACATATTGCAAGCCGAAATACCAATTACTGCAGCATTGAAGGAATGGCATGGACCTATTCCCATCTAGCAGACGTTCCTTGCACTGCACGTAAGATAATACGTATGTTAAATGTTAGGTTAAGAGCCGTCTTCTATATATCAACCTTTCTGCTCCTCTTTCTTAATTTTATCCACTTGTTTCTTTCATCCCTTATCTCTAGCTTTCTCCTTGGTGACTACTGTTTGTAAGGTGCAACCACGTCATGGGGGAGAGCATAAATTTGCCTCCTGGTTTTAGATTCCACCCCAAAGACGAGGAGATCATCACACACTACCTCATCCCAAAGATCATCAACCCTAGCTTCACTTCGACAGCCATAGGCGATGTGGACTTCAACAAGTGTGAACCGTGGCAGCTTCCGGGTACATGTGCTTAGCTATGATCATGTCTTAAATCTTTTTAACTGGTGGTGGTGTTAATTTTATGATGAATATATCAAAACAAGGCAAAGCAAAGATGCAAGGGGAGAAGGAGATGTACTTCTTCTTCCAAAAGGACAGGAAGTACCCAACAGGGATGAGAGCCAACAGGGCCACGGAGTCTGGCTACTGGAAAGCCACGGGAAAAGACAAGGAGATTTACAAGGCCAAAACTGCTGCCCTTGTCGGCATGAAGAAGACCCTTGTCTTCTACAAGGGAAGAGCTCCCCGGGGCCAAAAGACCAACTGGGTGATGCATGAGTTCCGGCAGGAGGGAAAGCATCATTCCCTTCCCAACCTTCCAAGATCTTCAAAGGTATATATATATATATATATATATATATATATATATATATATTCATCCTTCCAATTCTAACTCTTTATTATTTTTTTTCTAAGTTGTATTTAGTTACATGTTTCAGGATGAATGGGTAGTGTGTAGGGTTATACACAAAAACACAGGGATGAAGAGATCTAGTCCACCAATTGGAGATGGCCACCATCTCATGGACAGTATTAGCACCTTGACTCCTCTGATGGAATCAAACCTAACTTACGATCAGATACTGGACATCAAAGGTGCCGATTTGATTCCTCCTCCTCCTACCAATCAAAACCAGAACGTCAGAACAAATCCACAGGCTACAAATTACAACAACAATTATCACACAGCAGTGGCAATGGCGAATTTGGGAACCTGCCTCCGCAAAGATGAAGCATTACTAAGTTCGTCTGCAAACGCAATGGAGTGCAAGTTAGTGACGCATTCCGACGAACTGATGGGATGTTGCCCGTCTCTCGAGACAGGAGTGAGCATGGATCACAACATCGATATCTCTTCTGTTGTGTCGATGAAGCTCTACCATGACTTTGATGAGCCATGGACAACAAGTTCTTACGGATTTTGATTAGTATAATCACTTACAAAAACGTGGAACCGCTACATTAGTGGTCTCCATCGTTGTCCTACGTGTGGAGGAGAGTAAATTAAGTTCCAAGTTATACTATAGATGTATACAGGAAGAAATTGGGAATGATTATTTATTTATGTAATTACTCTAGCTGCACTATTAATTGTTTGATTAGGATATGTGTCATTGATATAACATATACAAATTAAATATATAGGCCTCTCGTGTGCCTTATTTGCTAGAGAGAAGGGCCTTTGAATAAGTTATATATATATACTAGATTTTGATCTCCTTGTGTAGAAATAGCCATTAATCTAGTTGTTGGTTGTCTATATCCACATTAAACTCTTTTGTAGAGAATGAGGAATTAAGGGGGTGACCATTAATATGTTTTGGAAGTTTTTTTTCCCTTCTTTTGATGAATTAGCTTTCAATATTATCTCTATATCAAATATAAAAAACATTTCTCTCTCTAAAGGTTAATCGTGTAAAATGCATACACATATTAACTAAAGAAAAGGAATGTTTTTTTTATTGGCAAAGAGATTTTTGGACAAAGTTGGACAAGGTTTCAAAAACAAACATCTTATATATATGTAAATGTTAAATGAATAATAATTATATACACAATTAAAAGTCAGTACATATACTCCACAATCTATACTAACATTAATATACAAAAGATAGAGCAGGATATTGTATGATGACAAAAAGATGGACGTGAAAAGATTGTCTGTTAGGAAACAAATGAATTGAATTTCGGTTCATAAGATCATAGGAGGACAAGCACAGAGACGGGGTTGAATTCAAGTGATTCAATTTAGATGAACTTAACCTTTCCTTTAGAAGTTGTTATCATTTAATATGCTTTGATGATACTTTCCCAAAATTCTAAATTGTAATAGAAAGTTTGATCTACCTTGACAATGAGATAATTGAAGTAACACAGCAAAAAAGATAAGACAGTCGAATTAGGGTTTGGGGATCTTTCTTTCATTCCCTTTTTCTATGCTTTAATTAGATAATTGAATATGGTTTCACAGTACATCTCAGTCCTTGAGCTTTTCAATATATGAAGTAGGCCCTTAATATAATACTTCCCCTAATCAAAGATCTTTTTCACTCATCGTCTTCGTGGCAATCAAGATGGAGTAAGTGGCATGAAGGGATAGCTACATCTAATGAAAATGAAAGTCATGGGAGCATCTGTAAAGGGGTAGCTACACCCTTCCGATCAGATGACACTGCAAGTGTGGTATGAAATTTACCATTAGAAATATTATATGATGCAATTAAATTAGCATCTTGATTTAAAAGAATTTGTAGCTATTTTGGAAACTAAATTAGAAAAATCTTGTTAAAATACTTTTTTTAGAAAAATTAGAGGCTAAAAATATCGGATAAAAATAGCAAGTAGAAACCCTTAAGGTAGCCTTAGAAAAAGTTTCTATTAGATCAAACAATTTAAATTTGTTAGTAAAAAGTCAAAGGGCAATTGTAGTAGAGAAGATTTAAGTCTGAAAAACCTAATCAAAATTTAGTCGGCTAGAATATCGACAACAATCTAGTAAGCACTAAGTAGCAGTTGTTTGATTAACTCTAGCATCCAATTACAAATAATACGAGAGCAAAGGCTGCATGCCCAAAAGAACTAACCACCCAACCACTAACTAAACAATTCAATCTCTGGGAGGCAAATCCGTAACACTATAGCTAAAACCAGCATACACCTCCAAAAGTCAAAGGAGAAAACTTAATATAGAAATGAAAAATAAAGGTATTCTTTAAAATGAATTTTGATATTATGATTATTATAAATATGATTATAAGATGCTCAAGAATATGAATGGAGAAAAATTGAAGGAGTATCGAATGGACAAAGAATAGAAAGGAGTTTATGATGGATGGTAAAGTGAAAACTCATACTTTTAAGTAGTCTTTCTATGCATAAAATTAACATGATTAGACCCATCAATCCGTGAAAGAGCTTTGGAAAAAGTTAATGGAACTTCGTGAAGATGCCCCAGAGGCAAAACTAGCCAAACGAGACTTACTTTGAACTCAAATAAGCAATATGAGATTAAAAAAAGAAGAATCAATGGCTAAACTTCATGCAAGGTTCAAGAAGCTAATCACATATATGTTTGGATAGTCCCGATAAGACATTGTTTACCAGAGACATATTAAGGAATACTATAGATTCATTTTCCAAAATGACTTAGTGGGTCTCAATGATGACTCTTTTTACATGTTAAAGAATCTAAGATATATACTTTGCAAGATTTTCTTCTACCATGAAATTACACAAGTCTATAATTGCAAGTTTACCAAAAACAAAAGGAATCTACAAGAGGCACAATTTAGCATTGATGGCGACAAATGGACCATTATGAGTCCCTATCTACTCTTCCTACATGGACAATAACCAAGAGGTTTTTTCTAGCAAGAATAATGAAAATAATCTTTAAGAATTATTATAATTTTAATGAGCAATAGGAAAAGGAATTGTTGAGGAGGAAAAAGGGCAAGAGAAAAGTAAATTTAAATTTGTAAGCACAATATTCACCTTCCACCTCTAGTTCACCATTTGAGATAGATAGGTTCTGTTGGTGCAATCGGTCTAGGTCATGATTGACCGGACTCGAGTTTGACTCGAGTAATGTTTTGATGTTTGACAATGTGTTTGGGAGATTGTTGGTGCAATCGACTCAGGTCATAATTGACTGTTTGACGATGGTTTGATGATTGTTTGACTATATAATTGATATGGAATTGACCATATAATGGAAAAGTCCAAGTCATGGATACTTGACATGGAAAGTCCAAGCATGGGTCTTGGCTAGGAAAAGTCCAAGCTTGAGTCTTAGCAAATGGAAAGCCCAACATGGGTTGACAAGGGAAGTCCAAGGGGTGATATTGGCGGCGTAAAGTTCAAGGGTGGAATCTTGACAGCATAAGTCCAATGGTTGGTGGCGTAAAGTCCAAGCGGGAGTCTTGACAGCATAAGCTCAATGTGCCTTAGTGGTGTAGACCACGTTAGCATGACAATAGCTGATGGAAGCACCTGAAGGCTAGTATATGGATGAATAAGTCATGGATGATTTGGAGGGATCTGATAGGCGTGAGGCTGACAGAGGTGGCTAGAAGACTTAGGTCTAGGCTAAGAGTGGTCTAGCAAGTATGAGGGCATCATACTTGGTGTTAAAACCTCATGGATGAGGTTATCAGTCGACTGATATTATGGTCGATCAGTGTTCGACTACGAGGAAATGGCCTAGCATTGTTGTTGCTTTGTTGAAAGATCGGCCCGATATGGTGATCAGTCGACTGTTGATCGAGTTTTCGGGGACATAAATTTTTCGAATCGACTATTAGGGTTTGACAGTTGAGTGATGACTCAATCAGTCGACTGATGGGCATGATCAGTCGATTGATGTCTTATCCATTGGAACTTATCCAACGTGGCTCGGGTTGTTGTGAGACAACGGCTACAGGAGAAGTCGACTGATGGTCTCGATCAGTCGACTGTTAGGCGAAATCCAGCCTGAGTTGTAGGTTTAAAAGGAGCACGAAGGGAGGGATTTAGCAGCAATTTCTTGAGCATCTTTGAGGCGATTTACTGGTGTAAATCAGGATCTTCAAGCATGATTCAAGCAATCAACAAGCAAGCATTCCAAAACAATAGTTGTAAAGTTTTCTTTACATTGTTTTGTATATTCATATTGTATTTGCTTGTTTTACCTTGTATTACTTAATGTAATCACTTGTAAGAGCTTTCTCCGCCTCCAACTTATTGTTGAGAAGGAGTATTTGATTAGTGGTGTGTGTTTGCATCGCTAGGGCTCTTTCGAGTCCAATCTGTGGAGTAGGAACCTTGAGGTTCCGAACCACGTTATATTTTTGTGTTGTGATTGTGCATCTTGTTATTTGTCTTTGTTATTATTATTCCGCTATGCTAACAAGATTGTAGACGATTAAACGCGAACAAATTCCATCGACGCATCGAATCGCTATTCACCCCCTCTAGCGGGCGCATAGGTCCTAACAAGTGGTATCACAACGTTTAACAACTAAGGGAGCAACGCTAGAGGAAGAAGATGGAATTTGAATAAAAAGTTGGATGAGACATCAACACTCCGGTCTCATATGCATTCTATCAATGAGAAGGCTTCAACAATGGAAGACAAGGATTGAAGACTTCGTGATGATGATGGATATTGAGGATTGGGCCACCTTGATGGAGGGATTTAAATTTCCAAGAGGGCCTAAAAGAGGATTCCTCAAAATGAAAAAGTTGACCGAGGAACAACTCCAAGAATTAGAGAGAAGTAATAAAGTAATGAAATTCTTGGTTGATTTGATTCCTAACGATATCTTGTGTAGCTTAGGTGAATACAAGGATGCCAAGGAGCTTTGGAGTGAATTGGCAAAATATCATGAAAGTCCATTACCGGTCTAAGAAGAAGAGGAATGCTCATCGGCTCAATCGGAGAAGACCGAAGAAGCAAGCACATCATCCTCATAAGCAAGTGAGGATTCGAAAATTGAAGAGAAGTTAACATCCGGGTCGATAGAAGAATGTAAAGAATTGAAAGTTGAGAGGCCATCAACGTCCAAGGAAGAGGTGGAAGAAGTCTCCACCTCTAGGATTGAGGGGGAGAAGATTAGATCACCGAAGTAAGGGCAAGAGCAAGAAGTAGCTTCAATCTCCAGAAGAAGTGAAGAATCAACTCCAGCGCCGACCACCATTGACCTAGGTAACTCAAGCACATTAATTCATAATAAAAATCATATTATGTGTTTTGAGTGTAGGGAATATGGGCACAATAAGAGTTGTAGGATCGAGTGAACCGAGAGAGGGGGGTGAATCTCGGTATTTTATAATTTTAAATTAATTTTCTATTATTTATACTAATCAAAGTACGCAGCGGAATATAAAGACAATTATCAACACATGCAATTTACTTGGTTCACAACCCGGACTGGGTTGCTACTCCAAGGACTGTAGCTCTACCACGAGCTACCTCGATGGGCAATTCACTAAATACCCTCTGACTCGAGTGCTCTCGACTTCGGAAGGTTTCGCTTTTACAAATGATAGAGTTAGGTGACAAACCACCCACTCGAAGAATTAAGTATACAAGCGAAACAATAAAGTAAAGAGATTACAAGACTTTATACCGACACTTAATAATCGTAGAGGTAGTTACAGAGTGTCGAAGGAACGTCTTATCGTGGAGTCAAAGTGTAGTGGACAAGCAAGTATTTTGGCAACACTTTGACGTTTATTGAATTTCGATGAATTGATCTAATCGAGCACAACTTTTATAAACTCTTTCCAGTCGACTGGAATGCCTTCCAGTCGACTCCACATCAGCCCGTCGATATGGAAGTCGTGGTCTTCCAGTCGACTGAATCCCCTTTAGTCGACTCCACGTCACTCGGCTCTGCATCGGGAAATTCCTCTCATCAGTCGACTCAACATCTTCAGTCAACTCAAGCTCTTTCCATTTGCGTCGCACGATCTCCGATTGATCACAAGCTGATCCTACCAAATAGATATACAGTCGACTGGACTTCAGTCGACTTGAATCCATTCAGTCGACTGGTCCCTGCAAAACAGGATTAGCATAAAATAGATAATGTGAATTATAATAGCAGTAGTAATACTGCTCGAACTCGACTACTAAGTCCCACGCGAATTTTTTGTCGGATCGACGCCTAGCTTTGTCCCCTACCGAGGACTCAACATCACTTCTTCACTCGAGGCTTACCTGTCGACTACCTGTCGGACTTATTATTCTTGACATCCGATCTGACCCACCAGGGCTTCCACCAGCTGTCCGGTCTACCTGACCCAGCTGGACTTTTTGCCGATTGTCCGATCTTCTGACCCAACCGGTCTTCATGTCAAATGTCCGATCCACGCGACCTATCTGGACTTCATGCCTGGTGTCCGACCCTCCTAATCTGTCAAGATTCATGCCTAGTATCTCGTCAACTTGACCTACTAGGACTTCCTGTTAAGCCTGCACACTTAACACTTATATTAGACTACAAGTGAATCCTAATTTTTAACTGTGGTTCATACATCAAAACTAAGGAGTGATGCTCACTGCATCAATAATCTCCCCCTTTTTAATGTATGACAACACATCAGTTAAAGTTAGGAGAATCAAATATCAATCTTCATTTTTTGACATGTATAAGAAATGAACTAACAACTTTTTTCATGCATAAATTTAACCATGTATGAAATACATAGGTCCTTATCAAAATTTTGCATCCTCTTAACTTTACATCTCTTTTTAAATCTATAATTTTATATCTCTTCTCTCCCCCTTTGGCATACATCAAAATAAGGGTTAAGTTAAAAATACACCAACATAATATAGTGGAGAGTTATTAACATGATAAATAGTGGAAAATTTTCTCTCATCACCGGTCATGAGTTTTGAGCACCCACTATCAACAATCCATAAGCTTGATTCTTCTACCTATACAACATGAAAAATGCAAGCCTTAGGCACCCAAATTTTAGTACCACTAGCATCAATCAAAAACTTCTTAGGGACCCAAGCCTTTCTAACCTTGCTTCTAACAGTGGATTTTTGACTAACAAGGGATGTAAAGGCTACCTCCTTTTCTTTAGGCCTATATCCTATTCCAGCCTTGTTGTAAATAGCCCTTTGATCCTTAATTATCATATCTAGGTATTTAGAGCCATTTGTAAATTTTTCTAAGCATGCTCTTAGTTCACTTATTTCTTTTCTTAATTCATCATTTTCATCTCTAAGAGTACATGTATTATCACAAAGTGGTTCTACATTTTTAAGTGACTTAATTTCTACTTTTAAGTCCTTAATCCTAGTTTTTGATCTATTTAGGGCATTTTGAAGACATGCAATGGTTTTATAAAGTAAATCTACCCTAGGGGAGTTGCTTACCTCATCATTACTTGATGATGATTTGTCGCTTGAGGAAGAGGATGAAGACTCCTCACTTGAGCTTCCAACTTCCTCCTCCAAGGCCATGAGGGCTAGGTTCCGGGTGGCATGACACATTTCTTCATCATCGGAAGAGTCCTCCAAGCTTAGTGTGTCCCATGTTTGTGCCACCATTGCTTCCTTCTTCTTCTTCTCCTTCTTCTCCTTATGCTTCTTTTCTTTCTCCTCCTTCTTCTTTAGTTCCGGACAATTTGACTTGATATGCCCTTTCTTGTTGCAACCATAACAAGTTATGTTAGATGAAGGAATTGAACTAGTTGAGGTTTTACCTTTGGAGGATTGGAACATCCTCCTCACATCTTTCTTGGTGAGTTTCCTTGACCTCCCACCAAACTTCTTCACATAGTGAGCTACCTCACTAGCCGATAGCTTGTCGTCGCTACTTGATGATTCCTCCTCGGATTCGGATGAGAAAGATACTTCTTTCTTCTCCTTCTTCTTTTTGTCCTTCTTCCCTACAAAAAGAGCTATACCTTTCTCTTTTGATGAAGTATTAGCTTGTTCATGCAATTCAAATTCACAAAAGAGCTCATCTAATTTAACCAAAGAAAGATCCCTAGAGACCTTATAGGCATCTACCATTGAAGCCCATAAGGTTGTTCTAGGGAAGGCTTGGAGTACATACCTCACAAGGTCTCGGTTGTCGACCTTCTCACCTATCACATGTAGTCCGTTGACTACTTCCTTGAAGCGACCGTGCATTTAACTCACGGTTTTGTTGGTCTTCATGGCGAAGCTTTGGAGTTGGCCTATTAAGAGATCTCTCTTGGCTCTTCTTGTTTCCTTGGATCCCTCGTTGAGCTCAATTAACTTCTCCCAAAGCTCCTTCGCCGATTCAAAAGGCCCCACCTTGCTTAGTTGCTCTTTTGACAACCCACATTGAAGTGTGGTTGTTGCTTTGGCGTTGGCTTGAGCCTTCTTGGCCATGTCCCTCGTCCAATCCTTGGTCGGTATGGGTGCTCCGTGTTCATCGACCGACTTCTAGAATCCGTCTACAATGCTAAACCAATTTTCAATATCGTTCATAAGGTAGTATTCCATCCTACCTTTCTAGTAGACGAAGTTATTGCCATCGAAGAATGGAGGCCTCACCGTGCTATACCCCTCTTGCAAAGGCATCTTGCTCCGATTGATTGTTAGATATTTCGATGCGATCTGGGCTCTGATACCACTTGTAGGTGATCGTTGGAAGCTAGAGGGGGGGTGAATAGCTTGTTTTCGTTTCTACAAAAATGATTAGCGGAAGCACAAACAAAAACAATAGTAAAAGAAAAGAAAACACAATGCTAACACAAATCCTTTACGTGGTTCGGAGATAACGCACCTACTCCATGGCAATCCTTAAGGTAGATCAACCCTAATCAATCTCACTATGAAGCTTTCTTTTTACGACAACCCTCCTCTTCTTACAAAGGATGAAGATGAAGTTTAGAGAGGAGGAGGGGAATTAAAACACTAGAAAGCTTGGAAAATTCGTGGATGCTTGAAAGAATGTTCAGAAAATAAGCATTAACCCTTTCAACCACCACAAGCCCTCTTTTTATAGAGAGAGGGTTGTTTTTCCCGTTGGGCCATGATCAGTCGACTGATGTACAGAATCAGTCGACTGTCGCCGAAGCCAACGACTTCTGATGAAGCAAATCCATGGAGATACGCAGCTGCCATTTCCAATGGATGCATGATCAGTCGACTGATCACTTCATCAGTCGACTGATGAAGTGATCAGTCGAGTGATCGCCGTGCGGAGTCGAGTGAGACTCCATTCTGTGCATGTCATCGACCTGATCGATCATTGCGCGATATTGCGGTCGGCCGATGGCGACTATCGATCGGGCGCGACCAGCAATCGATCGCTCACGGCTTTTTCGACTCGATCGAGCACCCTAACAGTCGACTAATACATCGTATCAGTCGACTGATACTTGTCAAGTATGAATAATTCATACTTGAATTGACTCCCTAGACCTAAACTCAACCTTCTAGCTCTTCCTTAAGCCTTGCGCCTCCAGGATCCCTCCGAGTCCGCGACTTGTTCATCCTTGCGCTTTGCTTCCAAGAGCTTCCTTTGGTTTTGTCATGTCTTGGGTTTACCTTTGCCAAAGTGCGCTTGGACTTTACGCCGCCAAGACTACATGCTTGGACTTACGCTGCCAAGACTTGCCTTTGGACTTCCTTTGCCAAGGTTCGTTTGGACTTAACGCCGCCAAGACTACATGCTTGGTCTTATGCAGCCAAACCTTTTCCTTGGACTTCTCTTGCCAAGATCATACTTGGACTTTGCCTTTACCAAGTCTTCATACTTGGATTTTCCTATCACTTAAACATGTTCACAATTATATCACAAAGTATTGCCTAAATTAGATGATTATCCAAACATCAAAACATATAAATGCTTGGGGCATTGTTGCACCAACAAGTTCCACTCGACTTAGTGCACTAGGTCATGGCGAGGCACATGACCTTCTTGATTATTGGAGCAACGACCACTTCCTAGACATGCACTTCGAAGAGCTTTCCTAACTTACTATCAGTTCACTTGTCTTACTACTAGGTTGTTCAAGTTTAAACTACTTTGTTCCCTATCTAGTCCGTTCTAAATTAAGCAAATAAAGTAAACTAAAGCATGCAAGTATTTAACTAAACAAGGAAACAAGCAAAGTGTTAGCTCCCCCTAAATAGTAGCTAGTTTGAGTTTTGTTCACTAAGTGAACTTGACTCTTGGGAACCCAAAATTGATTTTGTCCAACTTGGTTGACTAAGCTAGACTTAGGAACCCATGGACTCGATTCTTAGTATTTCGGCTAAGTAATGACATGTAAGATTTATAGGTGGACTTAGCCTTATACCCGAGTCCAGATCTGTTGTAAACAGCTCGCTGAGATCCAAGCATCATGTTGAGATACTTGGAACCCGAAGTGAACTTTTCCAATGATCCAGTTAGTTCTTCTACTTGCCTTTTTAGGACTGAGTTCTCTCCCTCAAGCTTTGCAACTTGAGTTGAGTCTCTATCCTTAAGTTGGCAAGTCGAAGTCTTCGAGTTGACTTGCTCCTTAAGTACTTGGACTTCCTTAAGCAGCGAGTCAACCCGATTCTCAGACTTAGCTAATTTCCTACCTAAACATGCAATGATGCTATATAACTTATCTTCTAATGGAGAAGTTACCTCATTAGAACCTTCGAAAATGGATACGGATCCGTGGCTTCTCTCGGACTCAGAATCGGACTCATATTCGAAACTTGACTCGGCTCTAGATCTTGATTCGGCCATAAACGCGATGAAGCTTCTCTTCGTCTCTTCCGCGTCCGACTCCTCCGATGACGACTCATCCCATGTTGCCTTAAGAGCCTTCTTCTTCTTTTCCTTTTTCGGTTTTTCTTCCTTTTTTAAGTTTGCGCACTCCGACTTGTAATGTCCTTTTTCGTTGCATTCGTAGCAAGTCACTTCCGATCGAGGTCTCGGCTTGTTGTCGGCCACCTTTCTGGCGTCCTTCTTTGTAAACCTCTTCTTTCGGTTGAACATTTTTCTTACCATATTTATAATCTCCTCTTCTCCGTTTGTTTCCGACTCCGACTCGTCTTCGGACTCAATCTTCACTTCTCTCATTTTTAGTTGAACCTGCCATCAAAGCTATACCATTCTCAGTTTGACCCGAGTTAGCTTGTTCGTGTAATTCAAGTTCACAAAATAGTTCATCTAACCTAATTGTGGACAAATCCCTAAATACATTATAGGCATCGATAATCAATGTCCATAAGGCATTTCTCAGAAATGCCTTAAGGGTATACCTAATTAAGTCTCTATTCTCTATTTGGTGTCCTATTAAATGTAATCCATTGCCCCCAGGGCAACGACGTGTTGGTAAGACACGAAGTTCCCCTCTGCGCATCCAGGGATCGATTCTGCCCCAGCAGCGCGCGCTGGGCGAGTAGCGGTGCACGATGCCCTCTCGTCCCAGCGTGGTCGGCCACCTGGGCAGCATGGGTCCTAACGTGTCGGGCCACGCGTCACCCTGATTTACCCTCGTTGACCAGTGGGGACTCTAGTTGAAGGCCGTGGGGCAGGGCCGGTCAGCCATCAGGACTAGTAGGGAAGAGAAATCGTACCTGATACATGATGTAAATAAAAAAAAATGTAATCCATTTAATATATCTTTAATCCTAGTATGGAGTTGACTAGCATTTTCGTTTTCGTTCATTTTACAATTAAACAATTTATTTAAAAGCATGCCCCTTTTAGTTATTCTAGTGTCATTTGTACCCTCATGCAATTCAATTAACTTCTCCCATAATTCTTTAGAATTTTCAAATGGACCTACGCTATTTAGCTCTTCTTTAGTAAGTCCGCATTGCAAGGTGTTAAGTGCCTTATAATCGACTTAAGCTCTCTTCCTAATATCTGAGGTCAATTTCTCCGATTCTAACAACTCTTCCGAGTCATCTACCGGAGCTATAAATCCTTTCCTAATTGAAAACCAGACCTCTAGGTCGGTCTTCAGATAACATTCCATTCGTCTTTTCTAGTAGGAAAAGTTCTCTCCGTTAAAAAGAGGAGGGCGAACGGTACAGTATCCCTCTAAGTGTGACATTATCAATGGAATATTTTCTAAAGACAAAAATTAAATTGAATTAAATAAATCTAATATGCAGAAAATAATCCTAATATGTAGAAAATGAATTTAATGAAATTTAATATGCTGAAAATTAATTTAACGTGCAGAAAATTAATTTAATAAAATTTAATATGCTGGATATGAATTTAATATGAAAAATACTATTTTAATATGAAGAAAATGATTTTAAATGCAGAAAATTATTTTTAAATAAAAAAAATATTTTTAAATACAAAAGATTATTTTAAATGCAAAAAATTATTTTTAAATGCAGAAAATAATTTTTAAATACAGAAAATTATTTTAATATACAAAAAATTATTTTAAATGAAAAAAATTATTTTTAAATGCAGAAAATGATTTTTAAATACAGAAAATTATTTTAAATGCAGAAAATTATTTTTAAATGCAGAAAATTATTTTTAAATACAAAAAATTATTTTAAATACAGAAAATTATTTTTAAATATAGAAAATTATTTTTAAATGAAAAAAAATATTTTTAAATATAGAAAATTATTTTAAATGCAGAAAATGATTTTAAATATAGGAAATTATTTTAAATGCCGGAAATGATTTTTAAATACAAAAAATTATTTTTAAATACAGAAAATTATTTTAAATGTAGAAATTGATTTTTAAATACAGTTATTCTAAGCAAGAAAAGTTAATTAAATTATTCTATGCAAGGAAAAAATTAATTAAAATATTCTAAGCAAGAAAAAAAATAATTAAATTATTCTAAGCAAGAAAAAAAATTAAATTATTCTAATGCTCAACGATTGTGGTTGCACCAATTCGGAGCGACCCCGCTCTGATACCAATTGTAGGATCGAGTGAACCGAGAGAGGGGGGTGAATCTCGATATTTTATAATTTTAAATTAATTTTCTATTATTTATACTAATCAAAGTACGCAGCGGAATATAAAGACAATTATCAACACATGCAATTTACTTGGTTCACAACTTGGACTGGGTTGCTACTCCAAGGCCCGTAGCTCTACCACGAGCTACCTCGATGGACAATTCACTAAATACCCTCCGACTCGAGTGCTCTCGACTTTGGAGGGTTTTGCTTTTACAAATGATAGAGTTAGGTGACAAACCACCCACTCGGAGAATTAAGTATACAAGCGAAACAAAAAAGTAAAGATATTACAAGACTTTATACCGACACTTAATAATCATAGAGGTAGTCACAGAGTGTCGGAGGAACGTCTTATCGTGGAGTCAAAGTGTAGTGGATGAGCAAGTATTTTGGCAACACTTCGACGTTGATTGAATTTCGATGAATTGATCTTATCGAGCACAACTTTTATAAACTCTTTCCAGTCGACTCCACATCAACCCGTCGATATGGAAGTCGTGGTCTTCCAGTCGACTCCACGTCACTCGGCTCCGCATCGGAAAATTCCTCTCATCAGTCGACTCAACATCTTCAGTTGATTCAAGCTTTTTCCATCTGCGTCGCACGATCTCCGATCGATCACAAGTTGATCCTACCAAATAGGTATACAGTCGACTGATAGATCTTCAGTCGACTGGACTTCAGTCGACTTGAATCCATTCAGTTGACTGGTCCCTGCAAAATAGGATTAGCACAAAATAGATAATGTGAATTATGATAGCAGTAGTAATACTGCTCGAACTCGACTACTAAGTTCCACGCGGACTTTTCGTCAGATCGACGCCTATCTTTGTCCTCCTACCGAGGACTCGGCCTTACCTCTTCACTCGAGGCTTACCTGCCGACTACCTAGTGGACTTACCATTCTTGACATCCGATCTGACCCACCAGGACTTCAACCAGCTGTCCAGTCTACCTGACCCAGCTAGACTTTTTGCCGATTGTCTGATCTCCTGACTCAACCGGTCTTCATGCCAAATGTCCGGTCCATGTGACCCATCTGGATTTCATGTCTGGTGTTCGGTCCTGTTGATCTATCAAGATTCATGCCTAGTATCTAGTCAATTCGACCTACTAGGACTTCCTGTTAAACTTGCACACTTAACACTTATATTAGACTACAAGTGAATCCTAACTTTTAACTGTGGTTCATACATCAAAACTAAGGAGTGATGCTCACTGCATCAACAAGAGCAAGTGCCCTAAGAAGGTCAAGAAGACTCAACCAGTGCCAAAGGTCAAGGATACCGGTACCCCAACCATTAAGAGCAAGGAGCACGTGGTATGCTTCAAATGCAATCAAAAGGGGCATTATAGGAGTCAATGCCCTAGGGGGAGCAAGAAGAGGCAAGAAGGAGCTACACATATAGGGGGAGTCTCTAAGGCAAATCCTAAGGTAAAATTTATTAATGCACCTTCTTTAATTTATAGGCAAAAACATGATTTTAATTCACTTGTAATTCCTCATGAAAAGTATGCTAGTAGAAATAATAGACTTTATTGTCTAAGTGCTAAACATATCAATATTAGAACTAAGGAGAAATTTGGGACTAATGTCCCTAGAAAAATTCTACCTAAGGAGTCTATTAGGAAGATAGAAAACCATCTAGGCTTTAATTCAAAGAATTCTAGACATATGCCTAGGAAGGGCAATAATACTCAAAGAAATAATGGGTCCACCAAATTAGAAAAATTAGAATTTGAAAATCAAGTTTTGAGGTCAAAACTTGAGAAGATAGAAAAGACCCTTAGGAAAATACAAAAAAAAAATGCAAAGGTTAAATAGTCAAAGCATAGGGTTTAGGAGTCAAAGTCAAAGGCCTAGGAAACAAGAACCATCCAAGGGCAAGCTTAAGCCCAAAAAGACCTATCACAATATTTCATTCAATTATGTAACTCAATCTAGGTTTAGGAAAACTAAGGTCAATAGGGAAGTCATCCCTAAGGTTGACTAAGGTAGGTGCTTAATGGCTAAGGTATCAAGGAAACCTAGGGAAGCCATTAAGAAGGTTACAAGGGGAGTTACCCATAGAGTTAACCTAGGTAAGACCCAAATGACCAAGGCTTCTAAGCCTAAGAGGGTCATTAGGAGGGTATCTAAGAAAGTTATCCCTCAGGTATACCTAGTAAATGTTAGGATCTTTGTAATGGCTAGAGGGGGGGGGGTGATTAGCCTTTCTTCGTTTCTACAAAAATGTTAGCGGAAGCAATACAAATATAAACACAAATAAGAACAAGAAACAAAGATAACACCCGATGTATGTGGTTCGGAGATGATGCTCCTACTCCACGGTAATCCGTAAGGTGGATTAGTCCTAGCCAAGCTTCACTATATCCTCCTTTGAATGAACCAAGGTGGAGAAACCTTGTTTACAATGCTCTCCTCTTCTTTACAATGATGGAAGATTAAAAGCTAGAGAAGAGGAGGTTTAGAATCACTAAAGCACTTGGGAAAGCTTGGTGAGCACAAGGGTGTAGCTAGGAATGAGAGCACTAACTTCACCAAGCTCCCCAAGGCCCCTTCTTATAGAAGAGGGGTTGTTTTTCCCGTTGGGCTTCGATCAGTCGACTGCCGTCGAAGCCAACGACTTCTGAACCAACAGATCCATGGAGATTCGTAGCCGTAATTTCCAACGGCCAAGTGATCAGTCGACTGATCGTAGGCCGCAGTCGAGTGCGACTACACTCTGTGCTCGTTTTTAGCTGATCCGATCCGTCACTATTAGCAATGATCGATTGCAACATCGATCGACCCGCTGCCAGTCGATAGTCGTGGTTTCACCACGACTCGATCGAGCACTGACACCGATCGATCGATACTCATCAAGTATGAGTAATTCATACTTGATTTTACACCTTAGACCTAGACTCAACCTTCTAGCTCCTCATTAAGCCTTGCGCCTCCAGGATCCCTCCGAGTCCGCGACTTGTTCATCTTTTGCGCTTTGCTTCCAAGAGCTTCCTTCGGTTTCGTCATATCTTGGGTTGCCAAATGCTTGGACTTTACGCCGCCAAGACTACAAGCTTGGACTTATGCTGCCAAGACCTTACTTTGGACTTCCTTTGCCAAGGTTCACTTGGACTTTACATTGCCAAGACTACAAGCTTGGCCTTACGCTGCCAAGTCCATCCCTTGGACTTCCTTTGCCAAGATCATACTTGGTCTTCCTTTGCCAAGGTTCACTTGGACTTTACGCTGCCAAGACTACAAGCTTGGTCTTATGCTGCCAAGTCTGTCCCTTGGACTTTCCTTGCCAAGATCATACTTGGACTTCTCTTTTACCAAGTCTTCATCCTTGGATTTTCCTGTCACTTAAACATGTTCATAATTAGATCACAAAACGTTGCCTAACTTAGATGATTTATCCAAACATCAAAACATATATAAATGCTTGGGGCATTGTTGCACCAACAATCTCCCCCTTTTTGATGTTTGACAATCATTTAAGTTAGGTCTTTAAATATACACACATAATCATATTTTCAATATGAATTCTAACTTAAACATTCCTTCTCCCCCTTTGACATACATCAAAAAGAGAAGGATTAAAAAAAAATGAAAGAATTAAAGGTGTTGGATCTTGGACTAAGGTATAAGATTGAAATTAAGCTCCCCCTTAATCCAAGATATGCTTCATGATGTGTAAATAATATTTGAGGCAAAGCATAACAAAAATTCAAAAATTAAGTCCTAACTTTGCACCAACAATGGAAGTTTGGGGATGAAAAAGATATAATTTATGAAGCTCCCCCTAAAACATTACATTAAACAGTCCTAAAAATTTGTTTATACTCAATATTATCATGCTATAGTTTTAGGACATCAAAGATACACTAAATATAAGAGAATGGAGCTATTTATCAGAAAATACAGTGTATCAGTCGACTGGTTTCTGAACCAGTCGACAGCTACGCTTAAAATCGAAATTTCAGCCTTTTCAGCCCAACTTCAGAAATGCATTAGAAATTCTAGAAGCCTCGAAAAATCACGAAATTTTGTGTACACATTTCTGAGATCATACTTTATCAAGGAAAAATAATTTGAAAAATATATGTTTTCCAGATTTCAAGATTGATACAAATTTGGAAACTAACAAAAGGTCTAAAAATATTGCAAACTTTGTATCACTTTTGTGTTCCACTTGAAAACTGTTTTTCAAAATATGATGAATATAGTTTAAAATATATATGATTTGGAATTTCCAACCATGTTCTTAGAGCTATGTATTCATTACTTGAATACAAGCCTTCCCAATAATTGATCCATAAGGTATCATGTCTCTAGGTGTGTCATTGTCTCATAGTAATGCATCATAATAAGCATGATGAGCCAAATATACCTTCCCTATCATCTCACATATTTCTAAGTGTCTCAATACAAAAATCAAGGTTTCTTAAGGTTTTTGTGAGATGCATCAAGGTATAAGGCTAACATATGAATATGGGATCATGCAAACCTAGACTTTTACTCTATAAAGCACATACCAAGCTCTCTCCTTAATGATGAAAATTCGGTTTCGGAAAGAGCTTTGGTGAAGATATCGGCAAGGTTAGACTTAGATTCTACATAATTAAGTTCAATATCCCCTCTTGCCACATGATCTCTTATGAAGTGATGTTTCACTTCAATGTGCTTGGTCCTAGAGTGATGTACCAGATTTTTGGTCAAGTTGATGGTACTCACATTGTCACAATAAACTTTAATGTTAGAGTAGTGTAGCTCATAGTCCACAAGAGTATGTCTCATCCAAAGTAATTGAGCTACACAACCACCCATAGCCACATATTCGGTGGTTGATAAAGCAACACAATGTTGCTTCCTACTACTCCAACTGACTAGGGAGGACCCAAGAAATTGGCATCCACCACTAGTACTCTTCCTATCCAATTTGCAACCGGCATAATCGGAATCGGTATAACCAAGCAACTCAAAGGACCTAGTCCTAGGATACCAAAGTCCTACATTTAGGGTGCCTTTAATATATCTTAAAATTCTCTTAACGGCTACTAAATGTGATTCTTTGGCACAAGATTGATATCTTGCACACATACCTACCGCAAATAAGATATCGGATCTACTAGCGGTTAGATATAGTAGGCTACCAATCATACTCCTATAGAGTTTAAGATCAATTGATTTACCATCATGATTACTATCTATTCTAGTGCTAGTGGCCATAGGAGTGGTTACAATTTTGGCATTTTCCAAACCAAATTTCTTGATCATTTCATTTGCATATTTGGTTTGATAAATATGAATACCTTCATTGGTTTGTTTGACTTGTAACCCTAGGAAAAAGTTGAGCTCTCCAACTAAACTCATTTCAAATTCATTTTCCATGTTTTTTATAAAGTCTTGAAGAAGATCATCATTTGTTGACCCAAAAATAATGTCATCAACATATATTTGGGCTATAAAGATATCCTTTAATGTTGACTTTATAAACAAGGTTTGATCTACTTGACCTCTCCTAAAATCCTTAGAAATTAAGAAAGATGACAATCTTTCATACCATGCCTGGGGAGCTTGTTTTAACCCATATAATGCTTTCCTAAGCTTATATACGTGGTTTGGATAATCTATGTTCTCAAACCCGGGTGGTTGCTCTACATATACTTCCTCCTTAATATAACCATTTAAGAATGCCGATTTAACATCCATTTGGTAAAGTTTAAATACCATATAGGAAGCATATCCTAAGAGAATTCTAATAGATTCTAATCTAGCAACCGGGGCATAAGTCTCATCATAGTCAAGCCCCTCAACTTGATTGAATCCCCTAGCAACCAACCTAGCCTTATTTCTAGTGATATTTCCTTGGTCATCTAGCTTATTCCTAAAGACCCATCTTGTAGTAATTATGGTGCTATCATTGGGTCTAGGTACTAACTCTCATACTTGACTACTCTCAAATTGAGCCAATTCATCTTGCATTGTCAAAATCCAATCCGGATCATGTAATGCATCATTGATCGATTTAGGCTTAATTTGTGAAATAAGAGCAACTTGACTAGTAGGAGCCCTATGAAATGACCTAGTTCTTACTCCTTGAGATAGATCTCCTACTACTTGGTCAAGTGGATGATCTTGATGAATTCTTAGGGTTCTAGAAGGGGTTTCAAATTGATCATTGTTATCTTCCACCCTTCTTTCATCATCGGAATCTCCTCTTCCTCCCCCTTGATCATTACCCCTTATGGTCAAATTTTGAAGTTTTTGGGTAATGTCTTGATTATTGTCATTAATATCCTTATCAATGGAGGACTTTCTAGGGTAGGTACTAGTGGTTTCATCAAATTGAACATTGGAAGACTCCTCAATCCCTTGGGTTCTCTTATTGTAGACTCTATACCCTCTACTTGTGGATGAGTATCCAACTAGGATTCCCTCATCCGCTTTGGATTCAAATTTTCCTAAGTTATCTTTGGTGTTTAGAATATAAACTTTACATCCAAAGACTTTGAAATAATGAATTGTGGGAATAGTCCCATTCCATAATTCAAATGGTGTCTTTCCTAAAAACCTATGGATTTGAACCCTATTTTGGATATAGCAAGCAGTATTAACCACTTCCGCCCACAAGTAGCTAGGTAGAGAATATGCATTAAGCATAGTCCTAGCCGCCTCTTGTAGGGCACGATTTCTCCTTTCCACCACCCGATTTTGTTGGGGTGTTCTAGGACAAGAGAACTCGTTCTTGTACCCTTGCTCTAAACAAAATTATGAAAATTTAGAATTTTCAAACTCACCACCATGATCACTACGGATCCGGTTGATTTTGAGACTCTTTTCATTTTCAACCCTTTTACTAAATCCTATGATTATTTCTAAGGTATCATCCTTATGTTTCATAAAATAAACCCAAGTATACCTAGAAAAATCATCTACTATAAATAAACAATATTTGTTACCATTTAAAGAAGGAGTACTATGGCAATCAAATAAATCAAGATGCAATAGTTCTAATGGTAAGGAAGTATTAGTTAAGGTTTTACCTTTGTGTGATGCTTTTGTTTGTTTTCCTTCTTGGCATGCATCACACATTTTGTTCTTGACATACTTGATCTTTGGTAGCCCTTTGACCAACTCCATCTTGGCTACCTTGGCTATGTTTTTCATGTTGATGTGCCCCAATCTCCTATGCCATAGCCAACTTTCTTCTTCTTTTGCAACAAGACACTTAGTAGAAATGTTAGAAGCATATGAAAGATCAACATAATAGATATTTGATTTCCTATATCCAACTAACATACAATCATTTAATTCCTTGTGTCTAATCATGCATTTAGAGGATTCAAAAGAGACATGATAGTTTGCATCACAAAGTTGACTAACACTTAATAAATTAAATTTCATATTTTCAACTAGTAAAACTTTGTGAATGACAATTTTGGGGGATACCTCAATTGTACCTCTACCTAATATCTTGAGTTTTTCACTATTTCCAAAAGACACCGCTCCCTTCTTCACATACTTAATTGTGGAGAATTTGCT
This sequence comes from Wurfbainia villosa, assembly GCA_025175895.1. Classification (NCBI taxonomy): domain Eukaryota; kingdom Viridiplantae; phylum Streptophyta; class Magnoliopsida; order Zingiberales; family Zingiberaceae; genus Wurfbainia; species Wurfbainia villosa. The sequence continues at coordinate 95,555,784 of CM046001.1, forward strand.
CACATCCCCGGTCATATGTGTTGAGCAACCGCTATCCACAATCCACATACCTTGCTATCCTACCTAAATCACATGAAAAACACAAGCTTTTGGTACCCAAACATTTGGACCGGTAACATTAAGTAAAAACTTCTTAGGTACCCATGCTTTCTTGACCTTACCCTTAATGGTTGCTTTCCTATTAATCAATGAAATATAAGCAACTTCTTTTTCCTTTGACTTATATCCTAAACCGGCCTTGTTGTAAACGGCTCTTTGTCGACTAAGGATCATATCAAGATATTTTGAGCCATTTAAAAATTTCTCTAAACATGCTTTTAATTCACTAACCTCATCCTTAAGTTTATCATTCTCTTCCTTAAGTAAGCAAGAATCAACATGTGAAGGTTTTTCATTCCTAATGGCCTTTAGTTCTACCTTCATGCTTCTAACCTTAGATTTAGACTTATCTAGAGCCTCTTTAAGATAAGCAATTGATTTATAAAGAAGCTTAACTCTAGGAGAGTTCATTAACTCATCGTCACTAGATGACGATTCATCACTTGAAGACTCTTCTCCTTGGCTTGATGTACCGAAGTCATCTTCTTGGGCCATGAGTGCTACATAGCGTGTGATGTGGCAAAGCTCATCATCATCGGAGGAATCTTCAACACTTGATGTGTCCCATGTGGTTTGAGCCACCAAGGCCTCCTTCTTCTTCTTCTCCTTCTTGTCCTTCTTTTTCTTTTCTTTTTCCTCCTTCTTTAGCTCCGGGCAATTTTTCTTTATGTGCCCCTTCTTATTGCAAGCATGGCAAATCACATTATTATTAAAATTTGAATTACCGCTAATTTTACCTCTTGAAGAATGAGACCCCTTCCTTGCTTCTCTATTCTTGAACTCCTTTGATTTTCTATAGAGTTTCTTGACAAAGTTGGCCATCTCACTAGAAGAGTCTCCATCACTACTTGAATCACTCTCCGACTCGGATGATGATGACACTTCTTTTCTTTCTTTCTTCTTCTTTTCCTTCTTCTCAACAAATAGAGCTAAACCCTTTTCCTTAGAAGACATGTTAGTTTGCTCATGTAATTCAAACTCACAAAATAATTCATCAATTTTAATTTGAGAAAGATCCCTAGTTACTTTAATAGCATCAACTATAGAAGTCCATAGAGAATTTCTAGGAAATGCTTGAAGTATGTATCTTACCAAATCCCGGTTGTCAACTCGCTCATCTATGATATGGATTCCATTCACAATCTTCTTGAACCTTCCATGCATTTGGCTTACGATTTCATGCATCTTCATTTGGAAGGCTTGAAGTTGTCCAATTAGCAAGTCCTTCTTGGCCCTCTTTGACTCCTTGGATCCTTCATTTAGCTCAATGAGCTTTTCCCATAACTCCTTGGCGGATTCGAAAGGCTCCACCTTGTTGAGTTGCTCCATTGTAATGCCGCATTGGATGGTGAGTACCGCCTTGACATTTGATTCGAACTTCCGGTTCATTTCCCTTGTCCAATCCTTGCTCGGAATAGGGTTTCCATGTTCATCCACCGGTTCCTCGAAGCCATCTACAATGGTATGCCAAATTTCAATATTACTCATAAGATAATATTTCATCCTACCTTTCCAATACGCAAAATGACTCCCATCGAAGAGAGGTGGCTTGGCGGTGCTATATCCTTCTTGAAGAGCCATTGATGCCTTGGTTGATGGTGAAATATTCTAAGCTATCCGGGCTCTGATACCACTTGTTAGGATCTTTGTAATGGCTAGAGGGGGGGGGGGGTGATTAGCCTTTCTTCATTTCTACAAAAATGTTAGCGGAAGCAATACAAATATAACACACAAATAAGAACAAGAAACAAAGTAATGATGCGTGGTTCGGAGATGACGCTCCTACTCCACGGTAATCCGTAAGGTGGATTAGTCCTAGCCAAGCTTCACTATATCCTCCTTTGGATGAACCAAGGTGGAGAAACCTTGTTTACAATGCTCTCCTCTTCTTTACAATGATGGAAGATTAAAAGCTAGAGAAGAGGAGGTTTAGAATCACTAAAGCACTTGGGAAAACTTGGTGAGCACAAGGGTGTAGCTAGGAATGAGAGCACTAACTTCACCAGCTCCCAAGGCCCTTCTTATAGAAGAGGGCCAGATCCGCCAAGATTCAGAGCCGCAATTTCCAATGGCCGATCTCGATCCTTCCATTGGGCCGATCGATGGAGTGATCACCGAGTGATCGAGAGGCCGCAATGAAAGCGCGACTACACTCGCGTGCTCGTTTTTATGCCGATCGGTCGACGCGCCATCGTGGGAACGATCGATAACATCACGATCACATCGCTAAAGTAGTCGATCGATAGTCGGTTTTCACTCGACTCCGAGCACTGACACGATCGATACATCGTGATCAATCGATCGATACTCATCAAGTATGAGTAATTCACACTTGATTTTACACCCTAGACCTAGACTCAACCTTCTAGATCCTCATTAAGCCTTGCGCCTCCAGGATCCATCCGAGTCCGCGACTTGTTCATCCTTTGCGCTTTGCTTCCAAGAGCTTCCTTCGGTTTCGTCATATCTTGGGTTACCAAATGCTTGGACTTTACGCCGCCAAGACTACAAGCTTGGACTTATGCTGCCAAGACCTTACTTTGGACTTCCTTTGCCAAGGTTCACTTGGACTTTACGCTGCCAAGACTACAAGCTTGGTCTTACGCTGCCAAGTCCATCCCTTGGACTTCCTTTGCCAAGATCATACTTGGTCTTCCTTTGCCAAGGTTCACTTGGACTTTACGTTGCCAAGACTACAAGCTTGATCTTATGCTGCCAAGTCCGTCCCTTGGACTTTCCTTGCCAAGATCATACTTGAACTTCTCTTTTACCAAGTCTTCATCCTTGGATTTTCCTGTCACTTAAACATGTTCGTAATTAGATCACAAAACATTGCCTAACTTAGATGATTTATCCAAACATCAAAACATATATAAATGCTTGGGGCATTGTTGCACCAACAATAAACCCAAGGAGCTCCAATAGGTTTTGGATTCCTAGGAGCGTGATCGATTCACGCTAAATGAGTTAAGGTGTGCCAACTTTAAATGGATGCGTAGTGATAACTACCATTTTATCGTATTATTTTGGTCCTTAATATCACTGTTTTTATCCTCTCGAGTGATTTATTATTGATTATTATCATCTTTTATGAGTTGGATATATTTTTGGACCTTATTGTAAATTCTCCTAAATTTTGGACTTATATGCAAATTTTATCTTTGTTTGTAGGAGATCGAGATGAGCCACTAGACTAGACTCAAGTTGGATCAAATATGGCTTCATCTAAGGGTCATAATGGGCATTTTAAGCTAGAAGAATCTGAGCCCTTCATCAAGATCAGAGACAATTTAATCAAGGGTTCAGATCTGTTTAATCCTGGACGTCCGATGAGATCTGAGTCATCTGAGCAATCCATCTAAATCTGGGGAGATCCGATCGATACATTTAGATCTGAAAATCTGAGCCCTTTCTCTAGATTCGATCGATCGTGATTTTCCATTCAGATTGATCAGATCCATCCACTCAGAGTTGGATTGATCACAACCGTTGGATGCATTGCCTAGTTCATGGATTAATTAGAGCAATTAACCTAGCTTCAATTGGACGACTGGGATTGGATCTTGCTTCGATCGGATGGCTGAAGAAAAGGCTTTTAAATAATTCCAACATTTTCACTCTTCCTCGATGGCGCAGAATAGTTTCTTCCTCGATCGTGCGACGTCGGCGCCTCTCCTCCTCATCCGCATGAAGCACCGCCGACCATCCACTTCCTCCGCCAAGGCCGACGGTGGTCTCCTCCATCGCCTCCTCTACCGTCGGCAGCCACAGTATCTATCCATAGTCGGCTTCCATCTTTCATTTCATCACCTCTTCCAGCTGCTGATAGTCATCTCCATCTTCCCCACCGCCTACAACCACCGGAGAGGAGTGGGGATTCCCCTCTGAACCGTTAGCAGCCACTGAAGTGGGGATTCCCCTCCGATTATATCTCGCTCAGCCGCCCACAGCACCGTCGGCAGCTCTTTCTTCTCTGATCATCACCTATTCTAGCTTCCGAACAACATTTCCAGCATTCTCTTCATTTGGATTGATTGCAGTGTTGATTGTTTCTTCAAGTTTACTTGTTGATTGTAATCGAATTTACCTTCCATGTCTAATTTGCACGTACTTGGTTTAAATTGCATTATGCTTACATGATGTTTGATTAAATGCTTCTTAGAGTAATTAGGTTATATTTCATTAGATTAGATTTAGTTTCGCGCTTTACTTTACATCATGTTCATGCATTAAATTTCGTTGATGCATTGCTTATTTTATTTGATTGTTAGTTAAATCTCTTCTTCCCTTGAGCCCTAGCATCCGCCTTCACCTTCCTTCCATCCATTTTCCTCCACGGATTCGAGGAGGAACCGCTTCATCGAGAGATTTGGATGTCGTCCTCCATCTCCACAGCTCATCCACATTCTCTTTCGGATTTGAGGAGGAGTCCGCCCAACGACACTTCTTCGAGCTCAACCAGATCTGCGAGAGTTTGGAGCATCCATCAAACTACTAGATTTAGGAGTTTGCACCATTCCACATCCACTGCCATTTGCGGAGTCTCGATGGAGCTTCGTTGGACTTAGCCGGAGGAACTTGTTCATTCACCGGGCCTATCTTGGGTTGATTAGATCATTTATTTTCTCTTCCGATTTTTATTGCTTTAATTCCTGCATTGTTTGATTTAGTTGTTTTATGTTAGTTTAGAGTTTTAATTACCTTGCAACAGTAGGTTAGAGTTCAAAATCCAAACCCCCATCTTCAATAGAAAACCCAAAGCAATAATTAGAAATCCTAAGTTTACTATTCTATCGATTACACTCGCTGGGAAACGATCTAGGCCATCCACTATCCTATATCAGTGTAGTTAGGGGGTTCGGTAATTAATTTGAAATGGTACCATGACAAAATACCTGTTCATTAAATTTTGGCGTCGTTGCCGGGGATCGAACCTAGGTCACCCACGTGATAGGCGGGAATACTCACCACTATACTACAACGACGCCAAAATTTGATGAACAGGTATTTGTCATGGTACCGTTCCAAACTAATTACTGAACCCCTAACTACACTAATATAGCATAGTGGATGACCCGGATCGTTTCCCAACGAGTGTAATCGATAGAACAGTAAACTTAGTATTTCTAATTTTTGCTTGAGTTTTCTATTGAAGATTGGGGGTTTGGGTTTTAAAAGACTAATCCTACTGAACGAAAAGACAATGCACGAAATTAAATCAATGAAAACTGAAAGAGGAAATAATATGATCAACCCAAGATAGGCCTGATGAATGAACAAGTTCTTCCGGCTAAGTCCGACGAAGCTCGATCGAGACTCTGCAAACGACAATGGATGTGAGATGGTGCAAACTTTTGAATCCAGTAGTTTAATGGATGCTCCGAACTCTCACGGATCCGATTGAGCTTGAAGAAGTGTCGTCGGGGCGGATTCCTCCTCGAATCCGAAAGAGAAGGTGGATGAGCTGTGGAGATGGAGAACGTCACTGAAATCTCTCGATGAAGTAGTTCCTCCTTGAATCCGTGGAGGAAAATGAATGGAAGAAAGGTGAAGGCGGCTGCTAGGGCTCAAGGGAAGAAGAGATTTAACCGACAACCAAATGAAATAAGCAATGCATCAACGAAATCTAATGCATGAACATGATGTAAAGTAAAGCATGAAACTAAATCTAACCTAATGAACTACAACCTAATTACTCTAAGAAGCATTTCACCGAACAATATGTAAGCATGAAAGAAATCAAACCAACTACGCGCAATTCTAAACATGAAAGGGAAATTTGATTACAAACATTCAATACAAACTAAACTAAGAAACAATCAAACGAAATCTTGCTGTCCAAAATCTGGAATAGGGCTGAAATTGGAGCTGCCGACGGTGCTGGCTGCCCGAGCTGCTGGTTGAATGGAGAGTGGACTGCCGGTAGTGGATGGCACCTCTGATCAGAGGTGGAACGGATGGCCAGCGGTGGAGAAGCGACTGTGGTTGGCATCGCGTGAAGATGGGGCAGAACTGGCTATGGAGAAGCGGCTGTGGTTGCCGACGGTAGAGGAGGTGGAGGAGACCACCGGTCACCAGAGAAGGAGGGAATCCCCTTTCCTTTCCGATGACCGATGAAGAAGGGGATGAGCTCGGCGGTGAAGAAACGACGGAGGAGGCGTCGGGCGCGAGCGAGAAGAGGAAGAAAATGTCGGCTGAAGAAAAGGCTTTTAAATAATTCCAACATTTTCACTCTTCCTCGATGGCGCAGAATAGTTTCTTCCTCGATCGTGCGATGCCGGTGTCTCTCCTCCTCATCCGCACGAAGCACCGTCGGCCGTCCACTTCCTCCGCCAAGGCCGACGGTGGCCTCCTCCATCACCTCCTCTACCGCCAGCAGCCACAGTCTCCATCCACTACCATTTTGTCATGTTATTTTGGTCCTTAACATCACTATTTTTATCCTCTCGAGTGATTTATTATTGATTATTATCATCTTTTATGAGTTGGATATATTTTTAGACCTAATTGTAAATTTTCCTAAATTTTGGACTTATATGCAAATTTTATCTTTGTTTGTAGGAGATCGAGATGAGCCACTGGACTAGACTCAAGTTGGATCAAATATGGCTTCATCTAAGGGTCATAATGGGCATTTTAAGTTGGAAGAATCTGAGTCCTTCATCAGGATCAGAGGAAATTTAATCAAGGGTTCAGATCTATTTAATCTTGACCATCCGATGAGATCTGAGTGATCTGAGCCATCCATCTAAATCTGGAGAGATCCAGTCCATACATTTAGATCTGGACATCTGAGCCCTTCCTCCAGATTTGACCGATCGTGATTATCCATTCAGATTGATCAGATCCATCCATTCAGAGTTGGATTGATCACACCCATTGGATGCATTGCCTAGTTCATGGATTAATTAGAGCAATTAACCTAGCTTCAATTGGACGGCTGGGATTGGATCTTACTTTGATCGGACGACTAAAGAAAAGGCTTTTAAATAATTCCAACATTTTCACTCTTCCTCGATGGCGCAGAATAGTTTCTTCCTCGATCGCGCGACGCCGATGCCTCTCCTCTTCATCCGCACGAAGCACCGCCAACTGTCCACTTCCTCCGCCAAGGCCGGCGGTGGTCTCCTCCATCGCCTCCTCTATCACCGACAGCCACAGTCTTCATCCACAGTCGGCTTCCATCTTTCGTTTCATCACCTCTTCCAGCCACCGACAGTCATCTCTGTCTTCCCCGCCGCCTACAACCACTGGAAAGGAGTGGGGATTCCCCTCTGAACCATTAGCAGCCACCGGAGTGGGGATTCCCCTCTGATTATATCTCGCTCAACCACCCATAACACCGCCGACAGCTCTTTCTTCTCCGATCAGCACCTATTTTAGCTTCTGAATAGCATTTCCAGCATTCTCTTCATTTGGATTAATTGCAATGTTGATTGTTTCTTCATGTTTACTTGTTGATTGTAATCGAATTTACCTTCCATGTTTAATTTGCACGTACTTAGTTTAAATTGCATTATGCTTGCATGATGTTTGATGAAATGCTTCTTAGAGTAATTAGGTTGTAGTTCATTAGATTAGATTTAGTTTCGTGGTTTACTTTACATCTTGTTCATGCATTAAATTTCGTTGATGCATTGCTTATTTCATTTGGTTGTTAGTTAAATCTCTTCTTCCCTTGAGCCCTAGCAGCCGCCTTCACCTTCCTTCCATCCATTTTCCTCCACGGATTCGAGGAGGAATCGCTTCATCGAGAGATTTTGGCGTCATCCTCCATCTCCATAGCTCATCCACCTTCTCTTTCGGATTCGAGGAGGAGTCCACCCGACGACACTTCCTCGAACTCAATCGGATCCGCAAGAGTTCGGAGCATCCATCAAACTACTAGATTCAGGAGTTTGCCCCATCCCACATCCATTGCCATTTGCGGAATCTCGATCGAGCTTCGTTGGACTTAGCCGGAGGAACTTGTTCATTCACCGGGCCTATCTGTTGGTGCAGGGGCACCTAAGTCGAACCTGTATTTTGATTATGACAAAAGACGCAAAGTCAAGGATATATAATTATCTTACGAGCTGAATCAAGTATGCAGAAATGCTATGCTAAGCCGAAGGTCAGCGACACTCGGAGAGAACCGTAGTGGTCGGGCGACACCGGGAGGACTTCAGAGGGAGCCGAAGGAATCAGGTGGAGACCAAAAGCAAGGCTTCAAAGGTAAATGTTAAGGTAAGCTCGTGTGAGTGAGCGTAAGTAAGGTCAAGTCCTTCATATGGGGACATCCTTAGGCGACGATCCGACCAAGACTTCCCATGGAAGGTATATGTTGAGATCGGATGGCAAGTGACCGTCAAATTCACTTATATTTCGAGCTAACTCTTTATTACAGTCAAAAAGTCTGGAAATCAGTTCAACCAGCCAAGGATCAGTTCAACTACTGAGCCATCAGTTCAACCGGCCAAGGATCAGTTCAATTGCTGAGCCATCAGTTCAACCGGCCAAGAAATCAGTTCAACCGATGGTCAATAATCAGCATCGAGGAGTCAAGCTTTATCACCATTTTTCAAGGAGTCTTGAGCCCAATTCCTATTGGTTGAAGATCCTATTGAAAAGGGGCTCAAGGGCTATAAAAGGAGGGCCTCTCCTAGGGTTTTTCATCAATCTCTAAGTGCTCAAAAGCCTCCACAACGCTACGACTCTCCGACGACTCTACAATGACGAAGTGCTGCCAACAACCCTAGCTTAATTTATATTTCCTAGTTGTTGGTATAATCTTATTTTGTTGTTTCATTAATATTGCAATTCTTTTTGTTAATCGAGGTTTTCTATCGTTTCATTTTACATTAATAGAAGAGAGGGTTTGTCTCTCTATCTTTTGCTTTCGAAGGTTTTTGTAATCGTCTAACTCCTACCTCCAACGAGGAGTATTTTAGTGAATTGCCCTCCGTACACAGTTTAGGACCGTTAGGGCCTTGGAGTAGTAGCCAAAGGCTACGAACCAAGTAAAAAATCCATTTGTCTTATTTATTTATTCATTTATCTTTCCGCTGCGTTTAATTGTCTATCGAACGAATTCGAAGAAAAAGTTTTATCGCTATTCACCCCCCCTCTAGCAATCCGCTCGATCCAACAATTGGTATCAGATCCGGGGGCGCTAAGATTTGGTGAAACCACCAATCTAGCAGATTTGTTTTTGAATTTTATAGATCTTTTTTTCATTCGTTTAAATTTTCTCCTGCACTATTAATCCAAGACGAAGTCTTGGTACTTTTCTTTTGGTTTTGTTTTGCAAGTATTCGCTTTTGGAGTAGCCAACGGTAAATTGGGCATAACTTTTTGTACAAGTTGACCCATGAAACGGGCTACCTATCACAACAAAGCTCTTTGAGAGATATACACTTCTTACAAGGGGTTTACTCTTGTAACAAGCTGCCTTCATCCCCAAAAACCGATGTTTAGTACCCTTTCGGGGACATCGAAGGTTGTAAGTGCTCATCTTTGATTTTAGTTGGTTATTTCTCCTATATTCCTTTTGTTTCTTTTCATTTCCTACATTGCTAATCCAAGGCAAAGTCTTGGAACCTCTTTCGTGTTTTTTTTGTGTGCAAGGTTTTCCTTCCAAATGACCCACATTGAGGGGTACAACACCATCTGACCTCCGTTCTTTAACAGAGATGATTTCCGTTATTGGAAAGGTCAGATGGAGTGTTTTCTAAAAATACAAGTTGAGACTTGGATAATCATCCAAACCGGATTTTCTCTACCCACCAATGATCAAGGCGAGCCCTTGGATTTCAACAAGTGGACCAATGCAACCAAGAGGCAAATCGTAGCCGATGCAAAGGCGACCCAAATGTTGCAGTGCGGTCTATCCAAAGAGGAGCTCAACCGCATCGGACCCTTCATCAGCGCAAAGGACCTGTGGAACAAATTAATCGAGCTACACGAAGGAACGTCTGATGCTAAGGTATGTAAACGTGACCTTCTTTTCAATAAGTTGTATAACCTTAAGATGCAGGAACACGAGACGACGATGCAACTACATGCCCGCGTCCAGGACATTGTCAACAACCTACACACTATCAGACACAAGGTCAAAAACCACGACCTTCTAAGGTACGTTCTTAATTCATTTCCTAGGACTACCTTGTGGGCATCCATGGTCGATGCCTACAAGGTCTCTAAGGACCTTTTGAAGCTTAGGTTAGACGAGTTATTTTTCGAGTTTGAACTTCACGAGCAGACTAACGTGGTCTGGGCCGAGAGAGGTATTGCTCTACTTGCAGGACAAAGAAGCAAGCCACCTACCAGGCAAGAAGATGGACTCGAACCTGAAGACGAATCAGAGTCCGAATCCGAAGAGGTGGAAGCAATAGTAAACGTAGTACGGAAGATCATTCGGAGGGAAAGAAGGCTACTAAAGAACCAAAAGAGGGCACAATTCAAATCAAATCAAAAGAAGGATTTTCATGCAACATGGGACAATGAAGAAGGCATCGGCATAGCATGCATGGCAAGACCCGAAGAGTCCGAGTCCGAATCCAATTGCAACACCGACTCTGAACTCGAGGACTACTTCGAGAAGCAACTCAAAGTCGGACCAAAAGAGAAAATTAAGATTAGCCGGTCACTAATTCATATGCTTTACAATACAATTAAATTTCTAACTAGGAAATTAGCTAAATCCGAGTCTAGGGTCAAGTCCTTGGTTGAGGAGGTTGAAACCCTCAAACAAGAGACACCCCTAAACTCTTCGACTAGTCGAGTTCAAGAGGGGGACTCAACTCGAGTTGAAAAACTCGAAGAAGAGAACTCTCTCTTGAAAGGACGAGTCAAAGAGCTCGAAGCTCGGTTGAACAAGTTCTCGACGGGGTCCAAGAATCTTAACTGACTTCTTGGAACTGAGAGAGCCATGTACAATAGAGCCGGACTCAGATATAGCTCAAAGACTACAAATAGATCTTACATGTCTATCTTAAACTGTAGTCATCATCGAGTCCAAGCGTGGGTCCCGAAAACCTTATTAAACTCACATATAAGGACCAATAGGTTTTGGATTCCCCAGGATCAAATTCATTACTTGACCAGACCATACTGGTTCAATGATCCAGGGGGAGCTAATACCAAAATAGTATATCCGGTAACCTAAACCTCTTATTTTCTTTAGAATAGTTAGATAGGACTATAACTCGTCAATGCTTGATAACATAGTACCAGGACGCAGCGAGATGATAGTACGCTAGGAAAACGGAGTCTCGTTCATTCGATCTAGATAAGGCGTATCTAGTTCAGTTCACTTGAACGAGTGGAACTAGCTGAAGCTACCTCACCGTATCCTAGACTAGTTAGACCAAGAAGTGGTCTTAGGTGAGTCAAGTTATTATTTTCTCAAAATTGACTTTGTCTAAGGAAGTGGTCATTTTTCCGATCAAAGAAGGCCCCTGTGCCTCGCCACAACCTGGAAGCCAAGATCTTGAAAAGGTGACTTGATGAGCTTGGGATCAAATCTGAATCTAAAACAAGGTTGACCAGTTTCAAATCATTAAAACTTAATCAAGATAAAATTGGAATCATCTCACACAACATATAAGGTGAACCAATTCTAAGACACTTAGAATGGGTGAGATGAATAAGGAACAATTTCAATTTACATAATCTTTTTAAAAATGCTATCTATTTTTCAAACTATTGAGCTTAAACGTTTATTTATACTCAGATAAAACTCTAAATATACAACCTTCTAGGTCAATGTTTAACGCCCCCTAACTCTTCTATACCTTATATATTTGATTAAGGGGGAGAGCAAACTAACCCTAAGGGTTATATATTTTCAAAAGTTATTAGCGTATAAGTATTGTGGAACTCAAAGCTAATTTTATAAGTATTTTGAAAATCAAACTTAGTTTCCAAAAAACTTACATTGTTGGTGCAGAGGGATATACCTCGAACCAAATTAAATCAAGACACATGCTTGGACTCATGTTAGATAATCTTTATGCATGCTACCTTTTCTATTAAAAAAACCCCTACTTTTTATATAAAACCCCATAGCTTTTTTGATTCATGGAAAAAGGGGGAGAAGATCATAAGTTAAGGGGGAGAACAAAATTTAAATTTTTGAAAATTAAACTTTTGTTTTAAAACTCACCGAAGGTTAAGAGGGAGTTCACTACAAATGAGCATAACGTTTATCTTACTCATTTTTTGCTTTATATTTTCCCTTAACTTTGCGTAAATTTGCCATATGATAAAAAAGGAAGAGATTGTTGGTGTAGGGGCACCTAAGTCGAACATGTATTTTGATTATGACAAAAGACGCAAAGTCAAGGATATATCATTATCTTACGAGCTGAATCAAGTATGCAGAAATGCTAAGCTAAGCCGAAGGTCAGCGACACTCGGAGAGAATCGTAGTGGTCGGGCGACACTGGGAGGACTTCGGAGGGAGCCGAAGGAATCAGGTGGAGACCGAAAGCAAGACTTCAAAGGCAAATGTTGAGGTAAGCTCGTGTGAGTGAGCGTAAGTAAGGTCGATTCCTCCATACGGGGACATCCTTAGGCAACGATCCGACCAAGACTTCCCATGGAAGGTCTATGTTGAAATCGGACAGCAAGTGACCGTCGAATTCACTTATATTTTGAGCTAACTCTTTATTACAGTCAAAAAGTCTAGAAATCAGTTCAACCGGCCAAGGATCAGTTCAACTGCTGAGCCATCAGTTCAACCGGCCAAAAAATCAGTTCAACCGATGGTCAATAATCAGCCTCGAGGAGTCAAGCTTTATCACCATTTTTCAAGGAGTCTTGTGCCCAATTCCTATTGGTTGAAGATCCTCTCGAAAAGGGGCTCAAGGGCTATAAAAGGAGGGTCTCTCCTAGGGTTTTCCATCAATCTCTAAGTGCTCAAAAGCCTCCGCAATGCTATGACTCTCCGACGACTCTACAACGACGAAGTGCTGCCAACAACCCTAGCTTAATTTATATTTCCTAGTTGTTGGTATAATCTTATTTTGTCGTTTCATTAATATTGCAATTCTTTTTGTTAATCGAGGTTTTCTATCGTTGCATTTTACATTAATAGAAGAGATGATTTGTCTCTCTATCTTTTGCTTTAGAAGGTTTTTGTAATCGTCTAACTCCTACCTCCAACGAGGAGTGTTTTAGTGAATTGCCCTCCGTACATTGTCTAGGACCATTAGGGCCTTGGAGTAGTAGCCAAAGGCTACGAACCAAGTAAAAAATCCATTTGTCTTGTTTATTTATTCATTTATCTTTTCGCTGTGTTTAATTGTCTATCGAACGAATTCGAAGAAAAAGTTTTATCGCTATTCACCCCCCTCTAGCGATCCGCTCGATCTAACACTATCTTGGGTTGATTAGATCATTTATATCCTCTTCCAGTTTTTATTGCTTTAATTCCTGCATTGTTTGATTCAGTTGTTGCATGTTAGTTTAGAGTTTTAATTACCTTGCAACCGTAGGTTAGAGTTCAAAATCCAAACCCCCATCTTCAATAGAAAGCCCAAAGCAATAATTAGAAATCCTAAGTTTACTATTCTATCAATTACACTCATTGAGAAATGATCCGGACCATCCACTATGCTATATTGTGTAGTTAGGGGTTTGATAATTAATTTGAAACGGTACCATGACAAAATACATGTTCATCAGGTAGTTAACCTAACCATGGTAAAGATGACACTTTAGGTCATTTTTAAGGTTATGAGTACCTTGGAAATGTGTTTTGATTATAATCCTAAAGGTTTTTAGGATGTGCCAATATATTTTGAAGATTATGAAAAATCAATCAAATTGGCACAAACTAGTTTTAGAGGTCATGGTGTGCCATTTTGGATTTTTGGCACACTTGGGGGATTAGTAGTAATATGGAAAAATGAATTTAATTCTAACAAATGACAACAAATATTAAAATTTAGGTATTATATATCTTTACATTTTATTTGTCATGCTTGATTCGTCATATAACATGTCACGATATCATATCTATTTTTACCATTTATATGTCGTGATCATACTTAGGTTATGTTTTTAGTGTCATGTATGTTTAGATTTAATCATATGTCATGACATCATGATCATTGGCCATGCCTTATTTATGCTATCATTTATTCCATGATCATATTTCATGCATTTAAAGTTAATTAAATTGATTTAAGGACTATGTCATGAATTGAAGTCCCATGTATAAGGGAATCAAGTAGTGTTGCCTTAGAAAATGCATGAGGCCTTAGTTTAAGATGAACCAAAACCCACATCTCACATCAAATTGACTTATATGTGTTTTCATACACTTTAGACATATGTGAGATGTTAGGAAATGAGTTAAGTTCAAGGTGCATAGTTTTTGCATCTAGATGAACTCAAACTCATCTTATACTATAGATGAATCATGAGAAAAGCTTGTGTACAAGTCATGTGCATTAAGCCCATAGACCATGATTAAATATAAGGTTTTAAAACTATTTCAAAATTATTTTGAAAAACCTTGGTGAAGTCTATCTTTTGATAGCAATCACTATTGATGATGTTGATACAAAGTGAGCTTAAAACAATGAAGTTTTTCTCATTTTTGAACTTTGTATCAATTTTACTATTTTGTGGGTAAATTATTTTTCCAATATTTTTCACTCATTGTATTGCTTATGAGTATTATACGTATGAAGTTTCAGGATTTTTTTTGAATTATGTATAATTACTTATGCTTTTTCTAATTTCGAATTCTGAAACTGAAATTTTGCATTTGCAGATATCAGTCGACTGCCACTTGAGGGCAGTCAACTAATGCATAGGTCAGTCGATTGATTACTGTCAGAGTCGACTGTTAACACTGATTTTGGGCAAACAAGGATGTTTAGCCCATGTTTTAGCTAGGTTATGTTACACTAACTGCTCCTAACCCTAGGATATGCTTTGGAAAGCATTAGAAAGGGTGAAAACCCATTGAATATGGATTAGGAGAGTTGTTTGGGTGTTGTATCAATTTTAAGGTGTGTAAAAGTTCAGGTTTGAACTTTTAACCTTAATTTTGATGGTTTAGTGTTCTTATAGACTTAGGGACTCTTCAAGGGCATTGTTGGTGCAATGGTAAAGGGGGAGCAGGCCTTTAGGGGGGAGGTATCCATCATGGGATGATGGATGTATTCTTCCTCATGAGGGGGAGAATTGAGAATGTGAGATGTCCAATCTGGAAATTGAGAGAGTTTGTAGGATTGGTTCTCTTGAGTGATATGAGACTTATCGCTAGGAAGAGTGAAGGCATCCTAGGTGTTTTTGGACCAAGAGGGAGATTGTAAGATCTCATTGGGATATGAGACATTGACCTCCTTGGGGAGAACCTTTTTGATGTATGTCAAAAAGGGAGAGAAAGTGAAACTACCAATTTGGGACAATTGGTAAGGAGATTTGAGTTAGGTGACCTAACTCAAAGGTGTTTGGTTTTGTCAAACATCAAAAAGGGGGAGATTGTTGGTGTAATCAGCCCAGGTCATGATAGACCGGACTTGAGTTTGACTCGAGTAGTGTTTTGATATTTGACATTGATGTTTGACAATGTGTTGGGGAGATTGTTGGTGCAATCGACCCAGGTCATAATTGCCTATTTGATGATGGTTTGACCATTGTTTGACTATATGGTTGACATGGGGTTGACCATATGATAGAGAATTCCAAGTCATGGGTACCTAGCATGGAAAGTCTAAGCATGGGTCTTGGCAAGGGAAAGTCCAAGCTTGAGTCTTGGCAAATGGAAAACCCAACATGGGTTGGCAAGGGAAGTCCAAGGGTGGAGTCTTGGCAGCATAAATCTAATGGTTGGCGACGTAAAATCCAAGATAGAGTCTTGGCAGCGTAAGCCCAATGTGCCTTTGCGGTGTAGACCACGTTAGCATGACAATAGCTGATGGAAGCACTTGAAGACTAGTGTATGGATGAACAAGTTATGGATGATTTGGAGGGATCCGATAGGCGTGAGGCTGACAGAGATGGCTAGAAGGCTTAGGTCTAGGCTAAGGGTGGTCTAGCAAGTATGAGGGCATCATACTTGGTGTTAAAACCTCATGGATGAGGTTATCAGTCTACTGATATTATGGTCAGTTGACTGATGTGAATCGACTGGTGTTCGACTGCAGGAAAATGGCCTAGCAGTTGACTGCCAGCATTGGGTAGTCGACTGTTGGCTTGAGCAGTCGACTGATATGATGATCAGTCGACTGCTGATCGAGTTTTCGGGGACAGAAAGTTTTTGAGTCGACTGTTAGGGTTTGACAGTCGAGTGATGACTCAATCAGTCGACTGATGTCTTATCCGTTGGAACTTATCCAACGTGGCTCAGGCCGTTGTGAGACAATGGCTACAGGAGCAGTTGACTGATGGTCTCGATCAGTTGACTGCTAGGCAAAATCCAACCCGAGTTGCAGGTTTAAAAGGAGCATGAAGGGAGGGATTTAGCAGTGATTTCTTGAGCATCTTTGAGGCGATTTGTTGGTGCAAATCAGGGTCTTCAATCACGGTTCAAGCAATCAACAAGCAAGCATTCCAAAGCAATAGTTGTAAAGTTTTCTTTACGTTGTTTTGTATATTCATCTTGTATTTGCTTGTTTTACCTTGTATTACTTAGTCTAATCACTTGTAAGAGGTTTCTCCGCCTCCGAATTATTGTTGAGAAGGAGTATTTGATTAGTGGTGTGTGTTTGCAGCGCTAGGGCTCTTTTGAGCCAAATCCGTAGAGTAGGAACCTTAAGGTTCTGAACCGCATTATATTTGTGCATTGTGATTATGTATCTTGTTATTTGTCTTTGTTATTATTTTTTCGCTGTGCTAACAAGACTGTAAACGATCAAACACGAACAAATTCCATCGACGCATCGAATCACTATTCACCCTCCCTTTAGTAAGCACATAGGTCCTAACAGGTTCTTCATTAAAAAGAAACTAAATGAAAAAGATATGGGACTATAAAAAATTTGGTCAAAAGTTCAATTAATTGATATCCTTATCAAAGGAGTATTCAATCAAGTGTTCTCGAAATTCTTATACAAGTTAGGCATATGTAACATCTATGCGTCAACTTGAAGGGATTGTTGAGATAGTCAACTATTTGGTATAGCTTACAAATTGGTTTTATTGCCTTATATAAAAGATTGGCAATTGATTTAATTGTCTTAGGTAAAATATTGTATAGGTGTTAATTAATATAGACAAATATTTAGGGTGTTAATTGTTAGAACTATGAGGGTGTCTAAATGGGGTTAATAGACGTTTGCTTTTAATTGCGTTTGTTTGCCTATAATTGAATTAGTACCTAGTGGAGCATACAAAAATAACTCAAAATACAACAACAAAACCAAGCACAATGATTTTGTTGGTGCAATAGCCTTCAGATCAATGTTGACTAGACTCGAGTGGAACTCGAGTAGTGTTTTGATGTTTGTCAATACAGTTGGATATGGTTTGACCATATGACTAGTGGATGATTGGGATATCTAAAGTCATATGGGGAAGATTATTTGAGGGAGATTGTTGGAGCAATCAAACCTCAAATCAAGGTTGACTAGACTCGAGTGACTCGAGAGGAAGCCCAAGTTTGGATACTTGGCATGGAAAGTCAAAGAATGGTCTTGGCATAGAAGTCTAAGTTTGGATGCTTGACATGGAAAGTCCAAGAAATGTTTTGGCATGGAAAGTCCAAGTTTGAAGTCTTGTCCACGTAAGTCCAAATGTGTAATCTTGGCAATGAAAGTCCAAGTATTGAGGCTTGGCAATAGGAAAGTCCAAGGGTGTACTCTTAGTGGCATAAGTCCAAGCATGTGGTCTTGACGGTGTAAGTCCAAGTGGATCTTGGAAAGGAAGTTCAAGGGTAAGGTTTTGACATCGTAAAGTCCTAGTGTGCAGTCTTGACGACATAAGTTTAAGTCCAAATGAACCTTGGAAATGGAGACCCGATTAGCATGACATAGCCGATGGAAGCAACTAAAGGCTAACGCGAAGAGTGAAGGAGTCGTGGAGGACTTGGATGGATCATGAGGGTGTGAGACTGATAGAGGTGGCTAGAAGACTTAGGTCTAGGCTAAGGGCAGTCAATCAAGTATAAGGGGACCATACTTAGGTTAAACCTCATGTTTGAGGTTTACTAATCGATTGGAGTTATGGATCAATCGACTGGCCAAGTGCACGACACTTGGGAGCCTAATTTGACTCAAGCAGTCAATGGGATTTTGACCAGTTGACTGATCATGTAGTCGATTAAAGCTTGACTGCTATTTATGACTCTGACAGTCGACTACTAATGTTTAGCAGTCGATTGACCACTAACAGTCGACTAGTCATAGGTGGCCAGAGCACATAATGTCTGGTAGTCGACTGGTCAGTCGACTATTGGCTTGACAGTCGACTGCTGGTAAAGATAGTCAACTGCTAGGGTATCCGTTGGGAGTAAACCAACGTGAATTAGTCTGTTGTGAGATAACAAATAGATGAGCAGTCGACTGGGGTCTTTTGGTAGTCGATTGCTAGGCAAAAAATCAACCCGAGCTTAGCTTTATAAGGAGACTTCATGAAGGATTTGGAGGAGCCAGTTCTTGAAGCTTTTGGAGGGGAAATGTCGTTTCTTTCCAAATTTTCAAAGACCTTCTAAGAAACCAAAAGATCATGCATTCAAAAGCTCTTATTTGTAAAGTATTTTCACTTGTTTCTTGTATTTTCTTTTGTATATTTGTATTTGGTTGTATTCTTATTGTTGTAAGGTTATTGTAAGAGGGTTCTCCACCTTCAGAGTGTTTCTGAGAAGGAGAAGAGAGTGGTGTAGACACTAAAGTCTGACCGTGGAGTAGAAATCATAGGTTTCAAACCTCGTAAAATCTTCTGTATTGTGAGTGTTGTGTTATTTTGTACTTGTATTTCTATTGTTTCGTATTCTGTTGTTAACGTTTTGTAGAGACAATCACGAACACAATCGAACAAATCACAAAGATGCTATTCACCCCCCCCCCCTAGAGCACGTCAAATCAATCTCTACAATTGGTATTAGAGCGGGTCACTCTTCAAGGATTAACAACCAAGGGAGCAACACTAGAGGAGATGGAGGAGTTGCCCAAAGATGGATTGGGCTATGACATCAACACTCCACCCATCTTTGACCACGAAGATTTCGTGTATTTAAAAGATAGGATGAAATATTTTCTTATATGTAATTTAGAAAATTTTCTTATTTTGGTAAAAGGGTTCGAAGCTCCGATGGACAAGAAAGGAATGATCCTCAAGAAGAGGAAATTGATGGAGGATCAACTTCAAGAATTCAAGACTAATGAAAAGGTAACCAAAATATTAATAAATTTGATACCTAATAATATTTTTTTCAAGTTAGGTAGCTATAGGGATGCTAAAGAATTATGGAGCAAGTTGATTGAGCTGCATGAGAATCCCTCACCGACCCAAGCAATAGAGGAGGCCAAGGAACAAGAATATTCATCGACTCAAGAGTGTGAAGCTTCGGAGGTTGAACGATGTTCAATATCCGAGTCGGTAGAAGAAGTGGAAAAAGCCTCCACTTCTAGGATTGAGGAGGAGCATAGGTCCTCCACACCAGAGCTAGAACGAGAGGAGGAGACATCTACATCCGGAAGAGATGAAGAACAAGCTTACGACTCCTCCATCCTTATAGGAAACTCAAGCATAATTCATAAAAATAAAGATCACATTATTTGCTTTGAGTGTAGGGAGAAAAGACACTACAAGAGTAAGTGTCCTAGATTAATCAAGAAGAAGACTTAAGAGGCACAAAAGGCCAAAGAAAATCAAAGGAGGTTGGAGCCCCGATAAGGAAGAACAAGGAGCACATAGTGTGCTTCAAATGCAATAAAAAGAGTCATTACTGAAGCCAATGTCCGAGGGAGAGTCACCCTAGGAAGGACAAGGGAGAGAGCTTAAATGTAGTGGGAGCTCCTAAGACTAAGGTATATTTTAATAATGCATCATCAAATTTTAATGTCAAGAAGCATGCTAGCAGGTATCACATGTTAATAATTTTCTCGCTATTCATCGTGACAAAAAGCATGATAGAAATAAATATTATTGCTTAGGTATTAAACATGTTAATTTATCTAAGGACAATTCAAGAACCATACCACCTAAGGATAGGAAGGTAGAGAAGCTAGGCAATAACTCTAAGAAATCTAGACATATGTCTAGGAAGAAGAATGCCCAAAAAGTGAATACAAATTCAAAAATTGGGAGATTGGAAAAAGAAAATCAAGTTTTGAGTTCAAAACTTAAGAAAATGGAAAAGCCCCTTAGGAATATGGAAAAATTCAATTAAAGGGTCAAATGGTCAAAATCTAGGTTTTAGGAGGCAAGAGTCATCTAAGGGCAAGAAAGACTTGGGTCACAAGCCTAAGTCCAAGGAGGTTATGTCAACCTACCATAATGTTCCATTTAACTATGAAATAAGCTCTAGGTCTAGGAAAATCACAGACACAAGGGAAGTCATCCCTAGTGTTGACCATGGTAGATGTCAAGTGGCTAAGGTTTCAAAGAAACCTAGGAAAACCACTAATAAGATTACAAGGAAAGTTATCCCTAGGATTAACTTTGAAAAGACCACAATGACCAAGGCTTCAAAGCCTAGAAGGGGCACTAGAAAGGTATTTAGGGAAGTCGCCCCTAGTGAATACCTTGTTAACCCAAGGAGCTCAAATCAGTTTTGGATTCCTAGGAGTGTGATTCTCTCACACTAGATGGGTCAGGGTGTCAACCTCAAATGGATGGGCAGGTAACCTAACCATCGTAGAGTTGACACTTTATGGCATTTTCAAGGTTATATGATACCTTGGAAATGAGTCTAGAACTTAATCCTCAAAGAATTTAAGATGTGCCAATAGAAATTATAAAGGTTGAAAAATTGATCAAAATTGACACAAATATGATTAGAGTCAAAAAAGTGTGCCATTTTGGGTTTTGGCACACTTGAGAAAATTAGTATAAATTCAAGAAAATGACAATTTGGTTTAAGACTTAGATATTCTATACCTTTGAATTATTTATACTTGTCATGCTTTATTTTCCATAATATATGTCATGACATCATGTTCATATTATTATTTTAAATGTCATGATAGCTTTTAGATTGATAAATGGCATAACTAATACTTAGGTTAATTCTTTAGCATGCCATGACATCATGAATCAATAGAAAATACTTTAATTTATGCAATCATTTATGCTATGATCATATTCATTCATTTAGAGTAATAAAATTGAACTTAAGGACAATAGCATTGATTTGAAGTCTCAAGATAGGAGAATCGAATCGGATATGCCAAGATAAAATGCATGAATCTTTAGTTTAGGGAACACCCAATCCACATCTCACAATGATCATAAGGAGACATGTGTGTGTATTGATACACCCTAGACACATGTGAGATGTTAGGAAAATGAGTTAAGTTCAAGGTGCATAGATGTTGCATCTAGATGAACTCAAACTCATAATATGACATTGAGGAATCATGAGGAAAGCTAATGTACAAGTCATGTACATCTAGCCTATAGACCATGGTTCAAAATAAGCTTTTAAAAATATTTTAAAATCATTTTGAAAAACTTTGGTGAAGTTGATCTTTTGATAGTAATCACCGTTGAGAAGATTGACACAAAGTTAGACAAAACATTGAAGTTATCAATGCTTTTGAACTTTGTATCATTATTTGAATTTAATGTGTATTTTATTTTAAAACTATTTTTTACCCATTGTATTTCATGTAAGTAATGTACGTATGAAATTTCATGATTTTTCAAAATACATATAATTACTTATGAATTTCTAAAATTTGAATCTGAAACCTAATTTATGCATTTTACAGAAACCAATCGACTGCTAGGTTAGCCAGTTGACTGGAGGTAGTACAATCGATTAATTTTTTATTTTAATCGACTATCATGTCTGATATTGGCTGAACAAAATTTGTTTAGCTAGTTATCAGCAATTTTAGGCTACTCTAACGTCTCCTAACCCTAGGATATACTTTGAAAAGTATTAAAAGGGTAAAATTACCATTCAAAATAATTAGGAGCGTGAGTTAGGGTGGAGCATCGAATTGTAAGGGTTGTGAAAGTTCAACATTGAACTTTTACCCTTAATTTTGATTCTGTAGATTTTCTATAGGCTTAGGAACTCTCCAAGGACCTTGTTGGTGCAATGGTCAAGAGGAAGTAAGCCTTTAGGGGGAGGTCATCCATCTTGGTATGATGGATAAACTTTGATTACAAAGGGGGAGAAGTGAGGGTTAGGTAAACCTTCATTATGGATTGCCTCTCATTTAGTAATAAGGGTTGTATCACTAAGAAGAGTGAAGGCATCCTAGATGATTTTGGACTAAAGGAAAGAATGTAGGATCTCATTGAGAGATGAAACATTGAAAATCTTGGTAGACTTTTTTATGTATGCCAAAGGGAGAGAAGTGAAGGTTTAAGTTAGGAAAACCTGTATTATGCTTTGGCATAAGAAAATACATAGTTGGGATTATTGGTTAGCCTAACTTAAAGGTATTTTCAAACATCAAAAAAGAAGAAATTGTTGGTGCAATATGCCCCGGGTCAATGTTCACCAGACTCGAGTGACACTCGAGTAGTGTTTTAATGTATATCAATACGGTTGGATATAGTTTGACCATATGTTGACCATATGACTAGTGAATGATTAGGATATCCAAAGTCATATGAAGAAAATTATTTGATAGAGATTGTTAGAGCAATTAAACCTCAAGTCAAGATTGACTAGACTCGAGTGAGACTCGAGGGGAAGTCTAAGTTTGGATACTTGGCATGGAAAGTCCAAAAATGGTCTTGGCATGGAAGTCCAAATTTGGATACTTGACATGGAAAGTCCAAGAATGGTCATGGCATGGAAGTTTAAGTTTGTATACTTGGCATGGAAAGTCCAAGTTTGATGTCTTGGCCACGTAAGTCCAAATGTGTTATCTTGGCGGTGAAAGTCCAAGCATTAAGGATTGGCAATCGGAAAGTCCAAGGGTGTAGTCTTGGCAGTGTAAATCTAAGCATGTGGTCTTGGCAGCATAAGTCTAAGTGGATCTTGGCAAGGAAGTCCAATGGTGAGGTTTTGGCAGCGTAAAGTTCAAGTATATAGTCTTAGTGGCATAAGTCCAAA
The DNA here is from genome assembly GCA_025175895.1 of Wurfbainia villosa. Taxonomy (NCBI): domain Eukaryota; kingdom Viridiplantae; phylum Streptophyta; class Magnoliopsida; order Zingiberales; family Zingiberaceae; genus Wurfbainia; species Wurfbainia villosa. Next base: position 95,579,059 of record CM046001.1, read on the forward strand.
TAAACCTTGGCAAAGGAGACCCTGTTAGTATGACATAGCCAATGGAAGCACATAAAGGCTAATGCAAAGGGTAAAGAAGTCGTGGAGGACTCAGATGAACCCTGAGGGCGTAAGGCTGATGGAGGTGGCTAGAAGGCTTAGGTCTAGACTAAGAGTGGTCGATCAAGTATGAGAGAATCATACTTGGGTTAATTCTCATGTTTAAGGTTTACTAGTCGACTGGGGTTATAGACCAGTCGATTGACCAAATACACGACTCTTGGAAGCCTATTTTGACTCGAGCAGTTGACTAGGATTATGACCAATCGACTGGTCATGTTGTCAACAGAAGCTCAACTGCTATTTATGGCTCTGGAAGTCGACTGCTAGGGTTCGACAGTCGATTGCTAGGGTTGAGCAGTCGACTGATCATAGATGGCCAGAGCACAGATTGTCTGGTAGTCGATTGGGCAGTCGACTGTTGGTAAGGGCAATCAACTGCTAGGATATCTGTTGGGAGTAAGCCAATGTGGATTAGTCCATTGTGACACAACAGATAGGTGAGCAGACGACTGGGGCCTTTTGACAGTTGACTGCTAGGCAAAAAATCAGTCCGAGCTCATCTTTATAAGGAGACTTCATGGAGGATTTGGAGTAGTTGGTTCTTGAAGCTTTTGGAGGGGAAATGTTATTGCTTTCCAGACCTTCAAAGACGTTCTAAGCAACTAAACGATTATGCATTGAAAATCTCTCATTTGTAAAGTGTTTTCACTTGTTTCTTGTATTTGCTTTTGTATATTTGAATTTGGTTGTATTCTTATTGTTGTAAGATCATTGTAAGAGGCTTCTCCATCTTCGAAGTGTTTTCGAGAAGGAGAAGAGGTTTAGTGTTGTAGGCACTAAAGCCCAGCTGTAGAATAGGAACCATAAGTTTCGAACCACGTAAAATCTTGTGTATTGTGTGGTTGTCTTGTTTTGCATTTGTATTTCTATTGTTTCATATTCTGTTGCTAATGTTTTGTAGAGATAATCACGAACGCAATTGATTGAATCATAAAGACACTATTCACCCCCCTTTATCGCACGTCGTCAAATTGGTTCCTACCGATTTTACGTGATTTGGCAATCGGTAACTCCTACTCTATGTGACCTATGATCTGTCGATGGATCACTCTCATAATTTTATCTATCTTTTCTTCTTATATACTTTCCAGAGTTAAAGAAACATCTTACAATCCCTTGCTCTTATAGAAATTCATAAGGAATACAAGAATGAGCAAAATAAATTATAAGAAAATCAATTACAACTTTAGAGCTATACTTTTTCTTGCTCTTTGAATTGCACTGGGACAAGAACGAAGCAACACTCTCTCAAGAACCAACCAACAAACCTCCAATAATTGGTGCTAAAATCCCCAAGCCCCCTTTCTTTTATAGGCTACTTGTTGTTATTGAAAACCATCAACAAGTTGACTAATTTGTACCCATCAGTCTACTAACTTCCAGTAGTCCACAATTGTTTTGTAGATTTTTGATCAATTTTTCTTTTCTATTTGTAGCATTAGTTGATTAATCATGCCCTAATCTATTACCCAATCATTGCTCTCTCAACAAAACATTTTATTTTCTATTATTCTAGCCTGAATCCGACTACTCAGTTGACTTGACCTCCAGTTGATTGAAAACTATATTAGTTGATTGATACTCTAATTTCAACTACTCTAAGGTTGAAACCTTATTATATTAAGAGACCATTTATCTCTAAGACTTCTTTGGTTGTCTAATAAAAATTGACCTTGACTAACCAGAACGTTCATTGCCTAAAGATTATGTCCTAAAGACTTCATTGATTACCTAGTGTTAGTCAGTCTTGACTCATCAATACTTCATCTTTGATTAGCACTAAGTCAAATTTAACCCACCAAGACTTTCACTTGCCGAGAGTTCATTTCTCTAAGACTTCAATCTTATATGACATTCAATCAACCTTGACTTCTTAGTTCTTTTATTTGTCTAGAGTTTACTCCTTTAGAACTTTCACTTACCAAGTTTTCAATCAATCTTTATCCTATGTTCAATTGAACTCAACCCATTTAAATTTCATGCATTATCAAATATTTAGTAACTTTAATCTATTTAACATATCTAAAAATATTACTCAAAAATTAAAACATAAAAATTAGTCAAATATACACTGTATTTGTTCATTCAAGAATGAATTGTTAAGACCAATGTGCTAGAGGAGGGTGAATATTGTAAGATACAAAAAATAAAATAAAATAATAGCCCGCGCTAATTGAGAATTAGCTTGTGGAATTTTTAGGAATTTTTTCGGATTCAAAAGGAGTCCATACAAGGAAGATTTAAACTAAAGTGGGTTAACTCGAACTTGACCTAGGCTAGCTCAACCACCTATGGCCGACTTATAAAAAACCTCCCCAAACAGACCCGATTAGCCTCACTTCCCTCTCGTGATCGTTCCTCTCCCTCTCCTCACATGCGACTCACGATTTCTCCATTTCTCTTCCTCCGTGAGCCATCTACTGCCGACAGCCGCTCCCTCTCGGTGGAAGGTTCGGGTTGAGGGAAGATCGTCGGTTGCCGCTCTGTTGAGCGTGAGCTGGGTGCATTTTTGTTGGAGCAAGGGATGCGCCTTGATCTCGCCATGATTTAGGAAGCGGAACAACTCCATTGACATCATAGCCAGGTAAGAGCTGATCTCCTTCTTACTTTGAGATGAGATCTAGGTTCTAGCTATGGATTTCCTCATTTTAGCTTCAATTGGTGGTTTGGGCAGTGTTCTGAAGCTTGGTTTGTTCCGGTGAACAGAGAAACTGGGGGGGGGGGGACGGCTGCCGATGGAGATTTGAGCCCGGTAAGCTTTGATTACCCTTTTCATCTCATGTTTATTTGCTGCCTTCGGTGGTGTGTCGGTGTGGTTGAGATCGGATGTGTTTTCTGTTAATGGATCACGGCTAGGGTTGAGAGTGTGCTCGACTGTGAGTGAGTGGAGAATTGATGGAGCTATGTGTTTCATCTACGGTGTAGTTGGATCCTTAAATCTTTGTGTGAATTGTTGGTTGTATTGATTGATGATTCTGTACAGATTTCTTGTAATTATAGATGTTAAGGGATTTTGTTCTGATTGCAGATTGAGGTATTGGTGCATGATTTGTCTATATAGTTGATTTGATATGGAGTTGTTCTGTTATATTGACTGTTCGGATTGGTGATGTTGTTAGTGTCGATTGGGTTGAAGTTGAGGAGTTCAGTCGACAAGTGAATAGGTATAATGAATTCGGTGTTGTAAATGTGTTTGATTGATCTACTCGGTGGATGTATTGAATGGATTAGTTGTGGTAGACTGATCTTGTGGTAAGCTTCTATTCCACCTTGTTTTAGTGTTGTTTAGATCTATATATTGATCTTGTTGATGTGGGAGCGAGTATGGTGATGGTGTATCAGGTTGGGATAAGCGGGGTTTCTAACTCATAAACGAGGAAAGGATGTGAATATAGAAACGATGTAGTCTTTAGTTCGTATATTTGTCGGATACTTATACTTAATCATTGTTTGCTATTATGTGCAGGTTTGGGATACGAAGCAGGTCCACGACTGTGAGGATTATTTTGAGCTTCGTATCAGGTGGGTAATATCTACCTGGTCTGGTAGTTTTGATCAAACTCCAGTGCATGAATGTGGATATATGTTTATACCTGTTTACCTTAAATCCACTCATGTTTAATCATATGCTTGTACTGCCTTTGACCTTTGAGATATATTGTTGTTATTTCATTGATTATCTATCATGGATATGAACTATAAACCCTGTTATGTATTAGTTGATAGATGTTCAGTAAGTACATGTGGTTAGGGTTATCTTTGTGACCTCAGATTGGGTTACCGTGTTACATCACTAGGGTTAGGTGATAGATTGGATTATGAAGTCGATTGTTATATCATACCCATATTGGTGGTGCATCTATGGTGGATCTAGTTATCTGTGCATAGTTAAGTGTGAGGTTGTCAGTATGTGGCCATGGACTAGAGGTCCTAGCGTGATGGTATATCCATTATTGATCGTATATCTGTGTATGGTTATATGGATTGTCGATAGTATCTCGCTACTGACTAGAGATCTTAGCGTGGTTGATTGTCAGATGTGTATGACTCTTTGTGCGATAGAGAGAGTCTTGTAGATTGTAGTCCTTGCATAGTTGACTTTTGGTTGACTAGGACTCCCTGTGGGATAGGGAGTGTGGCGAGGATACATGTATGGAGCTATGCATCATTACATTGCATGTATGCTGTTGACTGGGTCTCCCTTGTGGTTGAGACGGGTCGTCAGTCATACTGCCTCCCTGGCCACTCGGGGTAGTGGTAGTAGGGTTGAGGGTAGAGCATTGGATGTGCCGCGCTCGACCACTATAGACGGTGGTAGCTGGAGATGTGCACCTGGCCACTGTGCAGAGTGGTGTTAGCACTCGCCCACTATAGACGGTGGTTGTGTGACGTACAATTGTCCTATATGCGGCGTTTGTCTACTCATGGGTAGGGACGGCATGGCTTGCAGCAGGGACCCCTAGGAGTAGTTAGCTCTTTACACTTATACGCTACTCAGTCATACTACCCAACTCGGTCACTCGAGAGTGGTGATAGCTGGAGTTGGGCTAGTTGTTATGTCGTGCCACCCTGGCCACTCTGGGGTCGTGGTTGGACGGGTCCGCAGACAGTGACCATGCATATGCATTGTTGATATATATGTATGCATGTATTTGATATATGTTTCACATATGCCTGTGAGATGCTGCATTTGATTGAGCTATGATTGCTGCATATGCTTGTACATCATGATACATGTCATTTGCATTTTATATACTGCTGTGTGTTGAGCATGATATATGTGTTGGTCCAGACTGTTGTATGCATTTGATCAGCATCATGTCATAGTGTGGTATGGACCGGGATTGTTATTACTTGTGATTATATACTGTTTATATGTCTGAGTGTTGGTCAGGTATGGATTGACTTTGTACGTTATATGGGTTATGTTATTGTATATCTGTTCAGGATGATATAACATATGGTGTTGCAGATCGTCAGGTACGTTGGTACATTACTTCATGTTCAGTTGATCAATTTAGTATATACATTGAGTATGACTATACTGTGGTTACTTGTTAGTAGATTTGGATAGGACTGTATGTCTATTGGACTCATGCTGTATACCTGTAGATCTTCACATATATACTAGTAGATCTCTATATCCTTATATGTTGTTCATACACTTTCTATATATTACCTCTGAGTTTATACTCACCACCCCGGGACCCTAGGGTTCTTGTCGCCCAGGTAACAGCTAGCAGATTCCTTAGATGTTCGGAGCTCCACCAGCTGATCCCATCTCACACCGGATGGATGGATATTTAATCCGCATTATTGTATTTGTGTGGATTGTTGTTTTGAGGTTTTAGACTGTATTGTTTCCATATTTGTGATATACGGACGTGTTGTATGTATTTGGCCATTGTTGTGGTTTCTAGTATGATTCTTGTTGTGTCAAGTCACTCTGGAGTGCACAGTTGGGTCTTTGTATTTTGTTTTATCTGTAGTATGTTTCTGCTGTGTTTGATATGTTGATATCTTTATGTTATATTGTTGTTGTGGGCCTACGGGCCTTGTATTAACCCGATATGTTGCCACATACAGGGGAGATGTCATCCGTTTGCTTTTCGGCACGGTATACTCTCGGGGCGTGACAATATTATTGGTATCAGAGCCCTAGGTTGTGAAGTCCACTTTCGGATTTTATTTCATTCGGACATCGAGTTTTGCTTTACTCGGTTTTGGTTTTGTGAGTTCTGGGATCTGGATGTTGCGGACATCTCCGAGCTACAAGGTTTAAGGTATGTTAACAGTTATTATATATCCTTCTATTGGTTATGCATTTAGTTACTTATAACTGGGATGACTTGTAGGATATTGGTCACTATTCGTAACCATGGTTTGAGTTGGCCACGGGAACGACATGTTGAGGTTATTAGACATGTACCTACTATCGAAAAGGTAATTGCCTTTGAGAGCCGACTGATACCGAGCCGGAAAGCAGGGGTTAGGTAGTCACATCTCTTGTAGAGATCAAGGATTACAGTCCTAAGATTTTCACTAATTATGTTAGTCAGATCATTACCTATGGGGTAATGGACTAAGCGAGTATACTATTGTTGGTGCAGATAGTAGAAAATTAGTGGATGATATTCATGGAGATTTTGATCCCCAGACTGGTCGTTCTAGGTTGTATAACATTGGGAGTACTTTTGGAGTACTTGACTCGGGTTATACGAAGATAGTAGTGTTAGTTGAATACCATTATCCGGATTTAGCTGGTACTTGGTGGAAGAGATAGAAAGTAACCTACGGGAAATAATGTATCACTTGGTCACAGTTCAGTGATGTTGTGAGATAGTATTTCCCCACATCATCTTCTTTGACTCATTGTCAGGGAATTCTTGGGCATCGAGTAGGGTGATCATTTGGTAACGAAGGTACCATGCAGAGTCGCTAGACTTGCGAGGGTTACGACCACTTAATAACTCGAGAATGTGATCGACATGTCTTAAGCCACCTATGGTTTATCGGTTGACATCTTGATCAGGATGTTTGGGTCTCCTATCAGATCCTATCAGAAGGCATTAGACCGAGTCATGTGTATAGAAATGACTCCGTAGCAAGTGTTTCAAGAGTTAGAGATTTGATAAGCAGATATTGCAAGTCAAATTATTGGAATTAGAAGTCTTCGAATGTTTGACAAAGGAACCAGATTGAAGTCGTAGGTCACGAGCGACTATTGGAGAGCTCCGATCATAGAAGACCGATTGCAGATCGTCAGCATCTTCTCATGTTTATCAGTGAAATCAGAAGAAAGACTCCGAAGGGAGATTATGTGTGTGAAGTGCGGGTCACGATGACACCAGAGTCAGATTATCCGACGGATCATTTTATCTGTTTCTATTATAAGCAGCCAATATCTACAAGGAGAGTATGTACTTTGAAGACTCAGTTGAAGATTATGGATGATGCTTTCGAGCGGATGATCCATAACCTCGAAAGCTGAGATCATTATAGAAGATTGGGTTATCACATCAACAGCGATTTACTACCTCAGATATAGTTGGAGTTTTTTGATACTTCCATTCAGGAGAAGCGAGTTACTCAGCAGTATCAACATAAGACATCTCAAAAAGACTCAGACGTTCAAACAACAACTGTGACCTCTCCAGATGACGACAATTATTACCTTCCCAAGCGTGGTTAAGCTTATACAGAGGAGAGATTTTACGACGATAGTCGTATCTATGTTGTATTCTTCAAACACAGTTATACTATTTGCAGAGTTGGACCATGCTACGATGTTAGCAGTTCTTCAGTATTTTTCAGCCGATGGTGTACTCTTTGCCAGTACAACAGTGTTTATCATCTCCATTGTGTTAGGGTAATCTCTTGCCATGATAAGGTTTTGATGTGTGTGACAAAGGGTTTAAGTTAGATTGTTATTGTGATTTGATATGTGCGTTGGAGTCTTGCAAGGCTTAGTAATTCGCACATGAAGCCATGGCGAGTTTCACATCTCATGACTCAGTCCTTGAGTCGGTGAAGGATTGCTTTGTGGAAGCCGTGCGCTTGGAGCATCCGAGGGACCGTCGGACGAGAAGCTTGGAGTGAAGCCGGAGGAAGTAGACTTCGAGGCAAGAGACGCGAAGGAGCATTGCAGAGTCGTGCGCCTGATGCTGCCGAGGGACGTGGCCGCGAACGAAGAGAACTTCGAAGGCGAGGGACTCCGAGGGATGAGAGTGAGCGAATGTAACCCGGGAAGGGGTAGCTCTTAGGTGAAACTTGGCCATTTGGCTAAGTGTCGGATGAGTTTTCCCGACACCAGTCGACTGCCATGGACTGGCAGTCGACTGCTCTGAGTCGAACTCGGTTCGACTGGTTTAAGACTAGGGTTTAGTGCTTGGCAGTCGACTGCCATGGACTGGCAGTCGACTGATGTCGACGTCAGTCGACTGCCAGGGAATGGCAGTCGACTGTCAGCACTGTGCACGGGCACAGAATGTAGTCGACTTCGCGGAGCACTCGACTGATCGAGCATCAGTCGACTGATGGTAATATCAGTCGACTGATGCCAGTACCGTTGGATGAAATCCAACGTGGAAAGCGGCCGTTATTGGGCAACGACTACAGGACCAGTCGACTGATTGGGACATCAGTCGACTGCTCCTGTGTCAACGGGAAGAAACCCTCTTCCTCTATAAAAAGGAAGGGGATGGGGCTTTGGGAGGTTAATGCTTCAACTCTAATCTTCTCCCAAAGTGCTACAAACATCTTCCCACTCTTCTTACTTGCTTTTACTTCATTCTTATTGTAAGAAGAGTGATCTTGATTGTAAAGGTTACCTCCACCTAGCTTGGTGCAAAGGAGAGACCAATAGTGGATTGGTTTTGGCGGAGTGATTCACCGAGGACGAATCGGGTCGTGGATTAGCGGCGTAGCCGTGAACCATGTTACATATTGTGTTAGCGTTTGTATTCTTGTCTTTTATATTTACTTGTCTTGCTTTATTATTTCCGCTTGCGCTAATCTTGTGTGTAGACGAGTAAATTACGACATCCATCGTAAGAGGGCTATTCACCCCCCTCTAGTCGGTCAATCGATCCCCCAACAAGTGGTATCAGAGCCAAGTCGCTTGTCGAGGACTAACCGCCGCAACAAGCACTTCATCAAAAGATGGCCGGCTCGAACATTCATCCACTGAAGTTTGAAGGAGAATTCACTTGGTGGAAGAAGCGAATGGAGGTATTTTTCGAAACGGATTTTGATATTATGATTACAATGGAATCCGGTTTCGTTTTGCCTAGGGATGAAGAGGGGAAGCCAATAGAGAAGTCAAGGTGGACCAAGAGGCAAAGAGAGGAGCACCTTGCAAACTCAAAAGCCAAGCACCATCTATACAATGTTCTTCCTCAACAAGAAATAAATAGAATTGGAGATTGTCTAAGTGCCAAGGAGATGTGGGAGAAGCTAGTAGAGCTTCATGAAGGTACCTCGGAGGCTAAACTTGCAAGAAGAGATCTCCTCTGCTCCCAATTATCCAACATAAAATTAGAAAAGGGAGAAAAGGTAACTTCATTGCATTCTAGGTTTAAAGAGATTTTAATTGGGCTAACAAGTGTAGGTGAAAAGCTCTCCAACCGGGATATGATAATGAAAGCCATAGATGCTTTTCCCCGATCATCCAAGTGAGTTCAATGGTGGACTCATTTTATATTTCAAAGAATCTAGAGGTAAGTACTCTAGATGAATTTTTCTCCACTATGGAATTGCATGAATCTAGGCTTGAAGGAGTAGTAGAAGAGCCAAGAATTCAACCATCAAGAGGAGTAGCACTTTTGGCCAACAAGGGGAAGAAGAAGATGGAGATCCCCTCCTCCGATGATGATGAAGCTTCCTCATCCTCCTCCATGGATAGCACGGAAGAAGCTTATATGGTAAGGATGGTAAGACGTGCTTTAAAAGGTTTTCAATTTAATAAATCTAATGATAGGAGGAGAAGACCAAGGGGGAAGGTCATTTGTTATAATTGCCAAGGGGAGGGACATATAAGGGATAATTGTCCCCTCCTAAACAAGAGCAAGGAAGAGAGGAAAAAGAAAGAAGAAAAGAAGAAGAAAAAGGGGAGCAAGAAGAAAGAGGAGAAGAAGGCAAAGGAAAAGGAGAAGGCTAAAGCATTCAAAGCAAAGACATGGGATGACCCTTCTTCCTCTTCCTCATCCGAAGAAGAAGAACATGTTTACTCTAACTTTGCATTGATGGCCTTCGACGACTTGGATTGCTCCTCCTCCGAAAATGAAGGATCAAGCTCAAGCGGAGAGAGCTCAAATGAAGGGGGAGCCTCCTCTACTTCCTCATCCGAAGGAGAAGAAGACATGGAAACTATGGTGACTAATCTCTCACCTAGTAAAATAGTTTCTATGATTTCTAGCTTAACTAGAGATTTATTTAGAGCAAAGAAGAAAAATAAGAGCATGCTAGATCAAATTAAGGACTTAGAAAATAAATTAGAAAAAGCATGCTTAAATGAAAAAGAAAATGTTTCTTCTTGTCATGATGATGCATGCTCACATGATAATTATGTGTCATTAGATGTTAATGATGCATGCATAGAAGAAAATAGGGCTTTAAGGGAAAAGGTAGATTATTTAACCAAAGCCCTAGAAAAATTCACTATTGGCTCAAATACATTGAACATGATAATTGGGAGCCAAAGAGCAAGTTTTAATAAGAAAGGCCTAGGTTATAAAGAAAAGAAAAATGAAAAGGCCTATAAATGCCTAATTGCTAGGGGACAAGATAAGAAAAAGGTAATTGCTAGAAAATGGATCCCCAAGGAGTACTTAGTGAACCCAATTGGAAAGAACTTATTTTGGGTTCCTAAATCCATCCTTAAGGGTTAGGAAAACCCTAGGATAGTCAACCAAATGGAATTTACCTATATCTTATTTTTGGTTGACTTAGGATGGGGGGACAACATTTTTGAAATAGTGTTGGGTGATGATAATGTGCCTATAAATAGATAATAATGCTTAAATCATGATGACTAATATATTTGTTACACATGTTTGCAATCATGATTTATGATTTGGATTTTTGGCACATAATCATGAGAAATAGGGTTTAAATCATGCTTTAGGTGGTATTTGCTTATTGTCATGATATAATACCTAATGCATGATTATAAATTGATGAACACATGTGTTTCATGATCATAATGTGAAATTAAGTCATATATGTCTTTATGATCATGTAGATTGTTAGGGTGATACTTAACCTTGATAGAATTGCATGAATATAATGGTTAAGTATATACAAATACCTCTAGGATGCATCTCACACTCACCATAGGCTACCATGATTGAAAACTTAGCATGGGTGAGATGTTAGGATGATACAAATGTCCACTAATGTCTATGGCATTTAGATGGTCATTTAAAGTATCAAAATAGCAATAATAGACCAATCATGAGGAAGACTTATGTTTAACTCATAGACATATTGCCCAAAGATCATGGTTGGATATTTCATATGTTTTCAAAACAATTTCTTACCCTAAAATCTATGTATTCATGTTTTGAAACAATTGGATGCAAAACTAGGTAGTAAACTTGATACTAGAATGATCAAAAACCTAGTGGTTTTTAAAGCTTTTGGATTTTTGGCAAATCTCAGAAAATATAATGATTTTTCATGAAAAACTATTTTTCATTGATAGATATACTTAAAAGAAATGTGATCCCCAACATTCATGATTTTTCGAATTTTCTGGAATTTTTAATGCATTCAATTTTCGAAAATCGAAATTTCGAAATCACAGCGTGCGATAGTGGTAAATACGAACGATCGATGGCTAAAATCAGAACAGTAAAGGCTAAATTCAGATTTTAAACCAATTTTTGGTATTTTCCTTCTATTAGATTTGATGCCATGGGTTTATAACTTAGTATTAATCTTTTTGATGGTGTCAAAGGGGGAGAAATGATTATGTTTAAGTAAATTATGATAGGGGGAGAAATATGGGGAGTTTCATGGATTAAGGGGGAGTTACATGTTGCTATATCATGTTTATGTTTACATGCCTTCTTACCTTAAAAATTTCTATCAAATGTTTTTACCTAACTTAAACGGATTGTCACACATCAAAAAGGGGGAGATTGTTAGGGTAATCTCTTACCATGATAAGATTTTGATGTGTGTGGAAAAGGGTTTAAGTTAGGTTGTTATTGTGATTTGATATGTGCGTTGGAGTCTTGCAGGGCTTAGTAATTCGCACATGGAGCCATGGCGAGTTTCACATCTCATGACTCGGTCCTTGAGTCGGTGAAGGATTGCTTTGCGAAAGTCGTGCGCTTAGAGCATCCGAGGGACCGCCGGACGAGAAGCTTGGAGTGAAGCCGGAAAAATTAGACTTTGAGGCAAGAGATGCGAAGGAGCATTGCAGAGCCGTGCGCCTGATGCTGCTGAGGGACGTGGCCGCGAACGAAGAGAACTTCGAAGGCGAGGGACTCCGAGGGATGAGAGTGTGCGAATGTAACCCGGGAAGGGGTAGCTCTTAGGTGAAACTTGGCCATTTGGCTAAGTGTCGGATGAGTTTTTGACACACCGATCGCCATGGGTGCGATCGATCGCTTAAATCGAACTCGGTTCGACTGGTTTGATAGGAGTTTAGTGCTTGGCGATCATTGCCATGGTGTGATCGGCCGATCGGTCGATGTCGCAGCGATCATTGCCGAGGAATGGCGATCATTGTATTGTGAGCAGTCTGAGAATGTAGTCAACCGGAGCACTCATTGTCGAGCATCAATTGACTGATGGTAATATCAGTCGACTGATGCCAGTACCATTGGATGAAATCCAATGTGGAAAGCGGCCGTTATTGGGCAATGGCTACACGACCAGTCGACTGATTGGGACATCAGTCGACTGCTCCTATGTCAACGGGAAGAAACCCTCTTCCTCTATAAAAAGGAAGGGGATAAGGCTTTGGGAGGTTAATGCTTCAACTCAAATCTTCTCCTAAAGTGCTACAAACATCTTCCCACTCTTCTTACTTGCTTTTACTTCATTCTTATTGTAAGAAGAGTGATCTTGATTGTAAAGGTTACCTCCACCTAGCTTGGTGCAAAGGAGAGACCAATAGTGGATTGGTTTTGGCGGAGTGATTCACCGAGGACGAATCGGGTCGTGGATTAGCGGCGTAGCCGTGAACCACGTTACATATTGTGTTAGCGTTTGTATTCTTGTCTTTTATATTTACTTGTCTTGCTTTATTATTTCTGCTTGCGCTAATCTTGTGTGTAGACGAGTAAATTACGACATCCATCGTAAGAGGGCTATTCACCCCCCTCTAGCCGGCCAATCGATCCCCCAATACATTGCAGTTGTTTCAGTTTGTATCTCAGTTCAGCAGTTGATTTCAGGTTCTCCATGATAGCCTTTTGCATCTACATGAGCTCAGCCGTTCAGAATAGATTATCGATGAGTTTACATGATTACTCGAGAAGAGATATAGTAGATCTAAGAATTGGTCATTCGGGGTATTACTTTAGGTTACCCTATTTGCAGATATATCGAGATATACTGTAGTTACATGTATCTAGGTCTAGAATATTCTTAGATAGGATTAGAAGGGTTCATGTCGACTTGTGGGTTGGTGATTTGTCTCTACCGTCAGGTGAAATGTTGATCAACAACTAAGAAGTCAAGGGATACCCTTAGCCTTTGCTAGACATACCTCTACTATAGACATATTCTTATGGATAGTTAAATTGTTGGAATGTTGGTATAGCATGTCTCTTAGATGTGCGTATAATTAGAGAGTATTCGGATGAACTCTTGGGCTTGCCACTATATGGGCAAGTGGAATATGCGATTGAGGGTGATTTCGGGAATAGTTCCGATATTGAATACCTCATACCGGGAGATGATTTTACGGGTATCAGTGTTGCTAAACACTATGGGAGATTTATTTGTCTTAGGGTTTCTTCTCGAGAAGATCCAGAACTTCTTGTTAGAAGAGAGACGAACCTTTAAGGTTATGCATCTATTATCGATGATGGAATATAGTAGTTGAGAATGAATATTTTTTGTTGTGGATAGATGATCGGTTTTGATCAGCTAAAGGACACCTGTGTATATCCTAGGGTTGATATACGATTGGAGGGTTGATATTGTAGTGACTTAGTGTTATACAATTATCATTGTCAGTGTGAAGATTGAGCTATCATTAGCGTAGAGTAAAGGATGTAGGTGTATAGAGCTGATTGATAATGTTGTTAGACTTATCGACGATTTAGTCGTTCATGGATTTGAGGAATCAAGTACTCTTGGAGTATTTGAGATCGATTGTCATCATATCTGTGGATGATATATTTTTGGATATACTCACAACCTTAAGGGAAGTTATGGTTTCCCTAGATTGAGTTGGCTATTACAGTAGAGGTTGATAGGATGTTACTAGCGTGATTATATCACTGATTTGTTGGACTAGAAAGGTGATGGAAATCACTTGGTCGAAAGCTTGGGAAGCTAGGTTTCAAGGCCTAGAAGGGGGCTGACTTTTGTGTCAGTGTTAGTTAATCCGTCCAATATGGATGGAAGGGTATTGTACGCAAATGCATCATTTCAGTGATTAGGAGCAATCTCGATGCAGTTGAATGAGACTATATTATGTGTATGATAGTTGAGAAACTAGCGAGATTAGTCATTATAGTCTTCCAGTTACTTTCAGTTCTGCGTGACAGAGTGAATTTTGGATATTGGATTAATTTCTTTTGTGAGAATAAATCTCTGTCTCTGGGAAGGATGGTGGTTCCCAGAGTTGCATTCGCTTTAGGAAGAGTTGTTTCAGGAGACTCTTCATTCGAGAGTGATGATTTATTCGGAGTGTATCCGAAAATAGTGAGTATTGGGACGTTCCTGTTGGTGGAACGAGATATGGGATTTGGTTGATTCCGTAATTTGAGGTTGGGTGTGCCAACAAGTAAAGGTGGAATATTAGTGACCGGTAGGGTCACATACCGTGATGAAGTGGGAGCCTAGTACGTTAGACTGTGTTGGGAGATTATCTAGAATTCAACAAGGACTTGATAGGATTTGGATAGTCGATGATCGATTAGCTAGATCTGCTCATTTTCTTCCGAGTCGTAAGATGGATTTCGTTGGATCGCTTGACGGAATTATATCCATGGAGTATCCTTGAGTATCATTTCCGATAGTGATTCACGATTCATCTTACGATTATAGCAAAGTCTCCGACAGGTCACAGATTTAGAGCTCCACTCTGGTACGATTATTTACCTTTTTATAGATGGTTAATATGAAAGTACTATTCATACTTTAGAATGACTGTTGATGGCATGTGTGATAGATTTTAGAGACTATCAGTACTCTCACTTAGATACTTGAGATGGTTTTTGTGACATCTCATACTCGTACATGAGTAGAAAATTTGGGGACTAAATTTTTATAAGTGGGGGAGAATGTAAGATACAAAAAAAAATTATATAAAATAATAGCCCGCGATAATTGAGAATTAGCTTGTGGAATTTTCAAGAATTTTTTCGGATTCAAAAGGAGTCCATACAAGGAAGATTTAAACTAAAGTGGGTTAACTCGAACTTGACCTAGGCTAGCTCAACCACCTATGGCCGACTTATAAAAAACCTCCCCAAACGGACCCGATTCGCCTCACTTCCCTCTTGCGATCGCTCCTCTCCCTCTCCTCACATGCGATTCGCGATTTCTCCGTTTCTCTTCCTCCGCGAGCCATCTACTGCCGACAGCCGCTCCCTTTCGGTGGAAGGTTCGGGCCGAGGGAAGATCGTCGGTTGCCGCTCTGTTGAGTGTGAGCTGGGTGCATTTTCGTTGGAGCAAGGGATCGGTGGCGGCTTCGATTCTGCTGACAGTGAGCTACCGTTGATCTCTGCCAGCAACGAGGGAAGCCGGAACGACTTCATTGGCATGTAGCCAGGTAAGAGCTGATCTCCTTCTTACTTTGAGATGAGATCTAGGTTATAGCTATGGATTTCCTCGTTTTAGCTTCAATTAGTGGTTTGGGCAGTGTTCTGGAGCTTGGTTTGTTCCGGTGAACAGAGCAACTGGGGGGGGGGATGGCTGCGGGTGGAGATTTGAGCTCGGTAAGCTGTGATTACCCTTTTCTTCTCATGTGTAGTTGCTGGCTTCGGTGGTGTGTTGGTGTGGTTGAGATCGGATGTGTTTTCTGTTAATGGATCACGGCTGGGGTTGAGAGTGTGCTTGACTGTGAGTGAGTGGAGAATTGATGGAGCTATGTGTTTCATCTAGGGTGTAGTTGGATCCTTAAATCTTTGTGTGAATTGTTGGTTGTATTGATTGATGATTCTGTACAGATTTCTTGTAATTATAGATGATAAGGGATTTTGTTCTGATTGTAGATTGAGGTATTGGTGCATGATTTGTCTATATAGTTGATTTGATATGGAGTTGTTCTGTTATATTGACTGTTCGGATTGGTGATGTTGTTAGTGCCGATTGGATTGAAGCTGAGGAGTTCAGTCGACAAGTGAATAGGTATAATGAATTCGGTGTTGTAAATGTGTCCGATTGATCTACTCGGTGGATGTATTGAATGGATTAGTTGTGGTAGACTGATATTGTGGTAAGCTTCTATTCCACCTTGTTTTGAGTGTTGTTTAGATCTATATATTAATCTTGTTGATGTGGGAGCGAGTATGGTGATGGTGTATTAGGTTGGGATAAGCGGGGTTTCTAACTCGTAAATGAGGAAAGGATGTGAATATAGAAACGATGTAGTCTTTAGTTCGTATATTTGTCGGATACTTGTACTTAATCATTGTTTGCTATTATGTGCAGGTTTAGGATACGAAGCAGGTCCACGACCGTGAGGATTATTTTGAGCTTCATATCAGGTGGGTAATATCTACCTGGTCCGGTAGTTTTGATCAAACTCTAGTGCATGAATGTGGATATATGTTTATACCTGTTTACCTTAAATCCACTCATGTTTAATTATATGCTTGTACTGCCTTTGACCTTTGAGATATATTGTTGTTATTTCATTGATTATCTATCATGGATATGAACTACAAACCCTTTTATGTATTAGCTAATAGATGTTCAGTAAGTACATGTGGTTAGGGTTATCTTTGTGACCTCAGATTCGGTTACCGTGTTACATTACTAGGGTTAGGTGATGGATTGGATTATAGAGTCGATTGTTATATCATACCCATATTGGTGGTGCATCTATGGTAGATCTAGTTGTCTGTGCATAGTTAAGTGTAAGGTTGTCAGTATGTGGCCATGGACTAGAGGTCCTAGCGTGATGATATATCCATTATGGATCGTATATCTGTGTATGATTATATGGATTGTCGATAGTATCTCACTACTGACTAGAGGTCTTAGCGTGGTTGATTGTCAGATGTGTATGACTCTTTGTGCGATAGAGAGAGTCTTGTGGATTGTAGTCCTTGCATAGTTGACTTTTGGTTGACCAGGACTCCCTGTGGGATAGGGAGTGTGGCGAGGATACATGTATGGAGATATGCATCATTACATTGCATGCATGCTGTTGACTGGGTCTCCCTTGTGATTGAGATGGGTCATCAGTCATCCTGCCTCCCCGGCCACTCGGGATAGTGGTAGCAGGGTTGAGGGCAGAGCATTGGATGTGCCGCGCTTGGCCACTATAGACAGTAGTAGCTGGAGATGCGCACCTGGCCACTGTGTAGAGTGGTATTAGCACTCGCCCACTATAGACGGTGATTGTGTGACGTGCAGTTGTCCTTTGTGCGGTGTTTGTCTACTCATGGGTAGGGACGGCATGACTTTCAGCAGGGACCCCTAGGAGTAGTTAACTCTTTATGCTTATACACTACTCAGTTATACTACCCAACTCAGTCACTCGAGAGTGGTGACGGCTGGAGTTGGGCTAGTTGTCATGTCGTGCCACCCTGATCACTCTGGGGTCGTGGTTGGACGGGTCCGCAGACAGTGACCATGCATATGCATTATTGATATATATATATGCATGTATTTGATATATGTTTCACATATGCCTGTGAGATGCTGCATTTGATTGAGCTATGATTGCTGCATATGCTTGTACATCATGATACATGTCATTTGCATTTTATATACTGCTGTGTGTTGAGCATGATATATGTGTTGGTCCAGACTGTTGTATGCATTTGATTAGCGTCATGTCATAGTGTGGTATGGACCGGGATTGTTATTACATATGATTATATACTGTTCATATGTCTGAGTGTTGGTCAGGTATGGATTGACTTTGTACATTATATGGGTTATGTTATTGTATACCTGTTCAGGATGATATATCATATGGTGTTGTAGACCGTCAGGTACGTTGGTACATTACTTCATGTTCAGTTGATCAGTTTAGTATATACATTGAGTATGACTATACTGTGGTTACTTGTTTGTAGATTTGGATAGGACTGTATGTCTATTGGACTCATGTTGTATATCTGTAGATCTTCACACGTATACTAGTAGATCTCTGTATCCTTATATGTTGTTCATGCACTTTCTACATATTACCCCTGAGTTTATACTCACCACCCCGAGACCCTGGGTTTCCTGTTGCCCAGGTAACAGCTAGCAAATTCCTTGGATGTTCGGAGCTCCGCCAGCTGATCCCATCTCACACCGGACGGATGGATATTTAATCCGCATTGTTGTATTTGTGTGGATTGTCATTTTGAGGTTTTAGCCTGTATTGTTTTTGTATTTGTGATATACGGATGTGTTGTATGTATTTGGCCATTGTTGTGGTTTCTAGTATGATTCTTGTTGTGTCAAGTCACTCCGGAGTGCACAGTTGGGTCTTTGTATTTTGTTTTATCTGTAGTATGTTTCCGCTGTGTTTGATATGTTGATATCTTTATGTTATATTGTTGTTGTGGGCCTACGGGCCTTGTATTAACCCGATATGTTGTCACGTACAGGGGAGATGTCGTCCGTTTGTTTTTCAGCACGGTATACTCTCGGGGCATGACAAATATTGTGTTCTTTTTGATCGAGTCATTCTTAACTTTTTTTTAAAGATTATTTAGTATGAAGCAGATAATGAAATAAAAGAACAATCACAAAGATAGAATTTTTACGTGATTCAACAACTTCCTAAGGATCCTTCTCCATGAACTATACCTCAATGGTGAGTCACTAACATTCTCCTTTCCAGACACCTACCAAAGGTGGAGACTCCTCTTATAGATTTAGGAATATATCAATATAAAAATGAATAAAAAAGAATATGAGTAAAATGACAAATACAAATATTGATTGCCTTTGGAAGTTCTGAATGCAATTACACTCACCTTAGAGCTTCCTGAATCACACAAATTGAATGACTAAAGATATTTGATTGAGAGATATGATTGCTTTGATTTTTTTTGTTGATTTCAAATATTGATGTCAAGCTCTCTTTTACAAACTTAATTTGGGCACCCAGAAGCCTTTCCAGAAGCCTCCAGCTCGACCTCGATCTGATTTGACACCTCCAATTCATATCTAACTTCGGTCACTCGAATGCCTTTCAAGCATTTGGATGTTGATGTGACAAAATACTAATTGATATATGATCGGTCCAATTTAGCTAGGTTTTATCCCAGTCCGATCACCCAATCTTCTTCTAGTTGTTGGATGTTGATGTAGCAAAACACCGTGATAATCATTCTCCGATAGCCATGTTATCTTACACCTAGACTTGATTTGGATATGGACTTCGGTTGCCAAGATTCCATATGGTCACTTAAACCTTTGGGCACCTGGATCTAATAAAGGCACCTTGATCTATCTGATTTGGTTAGCCTGATTCTGCATCATAAGATTAAATACAAAATAATATACATGTTAAGGATAGTATCTGATCTACCTAACCTACTATACTTTCACTTACTCAGAGTTCACTCCTCCAAAACTTCTCACTTACCAAGCATTCGATCCCCAACTAGCTTGGACTTTTCCTTGTTTGGTATTCAAGATTTCTCCTTACTTAAGGTTCACTCCCTAGACCTTCTCTTGCCCAAGGGCTCACTCCTTTATGACTTTCCCTTGCCTAAAGTTCACTCCCCTAGGACTTTTCCTTACCTAAGGTTTACTCCAGTAAGACTTTCCCTTGCCTTACTAGACCTAAAAGTCCTCAATCTATTTGAACTTACATTTGTTGGTCCCATGAGGACTTCTAACTCGCCTAGTTCCATTAGGACTCCCATTCACTTTCAAGTATTTAGTCAATCTTATTGACCTACTTAGATCATCTCTTAATTAACTTTGACTCTGGAGATTAATTGTACTAGCAATCTTCCCACTAACTATTTTAAACAAATATATTATCTAAATATCAAAATTTTCGGAGGTCGATTGCACTAACAATCTCTTTATTTTTTATGTTTGACAATATATTAAAGTTAGACAAACTTTTCATGACTTAATAAAAAGAGAATTCTAACTTAAACCTCTAAATTCTTCCCCTTTGTCATACACCAAAAAGAATTTCAGGAGAGTTTGGAGTTAGATTCATTTAAGATTAGAAGTCCTCCCCCTTAATAATTGTACCAATAATTGATGTTATAAATCTCTCATGCATTCTTGAAAGACATTAAGATTTTACCTTTCTAAATAGTTTTTTTTAAAGTCCATTTCAATTATTTTCAAAATATAACTTTACAAAACTTCTTTTTTCAAAACATTCGAACTTTTCTAGATTTTCAAACTATTTTCCATAAAACTTTCAAAAATTATTTTTAAAAACTTTCAAAAATAATATCCCCTTTTCTTTCAAAGATAAATATTTTCAAAATAATTTATAAATTCATTTTCCCTTTAAAAGCATTTGAAAACTTATTTTAATGAATTTTGAAAATTACCCCTTTTATTTTCATAAATATTTTAAATAGAGAATTTTCAAATAAATTTGAAAATAATATTTCAAAATTAATTTTGAAAACTTTCTTTTTAATGATTAGTCTTTGGACTCCCCTTAATCTGACACTTTTTAAAGTCAAACTTTGAACCTATGTATCTTGAGGTGTATAGGTTTTTGGTTGACTTAAATAATTAAAAGTTCTTGTCTATGTCAACAATTATATTTTTCAAAAGTATAAGTAATATTTGAAAATTTTCATACTTAAATAAAAATCAAACAATGAAATATCATTCAATATTATTATATTAATGACTATTTTGAAAATAAATTTTACAAAAATAATTCTATATACTTTTTAGAAATAATTTTCAAAATAATTTTTATTTAATTAATCTAAAGATCTCACCCATTATATATGTTTTAGTATAGATCACACACGGTATCTTATGTAATTTGTGAGATATGAATTTTTAAAATTTTAGTTGATTAATTGATTTAATGTTTGAATTCCTAAGATAATTTTATCTTGTGTTTGATTCAAATTTAGTGTTGTGTTCACAAAGTAATTGCTTTTAAAGTAAATTTTCAGATTGTGAAAAGTCATAGGAGATATTTTTAAAATAGTCACGTGCCTAGATAGAATTTTCTCAAAGTTGATCACTCAAGGGATTTAATACTAAGTTTTGATCTAACAAGTCCATATTAGATTGAGGTAGTTTCAGTTAGATCTACTAAGTCGATGCACCAAGTAGGATCTCCTTATCTAGCCTAGACATATATCAACAAAGCTTCCTTAGCTTACTATTATCTCAACCCTTTCTAATATCAAGTGTCAAGATCAAAGCCCCCAAGGAAACGACGCAACGGTTAATCACGAGACTCCCCTCTACATTGTCAGGGGTTGATTCCGCCCATCATGAGCAGCGCACGCTGTGTGGGTGGGAAGAAATTGCCCCTGTCCCAACGTGGTCGTCTCTTTTGACGCTCGCACGAGTTTCCAACATGCTCGGGCTGTGGGTCACTCTGATTCACCCTCATTGATCGATAGAGCTTCCCGTGGGACCGGATTGATCAGCCTGAGGACTAATGGAGAGATAAATCGTACTCTGACACCTCAGGTTAATAAAAAAAGTGTCAAGATCAAATTCCATTGACTAAATTATCTTAAAATTAAGACTCTATGGTGCAAAAGGTTGGAATCCGTTAACCTAGCGACCCCTATCAGTCCGCTCCTGGACCATCGTAAAAGAGGTAAATCACAGTAGACCTTTGACCCTTGTAAAATTAAGACTCTAATAGCATGAATAATATAAGTTGCATGTCATGTCAAGCATAGTGCATAGCAATTAATAAAACATGACAATTATAAATACGCAATTTATAATGAAATGATTGGTTTCTAATAATGTGTCAAGTACATAATTTAATTAACACATTGCATGTTGTGCCTCGAACATATCAACTTGTCCCCACAGAGATGGCGCGATGATAAAACAGAGGGTTGCTTGCAGAATGGGTAGGGGTCAATTCCGGATGAGGGGTTTAAAATCCTCCCTGGCTTCATATGACCCCCTGTCTTGCCACCGTGTCAAGGGACCTCGTCCCCCGCGATTTACCTCCCTCTCGCCGCAGTCTTGGGACGGATTGCAGGGGGCTGCTAGTTGGACAGATTCCCAACTTTTACAAAATTGAACATATCAACTCACATTTAACTATTATTTTTATTGTCTCTTTGGAGATAATTTTATTAGTTTGTTTCAGAATCAAAAAGTACTTAATGATAAATTTCCTCAATATTTTTTAAAATTTATTCTTTTGATTATTACCCAACTTAATCTTATAACCCAAGTCTAGGTTTTGAATTTTAATAATCTTTTCTAATTTTAATTTTCAATGTGATGTGGCATGGATTTTTCTCCCTCGAGGATACGCTGTCGAGGATGGATTCTCTCCGATCGTAGCAGTAAGAATCCCCTTGGTCCCTTCTTGTGAAAGTTAACACACGTTAGACCACCGCCGATCTACCTAACAGAGATCATTCGATGCTTAAGTTAGAGCTTGTATGAGGAAGAGAAAATAAATAGTAGTAGTAGTGAAGAAGATAAGTATAGCAGAGAGCAATAAGTGTATGTAGAATGAGATTAGATCCCCCCTCCTCCCTTCTTTTCCGTCTTTTATCCCCTCTCTGACATTAGGGCAAGGTGTCCTGTAAAGAACTACCAACCTCACCTTCCACGTAGAAGGGCATGCGAGTGGATGTGATCATGTTGTTATTCTATTAGAGAATGCTCGCTATCGAAAATATTTTATGGGGCCTATAAGACATCTTCAATTTGTTATAAAGGATGATGATGTGTATATCAATACCATAACAAATAGTCCCTTACATATTTTATGGGGTCCCACCTTAATTAAGAAAATTAATATTCCTCTTGACTTCCCTCTAACTTTTCGAGCTACTGCCCATCTAACTCAGCTTGGCTCTTTTTTCTCCCAAGATGCTATCTTCTCAACTTGGCTTATCTTTCCAAACTGCTACCTTTTTGACTCAGCTCCCCCTCCTCAGTTGATACCTTTTGACTCAGCTTATCTCCCCGAGCTATTGCCCATCTGATTCAATATGTCTCTTTTCCCCAAGCTACAATCTTCTCAACTCAGCTCATCTTCCTGAGTTGCTACCTTCTTGACTCGGCTTATCCCCCGAGCTACTACCCTTGGACTCGACCTGGCACTTCTTTATACTTATTCTTATTACAACAGTATCATTAGCCACCTCCCCCCAAATAGGCAGACTAATCATTTTGTTTGACGTTAGTAACTTAAAGACTTTCCTAAGATGATTTTTTCCTCCAAGTTCAACGATGGCTTAGGTGTTTAACACCCATTCTTGGGCATATTGGGTCGTAATTACTTCCCTTTCTGTCTACTCAAACGACTTGATCTAACCATTTGGCTACTGGACTCCGCCTCTTTATGTCTTTAGATGGAGTATTTTAATGCTCAAACTCCCGATACCCTACATTTTAGTTGTGGCTCTCATCGTCTTCCCCGATTTCAAATTCATCCTCTCCTTCTACTAACCCTCGCTAACAGATGTCTCGCCTCCCAAGTATTTCAACATCAAGAAGTTCCTTTCCCTTAGTCATCATTCCTCATCTCCAAGTAATTGATACTTTCATTTTCCTACCCTCGTCTACATATGGCTCCCCTTTCTCGAAACCCTAGCAAGACTCAGTGGTTCAAAATCACTCCCTTCTGGATAGATAGTCACCATTACTTCCATGATGTTAGAAAATTGTACATAGATAGTAGCATCAAATGTGCCTATACCTTACCCAACCATCGACCTCACTGTCCACTGTCCTCTCCCTCAGCACCACTTTTTCTTCTTAGGTCAACTGGAGAATGACCTTCGCCTCTTAGTACCTCCCATTTATTTTGAGCTTTTATATTTTTATAATATAGCTTTAAATCAATTAACACCCAATTTTTTTTCACATTTTGACAAGGACAATTATCGTCTTTAAGCATCTAGGGCTTCCCTTATCCCCCCTTATATTCCACAGTTTATTTCAATTGAAATCTTCTGATGTAGGGATATTCTACTTTGCTAGTCATCTCGACTATCAATTCCTTACCAATAAACCCTCGTCATACAAAGACTGGAGGGAACTATATTTTCTTGCCCGACTTCCTACTCCTCTACCTCACTTGGAGACCTGGAGGACAAACCTTCTTGACCTACCTTCGTTCCTTGACTGCCGATTATAATGCCCTTTTGCTGAGGTCCATAGAATTCTTCAAAACCACCAGTATAATTCGGACTTTCTTTTGGATGCTCATCTACTAAGCCACTATGACCTATCCCCCTTCATTATGGATGACCCTATCGTAATAGGTGGTATATTAACTCAAATATTTCTGTAACATTATGCTCTGTCGATGTTTAATAGCTAATGAATCCTTTTGCTTTTTTCTACTATGTTCGTCTTGTTCTCTTTTGCACATGACCAATGCAGTGGGCTATGATGAGTGCGGTGAAGGCTAAAATAGAGAAGGAAAAAGGAAAGAGAAAATGAGGAAAGCCCCCTGTAATTACTTCTTCCCCTCCTCCTCCCTCAGCCACTAAAGTAGCTTTCTCACCTTCTGAAGAGCATCCCTTCTCCTCCCCCACAAAACATGTCACGCCCCGGGAGTATGCCGTGCCGAAAAGCAAACGGACGACATCTCCCCTGTACGTGGCAACATATCGGGTTAATACAAGGCTCGTAGGCCCACAACAAAAATATATAAATGGACAATACCAAACAATATATATCCAAAACAACACGAGAGGTGCGCACCGGTGCGACTCTAACATACTACACACAACAAATGTACAAATCCACAGCCAGATATAACACTGATTACACATGGCCATAATACAAAATAACAGCGGAAGAAAATACGTGGAAAACCCCAAATGTTCGGTGTGAGATGGGATCAGCTGGCGGAGCTCCAAACGTCCAAGGAAATCTTCTACCTGTTATCTGGGCGACGGAAAACCCAGGGTCCAGGGGTGGTGAGTATAAACTCAGGGGTAATATATAGAAAGTGCATGAACATATAGGGTAAAGAAATCTACAAGTATACATGTGAAGATCTACAGGTATACAGCATGAGTCCAATAGACATACAGTCTTATTCAACTCTAATAACAAGTAACTGCAGTAAAGTCATACGCAATGTATATACTAAACTGATCAACTGAATATAAAGTAATGTACCAACGTACCTGACGGTCTGCAACACCATAAGCTATATCATCCTGATAGATTTACAATAACATAACCCATATACTATACCAGGTCAATCCCATACCTGACCAATACTCCAACATTTGAACAGTATATGATCACCTGTACTAACAACCAGGTCTGTACCACACAATGACATGATGCTAATCAAATGCATATAACAGTCTGAATCAATGCATGTATCATGCTCAACACATAGCAGTAAATAACAATGCAAATGGCATGTATCATGATGTACAAGCATATGCAACAATCATAGCTCAATCAAATACAGCATCTCACAGGCATATGTAAAACATATATCAAATACATGCATACATATATATCAGCAATGCATATGCATGGTCACTGTCTGCGGACCCGTCCAACCACGACCCCAGAGTGGCCAGGGTGGCACGACAAATGACAACTAGCCCGACTCCAGCTGCCACCACTCTCGAGTGGCCGAGTTGGGTAGTATGACTGAGTAGCGTATAAGCGTAAAAAGCTAACTACTCCTAGGGGCCCCTGCTGCAAGCTACGCTGTCCCTACCCATGAGTAGACTAACGCCGCGACACACAGACAATCACCTCACACAACCACCGCCTATAGTGGGCGAGTGCTAACACACCACTGCACAGGCGGTCGCATCTCCGGCTACCACCATCCATAGTGGTAGCGGCATATCCAATGCTCGCCTCAACCCTGCTACCACTACCCCGAGTGGCGGGAGGCAGGGATGACTGACGACTTGTCTCAATCCACAAGGGAGACTCAAATAACAAAGATGCATGCAAATGTAATGATGCATAGCTCCATACATGTATCCTCGCGACACTCCCTATCCCACGGGGAGTCCTGGTCAACTAAAAGTCAACTATGCAAGGACTACAATCCACAAGACTCTCTCTATCGCATAAAGAGTCATAACCACGCTAAGACCTCTAGTCAGTAGCGATATACAATCGACCATCCATATAACCATACGCAGGCATACAATCCCTAATGGATATACCATCACACTAGGACTTCTAGTCCCTGGTCATATACGGGCAACCATACAATTATCTATGCACAGACAACTAGATCCATCATAAATGCACCACTAATACGGATATGATATAACAATCGACTCCATAATCCAAACCATCACCTAACCCTAGTGATGTAATACAGTAAACCAATCTGAAGTCACAAAGATAACCCTAACCACATGTACTTACTGAACATCTATCAGCTAATACATAATAGGGTTTATAGTTCCTATCCGAGCTAGATAATCAATGAAGTACCAGAGTTTATATCTCAAAGGTCAAGGCAGTTCAAGCATATGATTAACATGAGTGGATTTAAGGTAAACAGGTATAAACATATATATCCAAGATCATGGAATTGATCAAAACTACCGGACCAGGTAGATATTACCCACCTGCTATGTAGCCCGGCTAGCTGTCCATGCATACGAGCATCCATCACTAATCAAAGTCCTGAAATCAACATACAACATTGATAAGTACTATCATAAGTCCAATGATGATATCAAATCCCAAATCAAACTTACCTAATCCAATTTCATCAACACAACTTCCGGATAAGCTTACAAGTGTTTGATATGAACTAACCCAGCTTACCCAACGTAGTCCCTTCAATCCGAGAAAAAATATCCCATCTGGAACAATCAGATTTATTCAACCGAAATCTTTGCTCGATCCAGTTCCGTCACATGATACACTCCACCACAAATAAAACTCAACATATCCAAAGATAAACAATATCCAATTAGCTATCAACAGTTCACGTTGAAGAAATTTGATAGCATCTATAGGTAATACTGAGAACTTACCCCAATTCTTGACTTCACCAACTAGTCTAGCTTCAAATCCAAATTCCCCATATCAGTTCACTTGCATCAAGCTACAACCCATTTTCCATCACCTACAATCACAGCAACCCTATGTTTCGGATCAAGCCATTACGATCAAGGGATTAGGCTATACACGCGCTCGGAGAAACACAAAACCTACTGTGATCCAAATCTTTGGTCACTGCAAGCACAATTGAACAAGATAGATAAGAAGGAAATGTCATCTCATGTCTCATCGGTGAAGAAGCAAATATCCAATCTCTGGCCGATGACGAGCTCACTGAAATCAGGCCCTATGAAGTTGTCGGCGTCATGATTGGCTGGAAATGCTGGCTTCTCGGGAGGAATGGAGAAGACGCGGAGCAATCCAAGCTGTGGAGGTGCTGAGGCGGCTCGGAATGGTTCACCGGAACCCATCGAGCTGCAGGGCGGAAAAACGACCGACAGGGCTGGCGCTTGCGGAATCCGACCGTGTGATCGAGAGCAACAAGGAGAGCGACGACACAAGGGGAGATCTCGCCCTGGAAAGATCCGACAGCGGCAATGAGGAATAGATCGGAAACAGCGCCTCTCCCACCCACCGGATCTTCCACCGTCGGCGGCAGCGGCTCGCGGAGGGAGAAGGACGCGATCGATGGCCTTCCGCTCTAGGTGATCCCCGACGATGAAGTGGCGGCGCCGTCGACTGCTCTCACCGGGACTCCGACGAGCTGAGGAGATCGACCGACGCGTGCGAAGCGAAGAACCGAGGCGGAGAAGAGAAGGAGATGGTGAAATCGTGATGCGTTTGTTTCGTTCGGCAGGCTTTAAATGTCGTTCGACCGATTCGGTTAAACCAGCCCAATCCCATTAGATTTAGCTCAGCCGGTTCAACCCTTAACCCAAGTCAAGCCCAATCTGATTTGGCCTAATCTGGTTCAAGCCCAATCAGCCCACGCCCAATTCCAGCCCAATAGATTTAGCCCAATTTCAAACCCATTTCCAGCCCAATTAACCCACTAATTAAACCCAAATTAATTAAAGGGGTTAATCCATATGAATTTAATAATTTTTTTTTCGTATTTTACATTCTCCCCCACTTATAAAAATTTGGTCTCCAAATTTCCGACTTATATACTTGTATGATATGTCAAAATAACCATCTCAAGTATCCGGAGAAAAGTCACACCTCAAGTGATTAAATGGGGTACTGAGCTCGAATATTACATTCCAGCTCTTATATACACTCTCAACCGACCTAATAAAAGGTCAATAACTGTACCAGAGTGGAGCTCTCTACTCGTAACCGATGGGAGACTTTGCCAGAACCGTAAGGTAAATCATGAATCACTATCAGAAATGATACCCAAGGATGCCCCATGGATATAATTCCATCAAGCGATCCAACGGAGTCCATCTTACGGCTCGGAAGAAAATGAGCGAACCTAGCTAATCGATCATTGACTATCCAAATCCGATCAAGTCCCTTCTGAATTCTAGATAATCTCCCAACCCAGTCTAACATACTAGGCTCCCACTTCATTACGGTACATAACCCTACCGATCACAATATTCCATTTTTGCTTGTTGGCATACCCAACATCAAACTACGAAATCAACCGTGTCCCATATATCGTTCCACCAACCGGAACGTCTCAATACTCACTATTTCCGGATACACTCCGAATAAATCATCACTCTCGAATGAAGAGTCTTCTGAACAACTCTTCCTAAATCGAATGTAACTCTGGGAACCACTATCCTTCCCAAAGACGGAGATTTATTCTCACAAGAGAAATTAATCTAATGTCCAAAATTCATTCTGTCACCCAGAACTGAAAGTAACTAGAAGACTATAATGATTAATCTCGCTAGTTTCTCAACCAGCATACACATAATATACGTCTCATTCAACTGCATCGGGATCGATCCTAATCCCAAAAATATTGCATCTGCGTACAATACCCTTCCATCCATATCGGACGGATTAACTAACACTGACACGAGAGTCAGTCACCGTCTAGGCCCTAAAACCTAGCTTCACAAACATTCGACCAGGTGATTTCCATCACCTTTTTGGTCCAACAAATCAGCGGTATAGTACCTTGGTCCAACAAGTCGACGATACAGTATCGCTAAAACATCCTTATCTCTGGTAAATACCAAATCAATCTAGGGACACCATAATTTCCCCTAAGATCGTGAATATATCCTCCACAGATATGATGACAATCGATCTCAAATTACTACAAGAGTACTTGATTCCTCCAATCCATGAACGACTAAATCGTCGATAGGTCTAACAACATTATCAACATCTCCTAAAATTCATACCAAGTATGAAATGTCGTCTTCCACACACCTGCATCCTTTTACTCTAAGCTACAGATAGCTCAATCATCACACCGACAATGATAATTGTATGACACTAAGTCACTACAATATCAACCCTCCAATCGTAGATCAACCCTAGGGTATACACAGGTGTCATTTAGCTGATCTAAACAGATCATCTATCCATGACGAAGGATACTCATTCTCAACTACTGTCTTCCAATCATCGATAATCGATGCATAACCTCAAAAGTCTGACTCTCTTCTAACAAAGAGTTACAAGTCTTCTCAAGAAGAACACTGAGGTAGATAAATCTCCCATAGTGTTTAGCAACACTAATACCAATAAAATCATCTCCCGGTATGAGGTCCCCAATATCAGGACTATTCCCGAAATCACCTCAATCGCATATTCCTACTTGCCCATGCAGTGGCAAGCCCGAAAGTTCATCCGAAACTACATCCGAATACTCTCGAATTATACGTACATCCAAGAGTCCTAGTATACCAACGCTCCAACAATCCAACTATCCGTAAGGATATGTCTATAGTGGAGGTAGGTCTAGCAAAGGCTAAGGGTATCCCTTGACTTCTTGATTGTTGATCAACATCTCACCAAACGGTAGAGAAAATCACCAACCACCAGTCGATAGGAACCCTTCGAACCCTATCCAAGAATGTTCTGGACAAAGATACCTGTAAACTACCAGTATCTCTCGATATATCTGCAAATAGTATAACCTAAAGTAATACCCCGAAGGACCGACCTTCGGTCTTCTATACTTTTTCTCGAGTAATCATGTAAACTCATCCAATCATCTATTCTAGACGACTGAGCTCAAGTAGCTACAAAAATTTGCCATGGAGGAAATGAAATCAACTGCTGAAAACGAAGGTACAACCTGAAACAACTGTACGGAGATGATAACCACTGTTGTACTGGCAAAAGATACACATCCGGCTGTAAAATACTGAAGAATTGTCAACATCGTAGCACGCTCCAACTCTGCGAAAGGTACAGCTGCAACTGAAGAATACCGCATAGATACGACCATCATCGTATACTCTCTCTCCTCTGAACAAATCATAACTACGCCTGGGAAGGTAACAGTTGTTGTCGTCTGGGAAGGTAATAGTTGTTGTCTGAATGTCTGAATCTTCTGAGATGTCTTCGGCTGATACTGCTGAGTAACTTACTTCTTCCGGATGAAGGTATCAAAGAACTCCAACTAAATCTGATGTAATAGACCGCTGCTGCTGTGATAACCTAATCTTCTGTAATGATCTCAGCTTTCGAGGTTGTGGATCGTCCGCTCGAAAGCATCATC
Source organism: Wurfbainia villosa (assembly GCA_025175895.1). NCBI lineage: Eukaryota > Viridiplantae > Streptophyta > Magnoliopsida > Zingiberales > Zingiberaceae > Wurfbainia > Wurfbainia villosa. Next base: position 95,609,825 of record CM046001.1, read on the forward strand.
CATAGTCTTCAACTGAGTCTTCAAAATACGTACTCTCCTCGTAGATACTGGCTGCTTATAGTAGAAACAAATACAATGGTCCATCGGATCTCGTCGTAACCTGCACTGCACACACATAATCTCCTTTCGGAGTCTTTCCTCTGAGTTCGTTGATAAACATGAGAAGCTGCTAACAATCTACAATCGGTCTTCTATGATCGGAAAATTCTCCAATAGTCGCTCGTGACTCATGACTTAAATCTTGCTCCTTTTATCCAACATTTGGAGATTTCGAATTCCAATAATTTGACTCGCAATATCTGCTTATCAAATCTCCAACTCTTTAAAACACTTACTACGGAGTCATTTCTATACACATGACTCGGTCTATACACTTCCGGTAGGATCTGGTAGGAGATCCAAACATCCTGATAAAGATGTCAACCGATAACCTGTGGGTGGCCAAAACCAACCCAATCACATTCTCGAGCTATTAGGGGGGTCGTAACCCTCACGAGTCTAATGACTCTGCATGGTACTTTCGTCACCAGATGATCCCCCAACCTAAAGCTCAAGAATTCCCTGACGATGAGTAAAAAAAATGACGTGGGAAAATACTATCTCACAACATCACTGAACTGTGACTAAGTGATACGTTATTTCCCGTAGGTTATTTCCTATATCTTACACCAAGTACCGGTTAAATCCGGATAATGGTATGCAGCTAACTTAGCTTCCTCTGTATAACACGAGTTAAGTACTCAAAAGTACCCTCAACGTTATACAACCTAGAATGACCAATTCAGGGATCAAAATCCCTATGAATATCACCAAAATAATCCTCTACTATCTGCATCAGCAATAGTATACTCGCTTAGTCCATTACCCCTCAGGTAATAATCTGACAAACATAATTAGTGGAAATCCTTAGGGCTATAATCCCTGATCTCCACAAGAGATGTGCCTACCTAATCCCTGCTTTCCGACTCGGTATCAGTCGGCTCTCAAAGGTAATTACCTTTTCGATAGCAGGTACATATCTAATAACCTCAACATATCGTTCCCGTGGTCAAACTCAACCCACGGTTACGAATACTGACCAACACCCTACACGTCATCCATGTTATAAGCAACTAAATGCATAGGCAATAGAAGGATATGTAATAACAATTAACATACCTTAAACCTTGTAGCTCGGAGATGTCCGCAACAGCCAGATCCCATAACTCACGAACCAAAACCGAGTAAAGCAAAACTCGATGTCCGAATGAAATAAAATCCGAAAATGGACTTCGCAACCTAGGGCTCTGATACCAATAAAATTGTCACGCCCCGGGAGTATGCCGTGCCGAAAAGCAAACGGACGGCATCTCCCCTGTACGTGGCAACATATCGGGTTAATACAAGGCTCGTAGGCCCACAACAATAATATATAAATGGACAATACCAAACAATATATATCCAAAACAACACGAGAGGTGCGCACCGGTGCGACTCTAACATACTACACACAACAAATGTACAAATCCATAGCCAGATATAACACTGATTACACATGGCCATAATACAAAATAATAGCGGAAGCAAATACGTGGAAAACCCCAAATGTTCGGTGTGAGATGGGATCAGCTGGCGGAGCTCCAAACGTCCAAGGAAATCTTCTACCTGTTATCTGGGCGACAAAAAACCCAGGGTCCAGGGGTGGTGAGTATAAACTCAGGGGTAATATATAGAAAGTGCATGAACATATAGGGTAAAGAAATCTACAAGTATACATGTGAAGATCTACAGGTATACAGCATGAGTCCAATAGACATACAGTCTTATTCAACTCTAATAACAAGTAACTGCAGTAAAGTCATACGCAATGTATATACTAAACTGATCAACTGAACATAAAGTAATGTACCAACGTACCTGACGGTCTGCAACACCATAAGCTATATCATCCTGACAGATTTACAATAACATAACCCATATACTATACCAGGTCAATCCCATACCTGACCAATACTCCAACATTTGAACAGTATATGATCACCTGTACTAACAACCAGGTCTGTACCACACAATGACATGATGCTAATCAAATGCATATAACAGTTTGAATCAATGCATGTATCATGCTCAACACATAGCAGTAAATAATAATGCAAATGGCATGTATCATGATGTACAAGCATGTGCAACAATCATAGCTCAATCAAATGCAGCATCTCACAAGCATATGTAAAACATATATCAAATACATGCATACATATATATCAGCAATGCATATGCATGGTCATCGTCATGGACCGTCAACCACGACCCCAGAGTGGCCAGGGTGGCACGACAAATGACAACTAGCCCGACTCCAGCTGCCACCACTCTCGAGTGGACGAGTTGGGTAGTATGACTGAGTAGCGTATAAGCGTAAAAAGCTAACTACTCCTAGGGGCCCCTGCTGCAAGCCACGCTATCCCTACCCATGAGTAGACAAGCGCGGGACAATTGCACCTCACACAACCATACATAGTGGGCGAGTGCTAACACCACTGCACTGCGGTGGCGGTCGCGATCTCCGGCTACCACCATCCATAGTGGCGAAAGCGCACATCCAATGCTCGCCCTCAACCTGCTACCACTACCCGAGTGGCGGGAGGCGGGATGATGACGACTTGTCTCAATCCACAAGGGAGACCACCAACAAAGATGCATGCAATGTGATGATGCATAGCTCCATACATGTATCCTCGTGACACTCCCTATCCCACTGGGAGTCCTGGTCAACTAAAAGTCAACTATGCAAGGACTACAATTCATAAGACTCTCTCTATCGCATAAAGAGTCATACTCATCTGACAGACAACCACGCTAAGACCTCTAGTCAGTAGCGATATACAATCGACCATCCATATAACCATACGCAGGCATACAATCCCTAATGGATATACCATCACACTAGGACTTCTAGTCCCTGGTCACATACGGGCAACCATACAATTATCTATGCACAGACAACTAGATCCATCATAAATGCACCACTAATACGGATATGATATAACAATCGACTCCATAATCCAAACCATCACCTAACCCTAGTGATGTAATACAGTAAACCAATCTGAAGTCACAAAGATAACCCTAACCACATGTACTTACTGAACATCTATCAGCTAATACATAATAGGGTTTATAGTTCCTATCCGAGCTAGATAATCAATGAAGTACCAGAGTTTATATCTCAAAGGTCAAGGCAGTTCAAGCATATGATTAACATGAGTGGATTTAAGGTAAACAGGTATAAACATATATATCCAAGATCATGCACTGGAATTGATCAAAACTACCGGACCAGGTAGATATTACCCACCTGCTATGTAGCCCGGCTAGCTGTCCATGCATACGAGCATCCATCACTAATCAAAGTCCTGAAATCAACATACAACATTGATAAGTACTATCATAAGTCCAATGATGATATCAAATCCCAAATCAAACTTACCTAATCCAATTTCATCAACACAACTTCCGGATAAGCTTACAAGTGTTTGATATGAACTAACCTTACTGCAGCGTAGTCCCTTGATCAGAGCAAAAATATCCCATCTGGAACAATCAGATTTATTCAACAGAAATCTTTGCTCGATCCAGTTCCGTCACATGATACACTCCACCACAAATAAAACTCAACATATCCACAGATAAACAATATCCAATTAGCTATCAACAGTTCACGTTGAAGAACAGAAATTTGATAGCATCTATAGGTAATACAGAACTTACCCCAATTCTTCAGCTTCCACAGTCAACTAGTCTAGCTTCAAATCCAAATTCCCCATATCAGTTCACTTGCATCAAGCTACAACCCATTTTCCATCACCTACAATCACAGCAACCCTATGTTTCGGATCAAGCCATTACGATCAAGGGATTAGGCTATACACGCGCTCGGAGAAACACAAAACCTACTGTGATCCAAATCTTTGGTCACTGCAAGCACAATTGAACAAGATAGATAAGAAGGAAATGTCATCTCCGTTGGCCTGAGCTGTCGGTGAAGAAGCAAATATTCAATCTGCAGTAGATGGCGAGCTCAATCAGGCCCTATGAAGTTGTCGGCGTCGTGATTGGTGGAAATCTGGCTTCTCGGGAGGAATGGAGAAAGGCGGAGCAATCAAGGCTGTGGAAGTCTTTGCGGCTCGGAATGGTTCACCGGAACCCATCGTGCGAGGCGTAAAAATGACCGGCAAAATGGCGCTTGCGAGAATCCGACCGTGTGATCGAGAGCAACAAGGAGAGCGGCAGCGCGAGATCTCGCCGCTGGAAAGATCCGACAGCGGCAATGAGGAATAGATCAGAAACAGCGCCTCTCCCACCCACCGGATCTTCCACCGTCGGCGGCAGCGGCTCGTGGAGGGAGAAGGACGCGATTGATGGCCTTCCGCTCTAGGTGATCCCCGACGATGAAGTGGCGGCGCCGTCGACTGCTCTCACCGGGATGCCGACGAGCTGAGGAGATCGGCCGACGCGTGCGAAGCGAAGAACCGAGGCGGAGAAGAGAAGGAGATGGTGAAATCGCGATGCGTTCGTTTCGTTCGGCAGGCTTTAAATGTCGTTCGACCGATTCGGTTAAACCAGCCCAATCCCATTAGATTTAGCTCAGCCGGTTCAACCCTTAACCCAAGTCAAGCCCAATCTGATTTGGCCTAATCTGGTTCAAGCCCAATCAGCCCACGCCCAATTCCAGCCCAATGGATTTAGCCCAATTTCAAACCCATTTCCAGCCCAATTAACCCACTAATTAAACCCAAATTAATTAAAGGGGTTAATCCATATGAATTTAATAATTTTTTTTTTCATATTTTACAAAACATTCATTCTCTCCATCCCATAAATTTCCTCTGACTAAAGGAGGCCTTTCTATTACCATTGCTCCTCCCTCCATCCCTTCCTCTCATTCCCCTAGCCCTCCACCTATTCACCGTCGGCGTCACTAATACAACCCTACCTCTAATCCATCAGAAGAGGATCCGGACACCCTTGGATTTTTCTAACTTTGTTAATTTTGACATTTAAAATTATGATTTATTTTCTATAATTATAATTCTATTTTTCTGAATTTATAATATTTAAAAATTTATGTTTCTGGTTGTTAGAATTAATAAGTTATTTTTTTTAATTTTTAAAATTCAAAGATTAATTTTTGTATTTTTTAATTTCAAAAAATAATTTGCCATATTTTTAAAATATGAAAACCATTTTTGTATTTTAAAATTCATATTCTATTTTTTTTATAATTTTTAAAATTTATTGTATGATTTTTTTTATTGTTAAAATTTAGATTCTAATTTTCAAAATTTGAATTAATTGAATTAATCAGACTTAATTTTTTATTGTTCTGACTATTATTTTAATTGATAGATTATTATTCTTTTGATTAATATAATTAAATAGATTATTAATTGAATTTGAATTATTAGAATCGAATTATTAAGTAAATTATTCTGAATAATGAAATTTAAAATATTTATTAAATTTAGATTATCTAATTTGCTAACATAATAAAAAGTTAAATTAGAAAAATCTAAATTATTACTATTTATTTCAAAAATGAAATTTTCATAAACTACGAATCTTGGACATTAATTCTTGTAGTGGCTCATCTATTTACACTTGAAGCATATACAAGGTATTCCTGTTGTAACCGGAACACAACAATAGCGAAGAAAGCAAAGATGGAAGAAAAGAAAATCGAGAAAAAGAGACAAGGAATCTTAATATGGTTTGAGAAATCACTTATTCCACAAAACAACTAAGAAAAACTCAATATAATCATAGTTTTAGGGTTACAATAATCCTATATTTATACATTCCTAACTATATATGGTATTTTAGACCTAGGATACCATAAATACATGAACATTTCGAACTCCTCGCTGCCTTTAGGACGAACCATGGTATGACACCATGACCGTGGTGTGGGCATGTCATCGCCTCTAGGATGCACCATGGCCCGGTCGTGGAGCTGGCCACGGTCGTGTTGTTAACTTCCTTGATCCCTCAAACTTGACCACAGGTTGGACATGGTTTCAATCACAGTTGTGGTTGCTTCTCTCCATATGAGCCACCTTCAACAATCTCCACCTTGGAGAATATTCACCCCTTTGTATAAAACCACAAGCATCTAAGAATAACACCTCCTAGAACGTCGAGTTTGGACTATATCCCCTCTAGCTACTAGAGAAATTGATCAAGTTCATGTTGGATCGATTAGAACGATAGGGGGGTGAATAGGGTAAACCTTTTCTTTTCATTTAGTAAAACTCAAAGTAATATGCAGTGGAAATGAAAATACTAAATACTATGATTTTTTACTTGATTCACAGTCAAAATGTTGCTAGTCCAAGGCTCGTGATCCTAGATTACTATCAATGGGCAAACACTGAATATCTCTTTCTCATTGAAGATAAGAGATTCATTTCTTACAAAGGATAAGGAGCGATAACAATCTTACCGTCCCTTTAAAGATAAGTACAAAGGAAACGATATGAAAATAAATAAGAATACCAACTTCAATATGATGAAAAAAGAGTAAGCGAATGGAGTGGTAGCACTACAATATTAAAGATGATCGTCGAACATGAAAGATGAGTACACAAACACTTGGAATTTGATATCGGGGCTCTCTATTCAAGGGTTATGTATAGAGTTTTTCAAGTTTCTAGACCAGGTCTAGGCGCCTCTAGCTCCATCTAGATTGATTCGACTTAACTGAATTTTATCGGGTTCCAAATGCCTAGACCTGGTCCAGTCGTCTAGAATGTTGATGTGACTTCCTCTAGTTCAACTATGTGTTGATGAGATTGTTGGTGCAATCAATTTCAGGTTAAGATTAAAGCTTGAGTGGGACTTGAATAGAGTTTTAATGTTTGACAATACGTTTGACAATATCCATAGTCATATAGAGTTGTTGACCAAGAAGTCAAGTAGATCAAGGTTGACCAGACTTAATGGGTAAAGTGTAGGGAAAATCCGGATCGTGACATTCACAATATCGCGGGCGAATACTTCGCACAACCGCAGCGGAAACAAAATATAGACTGGATCTTTCTAGAAATCCATGCAAAACATATAAGTCATTTCAATTATTCTACTTTATCTAGATCTTATCTAGAAGAAGAAGTATACCTTCGATGCGAGCCCTTCGCAATCCCGCTAATCCAAGCGCTCCCGGATCTCAATATGGTAAGAACAACCATATCTCCACGGTATCCACACTGACATTTAGTAGTTTTGGAGTCACATTGTGCTAGCAACCCTAGCAAACTACCAAGAACACTTGGAAGAAAAGATGGAGAAGAAGGAGAGGAGCTCTTGGCTTGCACGTCCAAACACACAAGACCACTCTAGCTTTCACGTTGAAAGCATATCAAAACAGCACAAGCCATCAATTCCCTTATCTCCTAATGAATACCATGACCCTTGGTATTACCTTTCATCAATGCATAAAACCTCTCATCTCCTCATCATGAATACCAAGACTTTTGGTATTCCCTTGCATGATTAATCACATTAATCATGCATGATGATAGATGACCCTTTGGATTTTCTGCATGATGAATCATCTTCTATGGTTTAACTTGAGTCTAACTCAAGTTTAACCAGCTTGATTCTAACTCAAGTCTTGGCCATTTGCTCAATTGCTCTTTTAGGCAAACTAAAAGAAATCATCTCCAAAACAGAATGTCATTTTTGTGTGACCCAATAGGCTCTTGTAACGTTGGCAATGTGTCTAAAATCCCTTTTAGACGCATAAACAATGAGCGACATCTAGCAATACATCATTGCTACCCAAGTTATAAGAAAGTCGAGATCCGACAACCTTTCTATGACTATTATCATGTATGACGGTGTCCTTCTATCCTTGATATCTTAGATCAATCAATGAGGCATAGACTGTGTCATCCCCTTATCGATCTTTGTGTTTCTTGATCCCCAAGTAGACTCACTCAAACAAATGAGCTCAATATCTCATATTGACTCATTTGAGCATGGTCATGCATTCCGTGGACATACTCTATCAAGAGGCCAAAGATATCACTCCCGTCATATGGGAGGGATAGATCTCATCTACATCACTCATATCTCTCCGTATAATTCGTTACATACCTAGTAATCGCCGTTATAGTGCACCCTATTACAGGTGACGTTAGACGATACCAAAGTACATAACTCCTTATGTAGGAAATCGCAGTGACTTCAGGTCTAAGGACTATTCATACCAATAGTCATATGAGAAAGTATATGACACTCATATAACGATCCATGACACTTTCTCATGGCGGGTCAATTCAGTATATATATTCTCCAATATATATACCCATGTGTCAATGTGATATCACATATCCATGACTTGTGAGATCAAGTCATCCATTGACCTACATGTTAGTCTCAATGTATCAATATATCCCTTTGTCTATTGATACAATACTTAACTAAGAATGTTTAAGTATAGTGTTCTCTACAACTTCTCATAATCAATTCTACCAATTGATATACTATAGATTAGAACTTACTATTCAAGGGCATTATTATATTTATTTGGCTGGCACACGCATAAAGTAAATATAATAATCAATATTTGCCTATTATTAATGAAATATGATATATATGATCCTTAATCAATCATCTCATGATTATCACTAAGGGCTGACACTAACATAAAGTTCAAGTATGGAGATTTGGCAAGAAAAAGTCCACGTTGTTAGTGCCTATAAGATTCATATATCTCCACAATAGCATGATATTGTCCACTTTGGCTCTAATCTCTCATGGTTTTATTTTTGAGCTTTACCCAAAAGGTCTCATACCAATGGAGATATCTCTTTATCTTATAAGCGCATGATCTTTTCCATGTCTTACCAATGTGAGACTTTGATTGTATTCCTCATAGTTCCAACAATCTTCCCCTCAAACGATGGACCACATTGAGCCCCCCTCAAGCCTATCCATCCTCGAAGGACTTCCTCTGCTTGATGTCCGATCCTTAACCCACCAGGACTTCCTGCCAACTGTCTGGTCCTCCTGACCTAGCTGGACTTCCTGTCTGGTGTCTGGTTCTCTTAATCCAGATGTGGGAGCTCTACTTCCTTCATTCGAGGTGCATGGCTTGACATGGACTATGACTCTGATATCAATTGTCAGTGCCTATAAGATTCACATATCTCCACAATGATATGATATTATCCACTTTGTACCTAAGCCCTCATAATTTTATTTTTGGGTTTCATTTTTAGTGCCTATAAGATTCACATATCTCCATAATGGTATGATATTATCCACTTTGAGCCTAAGCCCTCATGGTTTTATTTTTGGATTTCACTCATAAGGCCTTATACCAATGGAAATATCTTTTTATCTTATAAGCACATAATTTTTTTCATGTCTTACTAATGCAGAACTTTAATTGTATTCCCCATACTCCCCTCAAACGAAGGACCACATTGAGCCCCTCTCAAGCCTATCCGTCCTTGAAGGACTTCCTTTTCTTTATGTTCGATCCTTAATCCACCAAGACTTCACCTGGCTATGCAGTTCTCTTGACCCAGGACTTCCGCGATTATCTAGCCCTTCGACCATTGGACTTCTGCGATTGTTCGGTCCTCCTGACCCAACTGGATTTCCTGCCTAGTGTCTAGTTCTCTTGATCCGAACATGGGAGCTCCACTTCTTTCGTTCGAGGTTCATGGCTTGACATGGATCATGACTTTGATATCAATTGTTAGTGCCTATAAGATTCATATATCTCCACAATAGCATGATATTGTCCACTTTGAGCCTAAGTCCTTATGGTTTTATTTTTGGGTTTTACCCAAAAAGCCTCATACCAATGGAGATATCTCTTTATCTTATAAGAACATGATCTTTTCCATGTCTTACCAATGTGAAACTTTGATTGTATTTCTCATACTCCCAACACACGTATGGATACTTGACAAGGAAAAGTCTAAGTATGGAGACTTGGCAAGGAAAAGTCCAAGTATGGATACGTGATGGTAGAAAGTCCAAGTATGAAGACTCAGCAAAGGAAAGTCCCAAAGCATGGCTCTTATCAATGGAAGTCCCAGAGGTGCGAACTCTTGGCAAAGGAAGGTCCATTAGCACAACAAATCTAAAGGAAGCACTTGAAGGATAGTATAAAGGGTGAGGAGTGTGGACTCAACGTAAGGGTGTGAGGTTGATGGAAGAAGCTTGAAGACTTAGGTCTAGTCTAAGAGTACCCGATGGCATGACAAAGCCAAAGGAAGCACTTGAAGGCTAGCGCAAAGAGTGAGGCATCGTGGACTCAACCTAAAGGTGTGAGGCTGATGGAAGAAGCTTGAAGGCTTAGTTCTAGCCTAAGGGTAAGTGTTAAATATGAGAGGTCATACTTAGGGTGTTAAATCTTAGTTTTGAGGTGTGTCAGTAGACTGGAACTTAGTCTAGTCAACTGGTGGGATAAAACAATCACACAGATTGTTTGGCAGTTGGCTGATTGAGTAGTTGACTCGAGTACTCAGAAAAATCGATACTCAGGCAATTGACTGGCTGCGGGTAGTTGGGACTCGGACTCAAGTGCTCAAATGACTCAGGAAACAATGCTCCAATGGAGTAGTCGATTGTTGTGATGAGGCAGTCGACTAGCTTTAGCGGATAGAAGCATAGAATGTTTCTGAGTCGACTGATGGCTCATGATAGTTTATTGCTAGCCTATGACACTCGATTGATGGCTATGAGTAATCGACTAATCAACTGAAATTTGACGTAGATTAAGCCATTGTAAGACAATGGTCCAGTCGACTGATCGGCGAAAATCAACCCAATGAGGAGCTTATAAAAGGAAGATTCGTGAATGTTTGGAGATGTCGGTTCTTGGTGACTTAGAAGAGGAATTGTTGTTGCATTCTAGATCTTCCAAAACCTTCCAACGCAACCAAACTCAAAGATTAAGCATAGCTCACTTGTAAAGTGTTGTTTGTTGTTTCATTCATTTTATTTGTATATTGTGTTTGGTTGTTTCTTGTATAAGCTCCAGGTTATTGTAAGAGGTTTCTCCACCTCCAGTGTGATTTCGAGAAGGAGAAAGTTTTAGTGGTGGTGCATCGCTAGAGCTCGGTCGTGAAGTAGAAACTAGGGTTCCGAACCATGTAAAACCCTGGCGTAGTGCTTGTGATTTGTGTTTATATTTTCACTGTGCACTAATGACTTGTAGACAAGCACGATTCAATCGAGAGAAAATGTGATCGAGTCAAATCGCTATTCACCCCCCCCCTCTAGCACACTTCAAGGTCCCAACAATTGGTATTAGAGCGGGTTATTCTTCTATGACCTAATCACCAAGAAAGCACATCTAGAGGAAGATGAAGCTCAAAGATGGACTAGGATACGACATCCCAGTACCACCACTTCATTGATTTAATTCCTAATGACCTATTGTGTAGGATAGATAAATATCAAGATGCTAAGGATTTATAGAGCAAACTTGCCAAGCTCCATGAAGAACCCTCACTAGTCCAAATCCAAAGTAAAGATGATGATAAGTCCGAAGAAGGAAGCTCATCATCATTCCAATAACTTGATAATTCGGAGGTTGGGAGGTGATCAACATCTGAGTCAAAAGAGGTTGAAGAAGCCTCCACATCTAGGATTGAGGGGGAGGATAGATCATCGACACTGAACCAAGAGAAGACCTCTACATGCGGAGCCAATGAAGAACAAGCTCAAGGGTTCCCCTCCACATCTAGGAATGATGCCACCATCGAAGGTAACTCAAGCAAAATTATTAAAAATAAAGAACATATAATTTTCTTTGAGTGTAGGGAAAAAGGGCATTACAATAGTAAGCACCCCCAAGGAAAATTAAGAAGGAAGCTCAAGTAGTGCCAAAGGCTAAGGAGAAGCTCAAAGAGGTCGGAACTTCAATACGCAAGGGAAAGGAGCACATAGTGTGCTTCTCTTGCAACCAAAAGGGTCACTACCGAAACCAATTTCCTAGTAGGAGGCACCCTAAGAAGGACAAGGTAGAGAGCTCAAGCATAGGGGGAGCTTCTAAGGCAAAGCCTAAGGTATCACCTTTAAATGCAATTTCTTTTTGTCATGATAAGAAGCATGCTAAAAATAAATTTTATTGTTTAAAAGTTCAACATCATTGTAATAGGCCTATGCAAAATTCTAGAACCATTAACTCTAGAACTACCCTACCTAAGGAAACCATTATAACTTGTAAAAAGTAGACCTAATTTGACAAAGGAAATGTATAGAGTGTGACAACTTAAAATGGAAAGGTAGTTAACCTAACCATAGTGGAGTTGACACTTTAAAGCATTTTTGAGGCATAGTGATACTTTGAAAATGAATTTAGAACTATGATCCTAAAAGTTGTTAAGATGTGCCAATGGAAATAAATGGTTGAAAGTTAATTATAATTGGAACAATTAGGTTAGAGTCAATAGTGTGTCAAGTTGGGATTTTGGCACACTTGAGGGAGTTGGCACGTGATTATGTCAAATTGAGTATTTGATATAATTCTAGAAAATGACAATTATATTTAAGACCTAGGTATCTCTATACCTTTATATTATAAAATTTTTCATTCTTTGTTTTTCATACTCCATGTCATGACATCATGTATTACATGATTATTTAAAATGTCATACAAATACTTAGATTATATTTATTATGTCATGACTTCTTGAATTATTGGAAATGCTTTTAACTTATGTAAATCATTTATGCCATGATCATAATTCATGCATTAAATTTATCAATTTGAAATTATGGACAAATGACATTAATTGATATCCTAGGTAGGGAGGTCAAATTGGATATGCCTAGATAACAATGCATGAACCCTTAATTTAAAGAAGAATCAACTTACATCTCACAAGGATTATAGGATAACATGTGAGATTGTAAGAAAATGAGTTAAGTTCAATGTGCTTATAAGTTGCATCAATATGAACTCAAACTCTTTAAATCATAGGAATGAATTATGAAGAAAGCTAATGTACAAGTCATGTACACAACCCATTGATCATGATTGAAAATAAGATTTGAAAATAATTTTAAAATCTTTTGGAAAACCTTGGTGAAGTCTATCTTTTGATAGCAATCACCATTGAGAATATTGATACAAGTTAGGCCAAAATATTGAAGTTTTCAATGGTTTTGAACTTTGTATCATTCTTTCAAAATATTAGGTATTTTAATAGAAAACTATTTTTCATAGTATTTGACATAAGTAATTTATACATGAAGTTTCATGATTTTTCAAAAATTATAGAATTACTTATTATTTCCAAAATCGGACTGAAACCCACTGATTAGATTGATTTTGGCTTAATAATATCTATTTAGCTATTTATCAGCAACCCTAAGTATCCTAACTACTCCTAATCCTACGATATGCTTAGATAAGCATTAGAAGGGTGATATTTTAATTGAAGATGATTTAAAAAATTAATTAGTATGAAAATCAAATTTTAAGAGATGTTAAAGTTCAAGGTTGAACTTTTATCCTTATTTTTAAAGTTTAAATTTTCTATAGGCTTAGGAACTCTCCAAGGACATTGTTCGAGCAATGATCAAGGGGGGAGCAAGCTCTTAGGGGGATATTGTCCATCAAGGTATGATGTGTTGGTGCAATCGACCTAGGTCACGATTGACAAGGCTCGAGTTTGACTTGAGTAGTGATTTGATGTTAGTGTTTTGATGTTTGACAATGAGTTGACCATTGTTTGACAATGGGTTAACATGGGGTTGACCATATGATGGAGAAGTCCAAGTAGGACACTTGGCAATGGAAAGTCCAAGTCTTGTGTACTTGGCATGGAAAGTCCAAGTCTTGGGTACTTGGCATGGAAAGTCCAAGCATAGGTCTTGGCAAGGGAAAGTCCAAGCTTGATTTTTGGCAATTGGAAAGTCCAACATGGGTTGACATGGAAATTCCAAGTATGGGTCTTGGCAAGGAAAAGTCCAAGCTTGAGTCTTGGCAAATGGAAAGTCCAACATGGGTTGGCAAGGGAAGTCCAAGGGTTGATATTGGTAGTGTAAAGTCCAAGCGGGAGTCTTGGCATCATAAGTTCAATGGTTTGGCAGCGTAAAGTCCAAGCATGTGTCTTGGCAGCGTAAGCCCAAATGTGCTTTGGCGGTATAGACCAGCTTAGCATGACAATAGCCGATAGAAGCACTTGAAGGCTAGTGTATGGATGAACAAGTCATGGATGACTTGGAGGGATCCGATAGGCGTGAGGCTGACCGAGGTGGATAGAAGGCTTAGGTCTAGGCTAAGGGTGGTCTAGCAAGTATGAGGGCATCATACTTGGGTTAAATCTCATAGTTGAGGTTATCAGTTGATTGGGGCTTTGGACCAGTCGACTGGTCAAGTGTTTTGACACTTGGCAGCCGAGTTGAATCTTGACAGTCGACTGGGATTATGACCAGTAGATTGTTGTGAGTTGACTGGTGTTCGACTGCGGCAAATAGCCTTGGCAATTGACTTCCAACATTGGGCAGTCGACTGTCATGGATGACAGTCAACTACTGGTCAAGGTTGCGGGAGCAGAATGCTCGGTAGCTGATTGGTTAGTCATCTACGGGCTTGGTAGTCGACTGATGGGTAATGGCAGTCGACTGCTAGTGTATCCGTTGGCTTGAATGCCGACGTGGATTAAGCCCATTGTGAGATAATGACACTGTTGGCAATCAACTGGGGTCTTATGGTAGTCGATTGCCAAGCACGGAATTAGGTTATAAAAGAAGCTCGTGGAGGAGATTTTTGGCATGGTTCTTTGGGGCGATTTGCTGATGCAATTCAGGGTCTCCAAGTGCAGCTCAAGCAAGCATCCAAAAGCGTATTTGTAAAGTTTTCTATACGTGTTTTTGTATATTTCACTTGTAATTGTTTGTATTTCTTTTGTATTACTTTTGTAATCCTTGTATGAGGTTTTTTCGCCTTTGACTTTGTTGTTGAGAAGAAGTGTATTGGTTTAGTGGTGGTGTTTGCCTCGCTAAGGCTCATTTGAGCCCAACCCGTCGAGTAGGAACCCTAAGGTTCCGAACCATGTTATATTGTCATGTTCGTGTGATTGTGTTTTTTGTCTTTGTTTTAGTTTGTGCTTTTATTTTCCACTACACACTAATCATTTTATAGAGACAAGCACGATCGATTTTCGTCAATCAATCGAACGCACTTGTAGGGCCGATGGTGGCTGGCTAGAGGGGGTTGAATAACCCTCTTTCGTCGTATGATGAAGTTGTTCGTTGATCATCAAACAATGCTAACAAGGGATGTAACGTGGTTCACGGCTTCGCCGCTAATCCACGGTCCAATTCGTCCAAGGTGAATCATGCCTCAATCTATCCACTAGATCTCTCCTTTGCACCAAGCTAGGTAGAGGTAACCTTTTACACAAGAATCACTCTTCTTACAATAGAATGAAGATTAGCATAAGTAGAAGAGTGGAAAATGTTTAGGGCACTTTTGAGAGTTGTTAGGAGTTAAAGCATTAGCCTCCCAAATGCCCTCACCCCTTCTTTTTATAGAAGAAGGGGGTTTCTTCCCATTAACACAGGACCAGTCGACTGATGCCCCGATCAGTCGACTGATTCTGTAGCCGTTGCCCAATAACGACTTCTTCCATGTTGGATTTCACCCAACGGCTCCTACATCAGTCGACTGATGAAGTCATCAGTCGACTGATGTTGACTTCCAGTCGAGTGCCCACGAGCTCGACTAGCTTCTATGCCCGTGCACAATGCGATCAGTCGACTGCTTCCCTTAAGCAGTCGACTGATGTCGACTTGATCCAGCAACTAACACTAGTCGGTTGTCGATCGACTTGGAGCAGTCGACTGCCATGACATTGCAGTCGACTGGTGCCATGTAAAACTCAAACTTAACATACGTTTGAGCTTCTGGCGGTCGGGTAAACCTCAACCCTTGCGGTCGAGCTTCCGACACTCAGCCATTCAGCCAAGTTCACCTAATGAGCTACTTACAATTCACTCATTCTCTCATCTCACTCGAAGTCCCTCGCCGAAGCTCTCTTCGTTCACGGCCACGTCTCTCGACAGCATCAAGCGCACGGCTCTGCAATGCTCCTTTGTGTCTCTTGCCCTCGAAGTCTGCTTCCTTGGCTTCGCTTCAAGTCATCTCGTCCGGCGGTCCCTCGGCAGCATCAAGTGCACAACTTTGCAATGCTCCTTCTCCGACTCAAGCACGAGGTTATGAGCGGTGACACTTGCCTAAGCTCTATGTGTGAATTATTAAGTCCTGCAAGACTCCAACGCACATATCAAATCCAAACATCCTAACTTAAATCCTTTGTCACACACATCAAAACCATATCACGGGTTGATTGCCCTAATAATCTTCCCCTTTTTGATGTGTGGCAATCCGTTTAAGTTAGGTAAACATTTGATAAAAATATTAAGGTAAGAAAGCATGTAAATAAACATGATTATCAACTCTCCCCCTTAATACATGAAACTCCCCCTAAATACAATTCTCCCGTTACTTAAACATACATATTCCCCCCCCCCCCTTTGACACCATCAAAAATATTAAACCAAGTTTATACAAGTATGGCATCAACTCTAGGGAACAAAAATTACCAAAACATGCCTTAAAATATGATAAAAGAGGGTTACTGGGCATGTTATCAATCGATCAGTTGACTGGTTCAGACTACCAATCGACTGGCACTCTAATTTCAGGATTTTTTTTTTATTTTTGGGATGAATTTCAGAAATGCATAAAAAATTCTATAAAATTTGAAAAATCATGAAATTTTGGGAACACATTTCTTGTAAGTGTCTTTATCAATGAAAAATAGTTTTACATGAAAAATCATTGTATTTTCGAAAATTAGATAAAATCTCAAAAATTAGAAAAATTCTAAAGCTTGTGTTAATTTTGAAACCTAGTTTTGCCTTAAAGATTTTCAAAACATGAAAATTCAGTTTATGAAATAAGAAATGGTTTTCAAAACATTTGAAATATCCAACCATGATCTTTGGGCAATATGTCTATGAATTAAACATAAGTCTTCCCCATGATTGGTCTATTATGTCGGAGATTGTTTGAAGCTAGAGGGGGGGGGGTGAATAGCATTTTTTGTTTCTACAAAAATGATTAGTGGAAGCAAAAACAAAGATAATATAAGTAGAAATGAAAACCAATGCTAACAAAGCCTTTACGTGGTTCGGAGATAACGCTCCTACTCCACGGCGATCCTTAAGGTGGATCAATCCAAGCAATTTCACTAAGAAACTCTCTTTTACAATAAGACCTCCTCTTCTTTACAAAGAATGAAGTTTTAGCTTAGAGAGAGAGGAGGAAAGGATTTAAGATCACTTAGAGAGATTGAAAATTCGTGGAGGCTTTTGGGAAGAATCAAAGAATAAGTATTAACCCCAAAAACCTCCATCAGCCCTCTTTTTATAGAGAGAGGGCTGATTTTCCCGTTGGAGCACGATCAGTCGATGTACAAAGATCACGATCGTCATTGCGGATTAACTTCCGAATACCCAGATTCACGAGATTGAGTCATTTCGTCCCAACGACACTTTCATCACCGATCGATCCCTTCATCGGCGATGAAGCGATCGATCAGTGATCACGGCCCGCGATCGAGTGAGACTCCATTCTCGCGTGTTTTACCTTCGATCACCGATCGCATCGCATCGGATCGATTGAATCATCGATCGACTTCCATCGCTAGGCCGATCGATCATCGTGGTTTCACCTCGAATCGAGTTGAGCACGACCGCGACTTATACTCATCAAATATGACTATTTCATACTTGATTTCACCCCCTAGACCTAGACTTAACCTTCTAGCTCTTCCTTAAGCCTTGCGCCTTCAGAATCCCTTCGAGTTTGCAACTTGTTCATCCTTCGCTCTTTGCTTCCAAGAGCTTCCTTCGGTTTTGTCATGTCTTGGGTTCTCCTTTGCCAAAGCGTGCTTGGACTTTACGCCGCCAAGTCTACATGCTTGGACTTACGCTGCCAAGACTTGCCTTTGGACTTCCTTTGCCAAAATTCATTTGGACTTAATGCCGCCAAGACAACATGCTTGGTCTTATGCCGCCAAACCTTTACCTTGGACTTCTCTTGCCAAGATCATACTTCGACTTTGCTTTTACCAAGTCTTCATACTTGGATTTCCCTGTCACTTGAACACGTACACAATTAGATCACAATTTGTTGCCTAACTTAGATGATTATCCAAACATCAAAACATATAAATGCTTGGGGCATTATTGCACCAACAATCTCCCCCTTTTTGATGTTTGACAATCATTTAAGTTAGGTCTTTTAAAGATACACACATAATCATATGATCATATATCCAATTCTAACTTAAACATTTCTTCTCCCCCTTTGACATACATCAAAAAGAGAAGAAATCATATATTCCATAGAAGAATTGAAAATATTGAAATCTTGAACTAAGGTATAGAATTGAAAATTAGCTCCCCCTTAATCCAAGATATAGTTCATGATGAGTACCAAAAACATGTGGAGCAAAAGTCTATCAACCAATTTGAAGATTTAAATCCTAACTTTGCACCAACAATTTTCATTTAGGATGAAAAAGATAAAATTGTGAAACTCCCCCTAAAATGTCACATTAACCAGTTACACAAGTTGTTTATACCCAATATTATCATGCTAGAGTTTTAGGACATCAAAGATACACTAAATATCAGAAAATGAAGCTATTTTTCCGAAAACACAGTGTATCAGTCGACTGGTTTCTGAACCAGTCGACTGCTACGTCTGAGATCCGAAATTCAGCCTTTTTAGTCCAAATTCAGAAATGCGGTAGAAATTCCAGAAATCTCGAAAAATCACGAAAATTTGCGTACACATTTCTGAAATCATACTTTATCAAGGAAAAATATTTTGAAAAATATATGTTTTCCAGATTTTGAGATTGGTACAAACTTGGAAACTCACAAAAGTTCTAATGTTTTTGCAAACTTTGTATCACTTTTGTGCATCACTTGAAAACTATTTTTCAAAATATGATAAACATAGTTTAAAATATGTTTTATTTGACATTTCCAATCATGTTCTTGGAGCCATATGCACATCAATTGTGTATAAGCCTTTCCAATGATTGGTCCAATGAAGGATCAATGTCTCTAGATGACACCTTGGTCCATAGTAATGCATCATAACAAGCATGATGAACCAAGTGCATTTTCCTAACATCTCACATGTTGTCTAAGTAGCTCAATACAAAAATCATGGTTTCTTAGGTATTTTGTGAGATGCTTAAAGGTATAAATCCTAGTATTTCTATAGGGTCATGCAAACCTATACCTTTACTCAACCAAGCACATTCCAAGTTCTCTCCTAAGTGATGAAAATTCTATCTCGGGGAGAGCCTTGGTAAATATGTCAGCTAGGTTGGACTTGGATTCAATGTAATTAAGCTCAATGTCCCCTTTAGCCACATGGTCTCTAATGAAGTGATGTTTCACTTCAATGTGCTTGGTTCTAGAGTGATGCACCGGATTTTTGGTCAAATTAATGGTGCTCACATTATCACAAAATACTTTCATGTTGGAGTAAAATAGCTCATAATCTTCTAGGGTATGTTTCATCCATAGTAGTTGAGTTACACAACCACCCATAGCCACATACTCGGCCTCGGTGGTGGATAAAGCAACACAAGGTTGCTTCCTACTACTCCAACTAACTAGGGAGGGCCCAAGGAATTGGCATCTTCCACTAGTACTCTTCCGATCCAATTTGCAACCGGCATAATCAGAATCGGTGTACCCAATCAAGTCAAAAGATCTAGTCCTAGGGTACCATAGTCCTACATTTAGTGTGCCCTTAACATATCTTAAAATTCTTTTAACGACAACTAAATGAGATTCTTTAGCACATGATTGATACCTAGCACACATACTAACCGCAAATAATATGTCGGGTCTACTAGCGGTTAGATACAAGAGGCTACCAATCATGCTCCTATAAAGGGTAAGATCTATTTGTTTTCCTTCACTATCACTATCTATTTTAGTATTGGTTGCCATTGGAGTTGAAACTACCTTAGCATTTTCCAAACCAAATTTCTTAATCATTTCCTTAGCATATTTGGTTTGATAAATGTAAATTCCTTCACTTGTTTGTTTGACTTGTAGTCCTAGGAAGAAGTTCAATTCTCCAACTAGACTCATTTCAAACTCTTTTTCCATGTTTTTAATAAAGTCTTGAAGGAGTTCATCATTTGTTGACCCAAAGATAATGTCATCAACATATACTTGGGCTACAAAGATATCCTTAGATGTTGACTTTATAAATAGAGTTTGATCAATACTACCCCTTTTAAAATCCTTAGAAATTAGAAAAGATGATAATCATTCATACCAAGCCCGGGGAGCTTGCTTCAAACCATACAAAGCTTTCCTAAGCTTGTATACATGGTTTGGATAGTCCATATTTTCAAACCCGGGAGGTTGTTCTACATATACCTCTTCCTTAATAAATCCATTTAGGAATGCCGATTTAACATCCATTTGATGGAGTTTGAAACTCATATAGGAGGCATATCCCAAAAGTATTCTAATGGACTCTAACCTAGCAACCGAGGCATATGTTTCATCATAGTCAAGTCCTTCAACTTGATTAAAACCCCTTGCAACTAATCTTGCTTTATTTCTAGTGATATTTCCTTGGTCATCTAGTTTGTTCCTAAAGACCCATCTTGTAGTAATAATGGTGTTTTCACTTGGTCTAGGAACTAACTCCCACACTTGACTCCTTTCAAATTGAGCCAATTCATCTTGCATTGCTAAGATCCAATCCGGATCAAGTAATGCATCTTTAATTGTTTTAGGCTCAATTTGAGAAATTAGAGCTATATGACTAGTAGGATCCCTATGGAATGACCTAGTCCTAACTCCTTGAGATAATTCACCCATAATTTGATCTAAGGGGTGACTTTGATGAACTCTTATGGTTCTAGGAGGTGTATTAATTTGATTTTGATCATGATCAACCTCAATCCTATGCTCATCATCGGAATCATTCCTTACTCCCCCTTGATCCAATCCTCCCCCTTGATCATTACCCCCTAAGGTTAAATCTTGCAATTGTTGGGTAATTTTTTGATTTTCATTATTAATATCTGTTGGATCGAAGCGGATCGCTAGAGGGGGGGAGGTGAATAGCGATAAAAACTTTTTCTTTTAAATCGTTTGGTAGACAATTAAACGCAGTGAAAATGCAAATAAAAACTAAATGAGACAAATAGTTTTTTTACTTGGTTCGTAGCCTTCGGCTACTACTCCAAGGCCCTAACGGTCCTAGACCGTGTACGGAGGGAAATTCACTAAAACACTCCTCCTCGTTGGAGGTAGGAGTTTACGATTACAAAAAAAAAACACTTTCGAAGCACAAGATAGAGAGACACACCCTCTCTTCTATTAAAATGAAAATGCAACGAAAGAGAGCCTCGATTAACAAACTAATTGCAAGAAATGACAAGACAAGATTATACCAACAACTCGAAGATAGGACTTAAACTAGGGTTGTTGGCAGCACTTCGTTGTCGTAGAGTTGTCGGAGAGTCGCAGCGTTGCGGAGGCTTTTGAGCACTTAGAATTGATGATGAAACCCTAGGTTTGACCCTCCTTTTATAGCCTTTGAGCCCCTTTTCGAGAGGAACCCTAGCCAATCACAATTGAGCACCACTCCCCTTGAAATTTGGTGATAAACCTTGACTCCTCGAGGCTGATCCTTTGACCATCGATCGATGGCAGATCGGGCTCGATCGAGTCGCGACCTCCGGCAATGGTGATTGACGGCAGTCGAGTCCTCCAAGCTGGCAGTCGACTGATGCTTGTTGCAAGTCAAAGTTAGCTCAACAAAAACATAATTTCGACGGTCGTCGACCGTCCGATCTCGACCTAGACCATCTATAGGATGTCTTTGGTCGGATCTATGCTTAAGATCATCCCCGTAACGAGGATACGACCTCACTTACGCTTGCACACACGAGCTTACCTCGATACTTACATGTTGCTTTTGCTTCCGGCCTTCCACTCGCTTCATTCGGCTCCCTCCGAAGTTACTCGAGTGTCGCCCGACCACCGCGGCTTCCTCCGGGTGTCGCTAGCCTTCAGCTCCAGCTATAGCAATTTATTGCACACTCGATTCAGCTCGTGAGATAACGACATGAGCTTAACTTTGTATTGTTTGCTATACTTCGACTTAGGTGCCTACTGCACCAACAATCTCCCCCTTTTTGATTTATGGCAAACCCACATACAAAGTTAAGAAAAAAAACAAATTAAGTGCATTAAGTAAAATGAGCAAGAGATATGCATGAATGTGTAGGAGTAAAAACTCTTTTTCAAGTGCTCCCCCTTGAGGAATCTTCCCCCTTGACCGAGGGTGAGTACTTGAGAAAGGGTTTTAACTCTCCCCCTTAATATTTGCTAAAAAAAAGTTGAGTGACCGAAATTACTTAACATTGGCCATAGTGTTTAAAATAAGTTTTAAGTTAAGAAATCAAAAAGTTGATTTCTTAACCTTGGCCTTTACTTCCATTTTGTTAACAATTTAACTTAAAGTTAAGTAAATTATTTTTTGTATTGTTAACGAAAACAAGTTAACTAAATGTGTTTAAGTTAAGAACTCCCTTAACTTTAAAGTAGTTAAGTAAGTCTTGGCCATAAAAAAAATGATCCCTTAACTTTGGCCAAATGATCCCTTAACTTTGGCCTTTTTCTCCCCCTTTTTCCATATATCGAAAAGGGTGAGGCACCTAAGTGGAATAAAAAAAAAAAATTAATTTTAAAGTCCAAGCATGTTCCACATTATTTTGAAAATAATATACTGAAAATAAGTTCATCTATAAAATGTTCGACTCATATTTGGCTTGATTGATATGAAGGATCAACCAGTCCTGGTCAGAGTCGGTTAGTATGTATGATTATACTCCGTGGTTCATAGCGATGCACTAGCTCTACATCTGGAACCAGGAGTAAGGTCCTAACATCTCACACCCATCTACGTGGCTAAGTACACAAACACATTAGTCCTATGTGTTGTGAGATGTATTGGCTCCTTAAATATATAGGTGCATGATATCTAAGGTATATCCTATGCTAGTTCCATAAAAATGAAATTAAAGAAATAGTAGTAAGAACATATAATTTGCAAGTACCTATTCTATTATGCACATACCCAATTTTCGTCTTAATAGACTAAATTCGGCTTCGGGTAGGGGTTTAGTAAATAGGTCTGCCAAGTTAGACTTCGATTCGACGTATTCGAATTGTATGGCTCCGTTGGCCACATGTTCTCGAATGAAATGGTGTTTGACCTCTATATGTTTGGTCCTAGAGTGACATATCGGATTTTTTGTAAGATTAATTAAACTAATGTTATCTACGTGAAGTTTAGTATTCGTAAAGTCTAACTTAAAGTCGCGGAGAGTGTGCTTCATCCAAAGAAGCTGCGTGACACACTCACCCATCGCGATGTATTCGGCTTCGGTAGTAGATAAAGCAACACAGTGTTGCTTCCTACTGCACCAACTCACTAGACTTGAGCCGAGAAGTGGACAACAACCACTCGTGCTCTTTCTATCGAGCTTACTACCGGCATAGTCCGAATCGGAGTAGCCGGTTAGTTCGAACTCGGTAGATCTAGGATACCAAATATCGACATTAAGTGTACCCTTTAGATATCTAAGGATACGCTTAACTAGGGTTAGGTGAGACTCCTTAGCACAGGTTTGAAACCTGGCGCACATACTTACTGCGAATAGGATGTCAGGTCGACTTGCAGTTAAGTATAGGAGACTTCCTATCGCGCTCCTATAGTACTTTAAGTCAATGGACTTACTTTCTAGGTCTTCTCCTATGTTAACATTAATCGCCATTGGGGTGTTTATTACCTTAGCGTCTTGCATTCCAAATCTTTTAATTAACTCCTTAGTGTATTTTTGTTTATATAGGTATATACCATCCTTAGTTTGTTTAATTTGTAGACCTAAAAAGAAACTTAACTCGCCTACCAAGTTCATTTCGAACTCACTTTCCATGAGCGAAACGAACTCGTTTAGTAAGGCTGAGTTAGAGGTTCCAAAAATTATATCGTCTACGTAAATTTGAGCTATGAATATTTCTTTACCTAAGGTTTTTACGAAGAGAGTTGGGTCAACTAAGCCTTGGTTAAACCCTTTTGACTTAAGATGGATTGAAAGTCTCTCGTACCAAGCTCGAGGAGCTTGTTTAAGTATCCATAGAGCTTTCTTAGGATTTTAGAACATGGTCGGGTTTATCTAGATTTTTGAATCCGAGGGGTTGGCTAACATAAACTTCTTCTTTAATGTATCCATTTAGGAATGCCGACTTAACATCCATTTGAAACAGCTTAAATCCTCGATGTGCAGCATAAGCTAGCAACATTCGAATGGATTCGAGTCTAGCTCTTTGGGGCATAGGTTTATCTAAGTAATCTAAGCCTTTGACTTGACTAAACCCTTTGGCGACTAACCTAGCCTTGTTTCTAACTACTTCACCTTTATCATCAAGCTTATTTCGAAACACCCACCTTGTTCCAATTATCGTTTTGTCTTTAGGTGGTGGTACTAATTCCCACACTTCATTCCTAGTAAATTGAGCTAGCTCTTCTTGCATTGCAATAATCCAATCGGGATCAAGAAGAGCTTGTTCAATTGATTTGGGTTCTATCTTTGAAATTAAGGAAATTTGACTAAGGTTCCTATAGGATGCTCTAGTTCGAACTCCTAGATTAGGATCTCCTATCACTTGATCGATAGGGTGGTTAGTCTGAATCCTAGATTGGGTTGGGTTTGTGTCACCTAATGCTTGATCAATTGAGTGACTTGGTTGAACACTAGTTTGACTCGGATCACTTGTCACTTGGTCGACAAGAGAAGTTGGTTGATGTGGATTAGACTCGATCTCAGGGTCGGAGATGAGTTTGGTATCAGTGGGCTCAACACTTGGGGTCATTAAGGGTTTTGTAAGTTCGGGTACTTCATCGAATACTACATTAATAGTCTCTTCGACTTTAAGGGTATTGTGGTTATATACCCTATAGGCCCTACTCGTGGTTGAGTATCCTAAGAAGATTCCGGTGGAGGTTTTGGATTTGAATTTCCCAAGGTGGTTCTTAGTGTTTAAGATATGTACCTTACATCCAAATACCCTAAAGTACTTGATGTTGGGTACTTTATTGTGATAAATCTCGTAGGAGGTCTTAAGGTGCCTCTTTACCATAAGGATCCTATTCTGGACATAGCAAGCCGTGATAACGGCTTCTGCCCAAAACCTATCGGGTAGGTCGTATTCGTTCAACATGGTCCTAGCGGCTTCTTGTAGAGTTCGGTTTTTCCACTCCACTAGGTCATTTTGTTGAGGGGTCCTAGGGCAAGAGAATTCATGGTGGTATCCGTTTAGGTTACAGAAGTCGGTGAACCTTTGATTTTCGAATTCACCACCATGATCGCTTCTAAGTCTTTTAACCTTAAGGTTTTTTTGATTCTCGATTAATTTGAATAGATTGATTAATTGATCTAGGGTATCATTTTTATGTTTGATGAACCTAACCCAGGTAAACCTGGGAGTAGTCGTCAATTATGACTAAACAATATTGACTTCTATTGAGTGACTTGGCTCCATGTGAATCGAATAGATCCATATGCAGGAGCTCAAGTACACTTGAGGTTCGTTCTTGGTTAGTTAATTTGTGTTGTGTCCTAGGTTGTTTTCCTTGTTGACAAGCATTACAGATTTTATTAACCAAATTGTTGAGGTTGGGTAAGCCTCTGACTAAGCCACTCTGACTCATCTTGTGGACGAGTCTTGGGTGCGAGTGATTAGTCGTCGGTGCCACAACCATGATTCCTCTTCCTGTGTCATAAGACATTTGGCTGAGGATTTGATTAAGTTAATTGTATAAATGTTATTTGTCCTAGTTCCTTTGAGTATTGTTTTAGCTGTTTTATTTGTTTTAATTACACATTCATTATCTAAAAATACGACCTTATAGTTATTGTCACATAATTGGCTTACGCTAAGCAGGTTATATTCAAAATTCTCTACAAGTAATACATTTTTAATAACAAAATTCGAGTTAAGCTCGATATCACCTGATCCGATGATTTTGAGCTTGCCGTTATTCCCAAAGGCTACCGATCCTTGTCGCGTTTGAATCGAAGCTTCGTGAATTTGAGTTGATCCCGGTCATGTGCTCCGGGAAGCTCAGTCAACATCCATTGATCCTACACACAACGTGGTTGGATTGGATGTTAGATTTTTTATATTATTATTTTTTTAAAAAAAATTGGTTGTAAGTTTTTAAACCTAGGTCATCTCACCTGTGTTTATATGATCAAGCATGTTATACTTATGTGTTTTTTGTGAGATGACTTCCAATTAAGTTGATTAATTGCATTTAGGTTCAAGTAATTTTATGTTAGATTTGGATTTGACCCTAGGCTTGTCAAGTTTACCTTTTCAAGATCATGACTTCTAGGTCGTGGCGAGGCACAGGGGCCTTCTTTTATCGGATCATCGACCACTTCCTTAGACAAAGCCATTTTCAAGAAAATGATGACTTGACTCACCTAAGACTATTTCCTGGTCTAACTGGTTATTTTTGAAAAGAGGCTCCCCGAGGCTCAATCTTTTCGAAGGATTTTAGTTGGTTATGTATGTGTTCTAAGTGAGTTCACAAGTTAAAAAAAAACAAAACAAAAAAAATTCTAAGCATGCAATTTCTAAGTTAAAGCACAAACATGTTTTGTACTGGCTCCCCCTAGACCGTTGAATTGGTTCGGTCTATCCACATAGTGGATTTGGTCCTTGGGAACCCAGTACGGGTTGGATCCTAGAGTTGAAATCAAAAGGTTCTTAGGGACCCATGCTTGGACATGTTTCCTATGTCGACTTACAATCGACATATACGACCTATTAGTCGTGTTTGAGTTAAACCCTAGTCCAGCCTTGTTGTACACGTCCCTTTGAGATCCAAGTAGGAGGTCAAGTCCTTTGGATCCCGAAGTGGACCTTTCCAACGTGTTCCTAAGATCTTCAACTTGACTTTTCAAGAGAGAGTTCTCAACTTCGAGCTTTTCAACTCGAGTTGAGTCCTTCTCTTGAACTCGACTAGTCGAAGAGGTTAGGGAGACCTCGTGTTTGAGGAGTTTAACCTCCTCAACAAGGGTCTCAACCTTGGACTCGGACTTAGCTAATTTCCTAGACAAAAACCTAACCGTATTATGTAAAGTATTAAATAAAGTTCGACTCACTTTAAGGGTATCTTTTGAACCGGATGCATATCCGTGGCTTGACTTGAAGGTAGCTTCGTAGTCCGAGTCATCCTCAGGTTCTGACTCAAGTTCAGGTTCGGTCTCCGTGTCTGACTCAATCGATTTCGCCATGAAGACGTGGTCTTCGTCTTCTTGGATAGCGCTTCTTCCCATGTCGCGTTGAGGGCCTTCTTGTGCTTAGGTGCTTGGTGGTTGAGCTTGGGGCACTTTCGGACTTGATATGTCCAAACTGTTACACTCATAACACCTAATATTAGAACTTTTAGGCTTACCTTGGTTGGGTCGAGTCGTGGTTCGCTTCGTCCCTTGGCTATCCTTGAGCTAGGTTCATTAGTTCGATTGTCAACTTCTTCTTCGGACTCGTCTTCCTCCTCGGTTGGTGGTAGCTTGCTTGCGATTTTCTTCTTCTTTGAACCTGCAAACAAGGCTATACCCCTCTCGGGTTCCGAGTTGGACTGCTCATGTAATTCAAAATCTGAGAATAATTCGTCTATTCTAACTTTAGAAAGGTCCTTGGAGACCTTGTAGGCGTCGAACATGGATGCCCACAAGGTAGTCCTTGGAAAAAAGTTTAGAACATACCTTATAAGGTCGCGGTTTTCGACCTTTTGCCCGATTGCGTGTAGGTTGTTGACGATGTCCTGGACGCGGGCGTGCAATTGTGTTGTCGTCTTGTGTTCTTGCATTTTTAGTGTGTACAATTTATTGAACAACAAATCACGTTTGCAAACCTTAGCTTGATCCGATCCTTCGTGTAACTCGATCAGCCTCGTCCAGAGATCTCTTGCGCTGATGAAGGGTCCGACTCGGTTCAGCTCCTCCTTGGATAGCCCGCATTGCAGGATTTGAGTCGCCTTTGCATCTGCCTCGACTTGTCGTTTAGTGGCAATGGACCACTGATTGTAATCCAAGGTTTCACCTTCTTCATTAGTAGGAAGGGTGAACCCGGTTTGGATCACAATCCACATCTCTATTTGGGTTTTTAGGAAGCACTCCATCCGACCTTTCCAGTAACGGAAATCGTCACCGTTGTAAAACGGTGGTCGGACGGTGCTAAAACCCTCGAGATGGGCCATTAACACGAAAGACACAAAGAGATGAAGACGAAGAAACTAGCAACGATAAAAACACAAAAACAAGTACCAAGACTCGCGTCTTGGATTAGTAGTGCGGGAGAAAAACCTAACAAAGCGAAATAAATAATAATAAAAACAGAATTAAAATATAAATAAATCTGTAAAAAAGGCTAGATTGGTGGTTTCAGCAAATCTTAGCAACCCCCGGCTCTGATACCAATTGTTGGATCAAAGCGGATCACTAGAGGGGGGGTGAATAGCGATAAAAACTTTTTCTTTTAAATCGTTAGGTAGACAATTAAACGCAGCGGAAATGCAAATAAAAACTAAATGAGACAAATAGTTTTTTTACTTGGTTCGTAGCCTTCGACTACTACTCCAAGGCCCTAACGGTCCTAAACCGTGTACGGAGGGCAATTCACTAAAACACTCCTCCTCGTTGGAGGTAGGAGTTTACGATTACAAAAAAAAACACTTTCGAAGCACAAGATAGAGAGACACACCCTCTCTTCTATTAAAATGAAAATGCAACGAAAGAGAGCCTCGATTAACAAACTAATTGCAAGAAATGACAAGACAAGATTATACCAACAACTCGAAGATAGGACTTAAACTAGGGTTGTTGGCAGCACTTCGTTGTCGTAGAGTTGTTGGAGAGTCGCAGCGTTGCGGAGGCTTTTGAGCACTTAGAATTGATGATGAAACCCTAGGTTTGGTCCTCCTTTTATAGCCTTTGAGCCCCTTTTCGAGAGGAACCCTAGCCAATCACAATTGAGCACCATTCCCCTTGAAATTTGGTGATAAACCTTGACTCCTCGAGGCTGATCCTTTGACCATCAGTCGATTGATGGCCATCATCAGTCGAGTGCTAACCTCCGGTAGTCGACTGATTGACGGCAGTCGAGTCCTCCAAGCTGGCAGTCGACTGATGCTTGCTGCAAGTTAAAGTTAGCTCAACAAAAACATAATTTCGACGGTCGTCGACCGTCCGATCTCGACCTAGACCATCTATAGGATGTCTTTGGTCGGATCTACGCTTAAGATCATCCCCGTAACGAGGATACGACCTCACTTACGCTCGCACACACGAGCTTACCTCGATACTAACATGTTGCTTTTGCTTCCGGCCTTCCACTCGCTTCCTTCGGCTCCCTCCGAAGTTACTCGAGTGTCGCCCGACCACCGCGGCTTCCTCCGGGTGTCGCTAGCCTTTAGCTCCAGCTATAGCAATTTACTGCACACTCGATTCAACTTGTGAGATAATGACATGAGCTTAACTTTGTATTGTTTGCTATAATCAAAACTCAGGTTCGACTTAGGTGCCTACTGCACCAACAATATCATCATCAATAGGGGATTTCCTAGGGTAAGTATTGGAAGCTTCATCAAATTGGACATTTGAAGATTCTGCAATCTTTTGAGTCCTTTTATTGTACACTCTATACCCTACACTAGTGGATGAGTATCCAACTAGGATTCCCTCATCCGCTTTGGACTCAAACTTACCTAGGTTGTCTTTGGTATTTAAAATATAAACTTTACATCCAAAGACCTTAAAATAATGAATTGTTGGATTTGTACCGTTCCACAATTCAAATAGAGTTTTTCCTAAAAACCTATGAATCAATACCCTATTTTGGATATAGCAAGCGGTATTAACTGCTTTCGCCCACAAGTAGCTAGGTAAGGAGTATGCATTAAGTATTGTCCTAGCCGCTTCTTGTTGTTGGTGCAGGGGCACTAGATAATCGAACCTGTGTTTTGATTATGGCAAAGACACAAAGTTAAGTTTACATCGTTATCTCACGAGCTATCAAGTGTGCAGAAAAGTATTAAAGCTGGAGCTAAAGGCTAAGCGACACCCGGAGGAAGCCGCGGTGGTCGGGCGACACTCGAGTGACTTCGGAGGGAGCCGAAGGAATCAAGTTGAAGGCCGGAAGCGAGAGCTACTATCGAGGTAAGCTCGTGTGAGTGAGAGATTGTAAGGTTGTGTCCTCTTTACGAGGACGACCATAGGCGGCGATCCGATTAAGACTTCCCGTGGAAGGTCTAGGTCGAGATCGGACGGTCAGAAACCGTCGCATTTATCATTTTCCGAGCTAACCTCTTATTGCAGGGAAGTGGCCAAGCTGGCAGTCGACTGCTGGACACATAGCAGTCGACTGATGGGAGTCATCAGTCGACTGATGGCGACGACTCAGCTTTTGCGCTAGGTCAAAACGGATAACGTTTGACGCGGCCACTTCGCGATAAAATTTGGAAAAATCCATGATCCGTTCCAAAGAAATAGGAGACAATTTCAGAGGCCAAAGTCTATAAAAGGAGGGGAGGATTCCACTCCAAATCACATCAATTATTCATCAAGTGCTCCTACAACGCCAACGCTTCAACACCGTCATAACGCCGACGCGACGACAACCTCAGATCTTCTTCGTCGGCAGCAGCATCTAGTAATACTTTTTATTATTGTATTCGTTGTTTTTTTTTGTAACGAGGTGAGGTAGGCTTGTTGCCTCATCCTCGTACTTCCGGATTTTGTGATCGTTGTCTCCTACCTCCAACGAGGAGGAGACGTTATAGTGCTTTGCCCTCCGTACGCGGTCAAGGACCGATAGGGCCTTGGAGTAGCAACCACTGGGTTGTGAACCAAGTAAAATAAACGTGTCATTTTATTTTCTGCTGTGTTTACTCGTTTACTTTGCGTATCGAACGAACGAAAACGAAAGTTTTACGATCGCTATTCACCCCCCCTCTAGCGACGCTTCTCGATCCAACACTTGTAGGGCACGATTTTTCCTTTCCACAACCCCATTTTGTTGAGGTGTTCTAGGACAAGAAAATTCATGCTTGTACCCTTGTTCTAAACAAAAAGTTGAAAAGTTAGAATTCTCAAACTCTCCACCATGATCACTACGGATCCGGTTGATTTTGAGTTTTCTTTCATTTTCCACTCTTTTGCTAAATCCTATGATTATTCCTAAGGTTTCATCTTTATTTTTCAAGAAAAATACCCAAGTAAACCTAGAAAAATCATCTACTATTACCAAGCAATATTTACTACCAATCATAGAGGGGGTACTATGGAAATTAAATAAATCCATATGTAATAATTCTAATGGTAAAGCGGTACTAAGTAAATTTTTACCTTTGTGTGATGTTTTTGATTGCTTCCCTTCTTGGCATGCATCACACATTTTGTCCTTGAGAAATTTGACTTTAGGCAATCCTTTGACTAGCTTCAATTTTGCTATTTTGGCTATATTCTTCATATTTATGTGTCCTAGCCTCCTATGTCAAAGCCAACTTTCTTCCTCTTTTGCAATAAGACACTTAGTGGAAGCATTAGTAGCATAGGATAAATCAACATAATAAATATTTGATTTCCTAAAATCTACTAACATGCAATCATTTATAGTTTTGTGTCTTATAAAACATTTTGATGAATCAAATTTAACATCAAAGTTTGCATCACATAGTTGGCTTACGCTAAGTAAATTAAATTTCATATTTTTAACTAATAGCACTTTATGAATGGCAAGATTGGGGGATACCTCAATTGTGCCCTTTCCTAGAATCTTAAGTTTGCCACTATTACCAAATGAGACTTTTCCTTTACTAGTGTGGTTGATAGTGGAGAATTTTCTCTCATCCCCGGTCATATGCTTTGAGCACCCACTATCAACTATCCACAAGCTTGGTTCTTCTACCTATATCACATGAAAAACACAATCCTTAGGTACCCAAATCTTAGGACCACTAGCATCAATTATAAATTTCTTAGGTACCCATGCCTTTCTCCCCTTGCTTTTAATTGTTGATTTTCTACTCACAAGAGATGTAAATGCTACCTCTTTTTCTTTAGGCCTATATCCTAATCCAGCCTTGTTGTAGATAGCCCTTTGATCCTTAATAATCATGTCTAGGTATTTTGACCCATTGGTGAATTTTTCTAAGCATGCTCTTAATTTACCTATTTCTTTTCTTAACTCATCATTTTCATCCCTAAGGGTACATTCATCATTATCACTAGATGGTTTACCACATGATGAATCTACACTCTTAAATGATTTGATCTCTAATTTTAGATCCTTAATCCTAGTTTTCGATCTATTTAAAGCATTTTGTAAACATGCAATAGTCTTATAAAGTAAATCTACTTTGGGTGAGTTGTTTACCTCATCATCATCACTTGATGATGATTCATCGCTTGAAGAGGAAGAAGACTCCTCGCTTGAGCTCCCGGTTTCTTCCAATGCCATGAGGGCTAAATTCCGAGTTGCATGGCAAACTTCTTCATCGTCGGAAGACTCCTCCATGCTTAGAGTATCCCATGTTTGTGCCACCATCGCCTCCTTCTTCTTCTTTTCCTTCTTTTTCTTTTCCTTCTCCTCCTTCTTCTTTAGTTCCGGGCAATTTGGCTTTATATGCTCTTTCTTGTTGCAACCAAAACAAGTCACGTTAGAGGTAGAATTTGAATTGTTTGAAGATTTACCTCTTGAGGCTTGGAACATCCTCTTCACATCTTCCTTGATGAGCCTCCTTGACTTCCCACCAAACTTCTTGACGTAATGTGCCACCTCGCTTGCCGATAATTCATCTTCACTACTTGATGAGTTTTCCTCGGATTCGGATGAGGAGGACACTTCTTCTCCTTCTTCTTCTTCTCCTTTTTTCCTACAAAAAGAGCTATACCTTTCTCTTTGGATGAAGTGTTAACTTGTTCATGTAGTTGAAATTCACAAAATAGCTCATCTAACTTAACTAATGAAAGATCCCTAGAGACCTTATAGGCATCTACCATTGAAGCCCATAAGGTGGTCCTAGGGAAAGCTTGTAACACATACCTTACAAGGTCTCGGTTGTCGACCTTTTCACCTATAACGTGTAGTCCGTTGACTACTTCCTTGAAACGCCCGTGCATTTGGCTCACGGTCTCGTTTGTCTTCATGGTGAAGCTTTGGAGTTGGCCAATCAAAAGATCTCTCTTGGCCCTTCTTGTTTTTTTGGATCCTTCGTTGAGTTCGATGAGCTTCTCCCAAAGCTCTTTTGCGGAGTTGAAGGGCCCGACTTTAGAGAATTGCTCCTTGGATAGACCACATTGAAGTGTGGTCGTTGCTTTTGCATTTGCTTGTGCTTTCTTGGCCATCTCTCTTGTCCAATCTTTTGTTGGTAATGGTGCTCCGAATTCGTCGACCGACTTCTCGAAACCATCTACAACACTAAACCAATTCTCAATATCATTCATTAAGTAAAACTCCATCCTACCTTTCCAATATTCGAAGTCGTTGCCGTCGAAGAACGGAGGCCTCGCCGTGCTATACCCCTCTTGAAAAGCCATCTTTGCTCCGGTTGATTGCTAGATCTTCCGATGCGATCCGGGCTCTGATACCACTTGTTGGAGATCGTTTGAAGCTAGAGGGGGGGTGAATAGCATTTTTTGTTTCTACAAAAATGATTAGCGGATGCAAAAACAAAGATAATATAAGTATAAATGAAAACCAATGCTAACAAAGCCTTTACGTGGTTCGGAGATAACGCTCCTACTCCACGGCGATCCTTAAGGTGGATCAATCCAAGCAATTTCACTAAGAAACTCTCTTTTACAACAAGACCTCCTCTTCTTTACAAAGAATGAAGTTTTAGCTTAGAGAGAGAGGAGGAAAGGATTTAAGATCACTTAGAGAGCTTGAAAATTCGTGGAGGCTTTTGGGAAGAATCAGAGAATAAGCATTAACCCCAAAAACCTCCATCAACCCTCTTTTTATAGAGAGAGGGCTGATTTTCCCATTGGAGCACGATCAGTCGACTGATGTACAACATCACCGATCACGCGCAGCTTAACGCCTCAATACCCGGATTCACGGGATTCAGAGTCATTTCGTCCAATGACACTTTCATCACCGATCGATCCTTCATCACCGATCGATGAAGCGATCACAGTGATCACACCGCAATGAGTGAGACTCCATTCTCGTGGCTGTTTTACCTTGATCGACCGCCATCGCTTGCGTCGATCGATTGAATCATCACGATCGCCATCGCTAAGGCAAGCCGATCGATCATCGTGGTTTCACCAATCACGAGAACCTCGATCATCGATACATCGTAATATGACTATTTCATACTTGATTTCACCCCCTAGACCTAGACTTAACCTTCTAGCTCTTCCTTAAGCCTTGCGCCTTCAGGATCCCTCTGAGTTCGCGACTTGTTCATCCTTCGCGCTTTGCTTCCAAGAGCTTCCTTCGGTTTTGTCATGTCTTGGGTTCTCCTTTGCTAAAGCGTGCTTGGACTTTACGCCGCCAAGTCTACATGCTTGGACTTACGCTGCCAAGACTTGCCTTTGGACTTCCTTTGCCAAAATTCGTTTGGACTTAATGCCGCCAAGACAACATGCTTGGTCTTATGCCGCCAAACCTTTATCTTGGACTTCTCTTGCCAAGATCATACTTCGACTTTGCTTTTACCAAGTCTTCATACTTGGATTTCCCTGTCACTTGAACACGTACACAATTAGATCACAATTTGTTGTCTAACTTAGATGATTATCCAAACATCAAAACATATAAATGCTTGGGGCATTGTTGCACCAACATATTATTGCTCTTTCAATACTTTAAAAGACCATCTAAATGTCATAGGCATTAGTGGACCATTAGTATCATCCTATCATCTCACCCATGCTAAGTTGTCGATCAAGGTAGCCTATGGTGAGTGTGAGATGTATCCTAAAGGTATTTATATATATACTTAACCATTAATTTAATGCAATTCTACACAAGGTTAAGTATCATCCTAACATACCATATGATCATAAAGATATATATGTATTGATTTCACATTATGATCATGAAACAATTGTATTCATCAATTTGTGATCATGCATTAGGTATGAATTATGATAATAAGTGAGGTATCACCCAAGGCATGATTTAAACCTTATTTCCCATGATTATATATCAAATGTCAAGATCATAAATCATGATTGCAAGCATATATAGCAATTACATTAACTATCATGATTTAAGCATTATTATCAATTTATGGGCACATTATCATCACCCAACACTATGCTAAAAATTTATAGGTCATGAGTATCAAATAACACTAAGTGTTGAGCATGATTTAAACTATTTATGGGTGCATTATCATCATCCAACACTATTTCAAAAATTAAGTCTCACCATCCTAAGTCAGCCAAAAATATGATATAGGTAAAATCCATATGGTTGACTATCCAGGGGTTTCCTAACCCTTAAGGATGGATTTAGGAACCCAAAACAAATTCTTTCCTATGGGGTTCACTAAAAATTCCTTAAGGATCCATTTTCTAGCTATTGTTTTCTTTTTATCTTGACCCCTAGCAATTAAACATTTATAGACCTTTTCATTTTTATTTACCTTATATCCTAGGCCTTTCTTATTGAAGCTTGCCCTTTGGCTCCCTATGATCATGTTAAGGGTGTTGGAGCCTATGGTGAATTTTTCTAGGACCTTGGTTAAATGATCTACTTTCTCTCTTAAAAGCCTATTTTCATCCATACATGCATCATTAACATCAAATGACATATAGTCATGTGAGCATGCATCATCATTATTAACATTTAAACATGCTTGTTCTAATTTATTTTCTAAAGCCTTAATTTGATCTAGTATGATTTTATTCTTTTTCTTAGCCCTAAATAAATCCTTAGTAAGGCTAGAAATCATGGAAACTATTTTATTGGGTGAGAGATTCGTTACCATAGTCTCCATGTCTTCTTCTTCGGATGAGGAGGATGATGATGAGCCTCCCCCTTCACTAGATCTCTCCTCACTTGTGCTTCTTTCTTCTTGCTCGGAGGAGGAGGTGTCTAGGTCATCAAATGTCATTAGTGCCAAATTTGTGACAAAAGCATTTCCTTCCTCCGATGATGATAAGGAGGAAGGATCATCCCAAGTACTTGCTTTGAGTGCTTTGGCCTTCCCTTTTTCTTTGGCCTTCTTCTCTTCTTCCTTCTTCTTGCTCCCTTTTTTCTTCTTTTCTTCTTTCTTTCTCCTCTCTTCTTTGCTCTTGTTCAAGAGTGGACAATTATCTCTTATGTGTCCCTCTTGTTGGCAATTATAGCAAATTATCTTCCCCCTTGGTCTTCTTCTCCTATCATTAGATTTATTAAATTTAAAACCTTTTAATGCATGCCTTACCTTCCTTACCATATAAGCTTCTTCCATGCTATCCATGGAGGAAGAGGAGGATGCTTCATCGGAGGAGGAGGAAGTCTCTATCTTCTTCTTCTTTCCCTTGTTGGCTACTAGGGATACTCCTCTTGATGACTTGATACTTGATTCTTCAATTACTCCCTCAAGCCTAATTTCATGGAGCTCCATGGTTGAGAAGAACTCCTCCAAGGTGCTCACTTCTAAATTCTTCGACATGTAGAAGGAGTCCACCATTGAGCTCCATTTCGATGATCGAGGAAAGACATCAATTGCTTTCATAAGCATATCCCGGTTCGAAAGTCTTTCTCTTACACTTGTTAGCCCAATTAAAATTCCTTAAATCGAGAGTGTAGTGAGGTTACCTTTTCTCCCTTTTCGAGTTTAATATTTGATAGTTGGGAGCGGAGGAGGTCTCTCCTTGCAAGCTTAGCCTCCGAGGTACCTTCATGAAGCTCTACTAGCTTCTCCCACATCTCTTTAGCACTTGCACACTCTCCAATTCGGTTTACTTCTTGTTGGGGGAGTACATTGTAGAGGTGGTGCTTTGCCTTTGAATTTGCCAAGTACTCCTCCCTTTGCCTTTTTGTCCATCTTGTCTTCTCTATTTGCTCTCCAT
The DNA here is from genome assembly GCA_025175895.1 of Wurfbainia villosa. Classification (NCBI taxonomy): domain Eukaryota; kingdom Viridiplantae; phylum Streptophyta; class Magnoliopsida; order Zingiberales; family Zingiberaceae; genus Wurfbainia; species Wurfbainia villosa. The sequence goes on from CM046001.1 coordinate 95,647,051, forward strand.
TTTCATCCCTAGGTATCTCAAAACAATTTTCCATTATTAATAAAATTTCAAAATCGATTTTGAAAAATACATCCATTCTCTTCTTCCACCAAGAGAATTCTCCTTCAAACTTTGGTGGGTGAATGTTGGAACCGACCATCCTTGATTGTGCTTGTTGTGGCGGTTAGTCCTCGACAAGCTTTCTTGGATCTGATACCACTTGTAGGGTCGATGGTGGTCGACTAGAGGGGGTGAATAGCCCTCTTTCATCGTATGATGAAGTCATTCATTGATCGTCAAACAATGCTAATAAGGGATGTAACGTGGTTCACGGTTTCGTCGCTAATCCACGATCCGATTCGTCCAAGATGAATCACACCTCAATCTATCCACTAGATCTCTCCTTTGCACCAAGCTAGGTGGAGGTAACCTTTTACACAAGAATCACTCTTCTTACAATAGAATAAAGATTATCACAAGTAGAAGAGTGAAAAACGTTTAGGGAACTTTTGGGAGTTGTTAGGAGTTAAAGCATTAGCCTACCAAATGCCCTCACCCCTTCTTTTTATAGAAGAAGGGGGTTTCTTCCCGTTAACACAGGACCAGTCGACTGATGCCCCGATCAGTCGACTGATTCTGTAGCCGTTGCTCAATAATAGCTTCTTCCACGTTGGATTTCACCCAACGACTCCTACATCAGTCAACTGATGTTGACTTCCAGTCGAGTGCCCGCGAGCTCGACTGGATTCTGTGCTCGTGCATAGTGAGATCAGTCGATTGCTTCCCTTAAGCAGTCGACTAATGTCGACTTGATCCAACAGCTAACACCAGTCGATTGCCGATCGACTTAGAGCAGTCGACTGCCATGACATGGCAGTCGACTGGTGCCGGGTAAAACTCAAACTTAACATCCGTTTGAGCTTCCGGTGGTCGAGTAAGCCTCAACCCTTGCGGTCGAGCTTCCGACACTCAGCCATTCGGCCAAGTTCACCTAATGAACTACTTACAATTCACTCATTCTCTCATCTCACTCGAAGTCCCTCACCGAAGCTCTCTTCATTCGCGACCACATCCCTCGGCAACATCAGGCACACGACTCTGCAATGCTCCTTCATGTCTCTTGCCCTCGAAGTCTGCTTCCTTGGCTTCGCTTCAAGTCATCTCATCCGGTGGTCCCTCAACAGCATCAAGCACACGACTCTGCAATGCTCTTTCTCCGACTCAAGCACGAGGTTGTGAGCGGTGACACTTGCCTAAGCTCCATGTGCGAATTACTAAGTCCTGCAAGACTCCAATGCACATATAAAATCCAAACATCCTAACTTAAATTCTTTGCCACACACATCAAAACCATATCACGGGTTGATTGCCCTAACACTGCACACTAATCATTTTATAGAGACAAGCACGATTGATTTCCGTCAATCAATTGAACGCGCCATTCACCCCCCCTCTAGCACTCACCGAAGATCCTACAATTGGTATCAGAGCCCGGTAGCTCTAAGAAGAAAAAGACACTCCGATACCTAACAATTGATATCAGAGCGAGGTCGCTCTTCATTTAGACTAACCGGGAAGGAGCAAATGCACTAGAGGACAAGATGGATCTTCAAGAAAAATTATGTGACGACATCAACATTCCGCCTTTCTTCGATCGCAAAGATTTTGTATATTGGAAAGGCAGAATGATGTATTTTTCTCATGTGTGATTATGACAATCGGATTAGTGTTTTAGTAGGGTTCGATGCTCCTAAGGATGAGAATGGTAAAATACACAAGAAGAAGTGGAGCGAGGAGCAACTCTGATACTTCAATACAAACAATAAGGTAATGGGTATATTACTTAGTGTAATTTCTAATGATATTTTGATCAAGATTGGAGATTGTAAAGATGCCAAGAACCTTTTGAGAAAGTTGATAAAATATCATGAAAACTCATCACCAACTCATGTAGTAGAGGAGAAGTCCGAGGAGTCCAGGGAGGAGTCCGAGGAAGAGTGCTCATCCTCTCAAGATCAAGAAGAAGCAAGTACATCATCATCTCAAGAGCTTGCGGATTCAGAGGTTGATAGGAAATCAACATATGGATCGGAAGAGGTGGAAGAAGTAGAGGAAGCCTCCACATCTAGGATTGAGGGGGAGGAGACTAGGTCATCTTCAATACCGGAGTCAACTCAAGAGGAACCATCTATCTCCAGTCGAGAAGATGAAGAAGTCCAAAATTCCACCACCATTAACCTAGGTAACTCAAGCAATTTAGTTAAAAATAAAAATCATATAATTTGCTTTGAGTGTAGGGAATATAGGCACTATAAGAGCAAGTTCCCTATGAAGGTCAAGAAGGCTCAACCGGCACCAAAGGTCAAGAATGTCGGTGCCCCAACACATAAGAGCAAGGAAGATGTAATTTGCTTCAAGTGACAACAAAAGGGTCATTATAGGAGTCAATGCCCTAGGGGAAGAAAAAGGTCCAAGAAGGAGCTACACATGTAGGGGGAGCTTCTAAAGCAAACCCTAAGGAAAAATTTAGTAATGCACCTTCCCTATTTTATAATGAAAAGCATGCTAGGAGTAATCTTGCTATTGTTCATAAAGAGCATGCTAAAAATAGGCTCTACTATTTAGGTGCCAAATCATGTGATTTTAGAACTAGGGAGAAATTTGGGACTAATGTCCCTAAAACAATTTTACCTAAGGAAAGTATTAGGAAGATAGAAAACCATTTAGGCATTAACCCTAAGAAGGGTAAGCATATGTCTAGAAGAAATGGTAATGCCCAAAGACTAAATCAAAATTCAAAAATTGGGCAATTAGAATTGGAAAATCAAGTCTTGAGGTTAAGACTTGAGAAATTGGAAAAGACCCTTAGGAAAATACAAAATCAAATTAAGGGGTCAAATGGTCAAAGCCTAGAGTCTAGGAGGCAAGACTCATATATGGGCAAGAAAGGCTTGAGCCACAAGCCTAGGTCCAAGGTAGATAAGCCTACCTATCACAATGTCCCATTTGATTATGGAACTTGTACTAAGTGTAGGAAAACCAAGGTTACTAGGGAAGTCATCCCTAAGGGTAACCAAGGTAGGTGCCTAGTGGCCAAGGTTTCCATGAAACCTAGGGAGGTCACTAAGAAGGTTACAAGGGGAGTCACCCCTAGAGTTAACCTAGGCAAGACAACAATGACCAAGACTTCTAAGCCTAGAAGGGTCATTAGGAGGCTATCTAGGGAAGTCATCCCTAGAAAATACCTAGTAAACCCAAGGAGCTCCAATAGGTTTTGGGTTCCTAGGAGCGTGATCGATTCACGCTAAATGGGTTAGGTTGTGTCAACCTTGAATGGATGGGCAGTTAACTTAATCATAGAAAAGTTGACACTTTAGGTCATTTTCAAGGTTATGTGTACCTTGGAAATAAGGTTTAATTTTAATCCTAAAATATTTTAGGATGTGCCAATATTATTTATGGAAATTGAAAAATCAATCAAATTGGCACAATTAAAGTTTAGAGGTCATAGTGTGTCATTTTGGGTTTTTGGCACATTTGGGAGAAGAGTGATAATATGGCAAATATGGATTTAACTCTAGAAATGACAACTAATATTAAAATTTTTGGTATTCTTATGCCTTATGTTTTACTTGTCATGCTTTTGATTGTCATATAACATGTCATGACATTATATCTCATTTTTATCATATAAATGTCATGATCATACTTAGGTTTGGTTTTATGTCATGTATATTTAGATTTAATCATGTGTCATGACATCATAATTTTTGTAAATGCTTATTTATGTTATCATTTATGCCATAATCATTCATGCATTAATTAAAATTGATTTAAGAACTATGACATGATTTGAAGTCCCATGTATAAGGGAATCAAATAGAGTTGCCTTAGAAAAATACATGAAGCCTTAATTTAGGATGAACAAAACTCACATCTCATATGACATTGACGTGTGTGTATTGATACACCCTAGACAAATGTGAGATGCTAGGAAATGAGTTAAGTTCAAGGTTCATAGTTTTTGCATCTAGATAAACTCAAACTCATCTTATACCATGGAGGAATCATGAGGAAAACTTATGTACAAGTCATGTGCATTAAGCCCAAAGACCATGGTTCAATATAAGGTTTTAAAAATATTTTGAAATCATTTTGAAAAATCTTGGTGAGGTCTATTGTAACGCCCATAAAATTCTAAACTGTTCAAAGTAATTATATGGATATTAACGCCCATAAAAGGTTTAAAATAAAATAAAACAAAATAAAATAAAAGATGGTTATAGCTAGGATTTAAACCATGAACTTCCTAATAGGGAGGTAGCCTTGATACCACTAGACCAAAGGATGATTTTTGTCTAGGATGTACAAAGATTATATAATATAAGTATGAGAAGATGAGGGCTTTTCTTTCATCTCCCTAAGTATTAAAGGGGAATTAAGAGAGGTAAAACCTAAATCTTCTTCCTCCTTCTCCCCTTATCCACCGAATTCCTTCTTCCTCCTTCTCCCCTTCTCCACCAAAAGTCTTCTCCCTCCTCCCTCCCTCTTCATCCAAAGCTATAGGGCTTCTTGGGTTGGGATCCTCAAGAGGGTTTTTCAAGAGGAGTTTCACACAAGTCTTGGTATTGCTAGAAGATCCAACTCCACCGAAACTCCTCCTCCTTTCTCCCTCCCCATCCGAAACCCTAAGGTCCCTTGTTTTGGTGTCCTTGAGAGGGCTTCAAGAGGATTTTCTCACAATCTTAATATATGCTAGAGGATCACTCCCAAGGCTAAGGAACAAGAGAAGGTCTTCATCTCACAAAAACCCTAGCGGTATATTAGTAAGATAGCGAGAGGAAGTAAGTATCTCTCACCTGCAGTATAAGTAGTTCTTCGATTGTTTTATATAACTTCTTTTCCTATGTTTTGATAGATTATATGTTTGGATTAGATGATATATGTGTGTGTTCATATTTATAGTCGAGGTATAGGTCTTTTTAAGCAAGATCTAAGATCACCAAGATGTTATTTCTCACATATAGCATAAGTAACTCTTTGATTTGCCCATCTAGGTTCTATTATCATGTTTTATTCGGATTTATATGTTCTGTCCAGATTATGTTTGTTTGTACTTTTAGGTATTTTAAGTATATTTCATTGGAAGCAAGATGTAAAGATCACAAGATTCTTCCCCTACGAGTTTTAAGGACAAAGGGCATGATCGAATGTCTTGAAAGGCTTCCTATATTGGTTTTTGAGTATGATCATGTAAAATACTTGTTAAATGAAAAAAAAATATGTTTTGATCAGATTATATGGGTGTGTTTAGACTTATAGGTAAGGTATATTTTGTTTTAAGTAAGACATAAGATCACTAGGATGCTATCTCTCACCTATAGCATAAGTAACTCTTTGATTTGCACATCTAGCTTCTAGCATTATGTTTTTATTCAGATTTATAGATTCTGTCCAGATTATGTTTGGTTGGATTTTTAGGTATTTTAGGTATATTTATCGTGGGGCAAGATGTAGAGATTTCAAAGAGGCTTCCCCTACGAATTTTGGGGACAAAGAACATGATTAAATGTCTTGAAAGGCTCCCTATATGAGTTTTGGGAGTATGAGTATGTTACATGTTGGTTAAATAATAGAATCAGTAGGTCATATATATTTATAGGTATATTTCATGTTGAAGCAAGACATAAGATTGCAAAGATGCTTCCCCTATAAGTTTTGGGGGCAAAGAGCATGATCGCATGTCTTGAAAGACTTCCTATATGAGTTTTGGGAGTATGTGTTGGTGCAGTAGGCACCTAAGTCAAACCTGAGTTTTGATTTTAGCAAACGATACAAAGTTAAGCTCATGTTGTTATCTCACGAGCTGAATCGAGTGTGCAGAAGATTGCTATAGCTGGAGCTGAAGGCTAGCGACACCCGGAGGAAGCCGCGGTGGTCGGGCGACACTCGAGTGACTTCGGAGGGAGCCGAAGGAATCGAGTGGAAGGCCGGAAGCAAAAGCAACAAGTAAGTATCGAGGTAAGCTCGTGTGTGCGAGCATAAGTGAGGTCGTATCCTCATTATGGGGATGATCTTAAGCGTAGATCCGACCAAAGACATCCTATAGATGGTCTAGGTCGAGATCGGACGGTCGACGACCGTCGAAATTATGTTTTTGTTGAGATAACTTTGACTTGCAACAAGCATCGAGGACCGACCGCCAATCGGCCGTCGCAAAGATCGAAGACTCGATGTCGCCATCACGATCGATGATGGCCATCAGTCGACTGATGGTCAATGATCAGATTCGAGGAGTCAAGGCTTATCACCTCATTTCAAGGAGTTTTTGTGTCCATTTGTGATTGGTTGAAGACCCATTCAATGAGGGGCTCAAAGGCTATAAAAGGAGGGCTTGTCTTAGGGTTTTTCATCAATTAAAAAGCTTCCAAGTGCTTCCGATACACTCCGACTCTCCGACATCCCTACGACGAAGCGCTGCCGAGACGACGACTAGAGCTTCAACCTCCATCCTTTGAAGTCATCGGTAACGAAAGTTTGAATCATATTTCATTTTATAATTTGTTCTTATTTCGAGCTTTAAATCATATCAAGGAGAGGGGGAGTGTCCCTCTACCTTGAGCTTTTATCATCTTGTGTATCCGTCTAACTCCTACCTCCAACGAGGAGGAGCTTTTTAGTAGTTTGCCCTCCGTACGTGGTCAAGGACCACTAGGGCCTTGGAGTAGTAGCCTTCGGCTACGAACCAAGTAAAACCTTTGTGTCTATTGTCTCTTTTATTTTTTGTTTATCTTTCCGCTGCATATAAGTTTTTTTTTTAAAACAAATTCGTACGAAAAATTTCTATCGCTATTCACCCCCCCTTCTAGCGATTCGATCGATCCAACAGTATGATCATGTTAAATGTTTGATAAATGACAAAGATCAGTAAGTCATATATAAAGGAAATATTTCACTTGAATATTTCATCGGAAGCAAGATGTAAAGATCACAAGATGCTTCCCCTACGAGTTTTGGGGACAAAGAGCATGATCAAATGTCTTGAATGGTTTTCTATATGGGTTTTTGATTATAATCAGGTAAAATACTCGTTAAATGATAAAAATAAGTAAGTCATATATAAAGGAAGTATTTTACTTTGAAGTGGCATGTACCGGGCCCTTAGATCGCCCATGGGCCCATAGACCGCCCTTGAAAGTTGTGTAAAATATGGAAAAAAAAAATTATTATATGGATTAATCCTTTAATTAATTGGGTTTAATTAGTGGATTAAATTGGGTTAGAATCTGTAATGGGCTTGGGCTGAATTGGGCTTGGGCTGTATTGGGCTTGGGCTGATTGGCTCGAGCTGGATTGGGTTAGGTTAGATTTGGGTCAAGCTTGAGTCAACCCAAATGAATCGGTTAGCTTATAAGAACTCGATCCCAATTTCCTATTTCATCGCGATTTCTTCCTCCCTTCACCGCGCGCCGATTTCTTCGCCGACTTTTTCCCCGATTCTTCTTCCTCACCATCGCCGACGGCTCCCTCTCAATCTCGACGGCGACACCTCTTCTTCTCTCCGGTGTCGAGCTCCTGTATGAGGTTTGCTCAGTTCGGCGTTGCTCTCTTCTTCCACCACTTCGTCGTCAAAGATCTCACCACAACTCGCCGCCGCCGACGCCTAACTCTCCGTCGCCTCCCTCCCGATCTCTGGCTAGCCATCGGGTTTGTTTCAAGACAGGCGATCCATGCAACCATCGAGCCAGCCTCTCCGACGCTTTGATCGCCGCTCTTCCTTTCCCTTGTTTATTGTCGCACCGCCGCCGATGATTTGCCACCGTCGACGCTGAGCTAGTCAATCTCTGCCCGATGCTGCCTTATCACCATTTCTGGAGCTCTCCGTCGCCGGCCCGGCCGGAGTTGCTCGTCGTCACCATCGCTCGAGCTTAGATCTGCCACAGTTGACGCTCGAGCTCATCTCACCGTCGCCTCTGTTCTTCCATCGTTTCATCATCGACACGCTGGGGATCGGCCTACACGATGATCGTCGGAGGGCCTCATTGTTGCTGCTGTCGCTAGTTGAGGCATGTGGTGATCTCGGATCCAAATCGTAGCTATATTCCTTTGTTTACCTGAGCTTGGATTTGACGATGTTATCTCCTCTGTCTCAGCTCAGTCCCAGCTCAGATTTCTGGTAGAAGTGGTGATCTATTCCTACGTGCGTTGGGTATGTTTTCGATCAGTCATTTGATGCTTGGATATGGTTATAGAATGAGATAGGACTATGATGCAATTGGTAATTTCTGTGATATGTTTCAGTCATTAGGTATGCGAGTGATCAAATAGGGATTGTTTTTAAAGCAATCTAACTATTATAGATTTGATATCGCAACGGTGGATCCAGAAGCTGTGAAATTGAAGCTGGGTGTGGTAAGTAGAATTTGATTGTTCATAGTGGTGTATCAGTTTTATTTAGTAAGCTGATTTGGTTGGGCCATAATTATGTAGTTCTCTGTTCATTGTGTGGTGATGTTTGATAGTTAGCGAGCGATATTGTTCTATCAGAGGATACCGGTTGTAGCTTGATGGAAATTGTGGGGTATGGAGATTTCAAGCAACGAAGGTAAGCTTTGATTCTGAATGTTATGTTATAGGCTATGTTATAGTTGGGTAACAAATGTACAAGACTTTGATTTAGGACTGTCTTGTGGACGTGAGGACAAATGATGTTTTCAGATGAGTCTTCGTATCAGGTGGGTAATATCTACCTGGTCCGGTAGTTTTGATCAGATTCCTGTGCATGATCTTGGATTTATGTTTATACCTGTTTACCTTAAATCCACTCTTATTTAATCATATGCTTGTACTGCCTTGACCTTTGAGATATATACTCTGTTACTCATTGATTATCTAGCACGGATAGGAACTATAAACCCTATTATGTATTAGTTGATGGATGTTCAGTAAGTACAGGTGGTTAGGGTTATCTTTGTGACCTCAAATTGGGTTACTATGTTACATCACTAGGGTTAGGTGATGAATTGGGTTATGGGGTCGATCGTTATAGCATAACCGTATTAGTGGTGCATTTATGGTGGATCTAGTTGTCTGTGCATAGATAAGTGTATGGTTGTCAGTATGTGACCATGGACTAGAGGTCCTAGCGCGATGGTATATCCATTATGGATTGTGTGCCTGTGTATAGTTATATGGACGGTCGATTGTATATCGCTACTGACTAGAGGTCTTAGCGTGGTGGACTGTCAGATGAGTATGACTCTTTGTGCAATAGGGAGAGTCTTGTGATTGTAGTCCTTGCATAGTTGACTTTTGGTTGACCAAGACTCCCCATGGGATAGGGAGTGAGGCGAGGATACATGTATGGAGCTATGCATCATTACATTGCATGCATGCTGACGACTGGGTCTCCCTTATGGATGAGATGGGTCGTCAGTCATCCTGCCTCCCCGGCCACTCGGGGTAGTGGTAGCAAGGTTGAGGGCAGAGCATTGGATGTGCCGCGCTAGGCCACTATGGATGGTGGTAGCTGGAGATGCGCACCTGGCCACTGAGCAGAGTGGTGTTAGCACTCGCCCACTATAGACGGTGGTTGTGTGACGTGCAGTTTTCCTGCGTGTAGAGCTCGTCTACTCATGGGTAGTGACAGAGCGACCAGCAGCAGGGACCCCCGGGGAGTAGTTAGCTTTTTACGCTTATATGCTACTCATTCATACTACCCAACTCGGTCACTCGAGAGTAGTGGCGGCTGGAGTCGGGCTAGTCGTCATGTCGTGCCACCCGGGCCATACTGGGGTCGTGGTTGGACGGGTCCGCAGACATGGCCATGCATATGCACTGTTGATATATATGTATGCATGTATTTGATATATGTTTTACATATGCCTGTGAGATGCTGCATTTGATTGAGCTATGATTGTTGCACATGCTTGTACATCATGATACATGCCATTTGCATTTTTATTTACTGCTATGTGTTGAGCATGATTCATGCGTTGATTCAGACTGTTATATGCATTTGATTAGCATCATGTCATTGTGTGGTACGGACCGGGTTGTTATTACAGGTGATCATATATTGTTCATATGTTGGAGTATTGGTCAGGTATGGGATTGACTTGATACATTATATGGGTTATATTATTGTATATCTGTCAGGATGATATAGCTTATGGTGTTGCATCAGTCGCACGCTGGTACATTACTTCCTCGCTCGCTGATCAGTTTAGTATATACATTGAGTATGACTTTACTGTAGTTACTTGTTATTAGTTTTGGATATGACTGTATGTCTATTGAACTCATGCTGTATACCTGTAGATCTTCACATGTATACTTGTAGATCTATCTTTATATGTTGTTCATGCACTTTCTATATATTACCCCTGAGTTTATACTCACCACCCCTGGACCCTGGGTTTTCTGTCGCCCAGATAACAGGTAGAAGATTCCTTGGAGGTTTGGAGCTCTGCCAGCTGATCCCATCTCACACCGAACATTTGGGGTTTTCCACGTATTTGCTTCCGCTGTTATTTTGTATTATGGCCATGCATAATCAGTGTTGTATCTGGCTGTGGATTTGTACGTTATTTTGTGTAGTATGTTAGAGTCGCACCGGTGCGCACCTCTTGTGTTGTTGTGGATATATTGTTTGGTATTGTCCATATATATATTGTTGTTGTGGGCCTACGGGCCTTGTATTAACCCGATATGTTGCCATGTACAGGGGAGATGTCGTCCGTTTGCTTTTCGGCACGGCATACTCCCGGGGCGTGACAAGTTTCCCTAATAAGTTCGGTGGCTAGCTACCCCGAATTTTACTAGCGTTGCGTGCAGATTGGTACAATGTCGGGCTGCCCAAACAAGGATGATTATTATTTTAAAGTATATATGTATATATGGTTTTCTAAAGTTAACTAAAGCACAATGGTTACAAGTTTAAGTATGTCACATGTATATGTTTCTACAAGCGAAGCATATTTCAAAGCATGTATTGTAAGTTGTGTATGTCAAGTTCATGCATTTCAAGTTGAGCCATTGTGTTATGTAAAAGTGGCTCTATATGTTTAATACAGAAAGTTCATGCATGCTAAGTGGAACCATTGTATTATGTGCAAGTATTTCCAAATGTTAAATGCAGAATTTTCTTGAATGCAAGTATGAGCATGTGTTGCATGCAAGTATTCTAATAGCATGTTTTCCTAATGCAAATTTTTGTGAGAATAGGAAGTACTTACTAAGCTACATTGCTTATAGTTTGCATTCCTTATATTGCAGATAAGGGTAAAGAAAGATTGGAGTAAGAGGGGGCAGCGGATGAAGTGCTTGGTGTGTGTGGCTGCGGAATAGTGGATTATGATTTTGGACTTTCTAGTATTCTATTATATTAAGACCTTCGAACTTGTTCATGTGGTAGTGTTCATATTATATGTTTGATCATGTTGTGTCTAAGAATGTTGAACTTGCTAGTATTATGTTATGCTAAGAACTTTGAACTATGTGCTAGTCTTCATGTTAGGTGCTAGGGTTGATGTTATGTATTGTTGATTATGTTGATGTTCATGTCAAGGATGCATATATCACTATCACCATGCATGAGGTTGAGTTACTTAAGAATGTTTTATATTAGAACCCTAGTGAAGGTGCATGCTTAGATAGGTTAAGAACTTGTGTAATATCCTAGTGTCAGCATGTCAATATAGTTGGGTTCGTTATTTAGCTTCTGTTGTTAAAAGTTAAGAGTTTGAATTATGATACTCATTTAGAAAGTAGGTTTAGATCTTGGTATGAGTTGTTGATACTCTTCGATTTAAATCAAGTATTAGTTAACTTACAAATAGTGTGTGAGTTTATGGAATGATTGAGTCATGATATACCTGATCAATACAAGAGTAAGATAAAGTATGATGGTAACACCTCCCTTACTAGTGTAAGTAGAGGGGGGGTGTTACAGTATGGTATCAGAGCGAGTTCCGCCCTTCCGCCACACGCACATCGAGCATCAATCCTGCCACTTCCAAGTAAGAAAGTACATATATGTTTTACTTTCTTCTATGCTTAGTAAAGAATGCTTTTGTTAAACATGCTTACATATGTAGGTGATGATGATAGAAAGTAAGTAATAGTAGTAGTCTTCTATTGGTCTTACTTTATGAAGAAGTAAGACCAATAGTTACTTGTCGCACCACTCCGAATTTCAGGAAGAGAACTTTATAGTGATCTGATAATTCTGGACATGCATGATTATGATGTCATCTTGGGAATGAACTTTTTGAGCAAGTACGATGCTTCCATTGAGTGTCGTAAGCGAAGAGTCGTATTCCAACCTATGGCAGAGCCTAAGTTTGAATTTATAGGAGAACCAAAGAAAAGAACTAAGAAGTTCTTATCTACCATAAAGCTCAAAAGATGTTAGTCAGTGGATGTGTTGGGTATCTAGCACATGTGGTGGATATAAAGAAAGAAGGAGGCTAAAAGCTCAAAGAAGTCCAAGTTGTATGTGACTACCCAGAAGTATTCCCTGACGAGTTGCTAGGGTTGGCTCCTAAAAGAGAAATAGAATTTGAGATTGAACTTATTCCTAGTACCAAACCAATCTCAAAAGCACTCTATCGTATGGCTCCGGTAGAATTGAAAGAGCTTTAGGAACAATTACAGGAGTTACTCGACAAGGGAATCATTCGCCCTAGTCACTCACCGTGGGGAGCTCCAGTATTGTTAGTGAAGAAGAAAGATGGGTCTATGAGAATATGCATAAACTACCGAGCACTGAATAAAGTGACAATCAAAAATAGATATCCTTTGCCAAGGATTGATGATCTGTTTGATCAATTAAGGGGAGCCACTATTTTCTCCAATATTGACTTGTGGTCCGAATATCATCAAGTAAAAGTTAAAGAGGATGATGTACCGAAAATAGCTTTCCGAACGAGGTATGGACACTATGAGTTCATGGTCATGCCTTTTGGAGTGACAAATGCTCCCGCAACATTTATGGAGTTAATGAATCGAGTATTCAAGGCATTCCTTGACAAGTTTGTGATCATCTTCATTGACGATATCCTTATTTACTTGAGGACTCAAGACGAACATGCTGAACATCTAAAGACAGTGTTACAGACCCTTTAGCAGAGACAATTGTATGCCAAGTTCTTCAAGTGTAAATTTTGGCTTGATCAAGTATCTTTCCTGGGTCACATTATTTCAAAAGATGGGGTTATGGTAGATCCGACCAAGATAGAAGTTGTTAGTAACTGGAGTCGACCCAAGAATTCCAGTGAAATCAGAAGATTCCTTGGATTAGCAGGGTGCTACAGAAAATTTATAGAAGACTTCTCAAGGATAGCTGCGCCACTGACGGTTCTTACCAGAAAGAACCAAAAGTTTAGGTGGACCGAGGATTATGAGAAAAGTTTCCTTGAACTAAAGAGGAGATTAACAAGTGCTCCAATTCTTACCCTTCCAGAAAGTAATGCAAGCTTTGATATGTATAGTGATGCATCCAAAATGGGACTCGGAGCTGTGCTTATGCAGAATGGTAAAGTCATCACCTATGCTTCTAGACAACTCAAGGATTATGAAAAGAATTATCCCACTCATGACCTTGAGTTGGCAGCAGTGGTCTTCGTTCTCAAAATTTGGAGACATTATTTGTATGGAGTCCAGTGCAAGATTTATACACATCACCAGAGTCTGAAATATTTCTTCACTCAGAAGGATTTAAATATGAAACAGCGTAGATGGCTTGAGCTGGTCAACTACTATGACTGTAAAATCTTCTGCCATCCTGGAAAGGCAAACAAAGTAGCAGACGCACTGAATAAGAAATCCTGTGCCACCTTAATGTCCTTATCTTCATTATCCCAACCATTGGAGAAAGAGATGTTGAACTTTGGGGTTGAGATTATTTCTGGACAGCTTTCTACCTTGACAATAGTGCCAACACTGTTTGATGATATACTAGAAAAGCAAGACGAATATCCAAAGGATCAAGCAAGAGATCCAAGAAGGAAAGGATGAAGGATTTCGTGTCTCTAACAGTGGGGTACTATATCTTGGTGAACGCTTATGTATTCCCAATGATCCAGAATTGAGAAAGAAAATTTTAGAAGAAGCTCATGGGACCCCATATTCAATGCATCCTGGATCTACCAAGATGTATCAAGATTTGAAAGAAAAGTTCTGGTGGTTTGGTATAAAAAGGGATGTGGTTAAATATGTCAGCACCTATCTGACGTGTCAAAGAGTCAAAGCAGAACATCAGAGACCTAGAGGAGTTCTACAGCCTATTCAGATCCCAGAATGGAAGTGGGAAGATATAGCTATGGATTTCATAGTAGGACTACCCAAAACAACTAATGGTTATGATGCTATTTGGGTGATTGTTGATAGATTGACAAAATCTGCCCATTTTCTGGCAATCAAGATATTGTACTCAATGGAACAACTAGCTCAGTTGTATGTTAAGGAGGTGATCAGATTTCATGGAGTTCCTAAGACCATCATTTCTGATAGGGATAGTCGATTTACTTCACACTTTTGGAAATGTGTTCAGAAGACCCTTGGCACTAAACTATGATTTAGCACAACATTTTATCCTCAAACAGACGGGCAAATCGAATGAGTAAATCAAATTCTAAAGGATATGCTACGAGCTTGTGCCTTAGATTTTAAAAGAAGCTGGTGCAAATACCTATGTTTGGCAAAGTTTGCTTACAATAACAGCTACCAAGCTACAATTGGAATGGCACCCTATGAAGCTTTATATGGAAGAAAGTGTAGGTCTCCTATTTGTTGGTATGAAGGTGATGAGAAGAAAGAAATGTGGCTTAAGACATACTTTATAGATGACAACACCAAAGCTATAAAGAGCATCCGCCAAAAAAATAGAGACTACTCAGAGTCGACAGAAGAGTTATGCCGATGTACGACGTAGACCGCTTGAATTCGAAGTTAGGGATTCTGTATTTCTTAAAGTATCTCCTATGAAAGGGGTGATGAGATTTGGGAAGAAAGGAAAGTTGAATCCATGCTATGTAGGACCTTACCGAATCACAAAAAGAGTTGGTAAAGTAGCTTATGAGTTGGAGTTACCTCAAGAAATGTCAGCGATTCACAACGTATTTCATGTCTCAATGCTGAAAAAGTATGTTCTTGATGCAAACCATGTGATTGAGCCACATACAATACAAGTTCAAGAAGATTTAAGTTATGAAAGTCGACCTATTCAGATAATAGATCGAGAAATCAAGAAATTGAGAAACAAAGAAGTACCCTTAGTGAAAGTCATATGGCAAAATCAAAAGTTTGAAGAAGCAACTTGGGAACGCGAGGATGATATGAAACAAAAGTATCCAGAGTTGTTCTAAGTTTCGAGGATGAAACTTTTATAAGGTATGAAGGATTGTAACACCCGTAAAATTCTAAACTGTTCAAAGTAATTATATGGATATTAATGCCCATAAAGGGTTTAAAATAAAATAAAACAAAATAAAATAAAAGATGGTTATAGCTAGGATTTTAACCATGAACCTCCTAATAGGGAGGTAGCCTTGATACCACTAGACCAAAGGATGATTCTTGTCTAGGATGTACAAAGATTATATAATATAAGTATGAGAAGATGAGGAGTTTTCTTTCATCTCCCTAAGTATTAAAGGGGAATTAAGAGAGGTAAAACCCAAATCTTCTTCCTCCTTCTCCCCTTATCCACCGAATTCCTTCTTCCTCCTTCTCCCCTTCTCCACCAAAAGTCTTCTCCCTCCTCCCTCCCTCTTCATCCAAAGCTATAGGGCTTCTTGGGTTGGGATCCTCAAGAGGGTTTTTCAAGAGGAGTTTCACACAAGTCTTGGTATTGCTAGAAGATCCAACTCCACCGAAACTCCTCCTCCTTTCTCCCTCCCCATCCGAAACCCTAAGGTCCCTTGTTTTGGTGTCCTTGAGAGGGCTTCAAGGGGATTTCTGACAAGCTTAATATATGCTAGAGGATCACTCCCAAGGCTAAGGAATAAGAGAAGGTCTTCATCTCATAAAAACCCTAGCAGTATATTAGTAAGATAGCGAGAGGAAGTAAGTATCTCTCACTTGCAGTATAAGTAGTTCTTCGATTGGTTTATATAACTTCTTTTCCTATGTTTTGATAGATTATATGTTTGGATCAGATGATATGTGTGTATGTTCAGATTTATAGTCGAGGTATAGGTCTTTTTAAGCAAGATCTAAGATCACCAAGATGTTATTTCTCACCTATAGCATAAGAAACTCTTTGATTTGCCCATCTAGGTTCTATTATCATGTTTTATTCAGATTTATATGTTCTGTCCAGATTATGTTTTTTTGGGATTTTAGGTATTTTAAGTATATTTCATTGGAAGCAAGATGTAAAGATCACAAGATTCTTGCCCTACGAGTTTTGGGGACAAAGGGCATGATCGAATGTCTTGAAAGGCTTCTTATATGGGTTTTTGAGTATGATCATATAAAATACTTGTTAAATGACAAAAATATGTTTTGATCAGATTATATGAGTGTGTTTAGACTTATAGGTAAGGTATTTTTTGTTTTAAGCAAGACATAAGATCACTAGGATGCTATCTCTCACCTATAGCATAAGTAACTCTTTGATTTGCACATCTAGCTTCTAGTATCATGTTTTAATTCAGATTTATAGGTTCTTTCCAGATTATGTTTGGTTGTATTTTTAGGTATTTTAGGTATATTTCTCATGGGGCAAGATGTAGAGATTTCAAAGAGGCTTCCCCTACGAGTTTTGGGGACAAAAAACATGATTAAATGTCTTGAAAGGCTCCCTATATGAGTTTTGAGAGTTTGAGCATGTTACATGTTGGTTAAATGACAAAATCAGTCGGTCATATATATTTATAGATATATTTCATGTTGAATCAAGACATAAGATCGCAAAGATACTTCCCCTATAAGTTTTAGGGACAAAGAGCATGATCACATGTCTTGAAAGGCTTCCTATATAAGTTTTGGGAGTATGATCATGTTAAATGTTTGATAAATGACAAAGATCAGTAAGTCATATATAAAGGAAATATTTCACTTTGAATATTTCATCGGAAGCAAGATGTAAAGATCACAAGATGCTTCCCCTACGAGTTTTGGGGACAAAAAGCATGATCAAATGTCTTGAAAGGCTTTCTATATCGGTTTTTGATTATGATCAGGTAAAATACTCGTTAAATGATAAAAATAAGTAAGTCATATATAAAGGAAGTATTTTACTTTGAAGTGGCATGTATCGGGCCCTTATATCGCTCACGGGCCCCTAGACCGCCCTTGAAAGTTGCCCTAATAAGTTCGATGGCTAGCTACCCTAAATTTTACTAGGTTTGCGCGCAGATTGGTATAATGTCGGGCTGCCCAAACAAGGATGATCAGTATTTTAAATTATATATGTATATATGGTTTTCTAAAGTTCACTAAAGCACAATGGTTACAAGTTTAGGTATGCCACATTTATATGTTTCTACAAGCGAAACATATTTCAAAGCATGTATTGTAAGTTGTGTATGTCAAGTTCATGCATTTCAAGTTGAGTCATTGTGTTATGTACAAGTGGCTCTATATGTTTAATACAGAAAGTTCATGCATGTCAAGTGGAACCATTGTATTATATGCAAGTATTTCCAAATGTTAAATGCAGAATTTTCTTAAATGCAAGTTTGAGCATGTGTTACATGTAAGTATTCTAATAGCATGTTTTCCTAATGCAAAGTTTTGTGAGAATAGTAAGTACTTACTAAGCTCCATTGCTTATAGTTTGTATTCCTTATACTACAGATAAGGGTAAAGCAAGATTGGAGTAAGAGGGGGCAGCGGATGAAGTGTTTGGTGTGTGTGGCGGTGGAATAGTGGATTATGATCCTGCACTTGCTAGTATTCTATTATGTTAAGACCTTCGAACTTGTTCGTATGGTAGTGTTCATGTTATATGTTTGATCATGTTGTGTCTAAGAATGTTGAACTTGCTAGTATTATGCTATGCTAAGAACTTTGAACTGTGTGCTAGTCTTCATGTTAGGTGCTAGGATTGATGTTCATGTCAAGGATGCATATATCACTATCACCATACATGAGGTTGAGTTACTTAAGAATATTTTATATTAGAACCCTAGTGAAGGTGCATGCTTAGATAGGTTAAGAACTTGTGTAATATCCTAGTGTCAGCATGTCAATGTAGTTGGGTTCGTTATGTAGCTTCCGCTGTTAAAATTTAAGAGTTTGAATTATGATACTTGTTTAGAAACCAGGTTTAGATCTTCGTACAAGTTTTTGATACTCTTCGATTTAAATCAGGTATTAGTTAACTTATAAATAGTGTATATGAGTTTATGGAATGATTGAGTCATGATATACCTGATCAATACAAGAGTAAGATAAAGTATGATGGTAACACCTCCCTTACTAGTGTAAGTAGAGGGGGGGGAGGGGGGGGGGTTGTTACATCTATCTTTTGATAGCAATTACCAATGAAGGAGATGATACAAAGTAGGGTCAAACATTGAAACTTTTCAATGGGTTTGAACTTTGTGTCAATCTCATTATTTTATGAGTATTTTATTTTTCCAATATTTTTCACCCATAATGATTGACTTAAGTATTATACATATGAATTTTCATGATTTTTTGTATTATGTATAATTACTTATGATTTTCGTAATTTCATTTTTTGATTTCTGAATTCTGCATTTGCATAAATCAGTCGATTGTTGCTTATGATAGTCGACTGGCATCAAGGGCAGTCGACTGCTGACTGACAGAGTCGACTGTCTGATTTCGAGTAAACAAGGATGTTTAGCCCATATTTTAGTTGTGTTAGGCTACCCTAACTACTCCTAACCCTAAGATATGCTTTGGAAAGCATTATAAAGGATGAAAATCCATTGGATATAGATTAGAAGAGTTGTTTAGGGTGTGTATCGAGTTTAAGGTGTGTGAAAGTTCAAGGTTAACTTTTAACCCTAATTTTGATGGTTTAGTGTTCCTATAGACTTAGGGACTCTCTAAGGACATTGTTGGTGCAATGGTCAAGGGGGAGCAAGCCTTTAGGGGGAGGTTATCCATCATGTGATGATGGATGTGTTCTTCCTCATGAGGGGGAGAATTTTGAGTTTTTAGAGAAGTTAGGATTGCCTCTCTTTAGTGATATGAGACTTATCACTAGGAAGAGTGAAGACATCCTAGATGTTTTTGGACCAAGAGGGAGATTGTAAGATCTCATTGGGATATGAGACATTGGCACCCTTAGGGAGAGCCTTTTTGATGTATGTCAAAAAGGGGGAGAATTTGAGAATTCTCAATTTGGAAAATTGGGAGGATTAGATTGAGTTAGTGTTCTAACTCAAAGATGTTGGTTTTTATCAAACATCAAAAAGTGGGAGATTGTTGGTGCAATCGACCCAAGTCACGATTGATCAGACTCGAGTTTAATCGAGTAGTGATTTGATGTTAGTGTTTTGATGTTTGACAATGAGTTGACCATTGTTTGACAATGGGTTGACTATATGGTTGACATGGGGTTAACCATATAATGGAGAAGTCCAAGTGGGACACTTGGCAATGGAAAGTCCAAGTCTTGTGTACTTGGCATGGAAAGTCCAAGTCTTGGGTACTTGGCATGGAAAGTCCAAGTCTTGGGTACTTGGCATGGAAAGTCCAAGCATGGGTCTTGGCAACGGAAAGTCCAAGCTTGAGTCTTGGCAATTGGAAAGTCAACATGGGTTGGTATGAAAAGTACAAGCATGGGTCTTAGCAAGGGAAAGTCCAAGCTTGACTCTTGGCATATGGAAAGTTCAACATGGGTTGGCAAGGGAAGTCCAAGGCTAGATATTGGCAGCGTAAAGTCCAAGCGAGAGTCATGGCAGCATAAGTCCAATGCTTTAACGATATAAAGTCCAAGCGTGTGTCTTGGCAGTGTAAGCCCAAATGTGCTTTGGCGGTATAGACCAGCTTAGCATGACAATAGCCGATGGAAGCATATGAAGACTAGCGTATGGATGAACAAGTCATGGATGACTTGGAGGGATCTGATAGGCGTGAGGTTGACGGAGGTGGCTAGAAGGCTTAGGTCTAGGCTAAAAGTGGTATAGTAAGTATGAGGGCATCATACTTGGGGTTAAACCTCATGGTTGAAGTTATCAATCGACTGGGGCTTTGGACCAGTCGATTGGTAAGTGTTTTGACACTTGGCAGCCGAGTTAACTCTTGGCAGTCGATTGGGATTATGACCAGTCGACTGCTGTGAGTCGACTTGTGTTCGACTGCAGTAAATATCCTTGGCAGTCGACTATTGTGAGTTGACTTGTGTTCGACTGTAGCAAATATCCTTGGCAGTCGACTGCCAGCATTGGGTAGTGACTAATGTCTTGAGTAGTCAAATGCCATCGATGGAAGTCGACTGCTGGTCAAGGTTGCGGGAGTAGAACGCTCGATGACTGACTAGTTAGTCAGCTACGAGTTTGGCACTTGACTGATGGGTAATGGCAATCGACTGCTAGTGTATCCGTTGGCTTGAACGCCGACATGGATTAAGTCCGTTGTGAGACAACGACACTGTTGGTAGTCTACTGGGGTCTTATGGCAGTCGACTACCATGCGCGGAATCAGGTTATAAAAGAAGCTCGTGGAGGAGATTTTTGGCATGGTTTTTTGGGCCGATTTGGGATGATTTGCTAGTGCAATTCAGGACCTCCCAGTGCAGCTCAAGCAACCAAACAAGCAAGTATCAAAAGCACATTTGTAAAGTGTTCTTTACGTGTTTTTGTATATTTCACTTGTAATTTCTTGTATTTCTTTTGTAATCCTTTTATGAGGTTTCTCTGCCTCCGACTTATTGTCGAGAAGGAGTGTATTGGTTTAGTGGTGGTGTTTGCATTGCTAGGGCTCATTCGAGCCCAACCCATGAAGTAGGAACCCTAAGATTCCGAACTACGTTATATTGTCATGTTCGTGTGATTGTGTTGTTTGTCTTTATTTTAGTTTGTGCTTTTATTTTCCGCTGCGCACTAATCATTTTATAGAGACAAGCACGATCAATTTCTGTCAATCAACCAAACGCGTCATTCACCCCCCCCCCCCTCTAGTGCTCATCGAAGATCCTACATGATGGATGAATTTTGAAAAAAGAGGGATGAAGAATTGCCTCTCATTTAGTGATAAAGGTTTTATCACTAAAGAGAATGAAGGCATTCAAGATGAAGTTTCTCATTGGAAGATAAGAGACTTTTTGATGTGTGCCTGATGTGAGCATTTTATATAGGGTTTTAGCTTTCATTTTAGCACACATCTTATCTCATTTTTAGGGTATTCATTGCATGTTATCTTTGTTTACTCCATTTTTCTATTATCTTAATTCGGAGATCTGCTTTTGTTAATTTTATGTGTAGATGATAGTTTTGGAGCAAAAATGAAGCATTTTATGGAGCACAGACTTTAGGAAACATGCTCTGGCCGTGTCCCAAGACATGGGCATGTTCTCGAAGCGAAATGGATCAAAACGGAGGTCTAGAGTGACACACGGTCGACCGTGTGAATCAGCACAACCATGTGTTTTTTCTAGCTCAATTTCCAACCTATATTTTAATCGTTTGCAGTCTTGCAAATGGTCCGACCATGTGAAATTCACACTGTCATGTGGCGGTGCTGAAAATTTGAGAAAATAGGGTTTTTAGAGCATTTATGGAAAACTGGAGCCGCCTATATATATAGGAAACTCATCTAAGAGGCTAGGGATGGGGAAGGAGTGCAAGGATCATGAGGGGAGCTGCCCTAGGGCTCCCAAACCCCAAAAGGGAGCCATCCAAGGGCCCCCTAACCGTCAGAGGAGGAGATCTCAACGCCGCTACTCCAAACATGGGTACAAGCAGCAACCGAAGACGCTCTTCGGTCAAGACTAAGCCTTTCTCTTTCCTTTTCTGCAATTCCTGTGGGTTGACTCTTGTTTTGTCGAGCCCTATGGTTGTACTTCTATTTATGGACTAGTTTCTATGATTCTTTGATTAGGGAGTAGCCTATCTTGATTTGTAAACATACGTATGCAATGAATTCATGTTATCTTACATTGCTTTCATTATGTATGCTTGCTTTTTATTCTATGATATGATTGTTCATGGTCCAACTTTATTGTGTTAATCCGATTTAGATGCCAAAAGCATTAGGTCATATTTTAGAGGTATGGGGAAGGACCGAAAGGAAAACTCAATCCTCCGAACCATAGAGAACCGAGATGTGGGGTAATCGACTATAAGTGAGGAGTTAATCTGATGAGGTTCTCTAATAGGTTCCTAGTGCGACTAAAGTTACCCCACAAGTAGATTGATTGACTGCGAGGACCCATACATATCATAGAACATAATGAACCTATTTTTCCAGTAGAAGGCCCAAAGTAGGAGAAATCAACTCTAGAAGGGTTGTAGGGCCTAGTGAAAGGGGGCTTTCCAAGGATAGCAATCCCCTGAGCTCTAACGATCCGAAAGGGAAACTTGGCTAGGAATAGGGTAATCTGGTGTAGTTCCAAAAGACCATGTCAGATAAAATAGATATCCTACCTACATGAACAACCATTGAGAGTTAGGAGTAAGACATATGTTTATAATCATTTAGGTGAAATTGAAATCTTAGAATCATTGTCGTCGATCATAACAGGGACCCAGTGACAGTGGCATCCCTGTAAAAGTGATCTCTCAGTCCTCTCATTTTCCTTTCGGCAACTTCTTGCTTATCAACTAGCTGATTCGATCTAAACAATCTATATTCACTTAGTAAACCAGTACTTGATCACCAGTCCCTATGGGATCAATATTTTATTACTTGATGACAATCGTGCGCTTGCAGCCATTAAGCGCGAGTGCACGCTTCAAGTCCTTGGCGATCTTGACCGGATATTTGGGGGCATGCTCGCATGCATCAAGTTTTTGGCCCCGTTGCTAGGGACTGGTTTAAATTGATATTGGTCGAAAAATGAATTGATTGGATTAGACCACTTTATTTTTAGTTTTTCATTGTTCTTCTTTTTCTAGTATCGTCTTTTCTATTTTTGTTTATTTCAATTATCACTGCAATTTCCCTTTTCTATTTTACTGCTTTCTTTGATTTCATTTTTTAGGTGACTATTGGTGCACATGAATACACAGATGCTTTAACTGCCTTATCTTCCTCCACGATCACCTTAATTGCTTCACCTATAGAAGTATGCTTCAATGTAAGTCTGAGGAGGGGGAAAGAAATATCATTTTGATTTAATTGGATGTTTGCACATTTAGTTATCTTACTTAAGTAGTTTAGTTATTTTCTTTTGCAATTTTTAGGTCTAGTTTATTATTTCTTCATATGGTTACTTGCTTTCTTGTCATATTCATGCATTGACAATTTTATTTTTAGTTCAGGCATCCACTTGTCCTTTAAGTAGGCTTCAATGTGTACTATTTTGATGATATCATGTTGATATTCTTTATTATTTTTAGTAATTCATATTCTTCTATCTTGTGGTGAAAATTTTATAAAAGTTTTATGAGCATTTACCAAGTTCTACTAACTAGTTTTTATTTTTCACTTACACTTTAACTGAATTCTGGAAAGTTGATCTAGTACATAATTAA
This sequence comes from Wurfbainia villosa, assembly GCA_025175895.1. NCBI lineage: Eukaryota > Viridiplantae > Streptophyta > Magnoliopsida > Zingiberales > Zingiberaceae > Wurfbainia > Wurfbainia villosa. The sequence continues at coordinate 95,670,651 of CM046001.1, forward strand.
TCATGATTTATCTCGTTGGACTAGTACTTTGGAATCCATAGGTAACTATCAATTATCATTTTAGTTGTTGGAGATACTCGGATTGTGTAAGCTCATTTGGAACAATCAAAATCCCTATGAGCATGAGGGGAATAAAAGTTCTTTGAAAAGAAAAAAATAGAGAGAGAGAGAGAGAGAGAGAGAGAGAGAGAGAGAGAGAGAAAAGAAAAGAGAGAGAGCAAACAAAAAATGTGAGGTTTAAAAAAAAGAGAGAAAAATTTGAGGGATAGAAACAGTTATCGTGGGTGGAAATAGTTTGGTGCCCCTTTGAGACCGAATTAGGTTACTGGAAAAACACCTACCAATTTCTCAATACTGAGCATGCCTTTGAGACTTTATGTTAGTTTGGAAGGATGATCCTCGCTTAGAGCAGGTAAGTACCCAGAGCTGGAAACCTTAGGAACACAATAATATGATGACTTGACTTAACATGAAATTTGAAAACTCTAGGATAAAATTTTACACTTGCACAAAAAACTTTCTTTGTAGGCTTGGTAAAATTATTTATTTGATTTAATAGTAGCACCACTTGATAGGATTAGATGAATATACTAGATAATGAAGCTATTCATTTATATGCATTGAGCTAAACACGGAAGTTTTCTCGAGGACAAGCAAAGTTTAAGTCTGGGGGATTTTGATGTGAGCATTTTATATAGGGTTTTAGCTATCATTTCAGTACACATTTTACCTCATTCTTAGGGTATTCATTGCATATTATCTTTGTTTACTTTGCCTTTATATTATCTTCATTTGGAGATCTTCTTTTGTTAATTTTATGTGCAGGATGACATTTTTGGATAAACAATGAAACGTTTTATGGAGCATGGATTTAAGGGAACACACTCTGGTCATGTCCCAAGATATGGACATGTTCTCGAAGCGAAACCGATCAAAATGGAGGATCCAGAGTGACACATGATCGGTCATGTGAATTAGCACAACCCTGTGTTTTTTGTAGCTCAATTTTCAGCCTAGATTTCAGCCGTTTCTAGTCTTACACACAACCATGTGGCGGCACTATAAATTTGAGGAAATAGAGTTTTTCGAGAATTTATGGAAAGTCAAAGCTACCTCTATATATAGAAAACTCATCTAAGAGGCTAGGGATGGGGAAAGAGCACGAGGATCATGAGGGGAGTCACCCTAGTGCTCCCAAGCCCCAAAAAGGGGTGGTCCAAGGGCCCCTAACCATCGGAGGAGGAGATCTCGACGTCACTAATCCAAACATGGGTACAAGCTGCGACTGAAGACTCTCTTCGATCAAGACTAAGCCTTTCTCTTTCCTTTTCTCCAATTCCTATGGGTTGAATCTTGTTTTGTTGAGCCCTATGGTTGTACTTCTATGTATGGACTAGTTTCTATGATTCTTTGATTAGGGAGTAGCCTATATTTATTTGTAAACATAGATATGCAATGAATTCATGTTATCTTACATTGCTTTCATTATGTATGCTTGCTTTTTATTCTATGATATGATTGTTCATGGTCCGACTTTATTGGGTTAATCCGATTTAGATGCCAAAAGCATTAGGTCGTATTTTAGAGGTATGGGGAAGGACCAAAAGGAGAACCAAATCCTCCGAACCATAGAGAACCGAGACGTGGGGGAATGGACTATGAGTGAGGAGTTAATCCACTAGGGTTCTCGTGACAAGTTCCCTGTGCGACTAAGGTTAGCCCACAAGTAGATTGTTTCACCACGAGGACCCATAGGTATCATTGAACATAATGAACCTATTCTTCTAGCAGAAGGGCAAAAGTCGAAGAAATCAACTCTAGAAGAGTTGTGGGACCCAGTGATAGGTTCCCAAGAATAGCAACCCTCTGAGCTTTGACGATCTGAAAGGAAAACTTGTCTAGGAATAGGGTAAAATTCGGTGTAGTTCCAAAAGATCACATCGGATAAAATAGATATCCTACCTACATGAACAACCATTGAGAGTTAGAAGTAATACATATGTTTATAATCATTTAGGTGAAACCGAAATATTAGAATCATTGTTGTCGATCATAACAAGGACCCAATGATAGTGGCATTTCTATAAAAGTGATCTCCCAATCCTCTCATTTTCCTTTCAGGAACTTCTTGCTTATCAATTAGTTGATTCAGTCTAAAAAATCTATATTCAATTAGTAAACTAATACTCGATTATCAGTCCCTGTAGGATCGATATTTTATTACTTGATGACAACTGTGTACTTGCGGGTATTGATTGCGACTGCGCGCTTCAAGTCCTTGCCAGTCTCGATCGAAGATTTGGGGTCGTGCTCGCATGCATCAAGTTTTTGGCATTGTTGTCGGGGACTGATTTAAATTTATATTGGCGAAAGATGAATTGATTGGATTAGACCACTGATCATGATTGAAAATAAGATTTGAAAATAATTTTAAAATCATTTTTGAAAACCTTAGTGAAGCATATCTTTTGATAGCAATCACTATTGAGAATATTGATACAAGTTAGGTAAAAATATTGAACTTTTCAATAGTTTTGAAATTTGTATCATTCTTTCAAAATAATAGGTATTTTAATAGAAAATTATTTTTCTCCCATAGTATTTGACATAAGTAATTTATATATGAAGTTTCATGATTTTTCAAAAATTGTAGAATTACTTATTATTTCCAAAATCGGACTGAAAACCATTGATTTGGTTGATTTTGGCTGAACAATGTCTGTTTAGCTATTTATCAGCAACCCTAAGAATTTTAACTACTCATAACCCTATGATATGCTTAGATAAGCATTGGAAGGGTGAGATTTTCATTGAAAATGATTAAAATAATTAATTAGTGTGAAAATCAAATTTTAAGGAATGCTAAAGTTCAAGGTTGAACTTTTACCCTGATTTTTAAAGTTTAGATTTTCTTTAGGCTTAGAAACTCTCCAAGGACACTGTTGGTGCAATGGTCAAGGGGGAGCAAGCTCTTAGGGGGATATTGTTCATCAAGGTATGATGGATGAATTTTGAAAAAGTGGGAGAATGAAGAATTGTCTCTCATTGAGTGATAAAGGTTTTATCACTAAAGAGAATGAAGGCATTCAAGATGAAGTTTCTCAGTGAAAGATGAGAGACTTTTTGATGTGTGCCTGATGTGAGCATTTTATATAGGGTTTTAGCTATCATTTTAGCCACATCTTACCTCAATTTTAGGGTATTCATTGCATATTATCTTTGTTTACTCCACTTTTTCTATTATCTTCATTCAGAGATCTGCTTTTGTTAATTTTATGTGTAGGATGGAAATTTTGGAGCAAAAATGAAGCATTTAATGGAGCACGAACTTTAGGGAACATGCTCTGGTCGTGTCCCAAGACACGGGCATGTTCCCTAAGCCAAATGGATCAAAACGGAGACTCCAGAGTGACACACGACCGATCGTGTGAATTAGCACAACCATGTGTTTTTTCTAGCTCAATTTTCAGCCTATATTTCAATTGTTTGCAGTCTTGCACATGGCCTAGCCATGTGAAATTCATACAGCCTTGTGGTGGCAGACAAATTCAAGAAAATAGGGTTTTCTGAGCATTTTTGGAAAGTCATAGCCACCTCTATATATAGGAAACTCATCTAAGAGGCTAGGGATGGGGAAGGAGCACATGGATCATGAGGGGAGCCACCCTAGGGATCCCAAGCCCCGAAAGGGGGTCATCCAAGGGCCCCCTAACCACCGGAGGAGGATATCTTGACGCTGCTACTCTAAACATGGGGGTAGAAGCTACAACCGAAGATGCTCTTCGATCAATACTAAGCCTTTCTCTTTCCTTTTCTCCAATTACTATGGGTAGTTTCTACGATTCTTTGATTAAGGAGTAGCCTATCTTGATTTGTAAACATGCATATGAAATTAATTCATATTATCTTACATTGCTTTCATTATGTATGCTTGCTTTTTATTCTATGATATGATTGTTCATGGTCCGACTTTATTGTGTTAATCCGATTTAGATGCCAAAAGCATTAGGTTGTATTTTAGAGGTATGGGGAAGGACCGAAAGGAGAACTCAATCCTTCGGACCATAGAGAATCGAGACGTGGGGGAATCGACTATGAGTGAGGAGTTAATCCACTGGGGTTCTCATGATAGGTTCCCTGTGCGACTAAGGTTACCCCACAAGTAGATTGATTCACTACGATGACCCATAGGTATCATAGAACGTAATGAACCTATTCTTCCCGCAAAAGGGCTAAAGTAAAAGAAATTAACTTTAGAATGGTTGTGGGACCCAATGACAGGGGGCTTCCCAAGGAGAGCAACCCCCTAAGCTCTGACAATCTGAAAGGGAATCTTAACTAGGAATAGGGTAATCTGGTGTAGTTCCAAAAGATCACATCGGATAAAATAGATATCCTACCTACATGAACAACCATTGAGAGTTAGGATACATATGTTTATAATCATTTAGGTGAAATCGAAATATTAGAATCATTATCGTCGATCATAATAGGGACCCAGTGACAGTGGTGTCCCTGTAAAAGTGATCTCCCAGTCCTCTCGTTTTCCTTTTGGCAACTTCTTGCTTATCAACTAGCTAATTCGGTCTAAACAATCTATATTCACATAGTAAATCAGTACTCGATTACCAGTCCATATGGGATCGATATTTTATTACTTGACGATAATCGTGCACTTGCGGGTGTCGAACATGAGCGTGAGCGCACGCTTCAAGACCTTGGTAGTCTCGACCAGAGAATTAGGGTTGTGCTAGCGTGCATCAATGCCAAAGTGGGAGAATGAAAGGTTTAAGTTATGAAACCTTCATTATGCTTTGGCATAAGAAGAGGAATGTTAGGCTTATGGGTTAGCCAAACTTAAAGGTATTGTCAAACATCAAAAAGGGGGAGATTGTTGGTGCAATCAACCTCAGGTCAAGGTTAACCAAGCTCGAGTGAGACTCGAGTAGAATTTTAATATTTGATAATTGATTTGACAATATCCATATTCATATAGAGTTGTTGACCGAGAAGTCAAGTAGGTCAAGGTTAACCAAAGACTTGATGGATAAAGTTCAAGTATAGAGACTTGGCATGGAAAAGTCTAAATATGGATTCTTGGCAAAGAAAAGTCCAAGTATGGATACTTGGCAAGGGAAAAGTCTAAGTATAGATACTTGACAAGGGAAAGTCCAATTATGCATACTTGGCAAGGGAAAGTCCAAGTATGAATACTTGACAAAGGAAAGTCCCAAAGCATGGCTCTTAGCAATGGAAGTCCCGGAGGCATGACTTCTTGGAAAAGGAAGACCTATTAGTATGACAAAGCCGAATGAAGCACTTGAAGGCTAGCGCAAAGGGTGAGGAGTTGTGGACTCAACCTAAGGATGTTAGGTTGATGGAAGAAGCTTGAAGGCATAGGTCTAGGCTAAGGGTGCCTGATGACATGACAAAGCTAAAAAAATACTTGAAAGCTAGCACAAAGGGTGAAGAGTCATTAACTCAACCTAAAGGCATGAGGCTGATGGAAAAAAGTTTGAAGGCTTAGGTCTAGGCTAAGGGTAATTGTCAAGTATGAGAGAATCATACTTGGGGTGTTAAACCTTAATTTTGAGGTGTACCAGTCGACTGGGACTTAGTCTAGTAAACTGCTGGGATAAAATAATCACATAGATATTTTGCCAATAGACTACAGGTATGGACCAATAGATTGATCGAGTAGTCAACTCGAGTACTCGGGAGACTCGATGCTCAGGCAGTCGACTGTCATGGCGAGGCAGTTGACTGGCCGTGGGTAGTTGGGACTTAGACTCGGGCGCTCAGACAACTCGGGAAACAATACTTTAATGGAGCAGCTGACTGCTATGATGAGGCAGTCGATTGGCTTTAGTGGATAGGAGCACATAATGTTTCTGAGTCCACTGATGGCTCATGGCAGTCGACTGATGGTTATGAGTAGCCGACTGATCAGTTGAAATTCGATGTGGATTAAGCTGTTGTGAAATAACGGTCTAGTGAACAATCAACTGGGGTAAGACCAGTCAACTAATCGGTGGAAATCAGCTCAAGGAAGAGCTTATAAAAAGGAAGATTTGTGGATGTTTGGAGATGTCAGCTCTTTGTGACATAGAAGAGAAATTGTTGCTGCATTTCAGATCCTTCAAACCTTCGAACGCAACGAAACTCAAAGATCAAGAAAATTTCACTTGTAAAGTATTGTTTGTTGTTTCATTCATTTCATTTGTATATTGTGTTTGGTTGTTTCTTGTATAAGCTTCAGGTTATTGTAAGAGGTTTCTCCACCTTCGGTGTGATTCTGAGAAGGAGAAAGTTTTAGTGGTGCTGCATCACTATAGCTTGGTCGTGGAGTAGGGTTCTGAACCACGTAAAACCTTGGTGTAGTGCTTGTGCTTTGTGTTTTGTATTTGTTTCTATTTGTGTTTGTATTTCTGTTGTGCACTAATGACTTGTAGGCAAGCACGACGTAATCGAGAGCGAATGTGATCGAGTCAAAACATTATCCACCCTCCCCCCCCCCCCCTCCCCTCTAACACACTTCAAGGTCCCAACACTCTTATCCCACTTCGACCAATGAAAATTATCCCTATTCTAGTCATCTAGACCTAGTCTAGTCACCTGGAATGTTGATGTGGCTTCCTCTATCCAATTCAGATCCATTTCAATCATCGAGAATTATCCATGTTCTAGTTGACTGGACTCAGTCCAGTCTCCTAGACCTCCAGTCGACTAGAGTCCAATCAGTCATCTAGACTCTTCCAGTTAACTAAATTTTACATAATGAGGATTAGCTAATTTTTTGCATCACAGAGTTAGCATAACAATACAAAGAGTAGAAATGATAGTTGTCCAACTGTCTGATCTTGACTTTGGCATTCCTTTGGAATCCTAAGTCAGATCAATACATAAGGTTTCCCCCATACCAAAGGATGCGACTTCACCAGTTCTTCTATCCAGAAGAACCACTCCCCATAAGGTTCTTAATTACCTTGCTTACCTTTGCTAAACTCTTGGTCCTCTGACCGGTTTGAACTTTTCTGCTTAGCCTTTGATTCTTTGACTTCCACAACTTCTTTTTTATGGGCAAGAAAGCCCATGATGATATACATTTTGTGTGTAAAATTTGGTAAACCTATGGTTTTCAAATTCTCCATCATGGTTACTTCTAATTCTTTTAATTTTTATGTTCTTTTCATTTTTTAAAAGTTTACACAGATTAGTAAATTGATCAAATGTCTCATCTTTATGTTTTAGAAACTTAATCCAAGTGAATATAGAGTAGTCATCTATCATTACTAAGCAATATTGACTTCCATTTAGTGACTTGGCTCTATGTGAGTCAAATAAGTCTAAGTGTAGAAGCTCAAGTACACATTTAGTCCTATCTATATTAATTGGTTTATGTGTAGATTTAGTTTTCTTTCCTTATTGACATGCATTACACATTTCGTTTTCTAAATTACTTAACTTGGGTAGACCTCTAACTAGTCCGTTGTGACTTATTTTTGAAATAAGTCTTAGATAAGAGTGAACTAGTCTCCTATGCCATGCCACAATTATATTTCCTCTTGCTGTGTTACTAGACACTTGAGTGAGGAGCTTGGTAAGTCAATTGTATAGATGTTGTTTTTCCTAATTCCCTTAAGTATGATTTTGGAGCAATCAACAGTTTTAATGATACACTCATTAGATGAAAATGCAACTCTATAACTAGCATCACACAATTAACTAATACTTAACAGATTAAATTCAAAGTTTTCTACTAATAAGACTTTGCACATTATAAAATTAGAATTTAATTCAATACCACCTGATCCAATAATCTTTAGTTTACCATTATTTTCAAAGGCTACCGATCCTAAGTTTTTGAACCTTAGCTTCATAAACTTTAGTCAGTATCCGGTCATATGTCTGGAGCATCCACTATCCAATATCTATTGATCTTACACACAAGGTATTTGGTTTGGATAGGATTTGGAATTTTAAATAAGTTTACATGTTTTTTACTTAGGGTTCATCTCATCCATTCTATATGATTAATCAAATTCTTCCTATGAGTTTGTATGAGTTGGTTTTCAAATAAGAAGATTGTTTGACCTTGGGTTAGATTCGAGTTTAGCCTTCAGTCAATTAAGTGAACATTTCTAAAGTTAGCTTCCATGTCGTGACGAAGCACAGGGGCCTTCTTAATCAGATCAATGACTACTTCCTTAGACAAAGCTAGCTCAAGAAATTATACACTTAGTTAACTTAATGAGAAACCCTGATCTAACTAGTTTAGGATGTGATGAGGTAGCTTCAGTTAGTTTCACTTAGCTAAGTGCACCAAGTCATACACTTCTTATCCAATCTGAATACACTTGACTAAGTTTCCCTAATGTACTATCATCTCACTTTGTCTTAATAGTATATTGTCAAATGTCAATCAATCTTTGGTCCTATCTAACCATTCTATGATAAGCAATTAAATTAAACTAAGCATGCAATAAACAAATTAACTAAGACAATCATGTTATTAATGTTGGTGCAGTGGCATCAGATAATCGAACCTAGGTTTTGATTATGGCAAAAGCCCAAAGTTAAAGTCATATCGTTATCTCACATGCTCTATTAAGTGTGCAAAAATGATTAAGCTGAATTGAAGGTTGGAGATACCCAGAGAATCTCGAGTTGAGAAACCACGGTGGTCGTCCGACACCAGGAGAACTTCGGAGGGAGCCGAAGAACCCAGGTGAAGACCAAAAGCTAAGCTACAAGTCACAAAGGACCAAAGGTAAGCTCAAGTGTGAGTAAAGGTAAGGTTGAGTCCTCCGTATGGGGACGTTTTTAGGTGGTGATCCGACTAAGATTTACAGTGGAAGGTCTAGGTCGAGATCGGACAGTAAGTGGTCATCGCTTTTAATTTTACTTGTATGTTTTGGACTAACTCTTTGTTGCAGCTAGATAACCTAGCCATTAGTCGACTGTTGGTTGTTAGTAGTCGACTGTTGGTGGCATCAGTCGACTGATTAGGGATATCAGTTGACTGCTATTCAAACTGCCAGCTTCAATGAAGGTCAAGATAAGAACCCCTTTTCTTAAGGTGAGGTGTCCATTTGGATCATATTTTCCACTCAACATTTAGGGGGTTAGAGGGCTATAAAATAAGGGGGGTTTCACCTTTTTAGGTCATCAATTAAGCCCTCGAAATGCTCCCGTAACACTGCATCTCTACGACGATGAAATGTTGCTGCAATGTCGACGATACACTCCTAAGTCCAAGATCAAATCATCGTCAGTATACTTCAGTTTTCATTTCCATTTCAATTCAGTGTATTCAAGTTTTCATTTTCGTGCTTTCATTGCTTAGAGGAGAGGTGAGATTGTCCCTCTTCCTCATTCTTTTATTTGTTTTGTAATCATTGTCTCCTACCTCCAACGAGGAGGAGACCTAGTTAGTGAATTGCCCTCCGTACGCGGTCTAGGATCGCAAGGGCCTTGGATTAGCAACCGTTTGGTTATAAACCAAGTAAAAATAAATTGTGTCATTTATTTTTTTGTTGGACTACTTTGTTTTTGTCAAATCGAATGAAAAGACGAAAAGATTTCTCGCTCGCTATCCCCCCCCCTCTAGTGCACTCTTTCGATCCTACAATTGGTATCAGAGCGGAAGCGCTACGATTTGGTGCAACCACCAATCTAGCATCACTTTCGTCTTTCTTTTTTTTTTATTTTAATTATTATTTCTTGTTGTTTTTTGTTTCATTAAAATCTTTTCTCCCGCACTAGTAATCCAAGACGAAAGTCTTGGCAACTCGTCTTTTTGTGTCATTTTTGTTGTTGCAAGGTTCTTTTTCTAAATGACCCATCTCGAAGGGTTTAGCATTGCTCGACCTTCGTTTTACAACGGAGATGACTTCCGTTACTGGAAGGGTTGGATGGAGTGCTACTTGAAAACCCAAGTAGAGATGTGGATTGTAATACAAATCAACTTCACCCTTCCAACAAACGAAGACGGTGAATGCTTGGATTACGATCAATGGACAAAATCTATGAAGCGTCAAGTGGAAGTCGATTCCAAGGCTACACAAATCTTACAATGTGGGCTATCTAAAGAGGAGCTCAACCGCATTGGCCCATTCATAAGCGCAAAGGACTTGTGGAACAAGCTCATCGAGCGTCACGAAGGAACTGCCGACACCAAGGTATGTAAGAGGGATCTCCTTTTGAATAAATTGTTTAACTTGAAAATGTAGGAACATGAGTCAGCCACTCAGCTCCATGCTAGAATTCAAGACATCATAAATGGGCTACACTTGATCGGACAGAAGGTCAAAAATCGAGACGTCATCAGGTACGCACTAAATGCCTTCCCTAGGACCACCTTGTGGGCATCCATGGTTGATGCCTACAAGGTTTCTAAAGATCTTTCAAAAATTATATTAGATGAACTTTTCTCTGAATTTGAATTACATGAACAGTCTAATTCGGCACCCGCCGAGAAAAGTGTCGCTTTGATTGCAGGTCCGAAGAAAAAGTCAAAGAGCAAACCATCAAACCATCTCCCGAGGAAGAAGAAGAGTACGAATCGGAGGTAAACGACAAGATGGAGACGAACTAGTGAATCTAGTTCAGAAAATGATCAAGAGCAGAAGAAAACTCATCAATCAATCCAAGGAGGGTAAGTCAAAGCAAAATTCCAACTATAGATGCTACGAGTGCAACAGGATGGGCAATATCAAATCAGAGTGCCCAAGACTCAAGAACAAGGCATCACAATCCAAGAAGGCACTCAACGCAACATGGAAGGAATCATCAAAAGAGGAAGACGAGCTCAACAACCTCGCCTTCATTGCCAAGCTGACCAAACCCAAGGATGAGTCCGAGCCTGAAGATGAGTCCGACTCCGGATCCGATGATGAGTTTCAATTCGAGACAAGCCACAGATCCGTATCCGATTCAAAAGGTTCAATCAAGGTGAGTCGGACTTTAATTGATACATTGTATAGTGCAATTATATTTTTAACTAAAAAATTAGTTAAGTCCGAGTCCAAGGTCGAGACCTTAGTTGAGGAGGTTATAAACTCCTTAAACACAAGGTCTCCCTAACCTCTTCGACTAGTCAAGTTCGAGAGGAGAACTCAACTCGAGTTGAAAAACTCGAAGATGAGAACTCTCTCTTGAAAGGACAAGTCCAAGATCTTAGGCAAACGTTGGAAAGATTCACTTTGGGATCCAAGGGGCTTGACCTATTACTTGGATCACAAAGGGTCGTGTACAACAAGGCCAGACTAGGATTTAGATCAACCACAACTACTAAATCATATATGTCAATCATGAATCGAAATAGAAAACAAGTCCAAGCATGAGTCCCTAAGACCGCTTTAATTTCATAATTAGGATCTAATAAGTACTGGGTTCCCAAGGACCAAATTTGCTACATGGAAAGATCGAATCGATTCAATAGTCCAGGGGGAGCTAGTACTAAATTTGTTTATTCTATTACATGAAATTAGTCTTTGCATGCTTAGTTATTTTGTTTTAATTTTTAGAACGGCTAGAAAAGGTGAATAACTCGTCAATCTTGACAGCATAGTATTAGGACGCGACGAGATGATAGTACGTTTGGGAAACGAAGTCCTGTGTGTCCAAGTTAGATAAGGCGTATCTAGCTTGGTGCACTCGACTAAGTTGAACTAGCTAAAGCTACCTCGCCATATCCTTAACTAGTTAGACCAGGAAGTAATCTTAAGTGACTCAAGTAATCAATTTCTTGAATTTGGCTTTGTCTAAGGAAGTGGTCGTTCTTTCGATCAAAGGTCTTGTGCCTTTCCATGACCTGGAAGTCAATTTCTCAAAAAGTTTACTTGACGAGCTAAGGGTTAAATCCAAATCTAACCCAAGGTTGATTAGCTTCAAAACACTAAATTTAATCAAGTAAAATTGAAGTCATCTCAAAAACACTTAAGGTTAACATGTTTGATCATGTAGAAAAGATGAGATGACTATTAGGCTAAAATATTCAACCAACTTTAAAATTCCAATGTCCAATCTAACTACTATATGTGTAGGATCAATGGATGTTGGATAGTGGGTGCTCCCGACACATGACCATAGACCGACTAAAATTTTCGAAGCTCTGATTCAAAAGCCAAGGATCGGTAGCATTCGGAAACAACGGAAAGCTCAAAATCATCAGTTCAGGTGATATTGAGCTGAACTCTAACTTTATAATTCGTAATGTACTTTTAGTGGAAAATTTCGATTTTAATTTACTTAGCATAAGCCAATTGTGTGATAACAACTATAAAATTACCTTCTTACAAAATGAATGCTTAATTAAAACTAAATGATACCTCAAAAATAATACTTAAAGGAACTAGGAATAGCAACATTTACACAATAAACCTACCCAACTCCTCAACTAAGTGTCTTATGACACAACAAGAGGAATTCTGGTTGTGGCACCGATGACTCGTCCACTCTCACCCAAGGCTCGTACACAAAATGAGTCATAGTGGTTTAGTCAGAGGTTTACCTAACCTTAACAACTTAGATAATAAAATCTATAATGCTTGTCAACAAGGTAAACAAACTATGGCACAACATCAACTAACTAACCAAAAAATAACCAAAAGTGTACTTGAGCTCCTACACTTAGACCTATTTGATTCTCATGGAGCCAAGTCACTAAGTGGGAGTCAATTTTGTTTAGTCATAGTTGATGACTACTCTAGGTTTACCTAGGTTAGGTTCCTCAAACATAAAAGTGAAACCTTAGATCAACTCACCAACTTATGTAAATTAATAGAAAATGAAAAGAATCTTAAGGTTAAGAGACTTAGAAGCGATCATGGTGATGAATTCGAAAACCATAGGTTCACCGACTTTTGTAACCTAAATGGATACCACCATGAATTTTCCTGCCCTAGAACCCCACAATAAAAGGATCTAGTCGAGCGAAAGAATAGAACCCTACAAGAAGTCGCTAGAACCATGTTAAATGAATATAACCTTCCTAATAGGTTTTGGGCAGAAGTCGTTAATATGGCATGCTATGTTCAAAATAGGATCCTACTAGTTAAGAGACACCTTAAAACCTCATACGAAATCTATTATGAAAAATTACCCAACATTAAATACTTTATGGTTTTCGGATGTAGGGTACATATCTTAAATACTAAAGACTACCTAGGAAAATTCACTTCTAAAACAACCACTGGAATACTCCTAGGTTACTCAACCACTAGTAAAGCTTATAGGGTCTATAATCATGAAACCCTAAAAATCGAAGAAACAATAAATGTAGTATTCGACGAAGAAGATAAACCTACAAAACCCGAAGTAGAACTAGTGGATAAACAAATTGAAACTAGACTTGAATCTGATCATGAAAATGAGTCTAGTACAAACCCTAACCCAAGTCAGTCTAGGGTGCAATCAAATCATCCTATTGATCAAGTGATAGGTGATCCCAACCTAGGGGTTCGAACTAGAGCATCATATAGAAACCTAAATCAAATTTCATTAATCTCGAAAATCGAACCCAAAATAATTGAACAAGCTCTTCTTGATCCCAATTGGATTATAGCTATGCAAGAAGAGCTAGCTCAATTCACTAGGAGTGAAGTCTGGGAATTAGTACCCCCACCTAAAGATAAAACGATCATTGAAATAAGGTGGGTATTCCGGAACAAACTCAATGATAAAGGAGAAGTAGTTAGGAATAAGGAAAGATTGGTTGCTAAAGGATTTAGTCAAGTAGAAGGCTTAGACTATGACGAAACCTATGCACCCGTAGCTAGACTAGAATCGATTAGAATGTTGTTGACCTACGTTGCACATTGAAGATTTAAGTTATTTCAAATGGATGTGAAGTCAGCATTTTTAAATGGATTCATTAATGAAGAGGTCTACGTTAGCCAACCACCAGGTTTTGAGAGTTTAGACAAACCCGACCATGTTTTTAAGCTTAGAAAAGCCTTATATGGACTAAAACAAGCTCCTAGAGCTTGGTATGAAAGGCTTTCCATTTATCTCAAATCTAAAGGGTTTAGTCAAGGCTTAGTAGACCCAACTCTCTTTGTAAAATCCATAGGTAAAGAAATTTTCATTGCCCAAATATACATAGATGATATAATCTTTGGAACAACCAATTCAATATTACTAAATGAGTTCATTTCACTAATGGAAAGTGAATTTGAAATGAACTTAGTAGGAGAATTAACATTTTTCCTAGGCCAACAAATAAAACAAACTAAGGAAGGAATTTACCTACATCAACATAAATACGCTAAAGAATTAATTAATAGATTTGGAATGCAAAATGCTAAGGTAATTAATACACCAATGGCTACAAATGTTAATATAGGAGAAGACTTAGAAGGAAAACTAATAGATTTAAAATACTATAGGAGTGCGATAGGTAGTCTCCTATACTTAATTGCGAGTCGACTTAATATACTCTTCGCAGTGAGGATGTGTGCGAGATTTTAATTTTGCACTAAGGAGTCGCACCTAACGCTAATCAAATGCATCTTTCGATACCTTAAAGGGACACTAAACGTAGGAATTTAGTACCCTCGGCCTAACGAGTTCGAGCTAATCGACTACTTTGATTCGGATTATGCCAGTAGTAAACTCGATAGGAAGAGCACGAGTGGGTGTTGCCAACTTCTCGACTCGAGTCTAGTTAGCTAGTGCAGTAGAAAGCAACATTGTGTTGCCTTATCTACCACCGAAGCTGAATACGTCGCGATGGGTGAGTGTGTAGCTTGTTGGTGCAATCGGCCTAGGTTGACTCGAGTTTGACTTGAGCAGTACTTTGATAGTATTTTGATGATAGACAAAACTCATGACATGGGATTGTCATGGGAAAGTCCAACATGGTGTTGGCATGGAAAATCCAAGCATAGAGCTTGGTGTGGAAAAGTCCAAAGCATTGCGAAGCCGTGCGCTTGGTGCATGTGAGAAGTCTTGAGGACTTGGCAAGTTCACTAGGCTCGGGGTCCTTGAGTCAGTGAAGGATGACATTGCGAAGTCATGCGCTTGGTGTATCCGAGGGACCGTCGGACAGGGAGCGAATGGAGTGAGACCAAAGGGAAGCATACTTCGAGAGAAAGAGACGCGAAGGATGGCGTTGCGAAGCCGTGCGCTTGGCGTATCCAAGGGACGTAGGCCGAGGGAAGAGAGCTTCGGTGGGGAACTCCATGAGGGATAAGGTGGACTTGGCCAAGTGGCTAAGACTGAGTGTCGGAGGCTCAAACTTGATGTTTGAGGGTTTACCCGATGGTCGGATGCTCAAACAACTTGGTGTGTGAGATTTTGCCTGACAGCAGTCGACTGTCATAGGTGCAATCGACTGATCCAAGTCGACTAGGGTTAGATTGGTGTTAGATTGGGTGTTTTGTGCTTAGCGCCGCAATGATCGCCATGGATCGGGTAGTCGATCGCCGAGGGATGACAATGATCGATGGGAATGTCGTGAGCACAGACGCCATAGCCGATCGCGCCGATTATTAGTCACTAATCGATCGCCATGGATCGGCAAATAATGGTAGGTGATCCGTTGGAACTTATCCAACGTGGATCTGGCCATTGTGAGACAACGGCTACAGGGGCAGTCGACTACCGCGCGCGAAAACAGCTTGATGTAGGTTATAAATGGACCTCAAGTGGGAGGATTTCGCCAAGACTTTAAGGAAGCAATTGGAGGGGAATTGCTGCTGCATTCCAATCCTTCAAGAGCCATCCAAAGCAAGCAACAAGAAAGGGTTCAAAGCAAAGAGTTGTAAAGCGTTCTTTACTTGTATTTCTTATGTTTTTGTATTTCTTGTAGTATTATTATTGTAATAACTTATACAGGATTTCTCCACCTCCGACGTGTAGTCGAGAAGGAGTTTAGTTAGTGTCGTGCGCATAACTAGAGCTCGATGAGCTCGCCCGTGGAGTAGAAACCATTCGGTTTCGAACCACGTATAACGTATGTGTTTGCGTATGCTTGTATTGTTGTTAGTATTATTATTGTTTCTATTGTTTCTACTGCGCTAACGATAATCGTAGGAAAGCAACACAACGAGAATGAGCGAATTACGTCATCGAAAGAAAGAGGGCTACTCACCCCCCTCTAGCCGGCCAACATCTACACTTCATCGACCCTACAAGTGGTATCAGAGCCAAGGCGCTTGTCGAGGACTAACCGCCGACACAAGCACTACAAAATGGCCGGCTACAACCTTCAACCACCAAAGTTCGAAAGAGATTTTCTATGGTGGAGAAGAAAAATGGAGGTATATCTAGAAACCGATTTTGATTTTATGCTAATCTTAGAAAACGGTTTTGAATTGCCTAGGGATGAAAGAAATAGGCAAATTGAGAAGTCAAGGTGGACCCAAGACCAAATCAAGGACTTCGAGACAAATCTCAAGGTAATCGAATTACTTAGTGATTTGATTCCTAACAATATTTGGTCTAGGTTGGGTAATTTTAGGGATGCAAAGGAATTATGGGATAAAATAATGAAATTCCAAGAAAATTTTCAATCGGCACAAGTAGAGGAGAATGCCGAGGAAGAAGCACCCATCACATTTGAAGATGTTGATGATTTGGTGGAGACCTCCACCTCTAGCATTGAGGGGGAGGAAAGGGTTTCTATTACGGAGCAAAGTCAAAACGAAGCATCTACCTCCGGAAGATGTGATCAAGAAGAATCCTCCACCTCCCTAGGTAACTCAAGTGTTGTTATTTTAAATAAAAATCACATAATATGCTTTGAGTGTAGGGAGAAAGGGCATTACAAGAGCAAATGCCCTAAATTGGCTAAGGAAAAGGCATCGACACCAAAAGTCAACCCAAAGTCAAAGGATGCCGGAGTCCCCACAACTAGAAGCAAAGAGAACATTGTGTGCTTTAAATGCAATCAAAAGGGGCACTACCGAAGCCAATGCCCTAGGGGGAGGAAGAAAGGGCAAGAAGGTGTATCTCATGTAGGGGGAGCTCTTAAAGCTAACCCTATGGTAAATTTAAATTATGCACCTTTAATTCCTAAAGCTAAAAAGCATGTTAAGAATTATTTTAGCTCTCTTGCAATCATTAATGAAAAATATGCTAGTAGGAATAAATATGTGTGTTTAGGTGCTAAGCATGTTAGTTTCTCTAAGGACAAACCTAGAACTCAAAACACTAGACCTATTTTACCTAAAGAGTCCATTAGAAGAGTTGAAAACCATCTAGGCATTAACCCTAAGAAGGGTAGACACATGCCTAAGAAGAAGAATATTTCCCAAAAGATAAATGAAAACTCAAAATTGGGAAAATTAGAACTAGAAAATCAAGTCTTGAGGTCAAGGCTTGAGAGAATGGAGAAAACCCTTAGGATTATCGAAAATTCAATTCAAGGGTCAAGTGCCCAAAAGTCAAGACCTAGGAAACAAGAACGGTCTAAGGGCAAGGAAGGTTTGGGTCACAAACCTAAGCCCAAGAAGACTTATCATAATGTTCCATTTGATTATATAACTATTTCTAGGTCTAGGAAAACCAAGGCTAATAGGGAAGCTATCCCTAAGAATATCCATGGTGTTTGCTTAGTGGCTAAGGACTTAAGAAAATCTAAGAAAGCCACTAGGAAGGTCAAAGGAGGAGTCACCTCTAGAGTTGACCTAGGAAAGACCCATTTGACTAAGGCTTCAAAGTCTAAAAGGGTCATTAGAAAGGTATCTAGGGAAGTTATCCCTAGAGAATACCTTGTTAACCCAAGGAGCTCCAATAGATATTGGGTTCCTAAGAGCGTGATCGATTCACGCTAAATGGGTTAGGGTGTGTCAGCCCTAAGTGGATGGGTAGTTAACCTAACCATAGTAGAGTTGACACATTAGGATGTGCCAATGTGCTTGAGAAGTTAAAAATGATTAAATTGGCACAATTAGGTCTTAGAGGTATTGGTGTGCCATTTTGGGTTTTTGGTACACTAAGGGGAATGATGGTATTAAGGCAAAATGGGGTTAATTCCTAGAAATGGCATTTTGGATTTAACACTTAGGTATTTTATACCTTAGTATATTTTACTCGCCATGATTTATTTGTCTTGCCATGTCATAACATCATTTTCATTTTTATCTATAAAAATGTCATGATCATGTTTAGAATTATTTTTAGATGTCATGTATGCTTAGATTTCTTTCACATGTCATGACATCATGATTTTAGCATATGCTTTTATCTATATCATATTTATGCCATAATCAGCATCATGCATATAACTAAAATGAAATTAAGGACTATGACATGATTTGATGGGAATCAAATAATATTGTCTAGAAATATGCATGAAACCATTAAAAAAAAAAAGATAAAAACCCACATCTCACTAAAAACTTGACTTGTATGTGTTTTGCACATCTAGATATAAGTGAGATGTTTAGGAAAAAGAAATTAAAGGTTTCAAAAATATTTCGAAAATATTTTGAAAAACCTTGGTGAAGCCTATCTTTTGATAGCTATCACCATTGAATGGGATGATACAAAGAGAGCTCTTTATTGAAGCTTTTCTTAACTTTTGGACTTTGTGTCAATCTCTTAATTTAGTGGGTAAAATAATTTTCAAATATTTTTCACCCATAGTGTTTATGATAAGTAATATACATACCAAATTTCAAGAATTTTAAACTTATGTATATTTACTTATGGATTTCAGAAATCCATTTCTGAAATGCTGAAAACTGCAAATGCAGTTATCAGTCGACTGCCATGGTGGCCAGCCGACTGATTTCTGAATTCAATCGACTGCCCAAGCTAATTTTGGGTAAACCTTGTTGGTTAGGCCCATGTTCAGCTAGGTTAAGGTCCCCTAACCACTCCTAACCCTAGTATATGCTTGGGAGAGCATTAGAAAGGATGGAAATCCATTGGACATGGATTATGAGAAGTGTTTAGGGAGAGTATCAATTTTAAGGTGGATGAGAGTTCATTGTTGAACTTTGCCTTAATTTTGATTGGTTAAATGTTCCAATTGGCTTAGGGACTCTCCAAGGACATTGTTGGTGCAATGGTCAAGGGGGAGCAAGTCTCTAGGGGAGGTATCTATCATGGTAAGATGGATGTGTATTTCCTCATGGGAGGAAAATTGGGTTGCCTCTCTTATGTGATATGGGATCACTGGAAAGATTGAGGGCATGCCAAGGGGAAGATTGTAAGATCTCATTGGGATATGAGACATTGAAACCCTTGAGGACCTTTTTGATGTAATGTCAAAAAGGGGGAGAAGTTACCAATTAGGGTTCATTGGAATTCTCATTGGGATATGAGAATTATCGATATGGGAGAATTGGTAGACTTGAGATGGTAGTTTTGTCAATCATCAAAAAGGGGAAGATTATTGGTGCAATCGGCCCAGGTTGACTCGAGTTTGACTCGAGCAGTACTTTGATAGTATTTTGATGATAGACAAAATTCTTGACATGGGATTGTCATGAGAAAGTCCAACATGGTGTTGGCATGGAAAATCCAAGCATGGAGCTTGGTGTGGAAAAGTCCAAAGCATTGTGAAGTCGTGCGCTTGGTGTATGTGGGAAGTCTTGAGGACTTGGCAAGTTCACTAAGCTCGAGGTCCTTGAGTTGGTGAAGGATGGCATTGCGAAGTCATGCGCTTGGTTCATCCAAGGGACCGTCAGACGGGGAGCGAATGGAGTGAGACCAAAGGGAAGCATACTTCGAGGGAAAGAGACGCGAAGGATGGCATTGCAAAGCCGTGTGCTTGGCGCATCCGAGGGACATAGGCCGAGGGAAGAGAGCTTCGGTGGGGAACTCCATGAGGGATAAGGTGGACTTGGCCAAGTGGCTAAGACTGAGTGTCGGAGGCTCAAACTTAATGTTTGAGGGTTTACCCGACGGTTGGATGCTAAAACAACTTGGTGTTTGAGATTTTGCCCGATAGCAGTCGACTAGGGTTCGACTGGTGTTAGACTAGGAGTTTTGTGCTTGGCGATCGCGCCATGGATTGCTGATCGACTAATGTCGGACGATCGCCGAGGATTGCGGATCGTGATGGGAATGTCGTGAGCACGAGAATGCTCGCGTAGCCGGAAGCGATCGACTACTAGGTCACCGATCGCCATGGATCAATGATCGGTAGGTGATCCGTTGGAACTTATCCAACATGGATCTGGCCGTTGTGAGACAACGGCTACAGGGGCAGTCGACTGGGGCCTTTTGGCAGTCGACTACTGCGCGTAAAAATAGCTTGATGCAGGTTATAAATGGAGCTCAAGTGGGAGGATTTTGCCAAGACTTTAAGGAAGCGATTGGAGGGGAATTGCTGTTGCATTCCAGTCCTTCAAGAGTCATCCAAAGCAAGCAACAAGAAAGGGTTCAAAGAAAAGAGTTGTAAAGCGTTCTTTACTTGTATTTCTTGTGTTTTTGTATTTCTTGTAGTATTACTATTGTAATAGCTTGTACGGGGTTTCTCCACCTCCGACGTGCAGTCGAGAAGGAGTTCAGTTAGTGTCGTGCGCATAACTAGAGCTCGGTGAGCTCGCTCGTGGAGTAGGAACCATTCGGTTCCGAACCACGTATATCGTGTGTGTTTGCGTATGCTTGTATTGTTGTTAGTATCATTATTGTTTCTATTGTTTCCGCTGCGCTAACGACAATCGTAGGAAAGCAACGCAATGAGAATGAGCGAATTACGTCATCGAAAGAAAGAGGGTTATTCACCCCCTCTAGCCGGCCAACATCTACACTTCATCGACCCTACATAGCTCAGCTCCTTTGGATGAAGCACACTCTCCAAGACTTTAAACTAAACTTTAACAACACTAAAATTTACATCGACAACATTAGTTCTATTAATTTAACTAAGAACCCCATCTGTCACTCTAGAACCAAATATATAGAGGTAAAACACCACTTCATTCGAAAACATGTAGCAAATAGTACCATACAACTCGAATACGTGGAGTCCAAATCGAACCTAGCAGACCTATTTACCAAACCCTTACTCGAAGCAGAGTGTAGCCTGCTTAGAAGGAAATTAGGTATGTGCGTGATAGAGTAGGACTTAATTTTTTTTTATATACTCTATTTTTATTTTTCATGTTAAATGGAACTAGCTTAGAGTTTATCCTAGAAGGCATGTACCTATAGATTTAAGGAGCCAACACATCTCACAACACATAGGACTAATGTGTTTGTGTACTTAGCCATGTAGATGGACGTGAGATGTTAGGACCTTACTTCTGGTTCCAGATGTAAATCTAGTGTATCGACATGAACCATGGAGTATAATTATCTAAAATAACTAACTCTATACATAACTTATTGATCATTTTATATCAATCAAGTCACAAAGAGTTGAACATACTTTTAGTTGAGATTATTTTGAAATTATTTATTTTCAAAATCTATACGGGACATGCTTGGACTTACAAATTATACTCACTTATTTAATAAAGTTTCTTTCAAACCCCCATACTTTTTGATTTATGGCAAAAGGGGGAGAAAAAGGTCAAAGTTAAGGGATCAAAAAAAAAAATTTGGTAACTTAACTTAAACTTAACTTAAAACATTCAGGTCAAAGTTAAGTAATCTTGATTACTTAACTTACTTTTTTGGTAACTTAACTTAAAACATTTAGGCCAAAGTTAAGTTATCTTGATTACTTAACTTACTTAAACTTTTTAGTGGAAAACATTAAGGGGGAGAGCTAAGATCCTTTTTCAAGTACTCACCTAAGGGGAAGGTTATCTCAAGGGGGAGGACTTGAAAAAGAATTTTATTCATACTCTTACTCATGCTAAACTTACTAAGTTATTCATACTAACTTACTAAGATATGCATTCATACTTATTTCATCTTCATTCTAATTAGAACTAATCATTTTATTTACTTAATGTACTTTATGCTTTAATTTTCCCTTAACTTTGTGTCAATTTGCCATAGATCAAAAAGGGAAAGATTTTTGGTGCAGTGGCACCAGATAATCAAACCTAGGTTTTGATTATGGCAAAGGCCTAAAGTTAATGTCATATCTTTATCTCACATGCTCTGTTAAGTGTGCAAAAATGATTAAGCTGAGTTGAAGGTCGGCGACACTCAGAGAATCTCGAGTCGAGAAATTACAGTGGTCGGGCGACACCGGGAGAACTTCGGAGGGGGCCGAAGAACCCAGGTGAAGACCTGAAGCTAAGCTACAAGTCACAAAGGACCAAAGGTAAGCTCGAGTGTGAGTGAAGGTTGTTAGTGAAAGCCCTAGAGCCAATCATATGATGATTGTTGTATGGACTTTATTGTATCATATTCCTATTTATAAAGGCATGGTTATTATATTTACTTGTATTGGTGCCAAATAACTAAATATAATAATGTCCTTGAGTAGTAGGTTCTTATCTATATCAATCGATTGGTTGAATCGATAATGAGATGATATAGAGAACACTACTCTTAATCATTCCTAGTCGAGTATTAACATTCAGGGACAATGTTAATGCGTAGAGACTAGCATGTAGGTCAACAAGATGACTTGATCTCACAAGTCATGGATATGAGATATCAAGTTGACACATGGGTATGCATTGGAGAATGTATACTGAATGACCCGCCATGAGAAAGTATCATGGATCGTTATATGAGTGTCATATACTTTCTCATGTGGCTATTAGTATGACTATTAGTCCTTAGACCTGAAGTCACCATGGTTCCCTACATAAGGAGTTGCATACTTTGGATTCGTCAAACGTCACCCGTAAATGGGTGGACTATAAAGGCGATTACTGGGTATGTAACGAATTATGCGGAGGGATGTGAGTGATGTAGATGGGATCTATCCCTCCTATATGACGGGGGTGACATCGATATTCTTGATAGAGTGAGACCACGAAGTGCATGGCCATGCCCAAATGAGTCAATATGAGATATTGAGCTCATTTGATTAGAGTGAGTCTACTTGGAGTTCAAGATTTAGATTGTACTGAGGATGACACGGTCTATGCCTCGATTGGTCAATCTAGATGTCAAGGATAGAGGGACATTGTCACATATTGTGAGAGTCACAATTAGTAGTCACAAAGGTGATGTTGGAGCTCAACATCCTTGTAACTTGGGTAGCAATGATGTGTTGCTAGATACCGCTCATTGCTTATGTTCCTAAATCGGTTTAGGGACATTGCCAACGTTACAAGAACCTATAGGGTCACACACATGAGAGCAATTAGATGGAGATTAGGTTCATATGATGAACCATGAGGATTAGGTTCATGGGATGAACCAAATTGGATTAAGAGTAATCCAAATTAGACTAATTGAGTTAGACTCAAGTTGATTCAAGTGTTGAATGAGTCTAATTGAGATTTGATTCATCAAATCAATTTAAATTAATGAATAGAGATTCATTATATTAAATTGACTTGAGTCAAGTGGTTAGATTTGATCAACCATGGGAGATTAGAGGTCAAGTTTGACTTGACTTGAGAGGGAAGTTGAAAGGTCAAGTTTGACTTAACCAAATGCCATGTCATGATGATGACTAGGCATGGCCGGCCAATGATGATGCTCCACATCATCATTGACTTGGTCAATTAGTGCCACATCATGAGGGAGACCAAGGGTCATGGGAGTTACATGCATGCATGTAACTCCCCCTCCATGAAGTGGCCGGCCACCATTTGGGGGTTATGTGAGTGAAAATTCATTTTGTGAGTAATCACTCATTACTTCATCTTCAACCTTGGGAATTTTCCTCTCAAGCTCTCCCTCTCCTTCCTCTCTTTGGCCGAACCAACCAAGGAGTGCTAGCACACTCAAGGTTGAGTTTTCTTCCACCTATTGCTTGTGTGGATACCATAGAGGAGTGTGCACTTGACACTCTCGAGTTCCGGAGGACTTTGGACGAGCGGGATTTGCGAAGGGCATCGCATCAAGGGTAACATCATTATCTCTTAGTTCTAAGGTAGTTATAGAGGATTTTGTTAGCTCATACATGTAATTAGTTTTAATACTTGCGGATCCGTGGTCGGACTTCGGTTTCCAACGCAGTGCCAGCCATAAGCGTATGTTATCGTTTTTTGTATTTTTATATGAGATATAAAAATTACAGATTTTTATGTTTCTGTAAATTTCCTAATTTTATAGAATTTTTGGGTATTTTTCTCGTGAGTCGGGCAACGAGTGTTGGGACACTCGTAGGCTTCAACCGCCGAGAAAAACTCTCCAATCGTGAGTTCTCGCTTTAGGTTTTTGGGACAGCGACTTAAGTCGCTGTAGGATCGCTTGTAGGGACACTCGCAAGTTTATTTTACAGTAGAGGGCGCTGCCCTATCCCCGAAAGGGGCCATGTCCCGCGATCGCAGAACCGCTTAGCGGGACTGCGTTTGAGAGATGACTCATAAATTCGAAATAAATTAGGAAAAATTATAGAAATTTTCTGTAAAAATACATAATTTTGAATTATGTATGATTCTGTGATTGTCATGGCCCAATAACCCAATAGGATTGGATTATGTGTGTTGTAATTCATAATACGGCCTGCGTGCCGTTTTGTGGTTGTGCGTGTTGTAAAATGTTTGCGACCTGCGCGTCGCACCTCTTCTTTTAATATTCTAGTTGTAAATAGTTTAAGACTCGAATGTAACTCGAGTTTCGTATTTGTAATGTACAAAAATGGAGCGGTGGAAAGTCCACTTGAAGACGAGCTTACGAGAAGGGTGACGACGACACATGGCGGTCAAAGGAAGCGCTTGGAGAAGCCGCTAGCCTTAGGTTGACCGTCCGATCTTCTCATTGGCTTGAGAAGATCGTAGTAGGGCCATGACTATATCACATTTAATGATATATATATATGTTGATATATATATATGTATATTTAATTGATTTATGCTTGTATGTATGTGATGCATGCTAGTGAAAAAAAAATGCTTGTATGTATATGATGCATGCTAGGTTAATTTTCTTGTATGTATATGATGCATGCTAATATAGGATAATAAAGGCCTAAATGCGTATAAGATACACATTACGATTAGATTAGATCATAATCGAATCAACTCGAAAATGCCTACCGAGCCTTGATACCCATCACTACCTCGATCATTTGTTGTTGAATCGCGCGAGCTGCAGCGCATATTATCTTGGTAGGGTGCGGAGGGACAATCTTGGTCCCGCCTATCACGACTCGGGTTAGAGTAAGCTCAATTAGATTGAGCAAAACTAGTTAACTCAATTGGATCGAGTAGAACTATAGGCATATTCCAATCGTTGGAAAGATAGGTTAAGATCGCATTTACACTAAATCTTGGGCGATTTAGCCAAAGCTAACTCAAGGTCTTTTGTAAATGTGGGTCTTAATCCTATAAACAAGAGTTGCATAGAGATGTAATCGGTAATGTGTTACCCACCGATCGTACTAAGTCTTGGGCGATTTAGCCAAAGCTAACTCAAGGCTTAGTATGATGTGGATCTTGTCCCACAAGAATTATAGCTAGTTTGTATGAATCAAGTAAATGTGGTTTGACCACATCCATAACTCGATTCTATAAAATTCCTATAATTCAGTGGGAGCATCATTTGATTAAAGGCCTAATTAAATGATAAAAGGAATATGATATTAATTCTCTGCATTGTATGTTGTAGATTACTATGTCAAACAACACGAACACTCTCTCTCTGCGATCTGTCCTTGAGAAGGACAAGCTCAATGGAGCAAATTTCCTGGACTGGTACAGGAACCTGAGAATTGTTCTCACCCAAGAAAGGAAGCTGTACGTCCTGGAGCAGCCCATTCCAGAGGCACCTCCTGCCACTGCCTCGCGAGCTGACAAAGATGCTTACAAGAAGCATCAAGATGATGCATTAGATGTGTCATGTCTAATGCTCGCGACCATGAACTCTGAGCTTCAGAAGCAACACGAGTTCATGAATGCTTATGATATGGTTGGACATCTTCGTCAACTATATCAAGGACAAGCTAGGAATGAGAGATATGAAGTCTCTAAGGCATACCTGGAAGATCTTAAGAAGAAGAGAAGTGAGACTTCTACTTCAGGTATAAATGTTATAGAAGTCAATCTATCTATTTCTTCATCATGGGTATTAGATACCGGATGTGCATCTCACATTTGTACCAATGTGCAGGGGCTGAGAAATAGCAAGGCATTGACAAAGGGCGAGGTGGACCTACGAGTAGGCAATGGAGCAAGGGTTGCTGCTGTTGCTGTAGGAACTTATGATCTATCTCTGCCCTCTGGGCTTGTATTAGAATTAGATGAATGTTGTTATGTGCCTGCCTTAACCAAGAACATCATTTCAGTTTCTTGTTTGGACAAGAAAGGATTTTCATTTATAATAAAGAACAAATGTTGTTCAGTTTATTTAAATGATATGTTCTATTGTAGTGCACCTCTAATGAACGGACTCTACTTTCTAGACTTAGAGAGCCCTATCTATAACATAAGTACCAAGAGGTTCAAGTCAAATGAGTTGAACCAAACTTATCTTTGGCATTGTCGCAGGTCACATAAATGAGAGTCGCTTATCTCACTCCATAAGGATGGGTCGCTAGACTCATTTGATTTTGAATCATATGAGACATGCGAGTCTTGCCTTTTAGGTAAGATGACCAAGACTCCTTTAGTGGACATAGCGAAGTGCAATGTGATTTGTTAGGACTTATACATAGTGATGTATGTGGTCCTTTCAATGTTGCTGCTAGAGGTGGTTACAGGTACTTCATTACATTTACTGATGACTTCAGTAGATATGGTTATGTGTATCTTATGACACATAAATCTGAATCCTTTGAAAAGTTCAAAGAATTCAAGAATGAAGTACAAAACCAGCTTGGCAAGAGTATTAAGATACTTCGATCAGATCGAGGTGGTGAATACCTTAGCCAGGAGTTTCATGACTATCTAGATTAGTTTGGGATTCTATCCCAACTCACTCCGTATGGAACACCATAGAGGAATGGAGTATCTGAAAGGAGGAATCGTACTTATTGGATATGGTACGATCTATGATGAGTCACAGATCTTCCTATATCCTTTTGGGGATATGCTGACACAGACCTTTACCCTTAACCGTGTACCATCCAAGGCTGTGGTAAAGACACCATATACGATATGAACAGGGAAAAATCCCAAGATGTCTTTTATGAGGATTTGGGGTTGTGAGGCTTACGTTCGACGTCAAGTCTCGCATAAATCCGATAGGTGCTATTTTGTTGGATATCCCAAGGATACAAAGGGATATTACTTCTACATTCCCAGTCAGCACAAAGTGTTTGTGGCAAAGACTGGGGTTTTTCTAGAAAGGGATTTTGTTTCTAGAAAAACTAGTGGGAGTACCTTCGATCTTGAAGAAATTCAAGATAAGGACCATAGCACTAAGGCCTTGATGGAGGTTGAACAGGAACCACAAAGTGTTGTGGGTGATGAGGTTGTTGCACAAAGAGTTGTGGAACAACCACCTGTTCAAGTAGACCTACCTCTTCGCAGGTCTGATAGGGTACGTCGTCAGCCTGAGAGATACTCATTTCTCTTGTCTGACCATGATGACGTTATGCTCATTGAGAATGAGCCTACCTCCTATCGTGAAGCCTGATGAGCCCAGATTCGAGAAATGGCTAGACGCCATGAGATCCGAGATGGAATCCATGTACACTAACCAAGTATGGACTTTGGTTGATCCACCAAGGGTCAAACCCATTGGGTGTAAGTGGGTCTTTAGGAGAAAGACGGCATGGATGGACTTACGATACCTATAAGGGCCGACATTGGTGGCTAAAGGTTTCAAGCAAATTCATGGTATTGACTATGATGAAACCTTTTCTCCAGTGGCGATGTTTAAGTCCATTCGGATCTTGCTTGCTATTGCAGCATACCACGATTATGAGATCTGGCAGATGGATGTCAAAACCGCATTTCTGAATGGAAACTTGCTCGAGGATGTGTACATGACACAACCTGAGGGTTTTGTAGATCCACATCGAAGGTATGCAAGCCGCAAGGTCCATTTATGGGCTAAAGCAAGCTTCTGAGCCGAATCTTCGATTCGATGATGCGATCAAGCTTGTCCATTTCATCAAGAATGAAGATGAACCTGTGTCTACAAGAGGGTTAATGGGAATACTGATTGTCTTCCTTGTCTTGTATGTGGATGACATACTACTCATTGGGAATGACATCCCTTCGCTACATGTGAAGACTTGGTCGGGACGTGCTTCTCAATGAAGGACTTAGGTGAAGCACAGTATTCTAGGCATCAAGATCTATAGAGATAGATCTAAGAGATTGCTTGGCCTAAGTCGCAGTACATACATTGACACGGTATTACTTGTTTGCCAGAATTCCAAGAAAGGACTTCGATGTCACATGGTGTGAGTCTTTCAAGACTCAAAGTCCTTCTTCTAGAGAGGAGAGAGACCGCATGGATAAGATCCCTTACGATCCGCTATAGGATCTATCATATGCACGCCATCTTTGTGTGTACTCGTCCTGATGTCTCGTATGCTTTGAGCATGACGAGTAGGTACCAGTCAGATTCAGGTGAGTGTCACTGGATAGCAGTCAAGAATATTCTTAAGTACTTGAGAAGGACTAAAGAATATTTCTTGATATTTGGAGGCGATGAGGAGCTAGCTGTAAGGGTTACTGCCGATGCGCTTCCAAACCACTGTGATGATTACAGATCGCAATGAGGTTCGTGTTTTGCTTGAATTGTGGCGCTGTGAGTCGGAAGAGTTCAAGCAGACACCGCGTCGATTCTACAACAGAGGCCGAGTATATCGCTGCATCTGAGGCAGCAAAGGAGGCAGTTTGGATCCGCAAGTTCATTACTGAGCTTGGGGTGGTTCCTAGCATTGCAGATCCTATAGAGCTCTATTGTGACAACAATGGAGCGATTGCACAGGCTAAGGAACCTCGCTCACACCATGACCAAACACATACTACGGCGCTTCCATCTCATTCGAGAGATCATCGATAGAGGAGATGTGAAGATTTGCAGAGTACCCACAGAGGCTAACATCGCAGATCCCTTGACCAAGGCTTTGGCACAGAAAAAGCATGATGGTCACACTAGGTCATTGGGTATTAGATACTATGGTGATTGGCACTAGTGCTAGTGGGAGATTGTTAGTGAAAGCCCTAGAGCCAATCATATGATGATTGTTGTATGGACTTTATTGTATCATATTCCTATTTATAAAGGCATGGTTATTATATTTACTTGTATTGGTGCCAAATAACTAAATATAATAATGTCCTTGAGTAGTAGGTTCTTATCTATATCAATCGATTGGTTGAATCGATAATGAGATGATATAGAGAACACTACTCTTAATCATTCCTAGTCGAGTATTAACATTCAGGGGCAATGTTAATGCATAGAGACTAGCATGTAGGTCAACAAGATGACTTGATCTCACAAGTCATGGATATGAGATATCAAGTTGACACATGGGTATGCATTGGAGAATGTATCGAATGACCCGCCATGAGAAAGTATCATGGATCGTTATATGAGTGTCATATACTTTCTCATGTGGCTATTAGTATGACTATTAGTCCTTAGACCTGAAGTCACCATGGTTCCCTACATAAGGAGTTGCATACTTTGGCTTCGTCAAACGTCACCCGTAAATGGGTGGACTATAAAGGCGATTACTGGGTATGTAACGAATTATGCGGAGGGATGTGAGTGATGTAGATGGGATCTATCCCTCCTATATGACGGGGGTGACATCGATATTCTTGATAGAGTGAGACCAATGGCGTATGGTTATGCCCAAATGAGTCAATATGAGATATTGAGCTCATTTGATTAGAGTGAGTCTACTTGGAGTTCAAGATTTAGATTGTACCGAGGATGACACGGTCTATGCCTCGATTGGTCAATCTAGATGTCAAGGATAGAGGGACATTGTCACATATTGTGAGAGTCACAATTAGTAGTCACAAAGGTGATGTTGGAGCTCAACATTCTTGTACCTTGGGTAGCAATGATGTGTTGCTAGATACCGCTCATTGCTTATGTTCCTAAATCGGTTTAGGGACATTGCCAACGTTAAAAGAACCTATAGGGTCACACACATGAGAGCAATTAGATGGAGATTAGGTTCATATGATGAACCATGAGGATTAGGTTCATGGGATGAACCAAATTGGATTAAGAGTAATCCAAATTAGACTAATTGAGTTAGACTCAAGTTGATTCAAGTGTTGAATGAGTCTAATTGAGATTTGATTCATCAAATCAATTTAAATTAATGAATAGAGATTCATTATATTAAATTGACTTGAGTCAAGTGGTTAGATTTGATCAACCATGGGAGATTAGAGGTCAAGTTTGACTTGACTTGAGAGGGAAGTTGAAAGGTCAAGTTTGACTTGACCAAATGCCATGTCATGATGATGACTAGGCATGGCCAGCCAATGATGATGCTCCACATCATCATTGACTTGGTCAATTAGTGCCACATCATGAGGGAGACCAAGGGTCATGGGAGTTACATGCATGCATGTAACTCCCCCTCCATGAAGTGGCCGGCCACCATTTGGGGGTTATGTGAGTGAAAATTCATTTTGTGAGTAATCACTCATTACTTCATCTTCAACCTTGGGAATTTTCCTCTCAAGCTCTCCCTCTCCTTCCTCTCTTTGGCCGAACCAACCAAGGAGTGCTAGCACACTCAAGGTTGAGTTTTCTTCCACCTATTGCTTGTGTGGATACCATAGAGGAGTGTGCACTTGACACTCTCGAGTTCCGGCGGACTTTGGACGAGCGGGATTTGCGAAGGGCATCGCATCAAGGGTAACATCCTTATCTCTTAGTTCTAAGGTAGATCTAGAGGATTTTGTAAGCACATACATGTAATTAGTTTTAATACTTCTTCGCACGGATCCGTGGCCGGGACTTCCGGGGTTTCCGCAACGCAAAAAGCGGTTTTTACGGCCCGGAAAAGCCCAACAAAGGTAAGGTCGAGTCCTTCGTACGGGGATGTTTTTAGGCGGCGATCCAACTAAGACTTCCAGTAGAAGGTCTAGGTCGAGATCGGACGGTAAGTGGTCGTCGCTTTTACTTTTACTTGTATGTTTTGGACTAACTCTTTGTTGCAGCTAGATAACCTAGCCATCAGTCAACTGTTGGATGTTAGCAGTCAACTGTTGGTGGCATCAGTCGACTGATTAGGGCAATAAGTCGACTGCTATTCAAACTGCCAGCTTCGATGAAGGTCAAGATAAGAACCCCCTTTCTTGGGGTGAGGTGTCCATTTGGATCAGATTTTCCATTCAACATTTAGGGGGTTGGAGGGCTATAAAAGAAGGGGGGGGTTCACCCCTTTAGGTCATCAATTAAGCTCTCGAAATGCTCCCACAACGCCGCATCTCTACGACGACGAAATGTTGTGGCAACGCCGACGATATGCTCTTAAGTCCAAGATCAGATCGTCGTTGGTATACTTCAATTTTCATTTCCATTTCAATTCAGTGTATTTGAGTTTTCGTGGTCATGCTTTCATTGCTTAGAGGAGAGGTGGGATTGTCCTTCTTCCTCATTCTTTTATTTGTTTTGTAACCGTTGTCTCCTACCTCCAACGAGGTGGAGACCAAGTTAGTGAATTTCCCTCCGTACGCGGTCTAGGATCGCAAGGGCCTTAGATTAGCAACCGTTTGGTTGTGAACCAAGTAAAAATAAATTGTGTCATTTTTTTTCCACTGCACTACTTTTTTTTATCGAATCGAACGAAAAGATGAAAAGATTTCTCGCTCGCTATTCACCCCCCCCCCTCTAGTGCGCTCTTTCGATCCTACAATTAAACATACAAGTTTAGTCTTAGCTCCCCTTGGATCATGATATGATTTACTCACATAATAAACTTGATTCTTGGAAACCCAATACTTGGTTGAACCTAATTGTTTTACTAGACTTGACTTAGAGACCCAAGCTTAGATTATTTTACGATTACAATTAACAATTGAAAGATATGATATATTATTTAAATTAGCTTTGAATCCAAGTCTGGTCTTGTTGTACACAACTCTTTGAGACTAAAGTATCGTATCTAGACACTTGGAGCCCAATGTAAACTTTTTCAATGTTCACATAAGCTCTTGAACTTACCCTTTCAATAAGGAATTTTCTTCCTCAAGCTTTTAGACTTGAGTTGAGTTTGCTTCTTAAACTTGATTAGTTGAAGAGGTTAGGTTAACCTTTTCCTTAAAGGTTTCAACCTCCTTAAGTAAAGACTTTACCTTTGAATTGGACTTAGCTAATTTTTTAGTTAAGCACGTAATCATTACATATAATTTATTAATTAATGAAGGGTGTACCTTATAGGAACCTTCTGAATTGGATATGGATATGTGGCTTGAATCGGTCTTAGATTAGGACTCGGATTCAGACTCAAGTTCAGGTCTTTCCATGAGTGTTAGGTGGCTAGCTTAATCTTGCCCTTCTTCATCTAATGATTCATTCCACATAGATTTTAGAACCTTCTTTGATTGTTGTCATTTTGACTTTAGATTTGGATAGTCGGCTATAAAATGTCCCTTTTTATTGCACTTGTAGCATACATTGTCCGATTTTGACTTGGTATTTCAACTTGAACTGGATTACTTATCCTTGATTTGTTTAGTAGTTCATTTCTCCTTTTTGATTAGTTTCTGAATGAGGTTTACTACCTCTAATGCCACACATCATTTGGCTTTGACTCGGACTTGTCGGATTCGAATTTGAATTTGGCCTTCTCCTGTCCTGCAACCAAAGCAATACCTTTCTTGACCTGGACCGAGTTAATCTGCTCATGTAATTCAAATTCAAAAAATAGTTCATCTAATCTAATTTTTGACAAGTCTCAGGATACTTTGTATGCATCAACCATAGATGCCCATAAAGGAGTTCTCAAGAAAGCTTTAAGGCTACGTTTGGTACAGGGTAATGTAATCAAGCTTGTAATATAAAGTAATGTAATGTACATTACATTACTGTATTTGGTTAGCAATCAGTGTGTAATCTTTGATTACAAAAGTGATTACATTCTTTTGTTTACTATTTATTATTTGTTATAAGGAATATAATTCATATTATTATAAAATGACAAAAATACCCTTATAATTTCATCTGAATATAATCAAAATCTTAGTTGATTCCCTGTGATCGTCATCATCATTGTCGGTACTCGATTGCTCATCGTTGGCCTCCGATAGCCACAGTCATCGACCTCCAATGAGTGGAGATAAATGGTCACCTAGCAGTCCGCGGTCCGTGGTCGACAGTCGTCGACGATCGACTGATGACCGATGGCCTGTGTCGGCTAGCGGTCCCTTGCCATCGGTCATCGGCCAGCGATCGACTGTCGATCAGTCCCCAACCATCGATCGGTCGGTCGTCGGGTGTCGGACAGTGGTCAACTACCGACCAATTGGTCGCCTACCGCCGACCGATCGTAGATCACCGACCCATCGCTGACCGACCATCGGTCGATCACCGATCGACCGTCGATCGTCGATCGATCGTGTACTGTCGGTTGGTTGTCGATCACCTACCGACCGTCGATCGCTGACCTACAATCGATCATCAATCGGCCACCGGTCGATCTCCAGCCAATCGCCAACCATCGATCGCCGATTGATCGTCGTCGGTCAATCGTTGACCAACCATCGTCGATCGACGGTCGGTTGGTCACTGATCGACTGCCACCCGACCCCCTCTTTGTCATGATAAATATTGAGTCCATAATGTAATCGGATTCATAGCTTTTCCTTTGTAATCCAGATTATGAATCTTGCCTCCTCTTTTGTAATCCGATTACATTACATTACGCCTTTAAAATATTGCCAAACAAGTTAATCCATCTTGTAATGTAATCTTGATTACATTACAAGGTTGATTACCCCTCACCAAATGCAGCCTAAGTGTGTAACCTGATCACATCCTGATTTTTTACCTTTTGCCCAATAGAATGTAGTCCATTCAGGATGTTTAGATTCTCGCATGAAGTTGGCTACCCATCTCGTCATCCTGCATTTTCATATTAAATAAAGTATTTAATGGCAAATCTCTTTTACATACCTTTGTATCCGAGGTACCCTCGTGAAGTTCCGTGAGTTTGTCCCAAAGATCCTTGGCGCTTATAAATTGTCTGACTCGGTTAAGTTCTTTAGATAGCCCACATTATAGAATTTGAGTGGTTTTGGCATCCTCTTCAATTTGATGCTTCATTCCAATCATCCATTTATCGCACTCTAGTGGCTCTCCGAGATCATTGGGGAGAAGAGTGAATCTGGTCTGGATGACGATCCACATCTCTACCTGAGTCTTCAAGAAGCATTGCATTCGACCCTTCTAATATCCAAAGTCATTTACGCAAAAGAAAGGGGGTTGGACGGTATTGTATCCTTCTTGATGGGCCATTTAGAAAAAACCTCACAAAAATACACAAACGAAGAAAAAATGTATCAAGACTTGGTCTTGGATTAGTAGTGCAGAAAGAAAATTATAACAAAGGAAACAAAACTAAAATGATTGTTCAATCGGTGGTTGCATCGGATTTAAGCAACCCCGCTCTAATATCAATTGTTCGATCGATTAGAACACTAGAGGGGGTGAATAGCATAAACCTTTTCTTTTCGTTTCATAAAACTCAAAGTAATATGCAGTAGAAATAAAAATACTAAAGACAGGGATTTTTTACTTGGTTCATAACTAAAATGTTGCTAGTCCAAGGCCTGTGATCATAGATCGCTATCGATGTGCAAACACTAAATATCTCTTTCTTATTGGAGGTAAGAGATTCATTTCTTATAAAGGATAAGGAACTGTAACAACCTTATCATCCCTTTAAAATATAAGTATAAAAGAAACGATGCAAAAATAAATAAAAATACCAACTTCGATATGATGGAAAAAAAGAGTAAGTGAATGGAGTTATAACACTACAACACTGAAGATGATCATCAAACACGAGAGATGAGTACACAAATACTTGGAATTTGATATCAGGGCTCTCTGTTGGAGGGTTCTTTTATAGAGTTTTCTAGGCGCATGGACCAGGTCCAAGCACCTTTAGATCCATCCAAATCTAATCTGACTTGACTAGATTTTATTGGGTTCCAAGCGCCTAGATCTGGTCCAATCGCCTAGAATGTTGGTGCGGCTTCCTCTAGTTCAACTCTCATCCTGCTTCGACCGATAAAAATTATCCTTGTTCTAGTTGCATGGAATGCTGATGTGGCTTCTCTATACAATTCAGATCCATTTCAGTCATCAAAAATTATCCCTGTTCCAGTCGACTGGACTTAGTCCAATCACCTGGACCTTTAATTGACTAGAGTCCAATCAATCTCCTAGATATTCCCGGTTAACTAACTTTTACATAATAACCAATTTCCTACATCACAAAGTTAGCACAACAATATAAAGAGTAGAAATGATAGTTGTCCAATTGTCTGATCTTCACTTTGGCATTCCTTCGGAACATTGTCAGATCAACGCCTAAGGTTATCCCCATACTTGAGGATGCGACCTCACTAGTTCTTCTGTCCAAAAGAACCACTCCACACAAGGTTCTTACCTTTCTTATCTTTGCTAAACCCTTAGTCCTCTGACCCGTTTAAACTTCCCTACTGAGTCTTCGATCCTTTAACCCCCACGACTTCTTTCTGATGTCCAGATCATGCTAATTCATCATGACTCCTTCACCTAGTGTCTCGATCTAGATAAGTCTTCTTTGCTTAGTCAAATTTGGCAACCCTACTAGGCAAACTTAACACAATATCATATCACAATATAACTTAACTTTGAACCTTTGTCATTATCAAAATCTAGGTTCGATTATCTGATGCCTTTGCACCAACATTTCATGCTTGAACTTATCTGTGGTAACTAGTTTTTTCAATATATCTACAATGTTTTCAGAAGTGTGAACTTTTTCAAGTTGAATTTCACCTGAAGCAATCAACTCTCTAATCTTGTTAAACCTCACATCTATATGCTTGGTTCTTGCATGGTACATCTAATTCTTCATCAAATAGATAAAACTCTAACTATCGTAATACAACTTGGCTCCACCTTATTGAACACTTAGTTCCCTGGCCAATCCTTTAACCCATAATACTTCCTTACTTTCTTTAGCAACTTCCATATACTCCAACTCAATAGTGGATAATACAACTATAGATTGTATCATGGACTTCTGACAAATAGATCCTCCCGCCACAATGAACACATATCCTATAGTAGACTTCTATCATCCAAATCTCTTGCATAGTCTGCATCTACATATCCTGCCACTGAAGGATCATCCTATTGTCTATTGAACATGATGTCATACCCTATAGTATTTCTCAAGTGTCTGAAAATCCACTTGATAGCATCCCAATGTTGTCGACTAGGATTTGAAAGAAACTTGCTCACCGTAATAACAGCATACTTCAAATCAAGTCTTGTGCAAATCTTGACATACATCAGACAACCAACTACACTTGCATATAGAATATTTGACTTGTCATGAATCTCATCATTTTCCTTTCAGCACTATACAATGGATAATTTGAAGTGATACACCAGAGATGTACTCATAGACATTGCTTTACCCATGTTGAATCTATCCAACACATTCTCAACGTAACTATGCTAAGATAGCTATAATCTCCCAGAGACTCTGTCTCTATGTATCTCCATCCCAAAAAATCTTCTTAGTCGCACCCAAATCTTTCACGACAAATTTTTTGCTCAGTAGCTTCTTTAGCTTGTTGACCTCACTAATAATTTGTGCAACAATCAACATATCGTCCATATAAAGTAACAAGAAGATAAGTGAATCATCGTCAATTCCCTTCACATAAATGCAACAATCATACTCACATCTTATGCACCCATTTTGAATCATATATGAATGAAACGCTTGTACCACTGCCTTGGAGAATTTTTTAGCCCGTAAAGTGACTTCTTCAGTTGACAGAATAAATGCTTCTGTCTGGACTGACTAAATTCTTCTAGTTGTGACAAGTAGATCTGCACTTCAAAATTACCATGAAGGAATATGTAGAGGAATCGGTCGTCACACTAGAGAGGGGGGTGAATAGCATTTTTTACAATTTCGTCGATCATGATCGTGTCGTGCTTGTCTACAAAAATGTTATATGCACTAGAATACAATACAAATAAAAATAAATATAAAATACATGTACAACTCAATATTTTACGTAATTCAGAACTAGGGTTTCTACTCCATGGCGATGTTCTAGTGATCTACCCTCACTATGAACTCTCTCCTTCTCGATATAATACTGGAGGTGGAGAAATCTCGTACAATAAATTTACAACACAAAGCTTACACCAAATACAACTAAAATACAAGTATACAAAATAATTGAAAGAAGGAAGTGAAAACACTTTTACAAGATTACGATGTTGCTTGCTTGCTTGCTTCTTGGTTGCTTTAGATAGCTTTTGAAGAAATGAAATGCAGCAGCACTTCACCTTAAAATTTCCCAAGAAACACTTTTGAAATCCTCCATGAGTTTCTCCTTTTATAACCTACAGTTGGCTGATTTTGTGTCCAATAGTCGATTGCTAGCCTATCCGTTGTCTCACAATGACTCCATCCACGTTGGAATCTGCCCAACGAATACATCAGCAGTCGACTGCCCTTACCAGAAGTCGACTATTACCCAATAGTCGACTGGTCAGTCGACTACGCAACAATCTGTGGACTACTACAGTGCCATCAGTCGACTATCCATCCATGGCAGTCGACTAATCAAGGCCAATCGACTGCCCATACATGGCAGTCGACTGTCACAACCTTAGCTGAGCAGTCGAGCCTTAGTTGACTGGTCATAATCTCAGTCGACTACTCCGAGTCAACCAGGCTCTGAGTATCAAACACTCGATCAGTCGACTAGTCCATAACTCAGTCGACTGGTAAACCTCAATCATGAAGTTTAACCCAAGTATGATCCCCTCATACTTGATTGACCACCCTTAGCCTAGACCTAAGCCTTCTAGTCACCTTCATCAGCCTCACGCCTCTTGGATCCCTCGAGTCTATGACTCTTCATCCTTCGCGTTAGCCTTTAGGTGCTTCCATCAGATACGTCATGCTAATCGAGTCCTTTGCCAAGGTTCATTTGGACTTATGCTGCCAAGACCCATGCTTGGACTTTATGTCGCTAAACTTACACACTTGGACTTTCACATTGCCAAGATCCATTTGGACTTACACCGCCAAGACCCATACTTGGACTTTACGCCGCCAAACCTACGCCCTTGGACTTTCACTTTACCAAGTACCCATGACTTGGACTTTCAATTGCTAAGTACACATGACTTGGACTTTCTAATTGCCAAGACCATGCTTGGACTTTCCTTGCCAACTTCATGTTGGATTTTCCAATTGCCAAAGTTCACTTGGATTTTACGCCGCCAAGACTACACACTTGGACTTATGCAGCCAAGACTTTACCTTTGAACTTCCCTTGCCAAATATCCATATTTGGACTTTCCTTTCCAAGTATCTAAACTTGGACTTTCGAGGTTGATTGTTCCAACAATCTCCCTTAAATAATCTCCCCCATATGAGTTTGGATATCCCAATCATCCACTAGTTATATGGTCAACATATAGTCAAACCATATAGTTAAACAATGGTCAAACCCATTGTCAAACATCAAAACATTAATCGAGTCCCACTCGATTTTGGTCAACATTGACCCAGGGCCTATTGCACCAACAATCTCTCCCTTTTTGATGTTTGACAATACCTTTAAGTTAGGCTAACGATAACCCAACTTAACTCTTCCAATGTCAAAGCATAGTGAAGGTTTACCTAACTCAAACCTCACTTCTCCCCCTTTGGCATACAATAAAAAGCCTACTAAGATTTTCAATGTCTCATCTCCCAAAGTGATTCTACATTCTCCCCCTTGGTTCAAAAATATCTTGGATGCCTTCACTCTTCCTAGTGATAAACACAGAGACTAAATGAAAGGCAATCCACAATGAAGGTACCTAAACTCTCATTTCTTTCCCTTTGGTCAAAATTGCATCCATCATCCCTTGATGGACACACTCCCCCTAAAGGTTTGCTTCCCCTTGACCATTACACCAACAATGTCCTTAAAGAGTTCCTAAGCCTATAGTTAACTTAAACCACTAAAAATAAGGGTGAAAGTTCAAACTGTAGGGAATTGTCGTATGCCTAATGGCATATGCGCAACGGAAAATAGGATCCCTTCCAAGTGATCCATGCGAAAGCAAACTCGTATAAAATAAATTTCTCTAAACCAAGCCTATCTTATAGGAGAGTTCTACCTTTGTTGCGTGCCCTTTGCAATCCCGCTTTTCCTTTCGGTTTGTTGGATCTTTAGCACGTTCAAGTGTCCGTGCCTCTATACGTATCCACACGAGCACGCTCTTGTCTCACAAAAGGAAAACTAGAAGAGCTCTCCTTTACTTCTTGCTAGAGAAGTCCCTAAAGGAGAGGAAGAGAGGGAAAAGGAGAAAGGAAGAAGAAGACTCCTCTTCTTGCTAGCCTACACTCACAAACCCACACAACCAAAGCTTCCACCAAGCTCTCTCACAACCACAACAACACTTGCTCACCAAAACACCTCTTTGGCCGGCCACTCCATGGAGCCTTTTATAGGGTTGGAAAAACCACTTCCACCTCCTTCACATTCAATGCAATCCATTGCATTGAGACACCTCAAAAAGTTTGGCTTCCTTGTTTGGCGGCCATAAGGAGACAAAACCATTTTGTTTCCTTCACCTTCACTAGCTTAGGTGGATGCTTAGGTGGCATGCTTATGTGGCATGCTTATGTGGCATTCTTATGTGGCATTCATGCATGTTGAATTAATCTTATTAATTCAATTAAGCTTATGTTATCATATTGAATTAATCTTATTAATTCAATTAAGCTTATGTTATCATATTGAATTAATCTTATTAAATCAATAAGGTAACATATTGAATTAATCTCATTAAATCAATTAGCTAAAATTCTCATTAAGCTTAAAGTCCAAAAACCATTTTGTACTTAAGCTTATTCCCATATTATTCTAGTCAAACTAGAATACTCTAATTCCTCTAATTATCATGCTCTTTGTGTGTGACCCTATAGGCTCTCATAACGTTGGCGGTGGACCTAAACTCTTTTAGATACACAAGCAATGACATCTAGCAATACATCATTGCTACCCAATTCTGAGATAAGTCAAGATCACTAACCTTTCCGTGACTACTATAATATATGGCCGTGTCCTTCTATCCTTGATATCAGTTGATCAATGAGGCATAGACCGTGTCATCCTCGATCAATCTATGTGTTTCTTGATCACGAGTAAACTAACTCAAACAAATGAGCTCAATATCTCATATTGACTCATTCGAGCATGGCCATGCGTTTTAGTAGTTCTACTCAATCAAGGGCCCACCGATATCACTCCGTCATATGGAAGGGATAGATCCCATCTACATCACTCACATCCCTCCGCGCATAATTTGTTACATACCCGATGTCGCCTTTATGGTCCACCTGTTACGGGTGGACGTTTGTGATACCAAAGTACATAACTCCTTATGTAGGGAACCGTAGTGACTTGGTCGAGGACTATTCATACCAATAGTCACATGAGAAAGTTTATGACACTCATATAACGATCCATGAAACTTTCTCATGGCGGGTCGATTCGTATATATTCTCAATATATACCCATGTGTCAACTTGATATCATATATCCATGACTTGTGAGATCAAGTCATCAATTGACCTACATGCTAGTCTTTATGTATTAATATTGCCCTTGCATATTAATACTCGACTAGAACATTTAGGAGAAAGTGTTCTCTCTGACCTCTCATAATCAATTACGCGATTGATGTCTTTGTAGATAAGAACCTACTTTTCTAGGGCATTATTATATTTAAATTAGGGCACAAGCAAGATGTAAATATAATAACCAATCCTTTGCCTTTATAGAATATGATACAAAATGTTCCCTATTCAACCATCACATGATTGGTTCTAGGGCTTTAACTAACAATCTCCCACTAGCACTAGTACCAATCACTATGATATCTAATACCTAGTGACCTAGTGTGACCATCATGCTTCCTCTGTACAAAGCCTTGGTCAATGGATCTGCGATGTTAGCTTCGCCGGTACTCTGCATATCCTCACATCTCCTCTATCGATGATCTCTCGAATGAGATGGAAGCGCCGCGATATGTGTTTGGTCCGATGTGATCGAGGTTCCTTAGCTCGCAATAGCCCCATTGTTGTCACAATAGAGGTCTATTGGATCTGCAATGCTAGGAACTACCCCAAGTTCAGCGATGAACTTGCGGAGCCAAACGACCTCCTTTCTTGCATCGAGATCTTTGCAATATACTCCTGTTGTAGAATCGACAAGCTGTCTGCCTTGAACTCTTCCGACTCACGGCTCCACCATTCGAGCAAAACACATTACCCGATTGCGATCTATAGTCATCCTTATGCATTTGGAAGCTTGCATCACTTTGTAACCCTTCTGATTAGCTCCTCATTGCCTCGAATATCGGGAAATATTCTTTCGTTCTTCGTAAGTACTTAAGAATATTTTTGGCGCTATCCGATGACTTTCACCGGATCTCGAGTATCTACTCGTCATGCTCAAAGCATACGAGGCGTCGAGAACAGTACAAAGCATGGCGTACATGATAGACCCTATAGG
Organism: Wurfbainia villosa; assembly: GCA_025175895.1. Taxonomy (NCBI): domain Eukaryota; kingdom Viridiplantae; phylum Streptophyta; class Magnoliopsida; order Zingiberales; family Zingiberaceae; genus Wurfbainia; species Wurfbainia villosa. Next base: position 95,712,329 of record CM046001.1, read on the forward strand.
CGATGCATAAGGGATCTTATCCATGCGATCTCTCTCCTTAGAAGAGGACATTGAGTCTTGAAAGACTCACACCATGTGATAAAGCGAAACCCTTTCTTAGAATTTTGCATAGCAAAGCGATCTAGCACTTTATCAATGTATGTACTCGACTTAGGCCAAGTAATCTTCTAGATCTATCTCTATAGATCTTGATGCCTAGAATATAAGGCGACTTCACCTAAGTCCTTCATCGAGAAACAATTCCCTAACCACATCTTCACAGTGGAGTGAGGGAATATCATTTCGATGAGAAGTATGTCATCTACATACAAGACAAGAAATACAAGCTGTGCTCCCACTATTTCTCTTGTAGACACAAGGCTCATCTTCATTTTTGATGAAACCAAACTCTTTGATTGCATCATCGAATCGAAGATTCCGGCCGAGAGGCTTGCTTTAGTCCATAAATGGACCTTTGCGGTTTGCATACCTTTCGAGATGCTTTGGATCTTCAAAACCCTCGGTTGTGTCATGTACACATCCTCGAGTAGCTTTCCATTCAGAAAAGCGGTTTTGACATCCATCTGCCAGATCTCATAATCATGGTAGGTTGCAATAGCAAGTATGATCCGAATGGATTTAAGCATCGCAACTGGTGAAAAGGTTTCATCATAGTCAATACCATGAATTTGTTTGAATCCTTTAGCCACCAATCTACCTTTATAGGTATGCTTATTACCATCCATATGTCTTTACTTTAAAGACCCACTTAAACCCAATGGGTTTTACCCCTTCAGGTGGATCAACCAAAGTCCATACTTGGTTAGTGTACATGGATTCCATTTAGGATCTCATGTCCTCTAGCCATTTCTCTGAATCTGGGCTCATCATAGCTTCTTGATAGGATGTAGTCTCGTCAATATCGACAAGCAATACTTCACCGTTGTCGATCGAGAAAAGAATATCTCTCGGGTTGGCGACGGATCCTATTAGATCTCTGAAGAGGTTGGTCTACTTGAGCAGTGTTTGTTCCACAACTCTTTGGGCAACAAATTCCTCATCCACAACACTTTGTGGTGCCTGTTCATTTTCCATCGAAGCCTTAGTGTTATCATCATCTTGAACTTCTTCAAGATGAATTTTACTCCCACTAGTATTTCTAGAAATAAATTCTCTTTCTAGAAAGACAGCATTTCTGGCAACAAACACCTTGCCAAGTGTGGGATTGTAAAAGTAATATCCCTTAGTTTCCTTGGGATATCCTACAAAATAACACTTATCTGATTTGGGTCCTAGTTTATCTGAGACTTGACGTCTAACGTAAGCTTCACAACCCCAAATCTTTATAAAAGACATTTTGGGACTCTTCCCGGTCCATATCGTATATGGTGTCTTTTCTATAACTTTTGATGGAACGCGATTAAGTGTGAAAGCGGCTGTCTCTAGAGCTAAACCCCAAAAGGAAGTAGGTAGATCAGTCTGGCTCATCATTGATCGTACCATATCTAATAGAGTACGATTTCTCCTCTCAGATACACCAGTCCATTGTGGTGTTCCAGGTGGAGTGAGTTGGGATATTATCCCACACTCAGCCAGGTGATCACGAAACTCTTGACTAAGGTATTCACCACCTCGATCTGATCGAAGTAGCTTAATACGCTTACCAAGTTGGTTTTGTACTTCATTCTTGAATTCTTTGAACTTTTCAAAGGATTCTGACTTATGTCTCATCAAATATAAGTAGCCAAATCTACTCATATCATCAGTGAAAGTAATAAAGTACTTATAGCCTCCTCGGCCCGACATTGAAAGGGCCACATACATCAGTATGTATGAGTCCTAACAAATCCGTCGCTCTCTCGCCATGTCCACTAAATGGAGTTTTAGTCATCTTTCCTAAAAGACAAGACTCGCATACCTCATATGATTCAAAATCAAATGAGTCCAATAATCCATCTTTATGGAGTTGGGATATGCGTTTTTCATTTATGTGACCTAGGCGACAGTGCCAGAGATATGTCTAGTTCAAATCATTCGATTTGAACCGTTTACGCTATAAATTGGGTTATCTAAATCTAGAACATAGAGACCATTCATAAGTGGTGCATTACAATAGAACATTTCATTTAAATAAATGGAACAACATTTGTCCTTTATTATAAAAGAAAAGTTTTTCTTGTCTAAACAAGATACAGAAATTATGTTCTTTGTTAATGCGGTACATAGAAGCACTCCTCTAGTTCTAAGATAAGCCCTGGGCAAAGACAAAGAATATGTTCCTACTGACTCTGGACAACTTTTGCCATTGACTACTCGTAGGTCCACTTCACCCTTTGCCATTATTCTAATATTTCTCACCCTCGCACATTAGTACAAATGTGAGATGCACATCCGTATCTAATACCCATGTAGAAGAAATAGATAGATTAACTTCTATAACGTGTATACCTGAGGCAGAAGTCCCACTTCTCTTGTTCTTTACTTCCTCAAGGTAGACTTTGCAATTCCGCTTCCAGTGTCCAGTCTCACCGCAATGGATCCCCTTCCTTAGGTACTTTACCTTTACCCTTTGAAGTGGATGAATTGGCCTTGCCTTTGGCTTAGGTCTTACCCTTGCCTTTCTTACCTTTGTCCTTCTTGACCATTAGTACATTACTAACTTTCTTCTTGAGATTTGGTTCGTGATTCTTAACATCTGAGAATCTCAGTGAAAGGTTTATCAATTTCATTGATGTTATAATTGATGACGAATTGATTGTATGCTTAACGCGATTGCGGGATAACATCGGTTGCCAATTCTTGGCTCGATGGAAAACCTAGTCTTTCAGGTTCTCAACGCGTACCCAATCATTTTGAGTCGTGAGTTCCTACAGTGTTCCTTCTTGCATCTTACATGCAAAAGAGCCTTAGACACTTCAAAACGCTCGTGCCTAGCTTGTCCTTGATATAGTTGTTTCAAATGCTCAACCATATCATAGGCATCCATGTTCTCATGTTGCTTCAAGCTCGAGTTCATGGTGGCAAGCATAAGGCATGACACATCTAATCGCCATCTGATGCTTCTTATAAGCATCCTTTTCAAAGACGAAAATGGTCAGGGCGGTATTTCAGGGGTAGACTCGCTTCTAGGACATATAGTTTATGCTCTTGCTTGAGGATAATCCTCAAGTTCCTATACTACCAAGAAAGTTTGCTCCATTGAGCTTGTCCTTCTCAAGGACAGATCGCAAGTCGAGGGGGTGTGTCGTGGTTAGATGACATGGTGATCTACAACATTAAAATGCAAAGTTAAGTATCATACCTAAATCATTTAATTAGGCCTTTAATTAAATGAGGCTCTACTAAATTCTCATAGCTACTATTTAGCTATAAATTTATATGGGATAAAGATCCACATCATAATTGCCTTGAGTTAGCTTTGGCTAATCGCCCAAGACGAGTATAATTAGGTAGGCAATCTTTTGCCAATTACATCTGATGTAACTCTTAATAGCTTTGGTTAAGTTTTAGATTAGTTTAGTGTTTATTCCTAAACCACTTCCAGTCCGTGGCGAGGCACAGTGGGCCTTCTTGGATATCTGAGCAACGACCACTTCTAAGACAAAGTCGATGTTCTAAATCACACAAAACTAATGTTAACACTTATGTTCAAAGCTAATATATGCCTCTACTTTCTTAACCAATTAAGAAAACACTTAATTAAGTCTTAACCAAGACTGATAGCGGGACATCACGATTGTCCACTCGTACCCCTCCAAGATAAAATGCATTGCTTTGCTTTGGCAAACCCAATAACAAATGATCGAGGAAGTAGTGAGTACCAACTTTGGTAGGCATATCGTTTAGACTTATTAAGAAATAAACATGTATCATATACATATTAGCATACATCACATATAAGCTAAACTAATCATGCATCACATACAAGCTAAACTAACATGCATCACATACATATTAAGCTAACATGCATCACATACATATTAAACTAAGCGTGTCATGGTTATGGCCCTTATTCTACAATCTTCTCAAGCCAATGAAAAGATTGATTGGTCTACCTAGGGATAGCATCTTCTCCTAAGTGCTTCCTTTTGGTTGTCTTGTGTGTTGACCTCCTCCTTGTAACCTCATCCTCCAATGGACCCTCCATCCTTGTTTTGTACATTACAAAAGGAGAAATACTCGAGTTTCATTCGAGTCTAAAACTAATTTTACAACAAGAATATTAGGAGAAAGGCACGACACGCAGGCCGTATTAAGAATTACAACACACAATCACAAACTTTTTGGGACTAGGCCATAACCATGCACCATGTCATTTTAACTTTTAAAAGACATTGGATATTTTATTATGTTTGACAATTGCTAATGCAATTATTAACTCATAATAAAATTTATCCTCCTTCTATATCATATATAAAATAGAGAAAACCTATTTTTTATACGATCTTTCGCAAGTGGCTCTGATACCACTGTAGGGAATTGTCGTATGCCTAATGGCATATGCGCAACGGAAAATAGGATCCCTTCCAAGTGATCCATGCGAAAGCAAACTCGTATAAAATAAATTTCTCTAAACCAAGCCTATCTTATAGGAGAGTTCTACCTTTGTTGCGTGCCCTTTGCAATCTCGCTTTTCCTTTCGGTTTGTTGGATCTTTAGCACGTTCAAGTGTCCGTGCCTCTATACGTATCCACACGAGCACGCTCTTGTCTCACAAAAGGAAAACTAGAAGAGCTCTCCTTTACTTCTTGCTAGAGAAGTCCCTAAAGGAGAGGAAGAGAGGGAAAAGGAGAAAGGAAGAAGAAGACTCCTCTTCTTGCTAGCCTACACTCACAAACCCACACAACCAAAGCTTCCACCAAGCTCTCTCACAACCACAACAACACTTGCTCACCAAAACACCTCTTTGGCCGGCCACTCCATGGAGCCTTTTATAGGGTTGGAAAAACCCCTTCCACCTCCTTCACATTCAATGCAATCCATTGCATTGAGACACACTCAAAAAGGATTTGGCTTCCTTGTTTGGCCGGCCACTTAAGGAGACAAAACCATTTTGTTTCCTTCCACCTTAACTAGCTTAGGTGGATGCTTAGGTGGCATGCTTATGTGGCATGCTTATGTGGCATTCTTATGTGGCATTCATGCATGTTGAATTAATCTTATTAATTCAATTAAGCTTATGTTATCATATTGAATTAATCTTATTAATTCAATTAAGCTTATGTTATCATATTGAATTAATCTTATTAAATCAATAAGGTAACATATTGAATTAATCTCATTAAATCAATTAGCTAAAATTCTCATTAAGCTTAAAGTCCAAAACCATTTTGTACTTAAGCTTATTCCCATATTATTCAAGTCAAACTAGAATACTCTAATTCCTCTAATTATCATGCTCTTTGTGTGTGACCCTATAGGCTCTCATAACGTTGGCAGTGGATCTAAACTCTTTTAGATACACAAGCAATGAGCGGCATCTAGCAATACATCATTGCTACCCAAGTTACGAGATAAGTCAAGATCCGACTAACCTTCCGTGACTACTATAATATATGACCGTGTCCTTCTATCCTTGATATCGATTGATCAATGAGGCATAGACCGTGTCATCCTCGATCAATCTATGTGTTTCTTGATCCCTGAGTAAACTAACTCAAACAAATGAGCTCAATATCTCATATTGACTCATTCGAGCATGGCCATGCGTTTTAGTAGTTCTACTCAATCAAGGGGCCCACCGATATCGCTCCCGTCATATGGAAGGGATAGATCCCATCTACATCACTCACATCCCTCCGCATAATTTGTTACATACCCAGTAATCGCCTTTATGGTCCACCCTGTTACGGGTGACGTTTGACGATACCAAAGTACATAACTCCTTATGTAGGGAACCGTAGTGACTTCAGGTCTGAGGACTATTCATACCAATAGTCACATGAGAAAGTTTATGACACTCATATAACGATCCATGAAACTTTCTCATGGCGGGTCAGTTCAGTATATATTCTCCAATATATACCCATGTGTCAACTTGATATCATATATCCATGACTTGTGAGATCAAGTCATCAATTGACCTACATGCTAGTCTTTATGTATTAATATTGCCCTTGCATATTAATACTCGACTAGGAACATTTAGGAAAGTGTTCTCTACAGCCTCTCATAATCAATTCTGCCAATTGATGTGCTGTAGATAAGAACATACTTTTCTAGGGCATTATTATATTTAAATTAGCTGGCACAAGCAAGATGTAAATATAATAACCAATCCTTTGCCTTTATAGAATATGATACAAAATGTTCCCTATTCAACCATCATATGATTGGTTCTAGGGCTTTAACTAACACAAACTTGAACTTTAACCTCCCTTAAAATTCGATATTCACCCTAAATAAGTCTCATAATCATTTTCAATGATTATTTCACCCTTCCAATGCTTTCCAAAGCATATCCTAGGGTTATGAGACATTAGGGTAATCTAGGGTAGCTAATGCATGGCTAACAAATATTGTTCAATTGAAATTAGCACCATCAGTCAACTGAAATCAGAAATCAGTCGACTGACTTACCACTAGTCAACTGCTTCAAGCAGTAGTCGACTGGTTTCTGCAAAATGCAGAAATCGAATCCAGAATTTGGATTTTGATAAATCCTAATTAAATATACGTAATTTGAAAAATCTTAAAACTTCATACGTACATTAATTACATGAAATACAATGGGTGAAAAATAATTTTAAATTAAAATTCCCATTAAATTAAGAGATTGGTACAAAGTTCAAAAGCATTGAAACCTTTCAATGATTTGCCTAACTTTGTATTAATATTCTCAATGGTGATTGCTATCAAAAGATAGACTTTACCAAGGTTTTTCAAAATGGTTTTAAATTATTTTTAAAATCTTATATTAAACCATGGTCTGTGGGCTAGATGTGCATGACTTGTACATTAGTTTTTTTTCATGATTCATCAATGTCATATTATGAATTTGAGTTCATCTAGATGCAACATCTATGCACCTTGAACTAAACTCATTTTCTAACATCTCACATGTGTCTAAGGTGTTTCAATACACACACATGTCAATTTAATATTTTTGTGAGATGTGGATTTATATTCTTCCCTAATCTAGGGTCTCATGCATTTTATTTAGGAAACTCTATTTGATTCCCTTATCTTGGGACTTCAAATCATGCTATTGTCCTTAATTTAATTTTAATTATCCAAAATACATGAGATATGATCATGGCATAAACGATAGTATAAATTAAAATATTTTTCAATAATCATGATGTCATGACATAAAGATAGACCTAAATATAAATATGACATATTAACTTAACATTTTCATGATATTTAAATAATTATATGAAACATGATGTTATGACATGTCATATGACAAATAAGATATAAAGGTATAAGAATACCTAGATTTCAAGCCTAATTGTCATTTACTAGGATTATATCGATTTGGCCATAATGCCTAAATTCTCTCAAGTGTGTCGGCACACCATTAGCTCTAAACCTAATTGTGTCATTTATGATTGATTTTTCAAACTTCTTAAATTCCATTGGCACATCCTAAAATCTTTTAGGATTAAAATCTAAATTCATTTTCAAGGTATCACATAACCTCAAAAATGTCCTAAAGTATCAACTCTACCATAGTTAGGTTAACTACCCATCCATTTAGGATTGACACACCCTAACCCATCTAGCGTGATGGAATCATGCTCGTAGGAACCCAATACCTATTGGAGCACCTTGGATTTTGTAAGTACTCACTAGCGATGACTTCCCTAGCTACCCTCCTAGCAACCCTCCTAGGCTTTGAAGCCTTGATCATTGTTGTCTTGTCTAGGTTAACCTTAGGGGTAACTCCCCTTGTAACCTGTTAGGAATCGATTGGCCGGCTAGAGGGGGGTGAATAGCCCTCGTTCGTTGGATGTCGTATTTTGCTCGTCTACAAAACGTTAGCGCAAGCGGAATATGCAAATATAAATAAGGACAAGCAAAATATAAACAAGCAATACAAACACAAGATGTAACGTGGTTCACGGCTACGCCGCTAATCCACGGTCCGATTCGTCCACGGTGAATCACTCCGCAATCTATCCACTAGATCTCTCCTTTGCACAAAGCTAGGTGGAGGTAACCTCTTTACACAAAAACACTCCTCTTACAAATATAATGGAAATAAGCTTGAGTAAGAGGATGGAAAGCTTTAGGGAACTTTGGGAGCAAATTGGAGCATAAGCATTTTTCAACCAAAGCCCCATTCCCTTCCTTTTTATAGAGGAAGAGGGTTTCTTCCCGTTGACACAGGATCAGTCGAATGATGCCCTCGATCAGTCGACTGATCCCGTAGCCATTGCCCAATAACGACCACTTTCCACGTTGGATTCCATCCAACGGTATTGGCATCAGTCGACTGATGGCACCCATCAGTCGACTGATGTCAATCAGTCGAGTGCTCAACGAGGTCGACTCCACTGTGCCCGCACACATCACCAACTACGTCCCTTGGCAATGATCGATCGACAATAGTCGATCGCTACCAGCGGCCGACTGCTTGGGCCAAATGCCCATGAGTCAGACACCAGTCGAACCCAATCGACTCAGAGCAGTCGACTGTCATTCCATGGCAGTCAACTGGTGTCGGGAAATCCCATCCGACACTTAGCCCAATGGCCAAGTTTCACCTAAGAGCTACTACCCCTTCCCGGGTTACATTCGCACACTCTCATCCCTCGGAGTACCTCGCCTTCGAAGTTCTCTTCGTTCGCGGCCACGTCCCTCGGCAGCATCAGGCGCACGGCTCTGCAATGCTCCTTCGTGTCTCTTGCCTCGAAGTCTACTTCCTCCGGCTTCACTCCAAGCTCCTCGTCTGGCGGTCCCTCGGATGCTCCAAGCGCACGGCTTCCGCAAAGCCATCCTTCACCGACTCAAGGACCGAGTCATGAGATGTGAAACTCGCCATGGCTCCATGTGCGAATTACTAAGTCTTGCACGACTTCAATGTACATATCAAATCACAATAACAATCTAACTTAAACCCTTTGCCACACCATCAAAACCATATTACGGCAAGAGATTGCCCTAACAATCTCCCCCTTTTTGATGTGTGGCAATCCGTTTAAGTTAGGTAAAAACATTTGATATAAATTTTAAGGTAAGAAAGCATGTAAACATAAACATGATATAGCAACATGAAACTCCCCCTTAATCCATGAAACTCCTCATACAAATTTTCTCCCCCTATCATAATTTACTTAAACAAAAAGATTAACTTAAACATAATTATTTCTCCCCCTTTGACACCATCAAAAAGATTAATACTAAGTTATAAACTCATGGCATCAAGTCGAATAGAAGAAAAAAATACCAAAAATTGTGTTAAAACCTGAAACTGTTGGAATATCCCACTAGTCTTTGGACTACGATCGCACAAGGTTTTCAGGAATTCCTGATTTTCGGACCGAAATTCAGAAATGCATTAAAAATTCCAAAAAATTTGAAAAATCATGAAATTTGGGAAACATATTTCTTGTAAGTATATCTATCAATGAAAAATAGTTTTTCATGAAAAATCATTATGTTTTCACGTATTTGCCAAAAATCCAAAAGGTTTAAAAACCACTAGGTTTTTTATCATGATAGTATCAAGTTTAACACCTAGTTTTGGTTCTAATTGTTTCAAAACATGAATTCATAGATTTTAGATTAAGAAATTGTTTTGAAAACATATGAAATATCCAACCATGATCTTTGGGCAATATGTCTATCAATTAAACATAAGTCTTCCCCATGATTGGTCTATTATTGCTATTTTGATACCTTAAATGACCATCTAAATGCCATAGGCATTAGTGGACATTTGTATCATCTTAACATCTCACCCATGCTAAGTTTTCAATCAAAGTAGCCTATAGTGAGTGTGAGATGTATCCTAGAGGTATTTGTATACACTTAACCATTTATATTCATGCAATTCTATCAAGGCTAAGTATCACCCTAACAATCCACATGATCATAATGACATATATGAATGAATTCTACATTATGATCATGAAACACATGTATTCATCAAATAATAATCATGCATTAGGTATTATATGATGATAATAAACAAAGTATCACCTAAAGCATGATTCAAACCTTATTTCTTATGATGATGTGCCAAATATCAAAATCATAAATCATGATTGGGCAATCTCTTGCCGTAATATGGTTTTGATGGTGTGGCAAAGGGTTTAAGTTAGGTTGTTATTGTGATTTGATATGTGCGTTGAAGTCGTGCAGGACTTAGTAATTCGCACATGGAGCCATGGCGAGTTTCACATCTCATGACTCGGTCCTTGAGTCGGTGAAGGATGGATTTGCGGAAGCCGTGCGCTTGGAGCATCCGAGGGACCGCCGGACGAGGAGCTTGGAGTGAAGCCGGAGGAAGTAGACTTCGAGGCAAGAGACGCGAAGGAGCATTGCAGAGTCGTGCGCCTGATGCTGCCGAGGGACGTGGCCGCGAACGAAGAGAACTTTGAAGGGGACTCCGAGGGATGAGAGTGAGCGAATGTAACCCGGGAAGGGGTAGTAGCTCTTAGGTGAAACTTGGCCATTGGGCTAAGTGTCGGATGAGATTTCCCGACACCAATCGACTGCCATGGAATGAAAGTCGACTGCTCTGAGTCGATTGTTTTCGACTGGTGTCTGACTCATGGGCATTTGGCCCAGCGATCGCCTTGGGTCGCATCGACTATTGTCGATATCGGCCGATCGCCAAGGGATGGGATCGATGTCATCGCTGGCACTGAGCACGAGTGGAGTCGACCTCGTTGAGCACTCGGTGATTGACATCACGATCGATGATGGTGCCATCGATCGTGATGCCAATACCGTTGGATGGAATCCAACGTGGAACGCGGTCGTTATTAGCGGCTATGGGATCAGTCGACTGATCGAGGGCATCAGTCGACTGATCCTGTGTCAACGGGAAGAAACCCTCTTCCTCTATAAAAAGGAAGGGGATGGGGCTTTGGGAGAAAAATGCTTATGCTCCAATTTGCTCCCAAAGTTCCCTAAAGCTTTCCATCCTCTTACTCAAGCTTATTTCCATTATATTTGTAAGAGGAGTGTTTTTGTGTAAAGAGGTTACCTCCACCTAGCTTTGTGCAAAGGAGAGATCTAGTGGATAGATTGCGGAGTGATTCACCGTGGACGAATCGGACCGTGGATTAGCGGCGTAGCCGTGAACCACGTTACATCTCGTGTTTGTATTGCTTGTTTATATTTTGCTTGTCCTTATTTATATTTGCATATTCCGCTTGCGCTAACATTTTGTAGACGAGCAAAATACGACATCCAACGAACGAGGGCTATTCACCCCCCTCTAGCCGGCCAATCGATTCCTAACATAACCTTCTTAGTGGCCTTCCTAGGTTTCTTGGAAACCTTTGCCACTAGAGACTTGTCATGGTCAACTCTAGGGATGACTTCCCTTGTGACCTTAGTTTTTCTGGACCTAGAGATGGTTCCATAGTCAAATGGAACACTATGGTAGGAAGACATTACCTTCTTAGACATAGGCTTGTGACCCAAACTTTTCTTGTCCTTAAGTAAATCTTGCCTCCTAACACCTAGAGTTTGACTACTAGACCCTTTAATTGAATTTTGCATCTTCCTAAGGGTTTTTGCTAATTTATCAAGCTTAACTCTTAAAGCTTATTTTTCCTTTTCTAATTTTCCAATTTTTAAATTTTCATTCATCTTTTAGGAATTGTTTTTCCTTCTAGGCATGTCTAGATTTATTGGGATTAATGCCTAGGTTCTTATTGTCATTAGGTATAGTAGTCTTAGGGTTATCTTTAGTCCTAAATTCACAAGATTTTGCCCCTAGACAAAAATATTTATCTCTAGCATGCCTCTTATGATTATGAACAATTGCAAGTGAATTAAAACACGATACATCACTACCATATTTCTTAACCTTAGAATTTGAATGTGCATTATTAACCGTTACATTAGCCTTAGAAGCTCCCCTTACTTTTGAGCCCTCTCTCTTGTCCTTCATAGGGTGACTCCTCATAGGACATTGGCTTCGATAATGCCCTCCTTGGTTGCACTTGAAGCATACAATATGCTCTTTGCTCTTGCGGATCGAGGCATCGGCCTCCTTGGCCTTCTCCTTCCCCTTGGGCACTTGAGTCGTCTTCTTGAATTTTTTTTTGGACACTTGCTCTTGTAGTGTCCTTATTCCCTACACTCAAAGCATATAATATGTTTTTTATTTTTACAACTTATGCTTGAGTTACCTAGGTCGGTGATAGGGAGAATCACTCCCGAATGTAGATGGTGCCTCCTCTTGCTCTGGCATTGGTGGTCTAATCTCCTTCCCCTCAATCCTAGGGGTGGAAGCTTCTTCAACCTCATCTACCGATCTGGATGTTGAGCATCTCTCAACTCCCGAATCCTCAAGTTCTTGGGATGATGATGCACTTTCTTCTTGAGCTTGAGAAAATAAGCACTCCTCCTTGGACTCCTTGACTACATGTGTCAATGAGGGCTCTTCATGGAGCTTGGCTAATTTGCTCCACAACTCCTTAGCATCCTTATAATCTCCTACCTTATACAAGATGTCACTAGGAATTAAGTTAGCGAAAATTAATATTTCCATTTTATTAATGTTGTATTTCTGATTTTACATCTTGGTCCACTTCTTCTTCTTGAGAACTCTTCCTTTCTTGTCCTCGGGAGGATCAAAATCATCTACAATACTAAACCAATCATCTATATCATTCATCAAAAAATATTCCATTTTTCCTTTCCAATACTCAAAATCTTTGCCGTTGAAGAAAGGCGGAACCGTGATGTAATCCCCCAATCTATCTTGACACTCCATTTCTTCTAGCATGTGCTCCCATGGTTGTTAATCCTTAAAAAGCATCCTCATTGTAGGATCGAGAAACGATTTAGGGGGTGAATAGAGTTCAAAAAAACTTATCTTTTTGATGTTAAAATGCAAAGTATGCAGCAGAAATATAAGCAAAAACAAAAAAGACACAAGTTTGTTTTTACTTGGTTCACAACCAACCGGTTGCTAGTCCAAGGCCCTCCCGATCCTTGATCGCTTCCGATGGGCAATCCACTAAAAGGTCTCTTCTTCATTGGAGGTAAGAGACAAGCGATTACAAAACAAAAATGTAGAGGAAGAGGCAACAAGCCTACCTCTCCTCTTAACAACAATAAGTACAAAGAAAGCAACAACTAAATAAGTATACCGACTAAGAAGAAGTAGATGTGCAGGTTGTCGGCGTTTCGACGTCGTTGCATGATGAAGAGCACTTGGATTGATGGAGCACTTTGGAAGCCTTTCAAGATGAATGAAATGAGTGATTTGCCTCTCCTCTTATACCCATTTGAGTCCTAGCTTGTTGAGATCTAGATCTGAGTCAAACCTCCACATCACCGCTCTTTTGATGGATCTTATCTTGACTCTCCTCAAAGTGATCATCTTGACCAGCAGTCGACTGATGGTAGTTTAGTCGACTGTGATTTCCCTCCAGTCGACTGACATCTTGATAACTCACCTGCAATACATGGTTAGCACAACAAGTCTTTATTGATGGTAAATCCAACGGTCCTTTATCGTCCGACCTCGACTTAGACCTTCCTCTGGAAGTCCTAGTCGGATCACCGCCTACGATCGTCCCCATACGAAGGATATGTCCTTACCATCACTCCACACCCGGAGCTTACCTTTAGTCCTTCTGACCTGTCTCTTAGCTTCCGGTCACCACCGAGGTTCCTCGACTCTCCGAGGTTCTCCTGGTGTCACCCGACCATCGAGGTTTCTCGTCCCGAGATTCTCCTAGTGTCGTTGACCTTAGCAAAGCTTAATACATTACCTGCACACTCAACACAACATATGATATAACAAGAATGGCTTAACTTTGAATCTTTGCCATCATCAAAACCTATGTTTGATTATCTTGTGTCCCTGCACCAACAATCTTCCCCTTTTTGATCTATGAGAAACCAATTCAAAGTTAAGAAAATAGTAAGCATTAAACAACTTGTTTTTCAAAGCCTACCCCTCAACCCAAGGTGAGTTTTGAAAAGCAAGGTAAGTGAATTTTTCGAAAAAAAAAAAGTTAACCTTTTCTCCCCCTTACATTTTCTCCCCCTTAACTTTAACCTTTCCCCCCCCCCCCCCCTTTTGCCATATATCAAAAAATGATTTTATGGGGGGTGTATTCTTAAAGTTAATGTGTTAAACATATATGTAAAAAAAAGAATAACTTTTCGAAAGAGCATTATTAAATCAAATGCTAGAAGAAGTGAGTCCAAGCATGTCCCATTTTTATAAAATAATAGTTTCAACATAACTCATCTAATAAGAATGTGTAACTCTGTTTGACTCAAATGATATAAGATGTCAATAAGTCTTGATTAGAGTTAGTTATTTTGAAAAATTATACTCCATGATTCATGTTGATGCACTTGTTCTATATCTGGAATCAGAAGTAAGGTCCTAACATCTCACGCCCATCTACGTGGCTCAGTACACAATCACATTTAACTTATATGTTGGCCCCTTAAAACTATAGGTTCATGCTTTCTAAGGTAAGTCCTAATATAGTTTCATGTAGCACAAAATAAAAAAGATAAATAATAAGTAAACAATAGGTCCTACTCTACTACGCACATTCCTAATCTTCGTCTAAGCAGACTAAACTATGCTTCAGGTAATGGTTTGGTAAAGATGTTTGCTAGGTTCGATTTTGATTCTACGTATTCAAGTTTTACATTCCCATTAGCTACATATTTTCTTATGAAATGGTGTTTTACTTCTATGTGTGTAGTTCTAGAATGATATATAGGATTTTTAGTTAAGTTAATCGAGCTAATGTTATCAATCAAAATTTTAGTATTACTAAAATTTAATTGGAAGTCTTTTAGAGTGTGTTTCATCCAAAGAAGTTGAGCTACACACTCACTTATGGCTATGTATTTAGCTTCGATAGTAGACAAAGCAACACAATGTTGTTTTCTACTACACCAGCTGACTAGACTCAATCATAGGAGTTGGCAATAATCACTTGTACTCTTCCTATCGAGTTTAGTACTGGCATAATCTAAGTCAGAGTAGCCGATTAGTTCGAATTCACTTGACCTAGGGTACCAGATTCCTACATTTTGTGTTCCTTTTAAGTATCTAAAGATTCTTTTAACTAAGGTTAGGTGTGATTCTTTGGCACAAGACTGAAATCTTGCACACATACTTACTGCAAAGGGTATATTAGGTCAGCTTGCAATTAAGTACAGAAGGCTACCTATTGTACTCCTATAGTATTTTAAGTCTATAGTTTTTTCTTCTAAGTCTTCTCTAATGTTTACATTGGTTGCCATAGGTGTACTAATTTCTTTATCATTTTGCATACCAAGTTTACTAATTAACTCCATAGCATATTTATGTTGATGCATGTAGATTCCTTCTCTTGTTTGTTTTATTTGTAATCCTAAGAAGAAAGTAAGTTCACCTACTAAGCTCATTTCAAACTCACTTTCCATTAGAGAAATGAACTCGTTTAAATGTGTTGTGTTTGTTGTCCCAAAAATTATATCATCTACATAGATTTGTGCTATAAAAATTTCTTTTCCTATGGTTTTTACAAATAGAGTTGGGTCAACTAATCCTTGATTGAATCCTTTAGACTTGAGATAGATCAATAGCCTTTCATACCAAGCTCTAGGAGCTTGCTTTAATCCATATAAGACTTTTCTAAGTTTAAGTACATGGTTAGGTTGGTCTAAGATTTTAAATCCTGGTGGTTGGCTAACATAGACTTCTTCTTTGATGAATCCATTTAGAAACACTGACTTGACATCCATTTGAAACAATTTAAATCCTCGATGTGCAATGTAGGCTAATAGCATTCTAATTGATTCTAGTCTAGCTACGGGTGCATATGTTTCATCATAATCTAATCCCTCTACTTGACTAAACCCTTTAGCTACTAACCTAGCTTTATTCCTTATAACTTCACCTTTGTCATCAAATTTATTTCGAAATACCCACCTTGTTCCAATGATCATTTTTCCTTTAGGTGGGGGTACTAATTCACAAACTTGACTCCTAGTGAATTGAGCTAACTATTCTTGCATAGCAATGATCCAATCTGGGTCAAGAAGAGCTTGCTCTATGGTTTTGGGTTCGATTTTAGATATAAGTGAGATTTAACTTAGATTCCTATAGGATGTGCTAGTTTGAACTTCTAAATTTGGATCACCTATCACTTGGTCAATTGGATGATTAGCTTGTAGTCTAGATTGATTTAGATTAGGGTTTACACTAGATTCGTTTTGTGGGTTAGGTTCAAGTCTAACATCATTTTCTAATTCTTCATTATTAATGTTTACTTCAGGTTTAGTAGACTTATTTTCTTCATCAAAAACTACATTAATTGTTTCTTTAATTTTTAGGGTTTCATTATTATATACCATATAGGCTTTACTAGTAGTTGAATATTTTAGAAATGTGTTGATAATTATTTTAGAGGTAAATTTTCCTAAGTAGTCTTTTGTGTTTAGTATGTGTACCTTACATCCAAAGACTCTAAAGTACTTAATATTTGGTAACTTTTCATAATAAATTTCATAGGAAGTTTTTTGGTGTCGTTTAACTATTAAAGTTCTATTCTGGACATAGCAGGCAGTATTGACTTCTCTACTCAAAACTTATTAGGTAGATTATATTCGTTTAGCATGGTCCTAGAAGCTTCTTGTAGGGTTCTATTTTTCTGTTCAACTAAAACCCATTTTGTTGAGGGGTCTTAGGGCAAGAGAATTCATGGTGGTATCCATTTTGATTACAAAAATCGGTAAACTTATGACTTTCGAATTCTCCACCATGATCACTTCTAATTCTCTTAATCCTTAGGTTCTTTTCATTTTCTATTAGTTTACATAAATTAGTAAGTTGATCTAAGGTTTCATTCTTATGTTTTAGGAACTTTACCCAAGTAAACCTAGAGTAGTCATCTACTATTACTAAGCAATACTGACTTCCGTTTAGTGACTTGGCTCCATGTGAGTCAAATAGGTCTAAGTGTAGGAGCTCAAGTATATTTTTAGTTCTTTCTTGATTAGTTAGTTTATGTGGAGCCCTAATTTGTTTTTCTTGTTGACAAGTATTACATATTTTATTTTATAGGTTACCTAGTTTGGGTAGACCTCTAACTATACCATTTTAACTTATTTGATGTATGAGTCTTGGATGGGAGTGGCCGAGTTGTTGGTGCCACAACCACGATTCCTCTTGCTGTGTCATTAGACACTTGGTTGAAGAGTTAGGTAGATGTATTGTGTTAATATTATTATTCCTAATTCTCTTAAGTATAATTTTTGAGCAATCATTATTTTTAATTAAGCATTCCTTTGGCAAAAATATAACCTTATAACTATTATCACATAATTGACTAACACTTAAAAGATTAAATTCGAAATTTTCAACTAATAGTACTTGGCGTATTATAAAGTTAGAGTTTAGCTCAATATCACCTAATCCGATAATTTTGAGCTTTCCATTGTTTCCGAAGGCTATCGATCCTTGGTTTTTGAAGTTGAGCTTCGTAAACTTTAGTCGGTCTCCGGTCATATGTCAAGAGCACTCACTGTCCAACATCCATTGATCCTACACATATAGTAGTTGGATCGGATATTGGAATTTTAAATTAAGTTGGGAATTTTTAACCTAGCATTCATCTCGCCCTTTCTACATGATCAACCATGTTCCCTTATATGTTTTTGTAAGATGACTTCAATTTTACTTGGTTAAATTTAATGATTTGAAGACTAATTTACCTTGGATTAGATTTAGATTTAATCTTTAGTTAGTTAAGTGAACCTTTCAAAAGATGACTTCCAAATCATAGCGAGGCACAGAGACCTTTTTTGATCGGAACAATGACCACTTCCTTAGACAAAGCTAATCTTAAGAAATTATACACTTAATTCACTCTAGGATTACGTCCTAGTCTAACTAGTTTAGGATGTGGTGAGGTAGCTTCAGCTAGTTCCACTTAGCCAAGTGCACCAAGCTAGATACTCCTTATCTAACCTAGATACACGAGACCTTGTTTCCCTAATGTACTATCATCTCACCGCATCCTAATACTATGTTGTCAAGGTTGATTAATCATTAGTCCAATCTAACCGTTCTAAAAATTAAAAAAAAAAATAAGCACGTAAAGCTACACTAATCAAGAAATGGAACACACAAGTTTAGTATTAGCTCCCCCTAGATCATTGAACCGATACAGTCTATCCACATAGTAGATTTGATCCTTGGGAGCCCAATACTTAGTAGAACCTAGTTGTGAGTTTGAAATGGTCTTAGGGACACATGCTTGGAATCTTCGATTGTTATGATTAACGATTGACATGTAATATTTATTTGATGTTGTTGTTCTAAACCCGAGCCTAGCATTTTTGTACACAACTCTTTGCGATCTAAGAAGTAGGTCAAGACCCTTAGATCCCAATGTGAACCTTTCCAACGATTTCCTAAGCTCTTGAACTTGTCCTTTCAAGAAAGAATTCTCTTCCTCAAGTTTTTCAACTTGAGTTGAGTTTCCCTCTCGAACTTGACTAGTTGAAGAGGTTAGGGTAGCCTCATGCTTGAGGAGTTTAACCTCCTTAAGCAATGACTCGATTTTAGACTCGGACTTAGCTAACTTCTTATCTATGAACTTAATGGCATTGTATAAAGTATTAATTAAAGACCAACTCACCTTAATTGACTCTTTTGAGCCGGATACGGATCAGTGGCTTGTCTTGAATTGCAGCTCAATGTTGGATCCGGAGTCAGATTCGAACTCGTACTCGTAGTTGGCTTCGGGTTCGAACTCGAACTCGGACTCGATTGGTCTTGCCATGAATGCCAAATTGGTGAGTTGATCTTCTTCTTCCTCCGAGGATTCTTCCCAAGTCGCATTGAGTGCCTTCTTGGTTTGTGGTTGCTTGTTCTTTAGCCTCGGACACTCGGATTTGAAGTGACCTCTCTTATTGCACTCGTAGCACTTGTAGTTTTGATTTTGATCAGGTCTCTTCTCCTTAGTTGGATTGATGGGTCACCTTCTATTTTTGATCATCTTCCGAACTAGATTAACTAGTTCGGTCTCTCTTCATCTACCTCCGATTCGTATTCGTCTTCTTTGGGAGGAGGCTTGCTTTTTGCCTTTCTTCTTCATACATACAAAACAATACCCTTCTCAACCGGGGCCGAATTAGATTGCTCATGAAGTTCGAATTCAGAAAATAATTCATCTAACCTAATTTTTGAAAGATCTCTAGAAACTTTGTAAGCATCAACCATGGATGCCCAAAAAGTTATCCTAGGAAAGGCTATTAGAGCATACCTTATCACATCGCGGTTCTCCACCTTTTGTCCGATGGCATGTAGGCTGTTTAGGATATCTTGAATGCGAACATGGAGTTGGCTCGCGGTCTCATTCTCCTGCATCTTTAGATTATACAATTTATTAACTAGTAAATTTCTTTTACATACCTTCGCATCGGACGTCCCTTCATAAAGCTCACTTAGCTTGTTCCAGAGGTCCTTGGCACTAATGAACGGTCCAATTCAGTTGAGCTCCTCCTTGGACAAGCCGCATTGCAAAATTTGGGTAGCTTTTGCATCAGCTTCGATTTGCCTCTTGGTTGCATTAGTCCATTTGTCAAAATCCAATGGTTCCCCTTGATCGTTGATGGGTAGAGAAAAGCTGGTTTGGATTATTATCCACATCTTGACTTGTATTTTCAAGAAACACTCCATTTGACCCTTCCAAAAATGGAAGTCATCTTCGTTAAAGAACGGAGATCGAGCAGTGCTATACCCCTCAAGATGGGACATTTTGAAATTCTAGCAAAAACACGAAAAACAAAATTTTCCAAGACTTTGTCTCAGATTAGTACTGCAGGAAGAAAACTTAAATTAAATGGAAAAGCAAAAATATGAAAAGAAAAAATTGCTCGACCGGTGGTTGCACCGAATCTGATCGCCCCCGACTCTGATACCAATTGTAGGATCGAGAAACACTAGAAAGGGGTTAATAGCGTTCGAAAAAACTTATTTTTTCAATGTTAAAATGCAAAGTATGCAACGGAAATATAAGTAAAAATAAAAAGACACTAGTTTATTTTTACTTGGTTCACAACCAACCGGTTGCTAGTCCAAGGCCCAGCGATCCTTTATCGCTTCTGATGGGCAATCTACTAAAAGGTCTCTTCCTCATTGGAGGTAAGAGGCAAGAGATTACAAAACAAGAATGTATAGGAAGAGGCAACAAGCCTACCTCTCCTCTTAACAATAATAAGTACTAAGAAAGCAACAACTAAACAAGTATAACAACTAAGAAGAAGTAGATATGCGTGTTGTTGATGTTATGACGTCGTTGCGTGATGAAGAGCACTTGGATTAATGGAGCACTTTGGAAGCTTTTCAAGATGAATGAAATGAGTGATTTGTCTCTCCTCTTATAGCCATTTGAGTCCCAGCTCATTGAGATCTAGATTTGAGTCAAACCTCCACATAACCCCTCTTTTGATGTGAAAAGACCTAACCCAGTATACGCATACTAAATCCCTAGTCTCACATCAATATTATGCATTATACACAAGATCGAAATGCCCGACGCAAATTTATTTTTATTCCATCCAGTTTAGCAGTCTCAACAACACAATTAACTCTCAAAACTTGAAAAAAAAAATAGAACATCAAATCATCTCCCCTCAATCCGGAAACCCTGTTTCATGAATGCCCCGGACAATGTGTGACATGCTCATCATGATCTCCTCAGTTACACCACCTCCGCTTCTTGCATCTCAATCTGGGTATCCTGTTCCCTACCTGAAATTGTTATGTGACATCATGAGTTCACAGCCCAGTAAGTAGATCAATGACAGGGATATAACACAGGGAGGAGAAAAATTTCAAAAGAAAACATATATCTCTATAACTGTAAATGTAAATTACTGTAGCTTAACATACATTTTCGATTACACTTTCGGTGAGTCAATATGAAACATAACTAATACTTTTAACATCATATCATTATAACAAGTACAGCGAACCCAATCATGTCTTTCTGTTATGCTAACTGTACCTAAACATAAACCCTCGTGGTGCCTCACATTATGCATTTAAAAATGCTGAGCCA
Source organism: Wurfbainia villosa (assembly GCA_025175895.1). Classification (NCBI taxonomy): domain Eukaryota; kingdom Viridiplantae; phylum Streptophyta; class Magnoliopsida; order Zingiberales; family Zingiberaceae; genus Wurfbainia; species Wurfbainia villosa. Next base: position 95,733,532 of record CM046001.1, read on the forward strand.
GTCAAATATCTTAATTTCTTGTGCAATCCTGAGGTACCTCTAGGAAGAAACTAAGGGAAATCAGTCATCTGTCATCAGTCAATCTGTCAATTTGGGTGGGCCCTCCCCGGAGCTCAACCCGGGGAGCCCAACCCGTCCAGGCACCACTAATGCTCATGTACATACAGTTAGCTAACTAAGAATTTCTGTCATTTTCTATCATACTCAGTCACAGTAGGATAACATAGAACATCATGAATGGAAAAGTATATATATATATATATATATATATATATATATATATATATATATATATATATATATATATATATATATATATATATATATATATATATATGTATATCTATACATAGCATCTAACCTCATACACAGGTAGATGGTAATTACACCCACATACATATAGCATCTAACCTCATACACAGGTAGATGGTAATTACACACACATACATATAACATCTAACCTCATACACAGGTAGATGGTAATTACTCATATATATATATATAGCATCTAACCTCATACACAGGTAGACGATATTTATCACATATTATAAATCATTTACAGCATTACAAAAAAAAACTTATAAAGGATTAACTAAACATGCTGGCTGAGAACACATTTAACAGGAATCATCTATAGACATAAAGCTCATATACATACTAACTTTTCTATCCATCCTAGCATGCTGATTCACTTCCAACAAACCACCCCTTACCTCTATTAAACATTTATCCGCTATTAATTGAAGATTTCACCTCATATACATCGCTCACCCAATTCATTAGGACCCCAACAAGTGTATACTCGTTATTATCCCTCCCTGATGAAACCCTCCATACGAACCCACGCTTAGATTCATCGAATGCGATCCTAAAATCCTAGACCGATCCCCTTCCTTCCAATGACACCAATCGGTTTATCCCTTCCCTTTCCCAGCTCTTCCCGCCGAGAACCCTAATCCACCTGCTCAATAACCACCATCTAGAATTCCCATTATAGCCCAATGATTTAATCCCTAGCCACCTCACGAGATCTCCCCGCCTCACCTCCCTCAAGCCGACGGAAAAACCGCTGGTTGTCGCTGTTCGTCTCCCAAACCTCCGAGCTTCACCGCTTCCTTACCTCAATCCGATCCAAAATACCAAACATCCACCCGTGAACCTGCTGGAACTCGGCCGGAACCCAACACTGTGCCCAATTCCAATCCCGACTCTCACCTCCTCATTGCCGACGGAAACCCCACTCCACCGGTTCCTTATCTCAATCCGTTCCAAAATACAAAGAATCCTCCCGTGGCTCCTGCTAGAACCCACGCCGAAAAACCCAACATCTCCGGCCCGATTAAATCCGAAATCCTGACTCCATCCCGCCGCTAAAGCCCAGACGAAACTCGCGAAATCCTCCACCCTCGCCAGCCCTAGCCAAAGATTTCTTACCGTGAAGAGGGAGGAGGAAGGCGACTCTGGCAGGATTCGCGATCGCTTTCATCTACGCGCGGCTCCAAGGCGAGAAGAGGGTCGCGCGAGCGGATGAGTAGGGAAAAAGAAGAAAATAAGAAAAGGAAATAAATAGGGTTTGGCCGGTTAAATAGGATTTTTTAGGGTTTTTCCTCTTTCATGCCCCCAAACGGTGATTATTTAGGGTGTAACTAGACCCCGACATTTATCCCCCTTTCCGATGACATTCGCCCGTGTATTTTTTTTTTACCATTTTATCATGGTTATTATTATTTTATTTTATTTACTTATTTATTTATTTATTTATTTATTTATTTTTTAGACTTGACAACTCTTTCCCCCTTAAACAAAAAATTTCGTCCTCGAAATTTGACTTACCAAATAGTTCAGGGTAACGGTCACGCATATATTGCTCGCCTCCTGTAGCTTCTCTATCTGTTGATTTCCCCATAAAACTTTCACCATCCTGATTTCTTTATTCCTCCCTTCCGTGACTTGACGATCCAATATTCGCTCGTATTACCTCGTAGGATAGATCCGGTGTCCATCAGATGGCTTCATACCCAATCACATGTGCAGGATTGGAAAGGTACCTCCTGAGCATGGATACATGAAACACATTATGAACTCCCGCCAGGTTTGGTGGTAGCGCAACTCGGTATGCTCGTGTTCCAATCCGATCGAGGATCTCAAAAGGCCCAATATACCTCGGACTAAGTTTGCCCTTCCTTCCGAACCGCAGTACTCCCTTCATGGGTGACACTTTGAGAAATACATGGTCTCCCACTATGAACTCTAGGTCCCTCCTTCGACAATCAGCATAACTCTCTAACTCGATCGTCATCCGGATCTTTGCTACTAGTTCCACAGGTTTGTGTCACCATCTACGGACCTAGAACGCCTTTCTTCTACCTCTTCCCAGAAGCGGGGTTCTACACCTTCTTCCATATAGCGCTTCATAGGAGCCATACCGATGGTGGATTGATAACTATTATTATAGGTGAACTCTACCAAGGGCGCTTTGACTCCCAACTCCCTTTGAAATCTATAATGCAAGCTCGTAGCATATCTTCCAAAATCAATTACTCGGTCAGATTGACCACGATCTGGGATGGAAAGCGTTGATGAAAGCAAGTTTTGTACCCAACTCGATGCAAACTCTTCCGAACCTCGATGTAAATTTTGATCCCTATCTCGACACAATCGATCCGAATTCCATGTAACCTTACTATTTCCCGTATATACAACTCTGCATATTGTATCATAGTGAAAGTGGTTTTCACCGGCAAAAAGTGGGCTGACTTCGTCAATCGATCCACAATAACCCACACCGCATTTGATCCCTTAGTCGAGATCGGTAATCCTACCACAAAATCCATGGCAATATTTTCCCACTTCCAAACAGGTATCGGAAGCGGTTCGAGCAGTCCCGCGGGCCTTTGGTGCTCAGCTTTCACTGATGTAAGGCACTCATGGACCATCTTGCTTATGTCTCTCTTCATGCCCGGCCACCAATATAATAGTCGATATCCTTATACATCTTCGTCTCGCCAGGTGGATAGAGTACGGGTAGTCCGAGCTTCCTCATGAGATTCTCCTCGGATTCACCCTTAGGCACCCATACGCGCCCTTGTATCGCATTATCCCATCAATCACCGAGTAGATGGTGCTACCCTTTGCTTCATCTTTGCGTTCCATTCCATTAACTGCTGATCCGAGGCTTGTTCTCGCCGATCCGATCCTCGTAAGTTCGATGTAACCGCTGCCGCCTATCCTAACTCGCTCTCACCGGTGCTATCACCTCCACTCTTATCTGCTGAAATTGATATCAATCTTTGTTGGGTGGTCAATCAGAATAGCGCCGCCGCCTTGCGACTCAACGCATCCGCCACCACATTAGTCTTACCCGGGTGATAGTTAATATTACGCCATAATCTTTACCAACTCCAACCATCGCTCTGTCGCATATTCAGTTCCTTTTGAGTAAAGAAATATTTCAAACTTTTATGATCTGTGTAGATCTCGCATCGTTCTCCGTAAAGATAGTGCCGCCAGATCTTCAAAGCAAAGACGACAGCTGCTAGTTCCAGGTCATGTGTAGGATAATCGCTGCACCTTCAAGACGTGATGCATAGGCAATGACCTCCCCTTCTCGCATCAATCACCCTAGACCAGTTTTGGAGGCATCAGTGTACACCACCAATTGCCCGTAAGTATGGAATCGCAAGCACAAAGCATCACGCCTTTCCTTTAGTTCCATAAAACTCTTCTCGCACTGAGTAGTCCATTCGTACCTCACCCCCTTCTTGGTCAACGAAGTCAGGGGTAGCGCAATTCGTGAAAAATTCTAAATAAATCTGCGATAATACCCCGCTAGTCCTGTGAAACTTTGAATTTCAGAACATTCCTGAGTAGCCCAACTCGGATTGCTCCACTTTGACTGGATCCACCTCTATTCCTCTCCGAGACTATATGTCCTAAAAATGCTATTTGTCTCCGCATTTCTTGAACTTAGCGATATAATCGCTTATCCTTCGTAGTCGTAGTACCAGCGTCGATGTTGCCTGCTCTTCGCGACTCGAGAGTAAATTAGTATATCATCGATGAAGATAATCACAACCGATCGATCCGTATGGTGGAAAATCCCGCTCATCAAATCCATAAAGGTCATGGGCATTAGTGAGTCCAAACGGCATAACTAGAAACTCATAATGACCATATCAAGTTCTGAAGGCAGTTTTATGGACATCTTCTCCTTTCACCCTCAATTGGTGGTACCCCGACCTCAAGTCAATTTTTGAGAATACCGTTGCTCCCTGTAGTTGATCAGCGGATCGCCGATTCTAAACAGCGGTACTTATTCTTAGCGTAACCGGTTCGACTCCGGTAGTCAATGCACAACCGCATTGAACCGTCCTTCTTCTGGACGAACAACAGCGCTCCCGGGGTGACACCTTTGAGTCGGATGAAACTTTTATCCGATGGTTCTTGTAGTTGCTCCTTGGTTCCTTCATTTCGGTGGAGTGCAGCGATGCGGTGCTTTAGACACGGGGTGGTTCGATATTAATTCTATCCCAAACTCGACCTCCACGACGGGGTAATCCTGCCATATCCTCGAAATACATCGGAGAAATCCCAGACTACCTCTACTTCCTCCAGACTTGGTTTAAAAGTCTCAGAACTTCCCATTATGTTGACTAGAAATCCGTTACACCCCTTACTTAACATTTTCTGAGCTTTACATGCTGATATAATAGGTAGATGACTCAACGTGGAGGTTGCATTGAAGATGACAAATCCATCATTTTGTAGTTTCAGTTTAACCGTCCTTTGTTTACAGTCGATAATGGCCTCGTACCGGGTCAACCAATCCATACCCAGAATTACATCAAAGTCCACCATCTCTAATACAATAAGTTCGGCGTATACTGTATAGTTCTGCATCCTTATCGGACAGTTCCTCACTATTCTATTGCTGGTCAGTTCTTCCCCCGAAGGCAAGGACACGGTATAGCCGGTAGCCATCAGATCACATGAAATACCTAGTTTTGCAACGTAGGCCACCGATATGAAAGAGTGTGTAGCTCCAGAATCTATTAAGGCATGAGCAGGTAGGTTGACAATAGAAATTCTACCTGTGATAATGGCCGAATCCGGATCCACCTGCTCCTGTGTCATAGCATACACCCTGCCTCTAGTTGGCTCTTTGAGCTGAGGGCAGTTCATAGCAAAGTGCCCAGACTTCTTGCACTTGTAGCACACATCTGTACCCACCAAACACTGACCTGCATGAGTCTTATCGCACTTGGGACACTGAGTTTTGCTTTCACCCTTGAGAACAGTATGGTCGACTGGTCGGGGCTCCTGGGGTCGCTGTCGTGGCTGCGTCTGAAACTGTGGCTGTTTGCCTCGAAACTGGCTCGGTGCAAACCTCTTCTGACTCGACGCAGGAGGTTCCCTCCCCTGGTAACTAGACCTCTTAGTCTGTACTTCCTTTATCATGTCATTCCTGTCCCTCTCTGCCATCAGAGCCTGATCCACAGCCTCTCTGAAGGTGGTAACTCGACTCACCCTGACATCATGGCGAATGGCTGCCCTCAATCCCTCAGTGAAATGTTTCAGCTCCTCTACTGGTTGACTGGCAATCATAGGTACAAAATACCGCCCCTTCTCAAATTCCTTGACATACTCAGCCACTGTTCGGTCCCCTTGGCGAAGCTCTAGGAATTCTCTGGCCATTCGGGTTCTGGTGTCAGCAGTAAAGTATTTACCATAAAATACCTCCTTGAATTCAACCCAAGTAGTTGTAGCTAAATCCACCCCTGAACATGCACCCTCCCACCATATCCGAGCATCGCCCCGCAACATGAATATGGCGCACCTCACCTTGTCAGCATCAGTAAGCTGCATGAAGTCATATATCGTCTCCAATGATCGAATCCATCCTTCTGCCACAATCGGGTCTGAGCTTCCCTTAAACTCTGTCGGTCCAAGGTCCCTGAACTGCTTGTAAATTGGGTTCACACTGGCTGGGGGACCACTGTGGGCGTTTCCATGCTCCCTGGCTCTCAACAGCTGTTGGATCTGTTCCCCCTGAATCCGACTCTGTTCCTGCATAATTGCGGCAAGCTCAGTGAGAAATTGACTATTCTGCCCCTCTTCACCATTGTTTCTTCGGCCCGTCATTCTCCTATAAAACCCAATACCTGTACCGTTATCTCCAATTTGTACATAAACCCAAACATGATTACATTAAGATGCGGAGATGGATGTATCTGAGTCCTTGATGAGATCGCATGCACACACTGTCCTTTAGGATCGTTCGCTCTGATACCAACTGAAAAGACCTAACCCAGTATACACATACTAAATCCCTAGTCTCACATCAATATTACGCATTATACACAAGATCGAAATGCCCGACGCAAATTTATTTTTATTCCATCCAGTTTAGCAGTCTCAACAACACAATTAACTCTCAGAACTTGAAAAAAAATAGAACATCAAATCATCTCCCCTCAATCCGGAAACCCTGTTTCATGAATGCCCCGGACAATGTGTGACATGCTCATCATGATCTCCTCAGTTACACCACCTCCGCTTCTTGCATCTCAATCTGGGTATCCTGTTCCCTACCTGAAATTGTTATGTGATATCATGAGTTCACAGCCCAGTAAGTAGATCAATGACAGGGATATAACACAGGGAGGAGAAAAATTTCAAAAGAAAACATATATCTCTATAATCAGTAAATGTAAATTCGTAGCTTAACATACATTTTCGATTACACTTTTGAGTCAATATGAAACATAACTAATACTTTTAACATCATATCATTATAACAAGTACAGCGAACCCAATCATGCCTTTCTGTTATGCTAACTGTACCTAAATATAAACCCTCGTGGTGCCTCACATTATGCATTTAAAAATCTTTGAGCGACCAAATATCTTAATTTCTTGTACAATCACGAGGTACCTCTAGGAAGAAACTAAGAAATGGAAATCACCATCTGTCATCAATCATCATTTGGGTGGGCCCTCCCCGGAGCTCAACCCGGGGAGCCCAACCCGTCCAGGCACCACTAATGCTCATGTACATACAGTTAGCTAACTAAGAATTTCTGTCATTTTCTATCATACTCAGTCACAGTAGGATAACATAGAACATCATGAATGGAAAAGTATATATATATATATATATATATATATATATATATATATATATATATATATATATATATATATATATATAAATATATATATATATATATATATATATATATATATATATATATATATATATATGTATGTATGTATATCTATGCATAGCATCTAACCTCATACACAGGTAGATGGTAATTACACCCACATACATATAGCATCTAACCTCATACACAGGTAGATGGTAATTACACACACATACATATAACATCTAACCTCATACACAGGTAGATGGTAATTACTCATATATATATATAGCATCTAACCTCATACAGCTAGACGATATTTATCACATATTATAAATCATTTACACCATTACAAAAAAAAAACTTATAAAGGATTAACTAAACATGCTGGCTGAGAACACATTTAACAGGAATCATCTATAGACATAAAGCTCATATACATACTAACTTTTCTATCCATCCTAGCATGCTGATTCACTTCCAACAAACCACCCCTTACCTCTATTAAACATTTATCTGGCTATTAATTGAAGATTTCACCCTCATATACATCGTTCGGCTCACCCAATTCATTAGGACCCCAACAAGTGTATACTCTGCTTATTATCCCCTCCGGATGAAACCCTCCATACGAACCCACGCTTAGATTCATCGAATGCGATCCTAAAATCCTAGACCGATCCCCTTCCCTTCCAATGACACCAATCGGTTTATCCCTTCCCTTTCCCCGGCTCTTCCCCTGCCGAGAACCCTAATCCACCGGTTCAATAACCACCATCTAGAATTCCCATTATAGCCCAATGATTTAATCCCTAGCCACCTCACGAGATCTCCCTGCCCCTCACCTCCCTCAAGCCGATGGAAAAACAGCTTCGTTGGTTGTCGTTGCTCCGTCCAGTTCCAAACCTCCGAGCTTCACCGGTTTCCTTACCTCAATCCGATCCAAAAATACCAAACATCCACCCGTGAACTGAACTCGCGTCGGAACCCAACACTCAGGCCCAATTCCAATCCCGACTCCCTCACCTCCTCATTGCCGACGGGAAACCCCAGCTCCACCAGTTCCTTATCTCAATCCGTTCCAAAATACAAAGAATCCTCCCGTGGCTCCTGCTAGAACCCACGCCGGAAAACCCAACATCTCCGGCCCGATTAAATCCGAAATCCCGACTCCATCCCGCCGCTAAAGCCCAGACGAAACTCGCGAAATCCTCCACCCTCGCCAGCCCTAGCCAAAGATTTCTTACCGTGAAGAGGGAGGAGGTGTAGCTCCGGTAGGTTGGGCGTCGACTCCGGCGGCAGGGATTCGACGATTGCCTTTCGTCAGCTGCAGCGGCTCGCGGGCAGAAAGAGGGTCGCGCGAGCGGATGAGTAGGGAAAAAGAAGAAAATAAGAAAAGGAAATAAATAGGGTTTGGCCGGTTAAATAGGGTTTTTTAGGGTTTTTCCTCTTTCATGCCCCCAAACGGTGATTATTTAGGGTGTAACTAGACCCCGACATTTATCCCCCTTTCCGATGACATTCGCCCGTGTATTTTTTTTTTTTACCATTTTATCATGGTTATTATTATTTTATTTTATTTACTTATTTATTTATTTTTTTTTATTTTTTTTTGAGACTTGACATGATGGATCTTATCTTGGCTCTCCTCAAAGTAATCAGCTTGACTAGCAGTCAATTGATGTCATACAACAGTCGACTGATGGTAGTTTAGTCTACTGTCATTTCCCTCCGGTAGACTGACAGCTTGATAACTCACCTATAATACATGGTTAGCACAACAAATCTTTATTGATGGTAAATCCGACGGTCCTTTACTGTCCGACCTCGACTTAGACCTTCCTTCGGAAGTCCTAGTTAGATCGCCGCCTACGGTCGTCCCCGTACAGAGGACACGTTCTTACAATCACTCCGCACACGGATCTTACCTTTGGTTCTTCTGACCTGTCGCTTAGCTTCCGGTCACCACTGAGGTTCCTTGACTCCCCGAGGTTCTCCTGGTGTCCCTCGACCACCGAGGTTTCTCATCCCGAGATTCTCCTGGCGTCCTTGACCTTAGTAAAGCTTAATACATTACCTGCACACTCAACACAACTTATGAGATAACAAGAATGGATTAACTTTGAATCTTTGTCATCATCAAAACCTAGGTTCGATTATCTGGTACCCCTACACCAACACTCGCTCTGATACCAATTGTAAAGGAATCGATCATCGTGCTAGAGGGGGTGAATAGCATTTTTCATGACTTCGTCGATCGCGATCGTGTCATGCTTGTCTACAAAAATGTTATATGCAGAAAAATACAATACAAATAAAAATAAAGACAAAACACATGCACAATATAATATTTTACGTGGTTCAAAACTAGGGTTCCTACTCCACGATGGCATTCTAGTGATATACCCTCACTATAAACTCTCTCCTTCTCGGTATAACACCAGAGGTGGAGAAACCTCGTACAATAGCTTTACAACACAAAGCTTACACCAAATACAAATAAAATACAAGTATACAAAGCAAATGAAAGAAGGATGTGAAAATAATTTTACAAGATTGCGATGTTGCTTGCTTGCTTCTTGTTTGCATTGATGGCTTTTGAAGACCTGAAATGCAGCAGCACTTTGCCTCAAAGTCACCCAAGAACTACTTCCGAAATCTTCCATGATCTACTCCTTTTATAACCTACAGTTGGATGATTTCACACCCAGCAGTCAACTGCCAAAGGACATCAGTTGACTGCTAGCCTATCCGTTGTCTCATAACAACTCCATCCACACAGGAATCTATCCAACTGATACATCAGTAGTCGACTGCCCTTACAAGTAGTCGACTGTTGTCCAGTAGTTGACTGGTCAATCAACTATGCAATAATTTATGGACTGTTACAGTTCCATCAATCGACTGTCCATCCATGATAGTCAACTGCTCAAAGTCGTAGACTGTCCATACATGACCGTCGATTTCCACAGCCTTTGCTGAGCAGTTGAGCCTCATTTAGCTCCTTGACCAGTCGACTGCTCCGAGTCAACTAGTCTCCCGAGATTCAAACACTCGGTCAGTCGACTGGCCCATAATGCCAATCGACTGGTAAACCTCAATCATGAGGTTTATTCCAAGTATGATCCCCTCATACTTGATTGACCACCCTTAGCATAGACCTAAGCCTTCTAACCACCTCCATCTGTCTCATGCCTCTCAAATCCCTCAAGTCTGTGACTCTTCATTCTTCGCGTTAGCCTTCAAGTGCTTCGATCGGCTATGTCATGCTAACTAGGTCCTTTGCCAAGGTTCATTTGGACTTATATTGTCAAAACCCATGCTTGGACTTTACGCCACTAAACTTACACCCTTATACTTTTACATTGCCAAGATCCATTTGGACTTATGTTGTCAAGACACATGCTTGGACTTTACGCCGCCAAACCTACACCCTTGGACTTTCACTTTGTCAAGTACCCATGACTTAGACTTTCAATTGTCAAGTACTCATGACTTAGACTTTTCAATTGCCAAGATCATGCTTAGACTTTTCTTGCCAACTCAATGTTGGACTTTCCAATTGCCAAAGTTCACTTGGACTTTATGTTGCCAAGACTATACACTTGGACTTATACTGTCAAGACTTTATCTTTGAGCTTCCCTCGCCAAATATCCATATTTGGACTTTCCTTGCCAAGTATACAAACTTGTACTTCCGAGGTTGATTGTTCCAATAATCTCCCCCCATATGAGTTTAGATGTCTCAATCATCCACTAGTGATATGGTCAACATATAGTCAAATCATATAGTTAAACAATGGTCAAACTCATTGTCAACCTATTGTTAAACATCAAAACACTAGTCGAGTCCTACTCGAATTTGGTCAACATTGACCCGGAGTCTATTGCACCGACAAAATACAGTCTTCACATATATTTGCTCCAACTCCAGATCATAATAAGCCACCAAAACTAACACCACTCTAATATATGTATATTTGACCACCATAGAAAATATCTCATCATAGTTAATTCCCTTTCTCTGTGAGTAACTGTTAAATACTGAAAAAATTAAAATATTAAATTAAATGGCCAAAGAGTTAAGGAAAATAATCCTATAAATTTTTTGAGATTTTTTAGGAATATTTTTGGATTTAAACGGAGGTCGTACGAGATAATCACGCGGATAGGGAAAACAGGTTGTTAAAGGGGCTTGTTTAGATAAGTAAATGGGATAAATTAAGTCTAGGTTTTCTATATTTTTCTTTTTCTATTTTTTCCCCCATCGTGACCTTTTCCTCGGCAGTTCCCTCGTGCGACGGTTTCTTCGCCGGCGATGTCTTCTCCGCCGATTTCTCTGCGCGCTCATTGTCCAGACGACGCGCGCCAACAGATGGCTCGCCGTCCTCACCTCGGACCATCGTGCGACACCCCTCTTCTTCCCCGAGCGCCGACGCTCGCCTTCCCGGTGCTCAGGGCCCGCCGGCTTCTCTTCCTCGCAGTGACCTCTAGGTTTCCCTCCTCCGCACCTCAGCAATGCCGACGATTCCTTCTGGTAGGAGTGCCTGTAGGAGGGGAAGACTGTTTATTGGGCTTCGACAAGCGTCCTCGACCTTGGAGCTAGGTATCGGTAGCGGTTTCACGCGGGCGGATTAGGAGCGGCCCTGGCCGATCATCGCCGGAGCTAGGTAAGGTCTGATCGGACTCCTAGCCATGGTTTTTGTCTATTAACTGATCTGTTGACTTGTGGTAGTAAGGAGGGAGGAGCTGGCAATGTGAGGGGTTGGGAGGATGTTGATGTAGATCGCTTGGTGGTCATCGGAGCGAGGGCAGCGATAGTTTCCGGCAGACTGAGCAATTGGGGAGGTTCCAATCGCAGGTATATCTCGAGCTATCTCTTGTTGGCATGCTGTGTGGTTTTGTTTCAGGCCGTATAGGGCTGTGGAGATGGGTCAGGCAGAGGATTTTAAATAGGATGTATTAGGTCTTGAGTTGTGTATTCGGTGGGTTATGGAATGTGTTGGGTGATGCTCTGTTCTTGATTGTGAATGGGCAAGGATGTTATTAGAGCTGTTATATATTATGATTTCTAGAAGGTGATCCGAATAGGGAGTGCTTGCAAAACAATTTCATTGGACCGGATTTATGGTCGATTTGGGCTGATTATGGTGTTTGAGGCGGTTGTGATTGAAGTTTGTTGTGGGTTGAGAGGGCTATACGAGTCCATTTGGGTGATGTTAGCTGTGCAGGGTTAGGTGTAGGAGTTTTGTGCAAGATTTAGGCTTGATTTGGGGAAAGGATTGGTTGTTGGCGGGATTCTAGGGGCCGGTAAACATGATTTGATTGTGTTATTCGGTTAATTGTAATTATGTATGGAGGATTGATTAGGTTGAATGGAATAATTAAATCAATCTAGTGGATCGGATATGAGGTCGATGTAGGATTCGATTCGATCATTTGTTGTGAGATGGATAATATTTTCATAAGATGAATATTGATCATGGTGAGATTAATTGCAAGGATATGTTCTTGGATGAGGAGTTAATCACAATTTGTGACCTACCGGTTGAGGATCTACTTGGGGATACATAGTAGTAATTTAGCACGTTGTCGTGTGCTTGGATTTGATGGATTTACTTTGGATTAATTGGTTATGGAAGGAATTGATTAAGTATTCGATTTGTCGGTGAATGGTATTTTGTGCTTAATAATAGTTATGCGTTATGCAGGTTTCGGTCACGAGGCAGGATCACGGTCGTGACGATATGGTTCTCTTTGCGGATATTTAGCAGACGGGTATTTTGACTTATCTTTTAGATATAGTCAGTGTTGATATGCTAGTTAGGATAGCTTACAATAATTTTTTCATGTTTATATGCCTAGTATGCTTTTGGTGCCTACTTGATACATGCATGTGATAGGATATGATTATATCTCCCTGTTTGACTTGGATCATAGTTATTTAGATTATGGATATGTACATATTGATTGTACATATTATTCGGATGGGTATTTTGAGTAGGATTTACATGCTTTAGTATCATGCACCATTTTTGCATGATTGCATGCTGGCTGGACGGGGTTCCATTATTGTTGATCCCGCAGCCAGTTACATGGCCTGCACACACTGCCACTCATGGGTTAGTGGTACATCAGGAGGGTGTGTGAAGTTGCTCTGTCAGGCTCCGCTGGTCCGCTCATGGGTAGTGATGAGGCAGCGTGGTAGCGAGCAGGGATCCCTCCTCTGATCTATGACACCGGGAGATGAGAGCTTAGCTCCCCCACTCTGTTTGGGGCAGGAGGATAGGTGTACTCCGACAGCATCCTGTCCACTCGGTCACTCAGGAGTAGTGATGGCAGAGTGCACAGTTTTCATAACCTTTCCCACTCAGCTTCACCATCACGTGTGAGGCGGCTGACTGGCGTCAGGGGTGACCATGTCATTGGCACGACATGCACTTTGCACAGATTGCATTTGTATTGTGTTTGCTGCATTTTTATTGATGCCTTGGATGTGCATATGATTGTCATGCATACAGGATACATGTTTGTATATGGTGATGACTCTTATAGTAGGGCACTTGCTCCTATATCAGGGTAGGAGATTCAGGTGAGTACAATCCTTTTGCATTTATTTCTTGTTTACCATATATATGAGACTGTACTGCATGATTTATATTGTTAGCTATACCTTACTTTGCATATCAACTATACCCGCTGAGTTCTTTGAACTTACCCCGTTGATTTATATCTATTTCAGGATGAAGCTGTCAGGAGAGTCCAGCTGCCAAACCCCTTCGTCATGGAAGTTTTTATTTGGTTATTTATTTTACGGATTTGGATTTTTATGTTTAGGACTGGAGTTAAATTATGTACTCGTGGATTTTTGGTGTCCTTATGGACCTCTATTCGGAGTTTTTGTTCTGGATTGGATTTCGATTGAGTATTCCTGCCCAGATGGCAGAAGGGGTAGGTTTATATGTGATATACTTTTGGTTAGGTCATTTGTTTGTTGGCCTGAGGCCTAATTATTACACTGTGTGTGTTGTTTGGATTCCGGTCATGTTGACCAATGTATAGCAGTCATGTAGGCCTTGTATGTAAATTGGCATTGTCACCCGTACAGGGGAGATGCTGCCGAATTTTCGTCTGGCGGGGACTCCATCGGGGTGTGAAAATTTATTTGGTATCAGAGCCCTAGGTTTTTGAGTTCCTAGGGGTTTTTGGATTTTTTGGAGTTCGCCACGTTTGGCAGGTTTTACGAGGCAATCTGGAAATTTTGGATTGGTTTGGATTTCCGACAATTTTTATGTTTCAGAAATTCGAGGATTTATGACGAGGTCAATATGGGAATTTGGCAGCGACAGAACCTCTCCTGCGGCAAAATAGGTATGATGAAAATTTTATATATTTTTACTTCTAGTAACATCTGTTCTAGTAGCATCTGTAATAATTTAACAGATATGAGACGAGGTGGGCGTGCACCTTCACCGAGATGTGGTGCAGGGTAACCACGCAAGAGGACAGTGAGATCTCTGGTTATGGAGTTGTCAGAAAGGGTCTATAGAGTTTTGACTCATGTGCAGACTCGTAGTAGGGGTCGCCCACCAAGGTGACCAGTTGGAGTTGCCATAGTGTTTATACTCCAGGTTAGATTTGGCTATGTGTTTAGTGGATAATCGGAAATAACATTCAGTGTGTTGGTCACTATTCATAATCATAGATGGAGTTGACCACGTGAACAACCTGTTCAGGTTGTAAGTCTTGAACCTGTGTCGAAAAGATATTGAGAGCTGACTGATACCGAATCAGAAAGCAGGGGTCAAGTCGTCACATTGGCTGTGAAAATCAAGAGCTACAGTGTTAGGGATTTTCACTAATTAGGCTAGTCAGGTTATTACCCTGGTGGGTAATGTACAAGGAAGGTATACTATTGTTGGTACGGACAATGGAGGTTTAAGTTATGAAGTTCCATAGGGATTTTGATCCTTGAGCGGCTTGAGCTTAGATCGCTAACATTGAAGGTACTGTTAAGTACCTAACTGGGATTTATATAAGGAGAGTGGAGTTAGTTTCTTACTATTGCAATGATCAAGTTGTTACTTGGTGGAATATGTAGAAGAAATTTTGGGGAAATAAACTATTACGGGATCACGGGTTCAGGATGTTTTCGAGAGACAGTATTTCTCCATGCTATTTTTGTATGACTGATTGTTGAGGAATTCTTGAGCCTTTAGTTGAGTGATAAATTGTTAATGGATTTCACTATAGAGTTTATTAGACTTGCAGAGTTTACCCCCACTTAATAGCTCAAGATAGTGATTGAGTTGTTTTCAATCACCCACGATTTATTGGTTTACATGTGGATTAGGATAGTTGGATCTTCCATCAGATCCTATTGGGAGGCATTAGGGTGAGTCATAATTATGAAAATGACGCTGCAGCAAGTGTCTCAAGAGAATAGTGTAGTCAATCTATATGATAATAACCTACACTTCGGATAAGGCAATGGTAGAAGTCGTAAACGTGCTCTTCTAGCTGAATTCACGTGACATTATTTAGTTCCCATGATGATGTTCGATATTGATTATGTCGGTTGCTAGAGGTGGTAACTTAATGTTGATGATGGAAGTTTACAATCTCTTGGGTGATTGAGGGTTTAGTTGAAATTTTAGTTTATTTTTGGTGGTGATCAAGGCTCTGTCCTGGGAATGAAAGATTGATGAAACACTTCATTTCCCAGCGGAAAGCAGGATATGGATTAAAGCTTTTACCACAAATTTATGTGGCTATCAGAAGTGGCTTGTGCACTTGTGGAAGATATGAAACTGGTTGTGTGGTTCTTGAAGAAAATGATAGGAAGAGGTGTATACACCTAGATTCATGATTCTAGAATTCTTATTCTAGGTCACTGTGAAATAGGGAATCCGTTAAGAGCAGAACTTGGATGAGTTTGCATCTTTACTCGAAAGGAATTGTAGATGGTTGAAGGATTGATCATTGAGGTATTACTATAGATTACCTTACTTGATGATATATTGAGAGATACAGGTGTTTACAGATATCTATGGTTAAAACATGTACAGATAGGATTAAAATGATTTCTATATTTGGATCATGTGGATTAATAGTGTTTCCACCGATAGGTGAGATGTTGAGATGATTACTGTGATGATTATCAGAGGGGTATGAAAATGATTTTTGATGTTTAGAGGTTGATTGATGGGAATGTTATATTATGGTGAGAGAGTTGACTTAGTTGTTTTATAGTTGACTTGGTTGATATGATGTGGATATTTGGATATTAACTTGGAGGTTATGCTTGTGACATGATGGTATAAGAAGGTCTCTCGGATGCCTGTATAATTCGAGAGTAATTAAATGTAGTGTCGGATGAACTTTTAGGCTTGCCGCTATATAGGCAAGTAGGGTAGGCGATCGGAATGATTTCGAGAATAGTTTTGATATCGAAGATCCCCTACTGGGTGATATTTTATTTGGTACTAAGGTAATGATATTTTTACGAGCCTAATATTTTTACTTATGGTACGTTAGCTGAGGGCTAGTGTAAAGCGCACAAGGTTGTTGAAGCTCGTGATATACTCAAGGCAATATCATCCAATTGGTTGAGCACCAAATCGAGTAGCTTGGATACCGTTATCGATCGGTCTTTCAAAGTTGGCAAGGTTGATGATGCCGAGAGGTATTTGTAAGAATGACGATTTTTCAGGAGATAATTTTAGTTGGTATCAGTGTTTCTTAACACTATGGGAATTGGAAGAATCTAAATTCCAATTATAGGAGGTGTTGGATGGGATATTTATTTGTCCCAGTATTTTATTTCTTGAGAAGCTCTAGAACTCATTGTTCAATGAGAGATGAACCTTTGAGGTTATACATCGATTATCGATGATGGAATGCGGTAGTGGTAGAAGGAAATGAATATCCTTCATGGTGAATCGAGGATCTATTTAGATCAGCTATAGGACACCTGTGTATACTCTAGGATTGATTTATGATTGGTGTGTTGATATTATAGTGACAGAGTGTCATACAATTATCAAAGTTATAGGGATGATTGATATATCATCAGCCTAGAGTAAAGATGATGCAGGTGTATAGTGGTGACAATTTCATACTTGGTATGAATTGTACGAGGTTTGATTATCTTGTTTGACTTATGACGACTTAGTCGTCCAGAGATTTAGGAAATCGTGTATTCTGGACACGATTGGATCATTTATGATGGTGGCAGTTGGAGTTGAGCACTCGGGCACCGTAGATGATGGTTTTCTGGTATTGATTTGATTATTACCATAGATATTGATAGGATGCTCTAGCGGTATTACATCACTGACGGGTTAGACCAGGAAGGTGGTGGAATTTACTTGGTCTAAAGCTTGTGAAACTAGTTTCACAACTCAGACGATGGTTGACTTTTACACCAGTGTTGTTGATCATTCTCGGGTGAAAGGAAGGTTAATTTATATGCGGATGCGATGTTTCAGAGAATGGAGCATTTCTGATTTAGTTGATCGAGACGTATCCCATGTTTACGTCAAATGAGGAACTACGAGATGGGTTGTCATATATATATGACGTGGACTTAGCAGATATGATGTTGCTTTGTATAGGTGAGGAGCCGGAATGCTCATGGGGTTTTGGCTAGCTACTGAGTAGCTGCGAGAAGATAAATAGTGGAAAAAGAAAGCAAGTTCTATTACAAATGGATCTCAGTAAACAGGTAGATTGCTCTTGTGAGGAAATATTTCTCCGTCTCCGAGAAGAATGGTGGGTTATATAGTAGCATTCGAATTTAGGAAGAGTTACTTTTGATTCAAGAACAACAGATAGATTCCTGTTGGGATGATAGAGAGCATCTACCATAGAGTTGTACTCTTGCTCTACCCGTTCGGAGTAAGTGATAGTTACATTCGGTTGTTGTCGGTAGCTAGATAGCTACCTGACATTTTCACTGGCTACGAGTCCTGGTCGTGGTAGCATGTCGTTGCCTGCAGATTGTGCCTTTTTCATTACCCCGAGAGCCACGAGGCTTTATCATGATATTTTGATAAGTATTGCTAGAGGATTGCAATAGGTTTTATATGTTGCAGATGTATTGGATTGTATTCAGAAAATAGTAAGTATAGGAACGTTCTTCGTGGTGGAACGACATGCGGGACATAGTTGATTTCGCAGACGGGTGTGCAGTGTGACAGATAGTAAAGGTGGAATGCTAATAATCATCAAGGTTCAGTACCAAGAGGGAAGTGGGAGCCTAGTATGATGGACCGTGTTGGGAGATTATTTGAAATTCGGAAAGGACTTAGTATGATTAGCTAAGTCCGCTCATTTTCATCCGATCCATACGATGAGTTTGTTGGATCGCTGGATAGGTTATACTGTGGAGATTGCTAGTTCATGGAGTATCTGTGAGTATCGTATGCCATAGCGATTCAGAATTTACCTTAGGATTATGGCATAGTCTTTTACAGGTCACGGATATCGAGCTCCACTCTGGTATAGCTAGGTACTTATTATAGGTGGTCGAAATGAAGATACTATTCATACTTTAGAAGGGCTGCTAGAAGAAAGTGTGATTTAATGTTAAGGGATATCAGTAACCCCACTTAGTCACTTGAGGAGTGACTTGTCTCCAGATGCTTGAGATGATTGTTGGGACATCTCGTACTAATATACGAGTAGGAAATTTGGGGACCAAATTTTTATTAGTGGGGGAGAATGTTAAATACTGAAAAAATTAAAATATTAAATTAAATGACCAAAGAGTTAAGGAAAATAATCCTGGAAATTTTTTGAGATTTTTTAGGAATTTTTCTGGATTTAAACGGAGGTCGTACGAGATAATCACGGGGATAGGGAAAACAGGTGTTAAAGGGGCTTGTTTAGATAAGTAAATGGGATAAATTAAGTCTAGGTTTTCTATATTTTTCTTTTTCAATTTTTTTCCCCCGTCGCGACCTTTTCCTCGGCAGTTCCCTCGCGCGACAGTTTCTTCGCCGACGACGTCTTCTCCGTCGATTTCTCTGCGCGCTCGTTGTCCAGACGACGCGCGCCGGTAGATGGCTCGCCGTCCTCGCCTCGGACCGTCGTGCGATGCCCCTCTTCTTCCCCGAGCGCCGACGCTCGCCTTCCCGGTGCTCAGGGCCCGCCGGCTTCTCTTCCTCGCCGTGACCTCTAGGTTTCCCTCCTCCGCACCTCAGCGATGCCGACGATTCCTTCCGGTAGGAGTGCCTGTAGGAGGGGAAGACTGTTTATTGGGCTCCGACAAGCGTCCTCGACCTTGGAGCTAGGTATCGGCAGCGGTTTCACGCGGGTGGATTAGGAGCGGCCCTGGCCGATCATCGCCGGAGCTAGGTAAGGTCTGATCGGACTCCTAGCCATGGTTTCTGTCTATTAACTGATCTGTTGACTTGTGGCAGTAAGGAGGGAGCGCTGGGCTGAGCAGTCGTGAGGGGTTGGGAGGGATGTTGATGTAGACTGCTCTGCTGGTGGTCATCGGAGCGAGGGCAGCGATAGTTTCCGACAGACTGAGCAATTGGGGAGGTTCCAATCGCAGGTATATCTCGAGCTATCTCTTGTTGGCATGCTGTGTGGTTTTGTTTCAGACCGTATAGGGCTGTGGAGATGGGTCAGGCAGAGGATTTTAAATAGGATGTATTAGGTCTTGAGTTGTGTATTCGGTGGGTTATGGAATGTGTTGGGTGATGCTCTGTTCTTGATTGTGAATGGGCAAGGATGTTATTAGAGCTGTTATATATTATGATTTCTAGAAGGTGATCCGAATAGGGAGTGCTTGCAAAATAATCTGATTGGACCGGATTTATGGTCGATTTGGGTTGATTATGGTGTTTGAGGCAGCTGTGATTGAAGTTTGTTGTGGGTTGAGAGGGCTATACGAGTCCATTTGGGTGATGTTAGCTGTGCAGGGTTAGGTGTAGGAGTTTTGTGCAAGATTTAGGCTCGATTTGGGGAAAGGATTGGTTGTTGGCGGGATTCTAGGGGCCGGTAAACATGATTTGATTGTGTTATTCGGTTAATTGTAATTATGTATGGAGGATTGATTAGGTTGAATGGAATAATTAAATCAATCTAGTGGATCGGATATGAGGTCGATGTAGGATTCGATTCGATCATTTGTTGTGAGATGGATAATATTTTCATAAGATGAATATTGATCATGGTGAGATTAATTGCAAGGATATGTTCTTGGATGAGGAGTTAATCACAATTTGTGACCTACGGGTTGAGGATCTACTTGGGGATACATAGTAGTAATTTAGCACATTGTCGTGTGCTTGGATTTGATGGATTTACTTTGGATTAATTGGTTATGGAAGGAATTGATTAAGTATTCGATTTGTCGGTGAATGGTATTTTGTGCTTAATAATAGTTATGTGTTATGCAGGTTTGATCCTGGCCACGAGGATCGATCACTGGCCGTGACGTTCTCTTCTTGGATATTTGGCAGGTGGGTATTTTGACTTATCTTTTAGATATAGTCAGTGTTGATATGCTAGTTAGGATAGCTTACAATAATTTTTCATGTTTATATGCCTAGTATGCTTTTGGTGCCTACTTGATACATGCATGTGATAGGATATGATTATATCTCCCTGTTTGACTTGGATCATAGTTATTTGGATTATGGATATGTACATATTGATTGTACATATTATTCGGATAGGTATTTTGAGTAGGATTTACATGCTTTAGTATCATGCACCATTTTTGCATGATTGCATGCTGGCTGGACGGGGTTCCATTATTGTTGAGCCCGCAACATGCTATGGGTTAGTGGTACATCAGGAGGGTGTGTGCAGTTGCTCTGTCAGGCTCCGCTGGTCCGCTCATGGGTAGCGATGAGGCAGCGTGGTAGCGGGCAGGGATCCCTCCTCTGGTCTATGACACCGGGAGATGAGAGCTTAGCTCCCCCACTCTGTTTGGGGCAGGAGGATAGGTGTACTCCGACAGCATCCTTTCCACTCGGTCACTCAGGAGCAGTGATGGCAGAGTGCACAGTTGTCATAGCCTTACCCACTCGGCTTCACCATCGCGTGTGAGGCGGCTGACATGCGTCAGGGGTGACCATGTCATTGGCACGGCATGCAATTTGCACAGATTGCATTTGTATTGTGTTTGCTGCATTTTTATTGATGCCTTGGATGTGCATATGATTGTCATGCATACAGGATACATGTTTGTATATGGTGATGACTCTTATAGTAGGGCACTTGCTCCTATATTAGGGTAGAAGATTCAGGTGAGTACAGTCCTTTTGCATTTATTTCTTGTTTACCATATATATGAGACTGTACTGCATGATTTATATTGTTAGCTATACCTTACTTTGCATATCGACTATACCCGCTGAGTTCTTTGAACTTACCCCGTTGATTTATATCTATTTCAGGATTAATCTGTCAGGAGAATCCAGCTACCATACCCCTTCGTCGTGGAAGTTTTTATTTGGTTATTTATTTTACGGATTTGGATTTTTATGTTTAGGACTGGAGTTGAATTATGTACTCGTGGATTTTGGTGTCCTTATGGACCTCTATTCGATGTTTTTGTTCTAGATTGGATTTCGGTTGAGTATTCCTGCCCAGATGGCAGAAGGGGTAGGTTTATATGTGATATACTTTTGGTTAGGTCATTTGTTTGTTGGCCTGAGGCCTAATTATTACACTGCGTGTGTTGTTTGGATTCCGGTCATGTTGACCGATGTATAGCGGTCGTGTAGGCCTTGTATGTAAATTGGCATTATCACCCGTACAGGGGAGATGCTGCCGGATTTTTGTCTGGTGGGGACTCCATCGGGGCGTGACAATAACCCTTCACTACTTGACGAGCCTTGAACTTTCTTTCTTCACTTTCTGACTTGGCTTCTTTCTTCTTGTATACTCATTTTCATCCTATAGCCTTCTTTCCTTTAGAAAGTTTTGTTATATCCCATATTTGATTCTTATGCAATGACTTTATCTCCTTTGCGATAGCACCCATCCATTTGTCCTTTTTAGAGCAGTGAACTGCCTCTTGAAAAGTAGTAAGATATTCACTAGTAGTGATAAGTGCATAAAAAACCAAGTTCTCAAAACTATATTTGATAGGTGGTTTTAAGGTGCATCTAGACCTATCTGTGTTTATAGTATGATGCTCCATGTGCTCCGAACTAGCATCATCAACGCCATGAGTCTCTAGCTCCACCTACACAATATCTTTGCTACAATTTTATTCTATTTGATTTCTTTTCACCCTGAATACAATGTAACATGGCTCTTTCATCAAATACCATATCTCAGCTAATCACCACCTTATTTGTCTTAGGATCCCAAAGCTTGAAGTATTTCACTCCCTTATGATAACCCAGAAAAATACACTAAATAGACTTTGCATCTACCTTTGATCTATCTTCATTGTAAATGTGAGCATAGGTTGGACATCTAAATACTCTCGGACTAGAGTAATCAACTAGGTTGCTTGTCTGCACCTCCTCTGATACTTTTCCATCTAGTGTTTCTCTTGGCGATCAATTGACCAAAAAATTGTCATCTTTTACTGCTTCTATTCAGAAGTTCTTTGCAAGCCCAACATCCAACTTACGGCATCAAGCTTTCTCCATTAGAGACTTATCCATCCTTTTCGCTACACTGTTTTGCTTGGTGTCCTACATCCTATGAAATGGCTCCTGATACCAAGTTACTCACAAAATTCCTAGAATTTTAAATCTGTATACTCAATACCATTATTTGACTAAGGCACTTCAATTTTCTCCTGGCCTTATTCTGTACTTCAACTTTCCATAATTTGAACTTTGAGAAGATTTTTTACTTATGTCACATGACGTACACCCAGACCTTCCATGAGTAATCATCAATGAAACTCACAAAATACATGTCCACTGTGTGATGCTATACTGGATGCTCCCCAAAGATCTGTATGAACATAATTTAGAATTCCTTCTATCTTGTATGTGGCTATCTTGAACTGCACTCTGTTTTATTTTCCAAGAACATAATATTTGCAGAAGTCAAGCTTGCATGTCTTGATACCTTTCAATAAATTTATTTTATGAAGTTTCAACATCACACACTTACCCATATGACCCAATCACATATGCCACAATATTTTATTATCTGATTCAGATTTTACAGTGATAGTTCCACTTACAACTGTGGTTCCTAGCAACTTATAAATGTTCCCTGCTAGCTTCTATTCATCACTGTCACTAGGCATGCTTAACGGATTGGATCAATCCGAAACTGAGTCGGAACCAATCCATTAAATTCGGAACCAGAACCGATTCGAATGAAGCGGTTCCAGAACCGAACCAGAACCGTTTCGATTCTGGTTCGGTTCGGTTCCCACCGGTTCGAAACTGGTTCGGAACCGATTCTGATTCAGATTTGGATCTAGTTTCAGTTGCTAATTTAAAGGTGGAAATTCTTAGCATGCTAACATCTCAACAAGATTATTTTGCGATAGAAAAAAAGAATAGGATTACCAATATGTTAGATGAATTTGGAAGATCAAGTTTGAGGAAGGTGGTCTGGAACTATTTCAGAACCGGTCCGAAACCGTTTCGGAACTGGTTCGGAACCGATTCAGAATCGGAATCAGTTCGGAACCAGTTTTGAACCGGTTCAGATCGATTCCAACATTGACAAATCCAGAATCGGTCAGAACCGAATCGGAACCAGAACTGCGGAACCGATAAGCATGCCTACCTGTCACCCTTGCTAACTTTTATGGTTTTGCTCACAGATTTATAACTATAGCTATTATCATCTAGGGTGCCCAAAGAAATTAGATTCTTCTCAGATCTAGTACTTGTCTGACATCACATAATATTTTAACCACACCATCAAATATCTCAATTCTAACATTTTCTATCCCAATGACTATGCAAGATGTATCGTTACTCATTAGAACAGAATCAGAATTAACCGATCTATAGGTGTATAATCAATCTTTGTTAGGTATCATATGATATGAACATGTTAAATCTAAGATCCAAGAATCTATCAATTGCTCTGAACTCGATAGGATAGAAAGCATATCACTATTGTCTCTCTCTGAATTATATTCTTCTATTAAGTTTGCAGACTTCGATGAACCATCTTTCTCTACATTAGTCTTCTTTCTCCATGGACAAACCCTTTTGTTATGACCCTTTACTCTGCCATTATAGCATGTGATCTCCTTCTTCTTTTTCGAATTAGATGTGACCTTATTATTTTCTGACCTAATCAAGTATTGCTCCTTCCACGTCTCTAGTTACCTTTCACCACAAGTTCTTCACCTTGTGAAGTCTCATCATTGGCTTTCTTTCACTAATAAAAATCCAATAGAGCACTTGTAACCTCCTCCAGATTTAGAGTTTTCTTTTCCCACATCAAAGTTGTAACTAGGTTCTCGTATGTACGAGATGAAGGTAAAGAGTTTAGTAACATCAACATCTTGTCTTCATCATCGATCTTCACATCAATTTGCTTCAAATCATTGATAATTTGATTGAATACATTGATGTGTTTTGTCATATTGGTGCCCTCTTCCATCTTAAGATCAAATAATTTCTACTTTAAATAGAGCTTGTTCGTCGCCAACTTGGAAATATATTGACTTTTTAGTTTCTGTCAAATTGTCATCGATGATTTCTCATCCATAATGTGATACATCACGTCATTTGTTAGACAAAGTCTGATTATTGCCACCGCTCTTGCTTGTAATTTCTCCCAATTCGCCTTTTCCATGCTATTTGATTTATTTTCTCCTAGCGCCTTCACCATACCTTGTTGCGCTAGTAGATCCTTAATCCTCCTCTGCAACAATCCAAAGTTTCTAGCTCCATCAAACTTCACCAAATCAAATTTTATAGAAGAGATCCCCATGTATTGAACCTTGGCTTTGATACCAGTTATTGTGATCAGAATTCAACAATAGCAAAGAAAGCAAAGATGGAAGAAAAGAAAATCGAGAAAAAGAGATACAGGAACTTTAACACGGTTTGACAAATCTCCTACTCCACAAAATGACTAAGAAAAACTCAATAAAATTATAGTTTTAAGGTTACAATAATTCTGTATATATACATTCCTAGCCAAATATGGTATTTTAGACCTAAAATATCATAAATACATGAAAAATTCAAACTCCTCACTACCTCCAGGATGAATCACAATGTGGTCTTGTTCACAACCATGGTCATGGTGAGGGTGTATCGTCGTCTCCAAGATGCACCATGCCCTGGCCATGGAGCTGACCACCACCATGGTGTGACCTCCATAGTGAACCACGATCTGGTTGACTTCCCCAATTCCTCAAACTCGACCATAGGTTGGTCGTGGTTTGGACCACGATTGTGGTTGCTTCTCTCCATATTAGACACCTTCAACAATTCCTTCCCTTTACAAATCTGTGGTGATTGATTTTCCTTCATCACGGAGCATGTCTTTGATTCTTAGAAGTAGATTACTTATTTTTATAGTGTCCTCTTTTTCTATACCTAAAATATATTATATAAAATTTAAAATTCGAACTTAAATTTTTTTACCTTTGGAGTTCTTGGTTGAACTCTCCCCTCAATTACTAGTGACATGAACTAATTTTCAAACTGCTCCATCCTGAGCTTCTCCTCTAATTTTGAGGAATTTTCATGGAGCTTGATTAGTCATGTCCAAAGGTCATGTGCATTTTTATATTTTATTAACCTATACACAATCTCTTTAGGTAAAACTTTTAAAATTAACTCAATTACCTTTTCATTTGTTTCTTTTTAGAAAGCATCAAAGTAGCCCAACCATCGAAGTCACCCATGAGGATGAATTTCTCCATCACTAGTCTTCAATAGGTGAACTTCTTGGTCTTGAATAATGGAGGATCGTAGATGTTATCAACGAGTGGTCCCTCAAACTCCATTTTCTTGTTTTGTTATAATAAAAAGAAAAAACCATGCTAAAAAGTAAAAATTCAAATCTCTAGGTTGCTTCTCTAGCAATTAGTCCCGTGGAAGAGCCATCTGCTATGATATCACTCTCGTTAAAACCTATTCACTAAAGGGGGTGAATGACATGTTCTTTTTGATCGAGTTGGTCTTAACTTTTCTAATGATTAGTTAGTATGCAGTGGATAATGAAATAAAATAATAATCATATAAACATCAGAATTTTATGCGATTCGGTGACCTAGGGTTGCCACTTTATGGGCTATACTTTAGTCGTGAATCACTAACTTTTTTGCTTTCTAGACACCTTTCGGAGACGAAGAAATCTCTTATAGCTTTAAGAACACAACAATGTAAAAAATAAATAAATAGGAATATGAGTAAAATGACAAACACAAATCTTGATTTCCTCTGGAGGTCCTCAATGTACCTACACTACACTCGTACTGGAGCTTTGTGGATCACACGAATTGAATGAGTAGAGTGCTTTGAATAAGAGGAATGATTGCTTAGATTTTTTATTATTTTTTTTATTTCAAATGCCACTATTGAGCTCCCTTTTATAAATTTATTTCGGGCACCCTCAATTCGGTCTCGATATAATTCAACTTCTCTGGTTCGTATCCAACTCTGGTCATCTGGAAGCTTCTGAGTGGCCCGATGCTAACATAGCAGAACTCTATTGACATTTGATCAGTTCGATTTGGTTGGTCTTTATCCTAGTTCGGTCACCCAATAATCTTTTGATCGCCCAAATGCTGACATAGTAGAACAATGTAGACAACCACTCTCTAATTGCCTCATCATCTTGCACTTGAACTTGATATGGACATGGACTCCAATCGAGTAGATTCCATCCGATCGCTTGGACCTTTAGGTGCCTAGATCCAATAAAAATGCCCAGATCCATCTAATCCATTTAATCTGATCCGGCATCTCAAGGTTAAGTACAAAATAACTTACATATTAAGTCTAGTATCTAATCTACCTGACCTATTATATTTTCATTTGCTTAGAGTTTACTCTTCCAAGACTTCTCACTTGTCAAGCATTTGATCCCCTATCAGTATGGACTTTCTGTTACTTGAAATTCACTCCCTTGAGATTTTTCTTTACCTAAGATTCACTTCTTGTCATAGCTAAAGGTTCCCGACCTATCTAGATTTATATCGTTTGGTCCCACTGAGACTTCCAACGCATTTGGTCCATGCCACTAGAACTTTCATTCACTTTTAAATATCCGGTCAATCTTTTTAACATATTTGGACCAAATATTTGTCAATTTTAACCGGTCAAACAAACTCTGTGGATTCATTTTACTAGCAAGCTTTCCACTGACTATTTTAAATAAATATATTATTCAAATATTAAAATCATTAGAGATAGATTGCACTAACATGAATAGTTTATCATTTTTGCTTCTATATGATATTGGACAAACTTATAATTAAATTGAATATATCTCCATATTATGGCTTTAACGGCACTGGACAAAAAACCATAACAAAAATTAAATTTCAATGCACTTGAAAAAAAAAAGAGATCAGATTAATTACATTCAAAAATTTTAATAGATACATTGATCAAGAAAACATATATTGAATGTTTGATAAAAATTGTGTAGTCAATTTAATACTGTTTTATATGTGTATTCTTTATTTAATTGTGTTGGATCGGCAGACTACCAAATTGATTGTGTAGTCATTTTTTTTATTTTTTACTTTTCTCGTAGACTCTATCTAATCCACCGGTATTATTCAATTATCTAAAAATACAACACTGGATTTTGCATGGATTTACTAAATCTATGCCAATTGGTTTTAAGCAAATAAGGGAAAACTAGCTAGGCATGCAGAAAATATTAATTATATATAATTAGACACTATCTTATCCTCTTCATCCAAAAGATGATTCACTGAAGCACACCATTAATTATCTGCTTCATTCATATCAACATATTCCTCTCCTCCTAATTCCCTATCTAATCTTCTTTGCTTAATTTAATCCATTGTTAAGTCCCTAATGACGCCTGAGTTGCTCCCCTACGTTGAAATAGTTAGTCTTCTAGCTATAGCTTAATGTAGGAGTTTGGTCCATGCTTTGTTGATAAGGTTTGGTGATTGGATGTCTCTAAACCCACCTACTTCTCACTTTTTTTCTTTTTCTTGGTAGTAAGCCTTGGCTACGTGTTTGATGAAGCAAGAGTCAGGTAGCATTAGTCATAAGCTTTGACAACTAATCATTGTTTTTCATGCTTGAATCGAATAAACATACGTATTTCACAAATAAAATATGATTGGATATATTTGTTAAAATTGATAGGTCATGGTTGATTCATATGAAGTCAAACCAGTTGCAATTAACTTTAATTGAAGCCTAACTATGTGTTCCATCTTAATTCTAGGTCAGTTTAGTCCAATGCCTTAATGAGTTTAGGATGTTAAATAGATGGATGATGGGCTGCCTCATGATCCAAATAGTTTTTGCCTAAGTAACTAGTTTCTCAACTATTATGACCCAAAATTAATCAGATTTTTTATTCATCTCATTCCCTTGTTTGTTTAAATTAATGGAATGTATGTTTTGTATCTTTGACCTGTCCTATCCTTTCAATAATGATGTGCTTAGTTAATCTGATCAATTATAAATATAGATTAGATGTATTTATATTGGTCTCTACACTAGCTATATGATCAATTATAAAAATAGATTAGATGTATTTATATTGAAGAATTATATATAAAAGTAGTGATTATTGGATAGTTGTATCAAAATTTTCTCTTTTTCATGCTCTTGTCATTTTTTTCAATGATAGAAAGTCAAAAACAAAATAGCTATACAACCCTTTCACCCGTCGAAAGACAAGAATTCACAACCAAAGCAAGGGAGATTTCTCAACTCTTCCAACTTGGTGCTAATGGTTGTTGGTGCAATCGGTTCAGATCATGATTGACCGAATTTGAGTGGAATTCGAGTAGGATTTTGATGTTTGATAATGGAATTTTAGTATGGAGGATAATATGACTATGGATGGTATGAGACATCCGTAGTCATATGGAAGTTGAGTATGGAAAGTTCAACTAGGAATTGACAAGGGAGAAGTCCAAGTCGGTCAAGGGTAACCAGACACTTAGTATTGAAAAGTCCAATTGAAAGTTGGCAAGGGAAGTTCAAGTCGGTCAAGGTTAACCAGATACCTAGCATGAGGTGAGTGAAGTCCTGGTAGGTCGAGAGTGATCGAATGACTAGGCAAGAGAAGACTCAACTGATCAGGGAGATCAAGTTTGACAATAGAAGTCCTAGTAGGTCACGGTTGACTGGATACTAGGCAAACGAGGAAAGTCTAAGTATAGATATTTGACAAAGGGAAAACCCAAGGGTGGAGCCTTGGCAATGGAGAAGTCTCGAAGGCACGACCTCTTGGCAAAGGTAGACCCATTAGCATGACGAAGCCGACGGAAACACTTGAAGGCTAGCACAAGGGTGAACGAGTCATGGAGGACTCAGATGGATCCTAGAGGCATGAGACTGATGGAAGTAGCTTTAAGACTTAGGTCTCGGCTAAGGGTACTCGGTATCATGACTAAGTCAATAGAATCACTTGAAAGCTAACACTACAACAAATTTGACTTTCCGCAGCACGTCATCAACAGCACACATACATAGCTTGCTATTATTAATAGTTTTTACGGCGCACCTAATCAAGTGCGCTGCGAATAGTAATTTATTTTTACAAATAACAGCGTGCATTAAAAGGTACGCTATTAAAAGTTTACTATTCGCAACACACATTAATGTATGCTGTAAAAAATCTACTATTCACAGCGTACAATAATGTATGCTGTTAAAAGTCTTCTACTATTCACAGCGTACAATATTACACGCTGTTAAAAGTCTAATATTCACAGCGTATAATAGTGTAAGCTGTTAAAAATATAATAATTAATTTTCTTACAATATAATTATATTTATTAATATAAAATAACTACAGCGTGCGCGCGCTGTTAAAAGTCTCGGACTCAGAGAAAGGGGATGTGAGGCGTCTGTGAGCTTTTTAATCCCCTCCCTTCTTGCCTCTCGACCCAACCTTGAAATAATCTCCTTCGTGTCACCGGCTGCGTGAACCCCAGAAAACCTACCCCTCACATCAAGATCTTCGTCGATTTGTTGCGTTCCGATCGATCACCCCCGTAAAGCTCTCACCTTTACCTTGCTTTTTTTTTTTAGGTCTCAGATCGCAGATGCCAACGATCGATTCTTGATCAGCGCCATCGCCTTGCGGCGAGGGAGGTCTTCCTTGTATGGAAACACGCAGTTAGAAGCGATGAAGGCCTCCTCGTCGGCACCCTCTTCTAAGACCTCATCCGTCACCCACCGCACCAAATGCTCCCGCACAAGCGCACAACTGCTGCTTCCTCCCAGGCTCCACCAACCCTCTCTACGCGCTCGCGCCATTCCCAGAACTTGTCGTTGTCCCCTCCTTCCTTGTCGTCGTCTGCTGCTGCCACTGCCCCTCCCATGGACTCCTCCATTGGAGATTCCATCGATCCTCGCCGCCACAGCTCTGGCAAGAGTCACTAATCCTCTTCTGCCACGATCGGGATGCTGCCGACAGAGGGAAGGCGACGGGAGCATCCAGGTCGAGAGAGAGAGAGAGAGAGAGGGGGGGATGCCGAGATGATATTAGGGTTGAGTTTTGACGGTGGAGGAGCTGATGATGATAACGATGGCCAGGGTAGTCTCAATATCCTCCATCAGAATTTGACATCAGCTAGAAGCATCCTTCAGGTGCTTTTTAGGAAATTGGGTGCTAGTCTTGATGATCTCTTGTCGTCGTTTGCCCTGTCGGCCTATTCCTCATAGCAGAGTTGGTGACTAAAAATATCTTGGCTAGTCTTCGTGCTGATGGCGAGGAGGGTAAGCAGGTTGAGAACTTGAAAGCTAATTATGCGAAGGGTGAAGGAGTTGTGGAGGACTTGGATGGACCCTAAGGGTGTGAGATTGATGGAAGTGGCTTGAAGATTTAGGTCTAGGCTAAGGATGAGTATCAAGTATGAAGGAATCATACTTGATGTATTAAACCTCGGTTCTGAGGTTTAATAGTCGACTATGGATTTTGCCCAGTCGACTTGTCCAGTGAGGCCAACTCCCATTGTGGGGCTCAGTTTTTAGACTGGGTGCTCGGCACTGTGCAACTTGGGACTCAGCCTTGTAGAAACTTCGGTGAGTGCTAGAGGGGGGGGTGAATGGCGCATTTTCGTTCGTCGATGGAATTCGATCATGTTTGCGAGTTTGTCTACAATTCTTGTTAGTGCGGCAAAAATAATGATAACAATAATAAATAAAGACATACACGCAACACACAAAACACAAATGATGTAACATGGTTCAGAAACCTAGTTCCTACTCCACAGGGTGAGCTCAATATCGAGCTCAAGTGATGCACACCACTACTAATCAATAACACTCCTTCTTGGTGACACACCGAAGGTGGAGAAACCTCTTACAATGATTACAAAAGTAATACAACGGAATACAAGAAATTACAAGTGAAATACACAAAAATACGTAAAGAAAACTTTACAAATGTGAGCTTGAATGCTTGCTTGGGTTACACTTGAAGACCCTGAATTACACTAGAAAATCACTCCAAATCGCCCTAAGAACCATGACCAAAAATCTCCCCTTCGAGCTCCTTTTAAAGATGCAACTCGGGCTGATTTCTGCCTAGTAGTCGACTGCCAAAAGGCCCCAGTCAACTGCTCCTGTAGTCATTGTCTCATAATGACTTGATCCATATTGGCATTCCAGCCAACGGATACACCGATACCAATCGACATTACGATAGCTGATTGCTCAAGTAAGTCGTAGCCATTGCTCGATCGGCTACCTGTGCGATTGCTCGTGACCAAAACCAACATCAGTCGACTACCCTCCATGGCGGTTCTGGCGTGATTGATTATCGAGGCCACTTTCGCGATCGAGCGTTAGTCGACTCATGGCGATCGGTGGTCATAATCGATCATTTGCTCAGTGTCGACTCGGCTGTCAAGTGTCAAAACACTTGACCAGTCGACTGGTCCATAATCTCAGTCAACTATTATACCTCAACCATGAGGTTTACCCCAAGTATGATGCCCTCATACTTGTTAGACTGCCCTTTGTTAGGACAATCAACTCATGTATAATTTGATTTTGATGTGTGTGGCAAAGGTTTAAGTTAGAATGTTTATGGATTTGATATGTGTGTTGAATTCATACAGAACTTAGTAATTCATACATGGTGATAGCATTGGTGAGTTCACCATCTCATGACTCGATCCTTGAGTCGGTGAAGGATGACATTGCGGAAGTCGTGCGCTTGGTGCATCCGAGGGACCGTCGGACGAGGAGCATTGGAGTGAAGCCAAGGAAGCAGACTTCAGGATGAGACGCGGAGGATGACATTGCGAAGCCCTGCGCTTGGTGCATCCGAGGGACGTGGTCGGACGAAGAGAGCTTCGAGGCAAGGGACTCCAAGGGAGATGAGAGTGAGCGATTATAACCCGGGACGGGGTAGCTCATAGGTGAACTTGGTCAAATGGCTAAGTGTTGGATACTTAACCAAGGTTGGTTTGAGGTTTACCCGACATCAGTCGACTGCCATGATATGACAATCGACTACTCGTCGGTGAAGACTCGGCGGTGTTCGATCGGTTTCGGCCTAACGATCATTGCTAGGGTTTGGCGATCGACTACTCGACCATCGATCATTGTCGAGGATGGCGATCGGTGATCGAGGTGAATTCGGGCACAAAAAGTTTTCTAGTCGAGTTATCACTTCGGTCACTCGATTGATGGATCCATCAGTCGACTGATGAGGATGATCAATCGACTGATGTGGGAGCCATTGGCTAGAAGTCAATGTGGATGAGGTCGTTGCGAGGCAACAGCTACAACAACAGTCGATTGATGGCTTCATCAGTCGACTGCTCGGTGTCCAACAGGAAGAATGACTTCTTCCCTATAAGAAGAGGTCTTGGGTCACTTTGGGAAAAAAAATGCTTAACCTCTAAACGTCTCCCAAGTGCCCAATATGATTTCTACTCCTCTTCATTGTGTTTAATTCAATTTTATTGTGAGAGGAGTGTTTTTGTAAGAAAGGTTTACCTCCACCTTGCTTAGTGCAAAGGAGAGATCTAGTGGATTTAGTTAGGCGTGATTCACCTGAAACGAATTAGGTCGTAGACTAGTGGCAAGGGTCGTGAACCACGTTACATGTCTTGTTAGCGTATTGCATTCTTTTTTTCTTTGCATTGTCTTAATTGTTTTACTTTAGCATTATATTTCCGCTGCGCTAACTCTAATTGTAGACGATTAAGCGAGCAACTTCCATCATCGTATACGAAGGGCTATTCACCCCCCTCTAGCCGGCCACCGATCCTCCAACACCCTTAGCCTAGACCTAAGTCTTCTAGCCACCTCCATCAGCCTCATGTCTATCGGATCTCTCCCAAATCATCCATGACTTGTTCATCCATACGCTAGCCTTCGGGTGCTTCCATCGGCTATTGTCATCTAAGCTGGTCTATATTGCCAAGGCACATTTGGGCTTACACTGCCAAGACATATGCTTGGACTTTACACCGTTGACCATTGGACTTATGTTACCAAGACTCCACCCTTGGACTTTACGCCACCAATATTAATCCTTGGACTTCCCAATTGCCAAGTACCATAACTTGGACTTTCACCGCTAAGACTATACGCTTGGACTTACATGGCCAAGAATACAGTACCCTTGGACTTTCCTTGTCAACTCCATGTTGGACTTTCCAAATGCCAAGATCCATGCTTGGACTTTCCTATTGCCAAGTACCCAAGACTTGGACTTTACCATTGTTAAGACTCATGATTGGACTTTCTATGCCAAGTGTCCCAATTGAACTTCTCATGTCAAGTACTCAAGACTTGGATTTCCCATGACAATCACATTGTTATATGTTTTGTCGAACATCAAAATATCACTCGAGTTAAACTCGAGTCTAGTCAATCATGACATGGGTTGATTGCACCAACAAGCCTAAGTGCTCGGCACTTGGTGAGTCGACAAACAAGTTAGTGATCGAAGTTCAAACAACTAATGTGGTAGAGCAGTCAATTGGTGGTCGGGTGATGGGAAGTCCGACTGTGCGACTCAACATTGCGGTGCTCGGAAATGAGGTACAGTGCTCAAGCAGTTGACTATTGTGGAGAGCAGTCGATTGGAAGGTGTTCGAGAAGTTTAAAGAGTGATCAGGCGATGTGAGAAACAATAGCTCCGACAAGCAGTCGATTGCTGTGGTAGAGCAGTCGACTGGATGCTTGATAGCGGCAGGTTAAAAGGTGCACTCGACCAGTGCCTCGACTAGGGTTCAGTCGAGGCGCCACCTCAACTGGCGAAGTTATCGTTGAGTGATAATGGTCAGAAATCAATTCGACGCAAAGCCTATAAGAGAAGAAACTCAAGGAGAATTTCACAGCGATTTTTTGGAGACTTTGAAAGGGAAGTGTTATTGCATTTCAGACCTTCAAGAGCATTCCTCAGCAACCAAGCAAGCAAAGCAAAAGCATTCATTTGTAAAGTTTTCTTTACTTGTATTTGTTCTTCATTGTATAATTGTATTTTGCTTGTTGTTTCTTGTAAGAGGTTTCTCCACCTTCGGCATATTACCGAAAAAGATAAGGCATAGTGAGGGTAGATCACTAGCTCGGTCGTGGAGTAGGAACCGTAAAATCTCGTTGTGTTGTGATTGTGAGTTGTTATTTCTATTTCTATTTGTTTCCGCTGTGCACTAATAACTTATAGACAAGAACGAACGCAATCGAACATACAAACCGATGAACGCTATTCAACTCCCCTCTCCTCCTCTAGCGCACCAACTATCCTAATAATGGTTTCTAGTGTTTGTTTGGTTAATAAAATAAATTGTTTCTTCTACCTATAGAAAGCTCACAAAGAAGCCTAGTTAACATGCTATTAACTACCAACATGCATGAATAACGTAATTAGTTGATCAAACGACACACACTAGAAGGCAGAGATAAAAGGAGAGATGTGAACAAATGGTGACAAATTTTCTCATATTAAAAATTCAATACACCTTATAGATGTGTTTGTAGATGTCAAAATCATAATATATGCAATGAAAATAAAAATAGTATGTTGCTAATGAGAAATGTTATTATAGTTTGAAATGCTAGATTTCTTTTTTCTAGCTCTATCATTGTGGTGAAGCAATGTCAAAATAAAAATCACTACCTATCATGACTTGGGGTCTTCTTACACATTTAGGAGATACTTCTTCCATTGAAGATCGACTAGAAAATATTTGTAATCATGATGTCAAAAAATAACACAAGATGATAAAACATGCATTTTATTCCTTTCTCAAGTACTAGAATAACTTTGAAAAATGCAGATAAAACATCTCATTTAAGAAAGAAACAAAGAATTATTTTTTATGAGAGAAAGTTCATCACCATATCAAAATGTTGAATTAAAGGGGAAAAAGCAAAACATTTTTTAAAAATCAATTAGATCAAATTGACTAGGATTTTAAAAGGCTCTTTTTTCTAACGAACTCGCAGTCCCAACAAAGATTTGCAGATTTGCATCCAAGACTTCATTGTTTTATAGTATTCAATCAATATTGACCTACTAAGAGTTTCGCCTGTAAAACATTTAATCAACCTTAGCAATTAAGACTTTCACTTGCCAAATATTTGATTAATTTTGACATATCAAAACTTCATTTTTAAAGCATCCAATCAATCATATGGATGCTTTAAAAAAATCAATTAGATCAAATTGACTAGGATTTTAAAAGGCTCTTTTTTCTAACGAACTCGCAGTCCCAACAAGGATTTGCATCCAAGACTTCATTGTTTTATAGTATTCAATCAATATTGACCTACCAAGAGTTTCGCTTGCAAAACATTTAATCAATCTTAGCAATTAAGACTTTCACTTGTCAAACATTTGATTAATTTTGACATATCAAAACTTCATTTTTAAAGCATCCAATCAATCAGATATGGAAAATGGATGGATGTATTATCGATGACAATTGGTTCGATGGTTGGGGTCATTGGACATAAAAAAAAAGGAAGGAAAAAGGGGAAGCACATGAGGTAATGGAGAGGGAGAAGGAATAGTTGGGCATAAAGGATGATGAAGGGTGAGGAGGAAGGGGACCAGTAGAGGGCCAAGAAACACCTATTCATGATGATGAAGGAGACGGAGGAAGGATGGGTCAAACAACTAGACAATTAGCTTAAGGAGGAAGAAGATGGATGGGTGTACGTTTTAGAGATGTAGAGGGCATTGGTGCTGAAGATAGAGAGGATGTTGGAATTGAGAGATGGCCTTACAAGAGGCTCGAGCATCAAGATTTTGAGAGTCGATCATTAAGTAAGAATTTTGGGGTAGGTATTGGAGACAAAAATAGCATCATTGTAGGAGATATTAAGGGTGTCTTGAGTAGGAGAGGTCATTGTGAGAGGATGAGGATGCCAAATCTAGGTCAATTAAAGGTCGTCAAGGGTTGCCAATTGGGGTTGGGCATCAAAGGAATGAAGTGACGAAACAATAACCCATTACTCATAACAACCTCTGCGATGGCCAAACTTTTGTCGCAATCACCCATCATAGATGCTATAATTGATCCATCAAAACCTTTCGATATGTTACAACCATTCAAGTCATTTGCGAATGCTTGGGGGCATTTACAACAGATTGATAGTACGTCGGAAAGACAATGCAAAATAATTCTTTTCTACGACCATCATTTTTTGTCATAGATGATTAGT
The DNA here is from genome assembly GCA_025175895.1 of Wurfbainia villosa. NCBI lineage: Eukaryota > Viridiplantae > Streptophyta > Magnoliopsida > Zingiberales > Zingiberaceae > Wurfbainia > Wurfbainia villosa. The sequence goes on from CM046001.1 coordinate 95,770,454, forward strand.
TCCATCGATCACAAATTAATTATATATGACGATAAAATTATCATTACAATATGCAATTATAGAAGTTTTGCATTTTTATAGTGGGCAGACGAGCATGCAAGATCAGTAGATCAATAAGGAAGACAATAATTTCCTCATAAAGTAGTGTTATTGTTTCGGTTCTCCTCTCCCGTATCAGGAATTTCTTCCCTCTATACGAGAGTATATACATGCTTAATTAGTTAGTTATCTTGTTGTTCATGTACTGTTCGAACACTATTTATGATAATAAAGTCTCAAAGCTATAATTCATCGATCCATTGTTGATATTCAAGCCATCCAAATAATCAACATGCTTCAAGAAGTAGGGTGCTAGCTAGAGTTTAGAGTCTCAAAGATGAACAAAATTTGACAGTGAGTTGGAACCTAAATAACCTAAGTTAAGCATGATCAACTAACATTAAAACTTTTAATTGCACTTACTCTTATATCATAATTAACATTTATTTTAGAAAGAGTTATAGTATAAATTTATAATAAGCAAATAAAAATATCTGAAAAGTAGAATCTGAGTCATCACCTCATGGTACTTAGCTTGTGCAATTATAATGAGCCGACTGAAGAAAGAATCTTGCATTAAATTAATCAAATCGCTCAACAAAGAAACAATTAATTTTTGGACCAAAAAGAAATAATCAAATTAAATAAGAATTTGAGAATAATTACAGGTAAGCTCCACAAGGTTTTGTTCCATGACATCGAAGCATGTTTTTTTTATTATTTATGTTTGTACTTTCTATTGTAGTCCTTCAATTTTACAAGTGTCGTTGACTAAACAATTATAACAAAGATAAAGCAGTTATCCTAATAAAGCTTTTAAGGTTGACATAATTCCATCTTCTTTGCCAGAGAGGTCGCAAAGTTTAATGAATAGGATAGAAAAGTTTGAGGCATCGATCCTTTTTCAATCTCATATAAAAAAGAAAGCACCTACTTAATTATCACAAAAATTTGGTTTAATATATTATATATATATATATAACCACTGGCGGAGCCACCCCCGGCTGAACCTCGGGCTCCTCCTAAATTAATCAAAAAAAAAAAAAAAATCTCCGGGCTAGATACCAAAAACAATTTTTTTAAAAGGTGTAAAAGTGAAAAAAAAAAAAAAAGTTTATCCGGACTAAAGTCTAGGTAACTCAACACCTGACTCCGCCCTTGTATATACCATCCTGCACATTCAAATTTCTCGAAGTGAAAATGAATAAATTATTTGATCGTTGCTCGTCATCTCAAATTGCATGAAAAATTTACATGTCGCCCTTAGGATTACGGTACAGTGGCAAGGTATCAACGGTGTAAAATTAGACATCAAGAATACGGTTGATCACCAACTCCGACGCATTTACGAATTTTTTTTTTCCAAATAGAGTGACAATATGCAAATACTTGACCGTTGGATTGCCGCTGTAAGCACTTCCTAATTTATCCAGATGATCGATGAAAAAATTTCGTGGGATCGAATCGTCGACCCCTAGAATTAGTCAGACTTAAAACCTGAATATCTAAATTGAAAAATTTACATGCCACATGAACCATGGTGATTCAACAATTGTCAAGGACATTGGTGATCATAGAATGTTCAAATTTGGCATGTAAGATATAGAGGGATTCTTTGAACCATTTTGGACTTAATGGAAGGCTTCATCTGTAGGAGGCTTCAAATGATCAAATTGGATTTGTTTTATCATAAAATGTTTTAACAAAAACATTTTTTGGTGAAGAAAATGTGTAAATTGGTAATATGTGATAATAGATAAAGCTTTAAGTAATTAACAAATTTAGTCATCTTTCAATCATCAAAGTGTTTTTTCCCTATACACCTTGTTCATCATAGATGATTTTTTTTTTTTTTTGGAATATTTTGAACTCAATGGGAAGTGCTAGATGGCCAATTCAAACAACCTTTGGTCATCAAGGTTTTTAGGATATGTAAGATCATGGATGAATTTTGTCGAACATCTTAGGCTAAATAGGAGATATCCTATGATGAAATGATGCTCATATGGATGATTTTGATCCCCTTTTTTTGGTCATCCATGTGCTTTGGCAAAACCACTATGATGACCTTTGAAAGGGGAAAAAAATATCAAACTTGTAGGTTCATATCACATTCATACTCTTAGAGATCAAATGATGTTCATTGTTTTCACCACTAGGAGTAGCATGAATGTGTTAAGACCTTATAACCTTTATTTAAACCCATCAAGGTTTTTTTCTCTATCAAATAACCTTGAGAATCAAAATTGCTACAAAACTATTGATCTTCATTGATAACAATTTGCAATGTTAGAAAATCGTAAAGGAGTATGTGATGTATTCCTAAGAAACCCTTCATTTGGAATGCAATGGTTTTTTATGGAAGGTATTTGCAATGACTACTTCTCATGGACTGTAGATGAAATTTTAATGGATCGTGATGGCCACAATAATTGTTGTTGTGAAACTAATTAAGTTGAAGGTCGTATAATTTGGGTATTGTGAAGACTTAATGTGATAGTAATTAAGTTTCTATAGTAATATGATTTTATTATTTATGACATTTTTGTGATGGTTTAATTGGGCAAAAATTAAAAAGGTGCCACATATTTAATGAATTGTCAAATGGATACCTATTTTGTAAAAAACAAAACTACCAAGTTGTTATACAGTTATAACAACTATTAATTAAGTAACCGCTACAATACTACACAATACTACAATAGTATTATATTAGTTGTTATACAGTGTAGTAGTTAGTCGTAATTACTATAACAACGTTGGAAGTAAAAGTTATTACAATGTGTAGCTGCTACATGTGGTAGCAATTAGTCGTATTTACTAGAACAGTACTAAAAATAAGAATATTCTCGAGATTAAACATATGGTGGAGTGTCCATTTGATGATTTTTATAAAAAAGATGCCCATTTGACAATTCGATAAATATGGGGCCCCCTTTTGATTTTTGTATGGTTTAATTATTCTTGCAAATTTATAAATAAAAACCTTATCCCCGTCTACGATCTACCATTTCTCCCTCTTAACCCTCTCTCTCCAACCCCATCTCTTGCTTCATTGCTCCCTTGTCTAAACCATTTGCTTGTCCTTTTGTGTTCTCTCTCACAGTGATGCTGACAAGGAAATAATGCAGAAAAGGAAATGGTTGATAAATTCTAAATTGGTGCATCCATGATAAATGAAATAAATTAAAAAAAAAATCAAGATTCATGCATCTGCAATGAATTAGATTGACGTGGTCAGATTTTTAACCCTATGTCATTAAGGATGAGTTCGATATGATCGTAATAGTAACCTCAACTCTAGCCTACCAAAGATAATATATATCAGACAATCATCGATGCTCCGGCTTATGACCCTCCAATGCTTAAGTTAGATCGGAGAAGATGAGGATAAAAATATATTCAATACAGTGAAACTGCTAAAGAAAAAGAAGAGAGTCAAAGAGAGTGCCCTTTTTTTTTATCTCAACTGGCTATTATATAATAAAGTTGATTATTTTTGCAGGGTTGTTAAGGGACCAACATTGCACAAAACCACCATATGCTCTGACATATTTCTCCTTTGTCATATATTGATGAGATCAGAATATTCCAAGTGGATCGTCATGTATGTCATACAAGTTGAGTGTCCGAAACTAAGATCTGAGAGAAAAAATAAGGCTCGAGAAGAGTCACATACATGCATTGCATGCATGCACTCAGAAAAAGATGCACTCCGAAGAGTTGTTTGCATGTGTCGGAAAGAGCCGCATGCATCCGTTGCAAGTCTGCCTCAGGAATAATCGCATATGTGTGTTGTATATCTACCTCAAAAAAAACCACATGCACATGCATGCACTCAGGAACGGTTGCACTATGAATGAGTGACTCTGGATGAGTGACTCTAGAAGAGTGGATCTGGAGAGTGACTCTGGATGAGTGACTCTTGAACTAGAAGAGTGGATCTGGAGAGTGACTCTGGATGAGTGACCCTTGAAGAGTGGCTCTGGATGAGTGACTCTGGAAAAGTGACTCTAGAAGAGTGACCCTGGAAGATTGCTCTGAAAGAGTGGCCTTGGATGAGTGATCCTAGATGAGTGACTATGGAAGAGTGACTCTGGATAAGTGACCTTGGAAGAACCGCATGTATGCACTGCATGTGTCATGCCCCGAGAGTATGCCGAGCCGAAAAACAGACAACATCTCCCCTGTACGTGATACAATATCCTGTTGATACAAGGCCTTTGCCCACAACTATATATATATATATATATATATATATATATATATATATATATATATATATATATATATATATATATATATATATATAAATCACAGCAGAAATATCCCAAAAAATAATAAAGATACAACAACTCAACTATGCACTCCGAAGTGACTTTGACACAACAAAAATCATAATAGAAACCACATCAAAGGTCAAATACATACAACACATCCGTATACTATAAATACGGAAATGATATAGGATAAAATCCCAAAACAACAATCCACAAGAATACAATAATATAAAAATAATATCCAACCATTTGGTGTGAGATGGGATCAGCTGGCGGAGCTCCGAACATCCAAGGAGACTTCTACCTGTTACCTGGGCGATAGGAAACCTAGGGTCCGTGGTGGTGAGTATAAACTCAAAAGTAATATGTAGGAAGTGCATGAACAACATATAGAATAAAGAGATTTACAAGTATACATGTGAAGATCTATAGGTATACAGATGGAGTTCAACAGATATACAATCTTAAATGTAATAACAAATAACCACCAGTATAGACATGATCAATGCGTATACTAAACTGATCAACTGAATATAATATAAAGTATCGACGTACCTGAAAGTTTGCGACAACACAACATATATCATCCTGAACAAATATACAGTAACATAATCTATATAACATACAAGGTCAATACCACACCTGACCAATACTCAGTCATATGAATAGTATATAATCACATGTAATAATAACCCAGTCCATCCTATACTATGACATGACACTAATCAAATGCATACAGCAGTCTGAACCAACACGATCATCATGCTCAACACACAGCAGTATAGAATATGCAAATGACATGTAACATGATGAATAAGCATATGCAGCAATCATAGTTCAACCAAATGCATACAGCATCTCATAGGCATATGTAAAACATATATCAAAATACATGCATACATATATACATATCCAGTAAATGCATATGCATGGCCATGTCTGTGGACCCTACCACAATCATGACCCCAGTATGGCTTGGGTGGCACGACATAATAACTATCCCGACTCCAGCTACCACTACTCTCGAGTGGCCGAATTGGGTAGTATGAATAAGTAGCTAGCTGCCATAGAGCTATATGCTACCATGGGGTCCCTACTGCTGGCCGCTCCGTCACTACCCACGAGTGGTCGAGCACTGCACACTGGACAACTGCACATCACACAACCACCGTCTATAGTGGGCGAATGCGCTAACTACCACCCTTAACAGTGGCCAAGTACGCAACTCCAACTACCACCATCTATAGTGGTCGAGCGCGGTACAACCAATGCTCTGCTCACAACCCTACTACCACTACCCCGAGTGGCCGAGGAGACAGGATGACTAACAATCCGTCTCAACCGCAAGGGAGACTCAGTCGATAGCATGCATGCAATGTAATGATGTATAGCTCCACACACATATCCCCGCAACACTCCCTATCCCACGGGAAGTCCTAGTCAACCAATAGTCAACTATGCAAGGACTACTAATCGACAAATCTCTCTCTCTACCACACAGAGAGTCATACACAACTGACAGTTAACCATGCTAGGACCTCCAGTCCGTAGCGACATACTATCAACAATCAACCATGCTAGGCTCTCCAATCCGTAGCAACACACTATCAATAATCCATATAACCATACACAGACACATGATCCATAATGGATATACAACCATGTTAGGACCTCCAGTTCATAACCACATACTGACAACCACACACTTATCTATGCATAGATGACTAAATACACCATAGATGCACAAATAATATGTGTACGATACAACAATCAACTCCAAAATCCAATCCATCACCTAACCCTAGTGATGTGACACGGTAACCCAAATCTGAGTTCACAACTGTGACCCTAACCACATGTACTTAACTGAACATCCATCAGCCAACACACAATAGGATTTGTTATTCATATCCATGATAAATGAACGATGAATTATTAACAATATATCTCAAAGGTCAAAGGCAGTACAAGCACATGATTAAATAAGAGTGGAGTCAAGGTAAAAGGTATCAGCATAAATCCAAATTCATGTACTGGAGTCAACAAACTACCTGACCAAGGTAGATATTACCCACCTGATACGAAGCTCGTAATAGAAATCCTCACGACTGTGGACCTGCCTCGTATCCCAAACCTGCACACAATAGTAAACTATGATCAAATACAAGCACCCGACAAATATATAAACTAACCACCACTTTGTTTTCTATATTCACGTCCTTTTCTCAAATACGATTCAACAACCCTGATTATCCCAATCCGATACACCATAACCAAACTCACAATAGATCACCAACATCCAACTCACAACTGTGCCCAATACACATCACATCTTCCTCAATAGACAAGAACTGATCACTTCACACTCGATCCACAACCAACTAAATTTACACACACTCACAGATCTAACCAACCTTTGAACAACACTCAAATCCAAGCTGTAATGGCAGCTTACCACAAGATCAACCCACCACAGCCAATCAATTCACACACACACAGACCTAACCAACCGTAGATTGAAGATTCCAGCTCAACCCAGCTGCAACCTTCTTCCTCACTCACTCACTATCGGCACCACTCCAATCGCAGCTTCCATACAACAATCCATCGACAGAAACCATCATATCCCAACCACACCGACACACCACAGAAGGAAGCAAATACCAACGAAAAGAAAAGGGAAATCAAAGCTTACTGGCCCAAATCTCCACCGGCAACCACCTCCCCTGTTCACCGGAGCAATCGAAGCTCCAAAACACTACCCAAAACCACAAATCCAAGCTAAAATGAGAAATCCACAGCTAGAACCCAACTCTCATCTCAAAGGAGGAAGGAGATTGACCCTTACCTAGCTCTGGCGACAATCAATAGTGAGATCCTCACCCTCGGCAGCTCACTGCTGCAACGTTCTTAGCTCCCCATCCAACCTCCACTTGATTCCAGTTGTACGGCGCCTCTCCCACCGGTCGGATCTCCCACCGTCAGCAGCAGCTGGCTCGTAGAAGAAGAAGAGGGGTGGAGATCACAAATCGCGCGAGGAGAGGAAGAGAAGAGGCGACCGTAATCGGGAGAGAAGAAGGAAATCACAGCGACAAAGACAGAGGGGAAATCGCGAAGAGGGAAATTGCCGACCGGGTTCAGGTTTGGGAAGTTTATAAGCTAACTCAAATCGGTTGAGCTAGCCCAAATCTAGTCTAAGGCTAACCTAGGTTTAACTCAAATACCCCATTAGACTTTAACCTTCCTCATATGTACTTTTGAATTCAGAAAATTTTCTGTAAATTCTTGAAAATTTCCACAAGATAATTTCTTAATTAGCAAGGAATATTTTATTTTATTTTATTTTTCAATATTTTACAGCATGCCTCGAGAAAAGTCACGCGCATGCATTGCATGCCTCGAGAAAAGTCTCATGCAAGCCTTGCATGTCTCAAGAAGAGTCGCATGCATGCATGCGCCGCATGCACTCGGGAGAGGAGCTCGACAATGAAACAATGCCATGTAACTTGGGAGAGGAGATCGGGTGGCACTCGGGAGGCAGAGGGTTTCGGATGCTCCTTTGGGTGACACTCAGTGTTGGGACCTTTTGGTGCGCTAGAGAAGAGTGAATAGCGATTTTTGATTCTTCGATTCAATCGCTGTCGTGCTTGTCTACAATTGTTAGTAATACGCAGCGAAAACACAATAAAGCATAAATAAAAAACAAGACAATCACAAACACACAATGCTAGATTTTACGTTGTTCGGAATCCTAGTTCCTACTCCACAATCGAGCTCTAGTGATCTACCCTCACTAAAGCTTGTCTCCTTCTCGAATAATATCAGAGATGGAAAAATGTCACGCCCCGAGAGTATGTCGTGCCGAAAATCAAACGGACGACATCTCCCCTATACATGACAATATTTCGGGTTAATACAAGGCCCATAGGCCCACAACAACAACATAATATAAATATATCAACCACAATGGAAATATAAACCACATACCCACAACATACATACTAAAAACATACAGGTGTACACCACCTGACAAGTCTACAACAATAAAATCGTACATAAAACATCGAATACAGAAATAAAGTCCACGACATCACGACAAAGTCTATAATAAAACAAATCCATAACATAATCAAAGTCAAGGACATAAAACGAATTCCTTGGGAGACTCGGAAAACGGAGATGGGATGGATCGTCGGCGCAACTCCAAGTCGTCACGAAGACTTCTACCTGTTACCTAGTCGACAAAAAAACCCAGGGTTTGTGGTGGTGAGTAAAACTCAGCAGGTAATAAGATAGAACATGTAAATATATATATCAAAATCACATGTCATTCAACAGTTTAATCTACTCGTACAACAGATATACATCAGCATAACAAGTATACATACATGCATACACTAAACAAACTGAACAACAAACGATGTTGACATACCTGACAGTCAGCTACTCTACTCTCATCTAACCTGGGCATATATCCACAACACAAAGTATAAAGAATAATACTAACTCACACTACATCATGAAATGGGTCGAGGGTAACACAGTGAACAACCAACAGTATACAAGTACCCGGCCTACTATCATACAGAAAATGCAATAGCATGTATAAATATGTACAAACAAATGCAACAAGCATAGTATATACAAATGCATCATCAAAGTGAGTATACATATAGATTGCATCTGTATGTATACTAATCACCATCATCCATGTATATATATATACAAGCATGTATGTATATATATATAGCAATATGCAAAACACCGTATGATACGGCAATGCAGCATGCATAGTCATGCCTGCTCACCCCTACTCGCTACCACGACCCCAGTGTGGCCTAGGTAGTACAACATGACAACTGTCCCAACTCACACCAACCACTGCTCTAGAGTGGCCGAGTGGACAGTATAATCAAGTAGCATATGAGCGTAAAGAGCTCACTACACAACGGGGGGTCCCTGCTACTGGCCACTCCGACTGATACTACCAATAAGTGGTCGAGTACCATGCACCCAGAATAACTGCACGCACTCCAACTACCACTGTCTATAGTGGTAGAGTGCGGCACAACAAATGCTCTTCCCTCGCACCAGTTACTCCTCTGGGAGTAACCTGGGAGGCAAGATGACTAACGACTCTCTCAACCCCATGAGAGACGATGTCGTCAGTATGCATGAAATGACATGAAGGTACTGTCCCACATACAGACATCTACCACAGACTCTCTGTTCAACAGAGAGTCACGCCCATTTGATCAGTACACTCTCTATCCTGTAGAGAGTCGTACTCAACTGATCATGGCAAGCTAGGACCACCGGTCCGTAGCCCACATTACTCACGACTCACCTGACCATTTACACAACACGGGGTTGGTAAATAAGTATGCAACATACGGGTATTAGAATAACTCCTACCTTTAGGGCATTACCTACCCACGGATGACCTTTTTGCCAATTTATAAATTGGGTCATCACCCGTATTCTAACATCTATACCCTACTAAACATCTAGGCCTATTTACATCACATCTATAACACTAAATCATAATAAAGGAAATGTGATATCAACCTTTGAGTAAATATAGCCAACGACAAGTATCAAGCATAAGATAAATAAGAGCAGGGTCAAGATAATATGAACACCTAACATGCTCATATCTACGACTAAATCTGAATGCAATTACATCTACCTGACCAGGGTAGGAAATTACCCACCTGCTGTAAATACTCGTAGTACTAGAGTCCTCACGTCCGCGGACCGGTCTCTTTTCCACGTCCTGTAAATATCATCAATTATAATTTAGTGCAAGCATACAACAAAATATGAATCAACTACTATGTATTTCCCCATATCCATATTCCTTATTGAATACGTGTTATAATTTCCATTTGTAGCCAAGATCGGAGCATCACCCAACTCGATTGACAACCGACATTTGGCACTAATTTCAGGACCTGACTAATCTCAACCAAGCCCTAATTAACACACTTCATTTCTTCTGACTCCTTTCACTTAGCCCCAACCGAGCTAAGCCCACTACCAACCATTCAAGGTCATTGCAGCCCCTTCGTGACCAAGAGCATCCTTGTTCACAACCGCATCGTCGGCAATTCCTTGCCCCCAGCCGCACAGTCGTTCACAGCTTACTCACACAGTCTTTTACACTCAATTCTAGTCATACAGTCGATCCTCGCTCACTCAGACAATTAAAACTAACCTAACTCCACTCACAACCTCTCAAAAGAATATTACCGACCTCACAGCCGGTTCGATTCACCGACACAACCTCACAAGTCTTCTCCTCTCACTCACAGCCACACCAACAACTATCAATCTGTTCACAACCGACCCATTACAATCACAGCCACCTCCATCAACCCTTTCCACTGTTACTAGATAAATCAAGGGCAACAATAAACGATACCCAAAAATCACAGCTGTCCCATTGAGACAATCAAACATCAACAAGATATGAAATCAGGAAATACCCAAAATTGAGTCTAACGCTGAAACATACCTTCTAATCTCAATCGCAGCCACTGACTCGAGTCCAACTGAAGGTTGCTGCCACGATAGAAAAAATATGCATAAGGATTCAACAAGAATTTGACCCACGACAGAAGCTCTCGCAAAATCTATGGCAGCATCGCTTAATCGCGGCTGCAATTCCACCGATCTGCTTAGACAGCGAGATCGTCGGAATCCCTAGAGGAACAAAGTCCTACTGCCCTATGGCAGGGCGTTCGGCCGTGGCGACAACTTTGCCACACCCTTCGCGCAAGAAAGCTGACGAGATTTAGGGTGGCTGAAATCGGAGAGAAACTTGAAAAAGGGACACTCGATGCCGGTAGAGAAGACTGACCTGCACGAAGACAACCGACTGTGGTTGCGTCGTCGTCCTCGCACCTGCTCAGGGTAGCCGCTTGGAGTTGGTGTGGAATGGATTGGGATCCGGCGACGAAGAAAACGACAGGCGAGGAAAGAATCTCGCACAGGGAAATATAGGAATCGCGACTGGGAAGGAGAAACGCAGCGGGGATTAAGCCAACAGTGGGTGTTAATGGTTAGCGGCACAGAACCATTTCTGTAATGGAGCAGGGTCGGGCTTGCAAATAAACGGGTCGGATTTCAGACCCGTTAAGCCCCTTTTTAAACCCTTCTCCGTAAATAGTCTTAGAAATCTCCATTTAAGTCCAAGAAAATTTCTAAAAATTTCTGGAAAATTCCATAGGGTATTCTCCTAATTACCCAATATTTATTTATTTATTATTATTATTATTATTATTATTCAATGGTATTTTACATTCTCCCCCACTTATTAAAATTTGGTCCCCAAATTTCATACTTAAATGCAAAAATTAGATCAAGCATATTCTGAAATAACCACATACCTCAAACAAACAGATGAGGGTATCGAGCTCGGATAGTATCTTCCAGCTCCCATGTAGCCACCTCATCAGTATGATGCTGCCATCCCACCTTCACCAGTCGGATGGTTTTGTTCCACAACTGCCGCTCCTTACGACCAAGAATCCGCATCGGAGTCTCCTCATAATTCGCATTCGCCTGGAGTGGTATCGGAACCTCTTTCAGAACATGGTCAGATCGTGGCACGTATTTCCTCACCATAGAAATATGAAATACGTTGTGAACACCCGCAAGTGTCGGAGGTAAAGCCAACCGATAAGCTGCCCCTCCAATCCGTTCCAATATCTCAAATGGACCAATGTAGCGTAGAGCTAATTTTCCTTTTAGCCCAAATCTCTTGACTCCATTGGTGGGTGACACTCGTAGGAATATATGGTCCCCGACTGAGAATTCCAGAGGCCTTCGCCTCCGGTCCGCATAACTCTTCTGTCGGTCCTGTGCCTCAGATAACCGTCATCTGATCACTCGCACCAACTCTGCATCATGCTGGATACTCTGAGGCCTCAATATCTATTGTTCCCCAACTTCCTCCCATAACACAGGAGATCTGCAGAGTCTGCCATATAATGCCTCGAAAGGAGCCATCTGAATAGAAGAGTGATAGCTGTTGTTGTAGGTAAATTCCACTAAAGGAATGTGATCCTCCCAACTGCCACCGAAATCCATGACACAAGATCTCAATAGATCTTCCAGAGTCTGAATGGTACGTTCGGACTGTCCGTCTATCTGAGGATGAAATATTGTACTGAGTCAAAGCTCTGTGCCCATGGCCTGCTGCAGACTCTGCTAGAATCGCGAAGTAAATCGTGGATCTCTATCAGATATGATACTCAATGGTATGCCATGCAATCTGATGATCTCTCGGCAGTACAATTCTGCTAGATGATCCAATGAGTCTGTCTCACGAATCGGAAGGAAGTGAGTTGATTTGGTTAATCGATCCACGATCACCCAAATCGCATCATGTCCTTTACGGGTTCTGGGTAATCCTGTAACGAAATCCATCGTGATATGCTCCCACTTCCATTCCGGGATCAGAATTTCCTGAAGAAACCCAGCAGGTTTCTGATGTTCAGCCTTCACTTGCTGGCATACTAGATATCGTGCAACAAAGTCTGCAATATCTCGTTTCATACCATTCTACCAGTATAAGTGCTTCAAATCTCGGTACATCCGAGTACCACCAGGATGTATAGAAAATCTCGACTGATGTGCTTCCTGTAGCAGTTCTTCCTTAACTGGGTGTGTGTCCGAAACACATAATAGTCCACGGAAACGAAGTACACCATTCTCGTCACTCGAGAAATCCATCTGACGTTCTGAGTCTATCGTGCTGCACAAGAACTGCAGATGCTGGTCACTGACTTGTGCTTCCTTGATCCTCTCAGCGATAGAGGAATGGGAAACCATAGAAACTAATGTCCCCCGGGATGTTTGACCATGTTCAGACAATCCCAACTCAGAGAATTGTCGAACTAGATCAGTAATTGATGTCAGATGACTGGCCAGAACTCCACGAGACTTCCTGCTCAGCGCATCTGCTATCACATTAGCTTTTCCCGAATGATAATGGATGGTGCAGTCGTAATCCTTCAGATATTCCATCCACTGTCTCTATCTCAGATTCAACTCCTTCTGTGTGAACAGATACTTCAGGCTTTTATGGTTTGTGTAGATCTCAAAGGTAATCCCAACAAGTAGTGCCTCCATATCTTCAATGCGAAAATAATGGCGGCTAACTCCAGATCGTGCACAGGGTAATTTCTCTCGTGATCCTTTAGTTGACGGGAGGCATAAGATACCACATGGTTGGACTGCATCAGAACTGCACCCAACCCTTGGATAGAAGCATCCGTATAAAGAACCATCCCATCAACACCAGAAGGAATCACTAAGACTAGTGCAGAAACTAGTCGTCGCTTAAGCTCCTAGAAGCTAGTTTCACAAGCCTCTGACCAAGTGAACTTGACCCCTTTCTGAGTCAGGTGAGTGAGTGACATGGCGATACTCAAGAATCCCTCCACGAATCTCCGATAATACCTGGCCAGACCAAGGAAACTACGGACCTCCTGAACTGATTTTGGCTGCTCCCAACTGATAATCGCCTCAATCTTCTGGGAATCTACATAAATACCTGTGTTGTACACTACATGTCCAAGAAAACCCACTGAGGATAACCAGAACGCACACTTGCTAAACTTGACATACAACTGCTCCCGTCGTAATGTCTCCAATACTATCCGCAGATGTTGTTTATGGTCCTCCTCAGATCGAGAATAAATCAATATATCATCGATGAAAACTATCACGAACTGATCTATATACCTCAGGAATACCCGGTTCATTAATTCCATAAATGCAGTTGGGGCATTCATGAGACCGAACGACATCACTAGAAACTCGTAATGCCCATAACGTGTGCGGAAAGCTATTTTCTGAATATCCTCCTCTCTTATCCGAAGATGATGATATCCTGAGCGCAGATCAATTTTAGAATACACACATGTATCCTTAAGTTGATCGAACAAATCTTCTATCCTCGGCAGTGGATATTTGTTCTTAACTGTGACTGCATTCAGTTGTCGATAGTCAATACATAACCGCAATGATCCATCCTTCTTTTTGACAAAGAGTACCGGAGCTCCCCATGGTGAAACACTCGGGCGGATAAATCCATTATCCAACAACTCTTGCAGTTGAACTTTAAGTTCATTCAGCTCCTTTAGCGCCATCCAATAAGGAGGTATCGATATAGGCGCGGTTCCTGGGATCACCTCTATCGCAAACTCAACTTGCCTAGGGGGTGGCAAGCCTGGAAGTTCATTTGAAAATACATCTGGATACTCTCGGACTACTCGCACATCAGAGAGGGGTGGTAGTCTTTCATTCATAACTTTGACTAGAGATAATAAATAACCCTGACAACCCTGGGCCAATAGCTTCTGAGCTTGTAAAGTCGATATAATAGATAATCCATCATCTCTAGTACCAACAAATTCACAAGCCGGTTGATCTGGTGGTTAAAATGTCACCACCCTTGCTCTATAATCCACTGTAGCATAATAAGAGGCCAACTAGTCCATACCGAGAATAATATCGAACTCTATAATTTCCAAAACCTGAAGGTCCACTGTAAGGATATGCCCATCAAAATCTAATGGGAAACCTTTGATTTCTTAGTGGCTAGTCAGTACCTCTCCTGATGGCAAGGATACTGCTAACCCACAAGAACGAACCAATGAGATTCTTCCAACTCTACCCTAAACCCTAAACCCTAAATCCCATCTCACAAAAACCAAATCCGAAAAAATATACTGACTCCTAGGAATCCAAGACTCAAAAAACAAAATCATTGTACGGCATTGCAGAACCTTCGGTTCTGATACCAATAAAGTTGTCACGCCCTGAAAGTATGCCGTGCCGAAAATCAAATGGACGACATCTCCCCTATATGTGGCAATATTTCGGGTTAATACAAGGCTTGTAGGCCCACAACAACAACATAATATAAATATATCAACCACAGCGGAAATATAAACCACATACTCACAACATACATACTAAAAATATACAGGTGTACACCACTTGAAAAGTCCACGGCAATAAAATCGTACATAAAATATCGAATACAAAAATAAAGTCCACGACATCACGACAAAGTCTATAATAAAATAAGTCCATAACATAATCAAAGTCCAAGACATAAAACGAATTCCTCGGGAGACTCGGAAAACGGAGATGGGATGGATCGTCGGCGCAACTCTAAATCGTCACGAAGACTTCTACCTGTTATCTGGGCGACAGAAAAACTCAGGGTCTGTGGTGGTGAGTAAAACTCAACAGGTAATAAGATAGAACATGTAAATATATATATCAATATCACATGTCATTCAACAGTTTAATCTACTCGTACAACAGGTATACATCAGCATAACAAGTATACATACATGCATGCACTAAACAAACTGAACAACAAACGATGCAGAAATACCTGACAGTCAGCTACTCTACTCTCATCCAACCTGGGCATATATCCATAACACAAGGTATAAAGAATAATACTAACTCACACTACATCATGATATGGGTCGAGGGTAACACAGTGAACAACCAATAGTATACAAGTACCCGACCTACTACCATACACAAAATGCAATAGCATGTATGAATATGTACAAACAAATGCAACAAGCATAGTACATACAAATGCATCATCAAAGTGAGTATACATATAGACTGCATTTGTATGTATACTAATCACCATCATCCATGTATATATATATACAAGTATGTATGTATATATATATATAGCAATATGCAAAACACCGTATGATATGGCAATGCAGCATGCATGGTCATGCCTGCTCACCCCTACTCGCTACCACGACCTCAGTGTGACCTAGGTGACACGACATGATAACTGTCCCAACTCACACCAACCACTGCTCTAGAGTGGCCGAGTGGGCAGTATGATCAAGTAGCATATGAGCGTAAAGAGCTCGCTACACAACGGGGGTCCCTGCTGCTGGCCACTCCGACTGACACTACCAATAAGTGGTCGAGTACCACGCACCCAGAATAACTGCACGCACTCCAACTACCACCGTCTATAGTGGTAGAGTGCGGCACAACAAATGCTCTGCCCTCGCACTAGTTACTCCTCTGGGAGTAACCTGAGAGGCAGGATGACTAACGACTCTCTCAACCCCATGGGAGACGATGTCGTCAGTATGCATGAAATGACATGAAGGTACTGTCCCACATACAGACATCTACCACAGACTCTCTGTTCAACAGAGAGTCATGCCCATTTGATCAGTACACTCTCTATCCTATAGAGAGTCATACTCAACTGATCATGGCAAGCTAGGACCATCGGTCCGTAGCGATACATTACTCATGACTCACCTGACCATTTACACAACACGTGGTTGGTAAATAAGTATGCAACATACGGGTACTAGAATAACTCTTACCTTTAAGGCATTACCTATCCACGGATGACCTTTTTGTCAATTTATAAATTGGGTCATCACCCGTACTCTAACATCTACACCCTACTAAACAATTAGGCCTATTTACATCACATCTATAACCCTAAATCATAATAAAGGAAATGTGATATCAACCTTTGTGTAAATATAGACAACGACAAGTATCAAGCATAAGATAAATAAGAGCAGGGTCAAGATAATATGAACACCTAACATTCTCATATCTACGACTAAATCTGCATGCAATTACATCTACCTGACCAGGGTAGGAAATTACCCACCTACTGTAAATGCTCGTAGTATTAGAGTCCTCACGTCCGCGGACCGGTCTCGTATCCACGTCCTGCAAATATCATCAATTATAATTTAGTGCAAGCATACAACAAAATACGAATCAACTACTACGTATTTTCCCATATCCATATTCCTTATTGAATACGTGTTATAATTTCCATTTGTTGTCGAGATCAGAGCATCACCCAGCTCGATCGACAACCAACATTCTGCACTAATTTCTGGACCTGACTAATCTCAACCAAGCCCTAATTAACACACTCCGTTTCTTCCAACTCCTTTCACTTAGCCCCAACCGAGCTAAGCCCACTACCAACCATTCAAGGTCATTGCAATCCCTTCGCGACCAGGAGTAGCCTTGTTCACAACTGCACCATCGGTAATTCCTTGCCCACAATCGCATAGTCGTTCACAACTTACTCACACAGTCTTTTACACTCAATTCCAGTCATACAGTCAATCCTCGCTCACTCAAACAATTACAACTAACCTAACTCGACTCACAACCTCTCAACAGAATATTACCGACCTCACAGCCGGTTCGATTCACCGACACAACCTCACAAGTCTTCTCCTCTCACTCACAGCCACACCAACAACTATCAATATGTTCATAGCCGACCCATTACAATCATAGCCACCTCCATCAACCCTTTCCACTGTTACTAGATAAATCAAGGGCAACAATAAACGATACCCAAAAATCACAGCTGCCCCATTAAGACAATCAAACATCAACAATATATGAAATCAGGAAATACCCAAAATTGAGTCTAACGCTGAAACATACCTTCTAATCTCAATCGCAGCCACTGACTCGAGTCTAACCGAAGGTTGCTGCAACGACAGGAAAAATATGCATAAGGATTCAACAAGAATTTGACCCATGACAGAAGCTCTCGCAAAATCTATGGCAACACCACTTAATCGCGGCTGCAATTCCACCGATCTGCTTGGACAGTGAGATCATCTGAATCCCTAGAGGAACAGAGTCTTACTACCCTATGGCAGGCGTTCGGTCGTGGCAGCAACTTCGCCACACCCTTCGCGTAGGAAAGCCGACGAGATTTAGGGCGGCTGAAATCAGAGAGAAACTTGAAAAAGGGACACTCGGTGCCGGTAGAGAAGATTGACTTGCACGAAGGCAACCGACTATGGTTGCGTCGTCGTCCTCGCGCCTGTTCAGGGTAGCCGCTTGGAGCTGGTGTGGAATGGATTGGGATCTAGCGACGAAGAAAACGACCGACGAGGAAAGAATCTCGCGCAGGGAAATATAAGAATCGCGACTGGGAAGGAGAAACGCAGCGGGGATTAAGCCAACGGCGGGTGTTAATGGTTAGCGGTGCAGAACCGTTTCTGTAATGGAGCGGGTCGGGCTTGCAAATAAATGGGTCGGATTTCAGACCCGTTAAGCCCCTTTTTAAAATCTTCTTCGTAAATAGTCTTAGAAATCTCCATTTAAGTCTAAGAAAATTTCTAAAAATTCTATAGGGTATTCTCCTAATTACCTAATATTTATTTATTTTATTATTATTATTATTATTATTATTATTATTTTTCTGTGGTATTTTACAAAAAACCTCTTACAAGAGCTTACAAGAAGAAATACAATAACCAAAACGAAATACAAAAGCAAATACAAGTAAAAAATACTTTACACAAAAGAAGTTTTGATCGCTTTGCTTTTTGGTTGCTTTGAGATGCCTTGAAGGTTTGGAATCACAACAGCAACTCCCTTTCAAACCATTAGAAATCGATATTTCCTTCCTCCACCATAAACTTCTTTTAAAGCCTCCTCTCAGGATGATTTTTCGCCTAGCAGTCAATTGCTCTTACCCAGTAGTCGATTGCTCACCTATCCGTAGTCTCACAACGGACTAATCCATGTCAAAAATGCCCGATCAATCGACTGCCATAGCCATCGGTCGATTGCCATGGACCAGCAGTCGACTCCAAAACATTCTGTGCCCTGTCCACTTAAGGCCAATCGACTACTCTACCTTCACAGTCGACTGTCAGTGGCCAATCGACCGGTGCAAGCTATCAGTCGACTGTCAAAGCCACAAATCAACAGTCGAGCCTCAGTCGACTACTTGGCTAATCAACTAGGTCATAATCCCAGTCAACTACTCGAGTTAAATTAAGCCCTTGAGTGTCGTGCACTCGACCAATCGATTGGTCAATACCACTAGTCAACTGGTAAACCTCAAAACTGAGGTTTAACCCAAGTATGATCCCCTCATACTTGATACTCATCCTAGGCCTAGACATAAGCCTTCAAGCCACCTCCATCAGCCTCACCCCCTTAGGGTTCATCTGAGTCCTCCATGACTCCTTCACTCTTCACGCTAGCCTTCAGATGCTTCCATCAATGCTTGAACTTACACAACCAAGACTACACTCTTGGACTTTTCCCTTTTCCAAGTATCCATACTTGGACTTTCGCCGCCAAGACTATACATTTGGACTTACACAGCCAATACTACACCCTTTGATTTTTCCCCTTTGCCAAATATCTATATTTGAACTTTCCCTTGTCAAGACTCTACCCTTGAACTTTTCCTTGCCAAGTATTCATACTTGAACTTCTCCATTGCCAAGAATCCAATCTTGAACTTCCCTTGACAAGTATTCATACTTAGACTTCTCCATTGCCAAGAATCCATTCTTGGACTTCCACTCGAGTCTTACTTGAGCTTGGTCAACCTTTGACTTGAGGTCGATTGCTCCAACAATCTCTTCATAACAATCTCTCTTATATGACTTTGGATATCCCAATCATCCACTTATCATATGGTCAAACCCATTTCGTCAAATAATATGTTAACCCATTGTCAAATATCAAAACCCTACTCGAGTCCTACTCGAATCTAATCAATCGTAATCAGGGTCGATTGCACCAACACACTTGGGAGAATAAAATCACGTTGTGATGGGACGTGAGGGCTTATAAGTTGCCTCAGCCGAAGAATAAGAAAATCAACACGAGGGCTTATGAATTTCCTCAGTCGAATATGAAGGAAGTCGACACGCTTACCAACTGTCTCGGCCGAATAAGAAGAAAGTGAGCACGATAGCTTACAAATTGCCTCGATCGAATAAGAAGGAAGTTGACCTGAGGGCTTAAGAACTACCTTGGTCGAATAAGAAGAAAATCGACACGAGAACTTACAAATTGCCTCTACTCAATAAAAAGGAAGTTAGCATAAGGGCATATGAACTGTCTCGGCCGATTAAGAAGAAAGTCGACATGAGGGCTTATGAACTATCTCATCCAAATAAGAAGAAAATCGACATGAGGGCTTACGAATTGCCTCGACCGAATAAGAAGGAAATCAACATGAGAGCTTATGAATTGTCTCGGTCAAATAAGAAGGAAGTCATCACGAGGGATTATGAATTGCCTCAATAGGGTCCCAACTCTTTCCCGCGTCAACTCCACTCAAGGGAATAAAATCACATTGCGACAGGATGCAAGGGCTTAAGTGTTGCCTCCAAATAAGAAGAAAATTAGCATGAGGGCTTATGAATTGTCTCGGCTGAATAAGAAGGAAGTTGACACGAGGGCTTACAATCTGCCTCGACTGAATAAGAAGAAAGTCGGTGCAAGGGCTTACGAACTACCTCGACCGAATAAGAAGAAAATCAACACGAGGGCATACGAATTGCCTCGACCAAATAAGAAGGAAGTCAACGTGAGGGCTTATGAACTATCTTGATCGAATAAGAAAAAAATTGGTACAATGGCTTACTAATTTCCTTGGATGAATAAGAAGGAAGTTGATATGATGGCGTATGAATTACCTCGATAAGGTCTCGACTCCTCCCCGTGTCACCTCTACTCGGGGGAATAAAATCACACTGCGGCGGGATGCGAGGGCTTACGAGTTGCCTTGGCCGAATAAGAAGAAAATTGGCATGAGGGCTTATGAATTGCCTCTACCAAATAAGAAGGAAGTCAGCGCGAGGGCTTACGAACATACTTGACTAAGCGAGTAAAATACTCCGCTCCATAACAATGCTCCATGGTCGCTCCTTGTCAGACCGAGTACAATGCTTCATGGTCATTTCTCCCTATCAGGTTGAGTACAATGCTTCATGGTCGCTTCTCCCTATCAGGGTGAATACAATGCTTCAAGGCTACTTCTCCCTATCAAGTCGAATACAATGTTTTGTGGCCACTTCTCACTGTCAAGCTAAATACAACACTTCGACGCCACTTCTCCCTGTCAGACAGAATACAACATTTCATGACCGCTTCTTCATATCAGGTCGAATATAATGCTTCATTGTCGTTTCTCCCTGTCAGGCTGAATACAATGCTTCATAGTTTCTTCTTCCTGTCAGGCTGAATACAATGCTTCAGGGCTGCTTCTCCTTGTCAAACGGAATACAACACTTCATGGTCACTTCTCCCTGTCAAGCTGAATGCAACACTTCGTGGCCGCTTCTCCCTATCAGACCGAATACAATGCTTCGTTGCCGCTTCTCCCTATCAGGCTGAATACACCACTTCGGGATCGCTTCTCCCTATCAGACAGAATGCAACGCTTCGTGGTTGCTTCTCCCTATCATGCCAAATACAACGCTTCATGGTCGCTTTTCCCTGCCAGGCTAAATACAATGCTTTGGTGTCACTTCTCCCTATCAGACGAAATACAATACTTCGTGGCCACTTCTCCCTGTCAGGCCAAATACAATGCTTCATGGTCACTTCTCCCTATCATGTCGAAGACAACGCTTCAAGGTTGCTTCTCCCTGTCAAGCCAAATACAACAGTTCATGGTCGTTTCTCCATACAATGCTACATGGATGCTTCTCCCTGTCAGGTTGAATACAACTCTTCATGACCACTTCTCCCTGTTAGGCCGAATACAATGCTTCAGGGTTGCTTCTTCTTATCAGATGGAATACAATGTTTTGTGGCCGCTTCTCCCTATCAGGCTGAAATGATACTTCTTCGATGCACTCTAGTCAGACCGAGAGCTTACAATTGCCTCGAATAGGAAGAGTCCACCCCACTTCTCAAGTCTGGGGGAAATGATACTTCTTTGATGCACTCCAACCGAGGTGAGGGCTTACGAATTGCTTTGGATGGGTAGAGACCACCCCCTTCTCAAGTCCGGGGAAAATGATACTTCTTTGACACATTCTAGTCAGGTTGAGGGCTTACGAATTGTCTCGAATGGGCAGAGTTCACCTCGCTTCTCAAGTCCGGAGGAAATGATACTTTCTTCAACACACTCCAACCGGGCCGAGGGCTTACGAATTGCCTCGGATGAGTAGAGTTCACCCCACTGCACTCTGTAAGGAGAATACTAAGAAGACCTTGGTCGGACATAATAGAACTCTATTCCTCCCCACTGCACTCTATCGAGTAAATAATAAAAAGAATATCTCGATCGAGCCACATAGAACACTGCTCCTCCTTGCTGTATTCTACCGGGGGAATTATAAAAATACCTCGACCAAACAGAATAGAATTTCTCTTCTCCTCGTTGCACTCTGTCAGGAGAATATTAAGAAGACCTCAGCCAGACATAATAGAATTTCACTCCTCCCCACTACATTTTATCGTGGGAATAATAATTAGAATACCTCAGTCGGACTGAATAGAACTCTGCTCTTTCCCATTGCATTCTATTAGGATAATAATAAGAAGAATACCTTGTTCCTCCCCACTCTGCTGCTCCAAGGGAAATAATAAGAATCTATATATCCTAACCGAGTAGTCGAGAAGAGAGAGCTCTTCTCAGTCGAAAGGCCTAAAGAAAAAGAGAGCCTTTTTGGCCAAGGTGCCGGAAGAGAGAGCTCTTCTTGGGCGAGCTATAGAAAGAGGGAGCTCTTCCTAGCATGGCTATAGGAAGAGAAAGGTGTTGGGTTTCTAGCACCACGGCGA
Source organism: Wurfbainia villosa (assembly GCA_025175895.1). Taxonomy (NCBI): domain Eukaryota; kingdom Viridiplantae; phylum Streptophyta; class Magnoliopsida; order Zingiberales; family Zingiberaceae; genus Wurfbainia; species Wurfbainia villosa. The sequence continues at coordinate 95,793,388 of CM046001.1, forward strand.
GTGTGTGTTCGAACATATTTCGTAAACATGTGCACACATCACACGCATGCATAGTACAACATCCACGCTTCCATTGCGACTGAAACGCAATTTAAATAATAAATCTACATTTATTACAATACACACATCACATGCATGCATAGTACAACATGTGTAGACATAACCGTAAATTTAAATTTTGCAATAAAAGGAAATTTAACTACGTATACCTTACGTATCACGTGTAGCGGGAAAGACATCAACCAGAACGATCCTCACTAGAATCGTCTCTATCCGTATCCACGCCGAGTATCTTTGGGATGACTTCACCAAGTCACGAGCCTCGTCTTCGTACGGGTTACTAGCCTCATGTTGAAGACGATGTGATCGAGAGAAGATCACGATCCGAATCCAAATTCGGATCCAAAACCGAGTCCTCAAAAACTCGCTTCTCCGGAGAGGTATTCGTCAACCATTTGACGAATCCTTCGTCCTCCACCTATGAGGATTACCGGAGATCAAAACCCTGGTAAGGAAGGCGCTGTCAGAGCTCCAAACATCGTCCAAACGACGCTCCGACAAGAGAGAAACAAGCTGTCCAGAAAACTGGACAGCTTTGGTGGAGACCTTGCGTCGGCCAAATAAGGAAAGCAATGTGCTCACCTTGTCGCCGGAGCCAAGGATTATCACCGGAGCTCCTCCGGCAGCAGCTCGACGCCGGCAAGTGGAGAAGACGGCAGCAGCTGGTCGCCAGTTGGAGGAGGTGGGCGGCGGCAATTGGGTTGGCTCCGACTAGAGGGAGATGGTGGGCGGCCAAAAATTAGGGTTGCCTCAATTAGGGTTTAACAAAAACCCTTAAGCCCTATTTTATAGAGAACAAATTCTCTTAATGGTTATTGGATCATAACCAAAGGCCCATTAACCCGCTCCATTAATTTAAGTTAAAATAAACCAAACCATGATGGTTTATTTTAAGTTAAAATGAACCGAACCAACTTTGGTTCATTCGTTTAAAACAAACCAAACCCTTTGGTTTATTCTCCTCCATTGGATTGGAACCAAACCAATTTGGTTCATCCATTATGTCTTCATAAGACACGGCCCATCCACGCTTCCATTGCGACTGAAACGATTTCATGCTCGCTTCTTGTTTGGTCCAACCAAACCTAGTTTCTCTCGGTCTGAGAATCTCATTCTCAAGCTCGTTTTAAATCCTTCGGATTATGCTCGTTGTGCGTGTGACCAAATAGGTTCTCGGTTTATGTTAGCCATCTATAATTAACCATTAATTATAGAACGATCATGAGTGGCACCTAGTAGTACATCATGATCCCCAATTAACCGAAAAGATCAACGGTTGATCCAGAACTATTTCTGAAACCCTTCAGTAGCTCGAATGAATCGTGCCTCATTCCCTTCACTCATCTTATACCCACTTGGTTCAGGACATGGTCTATAGTGTCAGTCCCCACTAGGCTGACTATGTCACACCTAGCCCAAGTATCATTTTCTCGTCCTACAGATTCTAGTTACTACACATGTATTGAAGAGTACCTTACTCTAAATATATAATGCTTTGGCCAAAGACTTTAGTAACAATCCGACGAGAGGCCATGGGTATACATCTCCTCGCAAGGAATGGTGAATCCTTTATAGGCTATTCATGTTGGGTGTACATTCCAACAATTCAAACACCTTCGATCACTTCAACTTATACCCAATCATCCCAGGTCCACATCTCCTCAGAGATGCTTGCTTAAGATGTCAAAGCATAAGTCTTCATGATCAAGATGACTTGAATACCGCAAGTCAAAGGAACATCGCACTTAAGCTGCAGTAAGAACTTCATTGACATATCTTTATATGTAGAGAACCATATGAAGTCTTGCGGCTGGTCACTCCAATGAACTAGTTACCATAACTAGCATCCACGATTAACTTCGGACATCACAATGTCTCCAGCCAGTGAGAATGAGCTGCTTGGATACACCAAGGAGTATACCCCGTGCTAGTCTCGACAGAATCAATGGTGTCCAAATCCATCAATTCATCGACTAGGGATAATTTCGATACATCACAATTACACATGTAGAGATACTCACTAGTTGTGATCCAATCACAAATTCTCTCATGCTGTGAATTGTATCATGGACATTCAGTAAATGAGTTTAAGATCTAATCAAATACATGAAAACATGTATACTCAAATAGTGAATCTTCATTTATCATATAAATGGTTCAAACATAAGGTGATTGCCTTAGGACATCTCTCATATATTACTAACAAAAGGGAGCTCTTCTCGGCCTAGAGGTCGAAAGAAATAGGTCATCCTGGCCGAGCGATCAGGCGAGAAAGAGTTCATCTCGACTAAGTGGCGGGAGAGAGGTACAACAAGAAACAAACTTAGATAATAATTATGATAAGTTACGTAATCAACAAATATCATCATCATTTATTTACAATAATCGAAGGATTGATTTAATATGGGCAATTATGAAGGTGAAAGTTATTAAACACACACCTGCACCACTTTGCATTGGGATGATAAGAACCCTTGAGTACAAATATCACATCTTCCTTGGTTAAAGTAATCCAAGGACACATCCATTGCACCAATTCGTCTTGGGATGAAAAGACCCTTTGAGTCTAGATATCATATCTCTCTTGATTAAAGTAATACAAGGACACATCCATTGCGCCCCTTTGCTTGGGGATGATAAGACACTTGGAGTAAATATATCACCTATTCCTTTATTAAAGTAATCCAAGGACACATCCACTAAATGGTAAAATATGATGGCCATCATGGAGAGGAAACACCCCGAGCTGAGAGAAGCAGTCTGGTCAAATAGTCAGGAAAGAAGACTAGAAGGAAACCCCAACAATAGAACTTTGCTTTGAAGCCAATCCTAGATCTTGGATGCATGCTCACCATCACATGGAATGATGCGGTGAATATCAGATCTCATACGATATTTGTCTCGATGTCTTACTCAGAGTTTCCCACAAATGATGCCAACTAATGTGGTTAGAATTTTAGCCCTCTATCATCAAGGATGAGTTCGATCTAGCTGCAATAGTAACCTCAACTCTAGCTTGCCAAAGATAACACACATCAAACCATCATTGGTGTTTCGGCTTACAACCCTTTGATGCTTAAGTTATACTAGAGAAGATGAGGATAAAAATATATTCAATGCAGTGAAATTGTTGAAGAAGAAGAGAGTTAGAAAGAGAGCCCCTCTTTTTTACCTCAATGGGCTATTATATAGTAAAGTTGATTCCTTTTGCAGGGTTATTAGGAGAACAACACTGCACAAAACCTCCATATATTCTGACATATTTCTCCTTTGTCATATATTGATGAGATCAGAATATTTTTTGTGGATCGTCATGTATGTCATACAGGTTGAGTGTCCGAGACTATGATCCGAGACAAAAGATGAGGCTCGAGAAGAGACGTATGCATGCACTCAAGAAGTGCTACACTAGAGAAGAGTTGTCTACATATCTCGGGAAGAGTCGCATGCATGCATTGCATTTCTGCCTCGGGAATAGGTGCATGCATGTGCTGCATGTCTACCTCGATAGATGTCACATGCACATGCATGCACTTAGGAAGGGTTACACTCTGAAAGAGTGACTCTAGATGAGTGACTCTGGATGAGTGACCTTGGAAGAGTGCCTATGGAAGAGTGCTCTGGATGAGTGACTCTAGAAGGGTTACTCTGGAAGAGTAACCATGGAAGAGTGACTCTGAAAGAGTGGTCCTGGATAAGTGACCCTAGAAGAGTAGTTTTGGAAGAGTAACTTTGAAATAGTGACTCTAGATGAGTGACTCTGGAAGAGTGGCTCTGGATGAATGACCCTGAAAGAGTGACTATGAAAGAGTGGCTCTGGAAGAGCCTCATTCATGCACTGCATGCCTCGGGAAGAGCTGCATGCATGCCCTGCATGCCTTGAGAAGAGTTGCATGCATGTGCATGTCACATGCACTCGGGAGAGGAGCTCGGGAATGAAACACTACGATGCAACTCAGGAGAGGATCTCGGGCTGCACTCGGGAGGTAGAGGGCTCCGGTGGCTCATTCGGGTAGCACTCGAGAGGGCGCTATAGGACTCGAGAGGTAACTCGCTAGCCCGGGTTATTTAAAGGCTCTGGGCGACTCTAAAAATTGTGGGCCCTTGAACAAGAGTCATATTAGGCTCTAAAATTTTTTAGGCCCCGATCAAGAGCTATAATAGGCTCTAAAATTTTTAGGCCCTGGACATAGGCCTCATTAGCCCTTCCACAAGGCCAGCTCTAACTCTACAGGATCAGAAGGTTGCAGGACTCAGGACAACTATAAATCTTCACTTAGAAATCTCATATATCATCATTTAACTTAGGGCACATTTTGACAGTATCATAGATATTCAATTTTTATCATATGATAATTAATATTTTTATTTTGATAATAAATAGACAATATTTATAATATCTATTAAGAGTAGAACATTTTTTATTTAATATATTAATTTTCATATTTATTGTTGAATAAGTTTATAAAAGAAGTCTAGAGTCCTATATTTTAGGCATCTTGGAATTGATATAATTTTCATTTCTCTATGTCAGAGTCTAGAGCTTATTATGCATGTCTCAGGAATAGGGAATAGACGCATGCATGTGCTGCATGTTTGCCTCAAGAGAAGTTGCATGCACATGCATGCACTCAGGAAGGGTTGCACTCTGAAAGAGTGACTCTAGATGAGTGACCCTAAAAGAGTGGTTGTGGATGAGTGACCTTGGAAGAGTGCTCTGGATGAGTGACCCTGGATGAGTGACTTTAGAAGAGTGACTCTGGAAGAGTGACTCTGAAAGAGTAGTCCTGGATGAGTGACCCTGGAAGAGTAGCTTTGGAAGAGTGACTCTGAAATAGTGACTCTAGATGAGTAGCTCTGGAAGAGTGGCTTTGGATGAATGACCCTGCAAAAGTGGATCTGGAAGAGTTGCATGCATGCACTACATGCCTCAGGAAGAGCCACATGCATGCCCTGCATGCCTTGGGAAGAGTCGCATGCATGTGCGTGCCACATACACTCGGGAGAGCTAGGAGCTCGGGAACAAAATGTTGCGACGCTACTTGGGAGAGGATCTCAGGCCGCATCCGGGAGGCAAAGGGCTCCGGTGGTTCATTCGAGCAGCAGCCGAGAGGCCACTGTAGGACTCGGGAGGTAACTCGCCGGCCTGGGTTATTTAAAGGCCTTGGGGGATTCTAAAAATGTTGGCTACTTGAACAAGATCCATATTGGAATCTAAAATTTTTTGAGCCCTAATCAAGAGCTATAATAGGCTCTAAAATTTTTAGGCCTTGGGCGAGGGCCCTGGTAGCCCTCTCACAGGGGTGTCTCTGACTCTATAGGATCAGAAGGCTGTAAGACTCAGGACAACCATAAATCTTCATTCAAAAATCTCAGCTATCATCATTTAACTTAGGTCACATTCTGACAATATCATAGATATTCAATTTTTATCATATGGTAATTAATATTTTTATTTTGATAATAAATAGGCAGTATTTATAATATCTATTAAGAGTAGAACATTTTTTATTTAATATATTTATTTTCATATTTATTATTGAATCAAGTTTATAAAAGAAGTCTAGAGCCATATATTTTAGGCATCTTGGAATTGATATAATTTTCATTTCTCTATGTGAGATTATTTTCTTCTTTGCTTCATCAACTTTGTTCCAAGTTTCTAAGGGGTTTGACAAATCGATTTAAGTGTCGTGTTTATCATATTGTCGAGATTTCTCTAGCTATTTTGTTTAAATCAAATAGGTTAATCTTTGCTACCACATGCTTTTGCAATATTAGATTTTTCTAGTTATTTTATATGAATCAATAGGTTAATCCTTTGTTACTACATGCTTTCACAACATCAATATCTTCTTGCTTATTATGTGTGAATTAATAGATTATTTTTTGTTGTTATACACTTTTGCTATATCAGTTGGTATTATAGAGAAGTTGATAATTCATCGGGAGTCAAATTTTTCTTAGTGAGGGAGAATTACACAAACAAGGAGGCAAATAATGCATAAAAGAAAATTGCTAATAAACTCTAGATTGGAGCATTTGTGATAAATAGAAATAAATTGAAAAAAAAATCAAGATTGATGCATATGTAATGGATTATAATTTATTTTTTTTATCATTTGGTAATTAATATTTTTATTTTGCTATTAGATAGGGAATAATTATAATCCCTATTAAGAATAGTGCATTGTTTATTTAAAATATTTATTTTCTATGTATTATCGAGTAGAGTTTATAAAAGGAGTGTAGAGTCCTATATTTTAATATAATTTTCACTTTAATTTCTCTGTGTGAAAGTTAATTGTATACAATAGATCCTTCTCTAGATCTCCGCATTGATAAGAGTTCCGTGCATTGAGCTTCTCTTTATCAACTTCAATCCAAGTTCTTGGGTGATTCAACCATTCAATTTTGATATTATATTTATCATATTCTTGAGATTTTCTTGGTTATGTTGTGTAAATCAATAGGTTAATATTTGCTACCACACACTTCTACAATATTAGATTATATCAGTATTTCCCTAACTATTTTGTGTGAACCACCAAGTTAATTTTTATTGTTATACACTTTCACTACGTCAACTAACATATTTATTTTGCTCTAAGATTAGAGAAAACATTCTAACACATATACACATCTAATATTAAAAACAAGTTAGTTCAGTTTAGAATGGCAAGTCTACCCCAGGGCTACCCAATTGACAAATACAAAGGGGTTTATCTGTAATGGATAGGGATCAATTTCTGAGGAAGTCATGATCTTGAGCTATTGGCAACCCCTTTCATTTGCGCTTTCCAATTGGAGTATTGATTTACCCCTGTCCATGGTAGGAGCAACGGTGGGGTCTACTAGGCCTATGATCACCATTCAACACTGTTTGATGGATTAATGTACTTGCTATACGATCACAATGGTAAATGTAGTTGTCACGCCCCGAGGGAGTCTCCGCCAGATGAAAATCCGAAAGCATCTTCCCTATACGGGTGACAATACCAATTTTAATACAAGACCTACACAGCCACTATACATCAGTCAACACGACCGGAACATACCACAATACAATATACATAATATGCGGCCTCAGGCCATCAACCAAAACAAGTAAAAGATCTAAAACATCAAGACCTACCCCTTCTGCCATCTGAGCAGGAACATACAACCAAAACGAACCGAATATAAGTCCACAAGGACATAACAAATATAACCAAAACATCCACCGGTATACAATCCAAACATAAATCCTAAACATATCCTCTAATAAAATCCCAATCCATAAAACTAATAACCAAAACCATAAGACCAATAAAAACCTATCCACTTCGACGAGGGGGGTTGGCAATTGGACTCTCCTGACAGCTTCATCTTGAAATAAATATAAAACAACGGGGTAAGTTCAAAGAACTTAGCGAATATTAGTCGATATGAATAGAAAGATATAGCTAACAATACTAATCATGCCAGTACAGTCTCATATATATGGTAAGCAAGAAATAAATGCAAAAGGACTATACTCACCTGAATCTCCTACCCTGATATAGGAGCAAGTGTCCTACAATAAGAGTCATCACCATATACAAACATGTATCCTGTATGCATGGCAATCATATGCAACATCCAAGACATCAATACAATAATGCAGCAAACACAATACAAATGCAATCCGTGCAAAGTGCATGCCGTGCAAATGACATGGTCACCCCTGATGCCAGTCAGCCGCCTCACACGCGATGGTAAAGCCGAGTGGGTAGGGCTATGACAACTGTGCACTCTGCCATCACTGCTCCTGAGTGACCGAGTGGACAGGATGTTGTCGGAGTACACCTATCCTCCTGTCCCAAACAGAGTAGGGGAGCTAAGCTCTCATCTCCCGGTGTCATAGACCAGAGGAGGGATCCCTGCCCGCTACCACGCTGCCTCATCGCTACCCATGAGCGGACCAGCGGAGTCTGACAGAGCAACTGCACACACCCTCCTGATGTACCACTAACCCATGAGTGGCAGTGTGTGCAGGCCATGTAACTAGCTGCGGGCTCAACAATAATGGAACCCCGTCCAGCCAGCATGCAATCATGCAAAAATGGTGCATGATACTAAAGCATGTAAATCCTACTCAAAATATCTATCCGAATAATATGTACAATCAGTATGTACATATCCCTAATCCAAGTACTATGATCCAAATCAAACAGGGAAATATAATCATATCCTATCACATGCATGTATCAAGTAGGCACCAAAAGCATACCAGGCATATAAACATGAAAATTTATTGTAAGCTATCCTAACTAGCATATCAATCATGACTATATCTAAAAGATAAGTCAAAATACCCACCTTTTATAATGATCATGAAAACAATGAAACCGTCACGACCGTGGATCTGCCTCGTGGCCGAAACCTGCATGCAGCATAACTATTGTTAAGCACAAAAAAATGCAATCCTCCGCTAAATAGAATACTTAATCGATTCCTTACATAATCCAATTAACCCAAATCAACTTCCAATTTCACTAATTTATTCAACCCTTACACAGTCGACCAAAACCACTCAAATAGAACACCTCGATACACCCAATCTAGGGCTCTAACAATATCAAAATCACCCTCTGCTCCAATGCAAGGCAAAACCAGAGCATCTCCTCACCATAATAGTCAAATCGAATCCTCTCCTCTCACTCACAGTTGTTACAACAACACACCCTCAATTCGCAGCCCATAACCGACCAAAAATTCCAACTCACAACCGTGCTCAGTCACACGATAGCACAATTGCCAACAAACTTACCGCAAAACCATATCCAAATTTATTACAATTCAACCAACTCATCCCTCCGATCAACCTGCCACCACTGCCCCTGTCTCACCACTCGACACCAATGCCCCCCCCCTTTTTATCACCACAATCCATAGAAAACACCATGAACAGAAGAGAAAGAAGAAACAAGGAAATATACCCAAATTCCAAACTTCGCCTGCAGAAATTTGTCGCTGCCCAAATTCTAGGTTTTAGAGCTCCGGCGAGGGGTGGTCGGTCGTCGTTTGCAGAGGAGGGAAAAGGCTGACCAAGGAAAAAGGAACGTGACGCGGGGGAGAAAGAAAGAGACGGCGGTCCTGTGGCCGAGGAGTCGACGCGTCCAGAGGTGGACGGCGAGCGTGCGTCGTGCTGAGGTGGCGGTGCTCGCGGGTGGCTCAGAGGCGAGGACGGCGGCGCCGACTGCTGCGGAGAAATCGGCGACCTTGGCGTCGGGCAGCGAAGGGAAGAAACCGTCGCGGAGGCGTCGGCACAGCGGGGGAAAAGAAGAAAAAAAAATAAATAGAAAATAGAAAATAGAAAACTTAGGTTTTTAGGTTAATAACCCCTCAATACTGATAAACTAAACAGGCCTTTTAAAAGCCTGTTTTTCTTATCCCCGTAAATATCCCGTACAAGCCCCGTTTAAATCTAGAAAAATTCCTAAAATTTCCTAAAAATCCCAAAAAATTTCCAAGATTATTTCCTTAATTATTTGGCCATTTAATTTAGTATTTTTAAATTTCAGTATTTAACATTCTCCCCCACTAACAAAAATTTGGTCCCCAAATTTCCTACTCAAATGTATCTCGAGTAACAGATACCACAAGTACTGAAAATATATCTCACGCACCTTAAGTAAACAGGTGAGGGCATTAAGCTCTAATCATTTTCCTCAAGCTCCCAAGTAACCTCCTCATCGGTGTGGTGACTTCACCCGACCTTGACAAGTCGCACAATCTTGTTTCGCAACTGTCGTTCCTTATGATCCAAAATCCGTACCGGAACCTCTGCATAAGTAGCATCAAGTTGAATGGAATCTGACACATCTGATAGAATATGTGTAGAGTCTGGCACATACTTCCTCAGCATAGACACATGAAACGCATCATGGATACCAGCCAAAGACGGTGGTAGCACTAGGTGGTAAGCGACTGCTCCGATCCTCTCTAAAATCTCCACAAACCAATGTATCTAGGAGCTAGCTTACTACGAAGGTCAAATCTCTTCACCCCTTTCATGGGTGAGACTCGCAGGAATACCTGGTTACCAATAGAGAACTTCCGAGGTCTCCGTCTCCAATCTGCATAACTCTTCTGATGATCCTGCGTCTCGACCATCCTTTGTCTGATAGTACGGACCAACCCTGCCTCATACTGAGTTCTATGGGTCTTAGCAACTGGTGCTCCCAGTTGCCCCCGAAATCCATAACACAGGACCTCCTCATGTCCTCTAGTGTCTGAATGGTCCGCTCAGACTGTCCATCCGTCTGCGGATAGAAAGTAGTACTAAAACAAAGCTGCGTGCCTAAGGCCTGCTGTAGACTCTGTCATAACTGAGACGTGAATCGGGGATCTCTATCGGATATAATGCTCAAAGGACACCATGCAATCTGATGATATCCCGACAATATACCTCTGTCAAATGATCAAAAGAGTCGGTCTTTCGAATCGCTAAGAAGTGTGCGGATTTGGTTAGTCGGTCAACAACTACCCAAATCGCGTCATGGTCTTGATGTGTCCTAGGCAAACCCACATAAAATCCATAATAATACGCTTCCACTTCCATTCTGGAATCAGAATTTCCTGAAGCATCTGTTCCTTAAACTAATGCAACTCCGAAAACCATTATCCTCGGAGTCAGAGACGAGGAATTATCTTTTCACAAGTGAAGTCCATCTACCGTCCTAAATCCACTCCACCACACACTCTATAAGTGCATGGGAGGCTATCCCGACCAAACTTCCTCGTTACAACCGTTTGTGTTCCAGCTACTCTATAGTAGCTATCCAGTAGCTAGCTAAAACCCCATGAGCATTCCTGCTCCTCACCTCTACAAAACAACATAATAACTGCGAAGTCCACGTCATATATATGACAACTTATCTCGCAGTCCTTTAACTATCGTAAGGTTTGGATACGTCTATTCAATAGCATCGGAATCGCTCCGATCTCCGAAATAATACTTTCAAGTACTCTACCCTTCCTTCTACACTAGCATGATTAATCAACACTTGTGTAACAGTCAACCATCGTCTGAGCCCTGAAACTAGTTTCACAAGCTTCAGACCAAATAAATTCCATCACCTTCCTGGTTCAACCAGTCAGCGATGTAGTACCGCTAGAGTATCCTATCCATATCTATGGTAATAACCAAATCAATACCAAGAAACCACCATCTATGGTGGTCGAGTGCGCAACTCCAACTACCACCATCAACAGCGGCCAAGTTACTCAACTCCAACGACCACAACTGATCCAATCGTGTCCAGAATACACGACTTTCTAAATTCCTGGACGACTAAGTCATCAATAAGTCTAATAAGATAACCATAAGGTCATACAATTCATACCAAAAATGAAATTTTCTTCGCTACACACTTGTATTCTTTTTACTCTAGACTGATGATATCACAATCATCACAACAACAATGATAATTGTATGACACTATGTCACTATAATATCAACAAGCCATAGATCAATCCTAGAGTATACACAGGTGTCCTATAGCTGATCTAAATAGATCCTCTATCCACAATGAAGGATATTCATTTCCTTCTACAACTACCGTATTCTATCATCGATAATCGATGCATAACCTCAAAGGTTCATCTCTCTTTTAACAAAGAGTTCCGGATCTTCTCTGGAAGAAATACAGGGACAAATAAATATCCCATCCAACACCTCCTATAATAAGGTAAAACGATCTTTCATCATCTTGATCAGTGTAGACATACACGTCTTATCTATAACCAAATCACTATTAGTAGGGACTAATATTCTCTGAGGGTTTACTCCTTGTCCTCCTAATGGATGGCTAGCGGGTCTAACCCTAACCTCCTAATTCAACATCAGTCGGCACCTCTAAAGAGTCCGTACTTCTGAAATCATCGTTAGGTTCCGTAAGGTCACTACGTCCTCGACCTCGTCCCCGACCATGAGTAGGGGCAATTTCACTAAGTCAATTCTTTTCCTAACCACTAAAGTACAGTACTTTCCCTATAGATCAGAGATATCCTTAAGTTTGCCTGTTCCCAAAACCCGAGAACTCCCAAAAATCCAAGGAAAATAAAATCCTCGAAACACAAAACCCATAAATCGAAACCGCAAACCAATAAAATTGTCACGTCCTGGGGGCATATCCGTCATCCAAATGACAAAGGAGCCCCTTAGTGACAATATTCCGAAATCCATGGACCAGATCTGGTAAAAACCTCGAAATAATTATAGAAATACCAATATTTTATTAACTGCATGCATGCACGACTAAACATATATCACTTAAAGTAAAATTAGTTTTGTGACACCAAATCAAATTGCGACCAAAAATCCAAAGTGCATAACCAAAATGCAACACCGATAAAGTAAACAAAGCGGCATCCCGACGATGCAGGGAGACAAGCACGACAAAGAACTCTCTGAGCGACACCAAGGTAGGTCAACAAGACACGTCCTCCATCAGTTAATCCAAAGGATAAGTGAGGAGAGGGTGAGTACAACCACTCTGTGGATGTATAGACAATAGTGCATAATCATAATGCACACAATGGAAGTCACAGGGAACAAACTAAAGTAACCCAACCCTCAGAGTACCAATATCAGTCTACTACCATCCTAGTCAGTGGTATAACAAATATACCCGCAACATACACAACCACTGTAACAAGCAGTGCACATCCGAATACCACGATAAAGCCTCGTGGCTCTCACACAAAAAGGGAACTATCTATGAGCTACCGCGAACGTAACCCATGTGTCGACAATCAATATACTCAGCACTGTCTACGTGCAACCACATGCTACCACGAATGAGACTCGTGGGTAAACAAGCAGTATATAAATATTTAGTTATTGACTGCACGCACTAGCATACTACCATTAATAGGTTGTGTGAGCAGTCGATTATCCTAGGTTGTTAAGCCTAGGGTTATCCAATACATCCAGTATAGAACGTCTATCAAAATCGATAAGGATCATCGATCTACAATTAAACCCATTGAGGCGGTCAAGCGAGGGTTTCAACACCTCTAAAATGAAATGTTTACCAAAGTCGGTAAAGATAATCGACTAATAAATAAATTCCTCTAGATGGTTTGTCACGCCCCGAGAGTATGCCGTGCCGAAAAGCAAACGGACGGCATCTCCCCTGTACGTGGCAACATATCGGGTTAATACAAGGCTCGTAGGCCTACAACAACAATATATAAATGAATAATACCAAACAACATATCCACTTTTTTTTTTTTTTTTTTTTTGATTTACAAGTGGTATCCAAGCTTCGCCCGACTAGTCCACTTGGCGAACCGGCCCTGCCCCACGGCCTCCGAAGAGTCTCCACCGACCCACAAGGGTAAATCAGGAAGACGCGCCACCAAGTCGCCGTGAGGGGTTTAACGCCAATCAGGGTCCGCACCCCACACCAACTGGCGGGAACCCGCCTCATGACCCATAGCGAGTGGAAAGCGGCGAAATTCCCTCCATAGCTGCGAGGCGGGATCGAACCATGGCTTGCTCCAGGGACCCCCAAGCTCTTACCGACGCGCCATTGCCCTGGGGGCCCAAACAACATATCCACAACAACACAAGAGGTGCGCACCGGTGCGACTCTAACATACTACACAAAACAACGTACAAATCCACAGCCATATACAACACTGATTATACATGGCCATAATACAAAATAACAGCGGAAGCAAATACGTGGAAAACTCCAAATGTTCGGTGTGAGATGGGATCAGCTGGCGGAGCTCCAAACGTCCAAGGAATCTTCTACCTGTTATCTGGGTGACAAAAAACCCAGGGTCCAGGGGTGGTGAGTATAAACTCAGGGGTAATATATAGAAAGTGCATGAACAACATATAAGGATAGATCTACAAGTATACATATGAAGATCTACAGGTATACAGCATGAGTCCAATAGACATATAGTCCTATCCAACTCTAATAACAAGTAACTACAGTAAAGTCATACTCAATGTATATACTAAACTGATCAACTGAACATGAAGTAATATACCAAAGTACCTGGCAGTCTGTAACGCCATATGCTAGATCATCCTGAACAGGTATATAATAACATAACCATATAACGTACCAGGTCAAACCCATACCTGACCAATACTCAGACATATGAACAGTATATGGTCACCTATATAATAACCCGGTCCGTACCACACAATGACATGATGCTAATCAAATGCATATAACAGTCTGAATCCACGCATGTATCATGCTCAACCCATAGCAGTAAATAAAATGCAAATGACATGTATCATGATGTACCAACATGTGCAACAATCATAACTCAATCAAATGCAGCATCTCACAGGCATATGTAAAACATATATCAAATACATGCATATATATATATCAGCAATGCATATGCATGGTCACTGTCTGCGGACCCGTCCAACCACGACCCCAGAGTGGCCAGGGTGGCACGACAAATGACAACTAGCCCGACTCCAGCTGCCACCACTCTCGAGTGACCGAGTTGGGAAGTATGACTGAGTAGCGTATAAGCGTAAAAAGCTAACTACTCCTAGGGGCCCCTGCTGCAAGCCACGCTGTCCCTACCCATGAGTAGACAACCGCCGCACACAGGACAACTGCACCTCACACAACCACCGTCTATAGTGGGCGAGTGCTAACACCACTCTGCACAGTGGCCAGGTACGCATCTCCAGCTACCACCATCCATAGTGGCCTAGCGCAGCACATCCAATGCTCTGCCCTCAACCCTGCTACCACTACCCCGAGTGGCCGGGGAGGCAGGATAACTGACGACCCGTCTCATCCACAAGGGAGACCCAGTCGTCAGCATGCATGCAAATGTAATGATACATAGCTCCATACATGTATCCTCGCCTCACTCCCTATCCCATGGGGAGTCCTGGTCAACCAAATGTCAACTATGCAAGGACTACAATCATAAGACTCTCTCTATCGCACAAAGAGTCATACTCATCTGACAGTCCACCACGCTAAGACCTCTAGTCAGTAGCAATATACAATCGACCGTCCATATAACCATACACAGGCACACAATCCATAATGGATATACCATCGCGCTAGGACCTCTAGTCCCTGGTCACATACTGACAACCATACACTTATTTATGCAAAGACAACTAGATCCACCATAAAATGCACCACTAATACGGTTATGATATCACGATCGACTCCATAATCCAATCCATCACCTAACTCTAGTTAGGTAACACAGTAACACTATCTGAGATCACAAAGATAACCCTAACTACATGTACTTACTGAACATCTATCAGCTAATACATAATAGGGTTTATAGTTCCTATCCGTGCTAGATAATCAATGAGTAACAGAGTATATATCTCAAAGGTTAAGGCAGTACAAGCATATGATTAAATAAGAGTGGATTTAAGGTAAACAGGTATAAACATAAATCCAAGATCATGCACTAGAATCGATCAAACTACCGGACCAGGTAGATATTACCCACCTGATACGAATCCTGTACCAATAGTCCTCACGGTCGTGGACCTGCTTCGTATCCAAACCTGCACATAATAGCAACAATGATTAAATACAAGTATCCGACCAATATACGAACTAAAGACTACATCGTTTCTATATTCACACTCCTTTCCTCGTCTACAAGTTAGAAACTCGAGCACACTACTCGTATCCCCAGAACTACATTCATCCTTGGCCGATTTCCCTAACCAAACCTTAACCAACATCAACAAGATCAATTTAAGGAATACAGATCTCAGCCACATCTCATCAATTCAATACAAACACCGAATACATCCAATCAACCAAACATAATCTCAATACTCAGAACAACCCAAACTCACCACCAATCAATCACAGCCACGGCAGCTCATCGTTTACAGCAACATACAACCATGAACATAACCAGATCATCTACAGATCAACAACGATCCATTGGACTCATAACCGACACAACAACACAACATCATAAATGACCACTCTAAAATCAATAACAACAAACACTGATTACACTCAAATCACAGCCGCCCACCTCACTGGATCGATGAACGTAAAACCTCCCCAACTCATCCACCAAATAGATCACCACACATATATCAATCACCATTAACGCAACCACATTGATCTATAGACAACACCTTGAACAAAACAGAAAAGGAAACGAACTCACCGGCCAAATCTTCACCGGCAACAGTTTTCCCCAACTGCCTCCTCAGCTCACTCTACAGCCACCATCTATTTCCTCCCTCAACCTCAGCCCAAACAATCACCCAGATCAATA
Organism: Wurfbainia villosa; assembly: GCA_025175895.1. Lineage (NCBI taxonomy): Eukaryota > Viridiplantae > Streptophyta > Magnoliopsida > Zingiberales > Zingiberaceae > Wurfbainia > Wurfbainia villosa. The sequence goes on from CM046001.1 coordinate 95,809,741, forward strand.
CAAATCTTACCACATAACATCTCAATCAGAATTGCAATTACACACAAATAACAGAGATAACAAAGCTTACCGGTTCTAGATCCCCGCCGGCCATCCACCTCCCCTATTCCTCGGAACAACTGAGCTCCACCACTTTACCTATCCTCGATAGGAATCGTGAAATCCAACTCACGATCAGAGACCTGGCAGTTCCACCGCCGACCCTTGGCTCCCGTTGAGGACTCTTCACCGGAATCAAGCTCGGAACCCGAAATCAAAAGATCCCTTCCGGCGATGATCGGCATGGCAACTCCCAAATCCGGCAAAATGAAGGGTCGGTGACGAACTGGCTCGGTAGTTGCGGTGGTTGTCTCATGTGCCGAAGCACCCGTTGGCTGGAGGAGCTCGCTACCGCCGAGATCGGGAGGAAGAGGCACCGGCGATAGAGCGTCGAGGAGAATGAAATCGTCGGCGACAGCGGTGATTCGGAAAGAGGCGATGGTACGGAGGAGGGAAAGAAATCGCGATGGAAGAAGGAGCTTCGGCTGCGTTGAGGAAGAAAACGAAATCGCGATTTGAAGAAGTGAGGAATCGCGATCGGCTTGTATAAGTTGATCTGCCTCAACTTGAACTAGCCTTAGGTTAAAACCTAACCTAAGTTGAACCCAAGCTAACCTAGGTTTAATCCAAACCGGTTTAAACCCAATCCAACTCAAGCCAATCAGCCCAAGCCCAATACAGCCCAATTAATTCAGCCCATTAGCTTCAGCCCAATGGATTCGGCCCAACAGGTTTTAGCCCAATTTCTAGCCCAAGCCCTATACCAACCCAAGCCCATTTCCAGCCCAAATAATCCACTTATGGAGCCCAATTTATCCACTAATTAAACTCAATTAATCCCCTAATTATTCTCAATTAATTAAAGGGTTTAATCCACATTTAAATTTTTTTTTTTTCGTATTTTACATGGTTAGTCTAAGGTTCCAACCCTTCTAATATAAACGGTTATCAAGGTCAATAAAAGTCATATGTCCACTAATAATCACGTCGAGACGATTTATCATAGGGTTTCGTCCCAGCTAATAGGAAACGCCTATCAAGGCCAAGACCACAAATCTACTATCAAGCCCTTCAAGAGGGTTAAGCCTAAATTATATCATTCTACCAGTTCAATCATGCATGATACAACATGCTACCACGAACAAATCTCGTGGGTACTTAAGACGTAAAGTAGATATCTAGCTACCAGCGTCATACGAATCCAATTATTACCAACTCCGAACAAATAATCCAAGAATATAACCTTACCGAAGGTCATCGTAACCATGATTGGGAGGCATGATTGACCACAAATATACAAAGCACATACCTATAGAGAGACTCTACTGCAGACTCTCTCTCTCAACCAAGAATGGGAGATATAGTAAGGATTAATCGCATCTTAACCATACGAACTCTACTAGTTCGATCACCATATCACCCAAACAGTAATTGGATAAATATATACCAATATGCACATCCGGGTTATTACGCCTAGGGTTCCAACACCTAGGGTTCCACTAATGTTGTTTCATTCCTGAGATCCGCTCCTACCGAATAACCTTATCTAAGTTATTCTATCTCTACTAGTCTTAATCATGGTGTCCACCACAAAAACACAGAATCATATAAACATATAACAAGCTGTCTAATAAACGACAGCATAGTCCTACTAATGGGAATCAATGGCTGAAATTAATTAGGGTATAACTAAAGGGTCATGCCAGAACAAAGCCAAGGCAATAATAAATAAAGTATCAAATGCCTGTATATACCCTAAACTACGTAAGCAATGTAATCATATCATCATGCCCTAGGATCTCGAAAGTCAAAGAACCTATATGTATACCTTCTACGAATTTATCCATCTTATTCATATTATTCAACTAGTCCAATCCTAATACTAGTCCAAATAGCAATAGGTAAACATCTACCAATAATATCTAATCATTTATCTCACAATGATAACTAGCTACTTATAGCAGTAATAGCAATTTATAACCAAATGCTATCTATAAACCAGCAACCAAAACACATCTAATTGTCCAACAGATATCAGGTTAAAATAATACTAGATAAAATATGATATCACCGCATAACCAAATATAACCAATATAAATATGCACTAAATCTAGAAAATTTTCTAGAATTTATTTACCTGTTAGCCGTCTGGAGATGTCCTATCGCCGCCAAATCCCCCATATTGACCTCATCAATAATACCTCAAATTTCCGAAACATAAAAATCGTCGGAAATCCGTACAACTCGAAAAATACCCAGTTAACCTGCCAAACTTGGCGAACTCCAAAAACCCAAAGACCCTAAGGAACTCGGAAACCTAAGCTCTGATACCAAATAAATTATCACGCCCCGAGGGAGTCTCCGCCAGACGAAAATCTGGCAGCATCTCCCCTGTACGGGTGACAATACCAATTTTAATATAAGGCCTACACGGCCACTATACATCGGTCAACACGACCGGAACATATCACAACACAATATACATAATATGCGGCCTCAGGCCATCAACCAAAACAAGTAAAAGATCTAAAACATCAAGACCTACCCCTTCTGCCATCTGAGCAGGAACATACAACCAAAACGAACCGAATATAAGTCCACAAGGACATAACAAATATAACCAAAACATCCACCGGTATACAATCCAAACATAAATTCTAAACATATCCTTTAATAAAATCCCAATCCATAAAACTAATAACCAAAACCATAAGACCAATAAAAACCTATCCACTTCGACGAGGGGGGGTTGGCAATTGGACTCTCCTGACAGCTTCATCCTGAAATAAATATAAAACCACGGGGTAAGTTCAAAGAACTTAGCGGATATTAGTCGATATGAATAGCAAGATATAGCTAACAATACTAATCATGCCAGTACAGTCTCATATATATGGTAAGCAAGAAATAAATGCAAAAGGACTGTACTCACCTGAATCTCCTACCCTGATATAGGAGCAAGTGCCCTACAATAAGAGTCATCACCATATACAAACATGTATCCTGTATGCATGGCAATCATATGCAACATCCAAGGCATCAATACAATAATGCAGCAAACACAATACAAATGCAATCCGTGCAAAGTGCATGCCGGGCAAATGACATGGTCACCCCTGACGCCAGTCAGCCGCCTCACACGCGATGGTGAAGCCGAGTGGGTAGGGCTCTGACAACTGTGCACTCTACCATCACTGCTCCTGAGTGACCGAGTGGATAGGATGTTGTTGGAGTACACCTATCCTCCTACCCCAAACAGAGTGGGGGAGCTAAGCTCTCATCTCCCGGTGTCATAGACCAGAGGAGGGATCCCTGCCCGCTACCACACTGCCTCATCGCTACCCATAAGCGGATCAGCGGAGCCTGACAGAGCAACTGCACACACCCTCCTGATGTACCACTAACCCATGAGTGGCAGTGTGTGCAGGCCATGTAACTAGCTGCGGGCTCAACAATAATGGAACCCCGTCCAGCCAGCATGCAATCATGCAAAAATAGTGCATGATACTAAATCATGTAAATCCTACTCAAAATATCTATCCGAATAATATGTACAATCAGTATGTACATATCCCTAATCCAAGTACTATGATCCAAATCAAACAGGAAAATATAATCATATCCTATCACATGCATGTATCAAGTAGGCACCAAAAGCATACCAGGCATATAAACATGAAAATTTATTGTAAGCTATCCTAACTAGCATATCAATCATGACTATATCTAAAAGATAAATCAAAATACCCGCCTGCTATAATGATCATGAAAACAATGAAACCTTCACGACCGTGGATCTGCCTTGTGACCGAAACCTACATACAACATAACTATTGTTAAGCACATAAAAATGCAATCCTCCGCTAAATCGAATACTTAATCGATTCCTTACATAATCCAATTAACCCAAATCAAATTACAATTTCACTAATTTATTCAACCCTTACACAGTCGACCAAAACCACTCAAATAAAACACCTCGATACACCCAATCTAGGGCTCTAACAATATCAAAATCACCCTCTGCTCCAATGCAAGGCAAAACCAGAGCATCTCCTCACCATAATAGTCAAATCGAATCCTCTCCTCTCACTCACAGTTGTTACAACAACACACCCTCAATTCGCAGCCCATAAACGACCAAAAATTCCAACTCACGGCCGTGCTCAGTCACACGATAGCACAATTGCCAACAAACTTACCGCAAAACCATATCCAAATTTATTATAATTCAACCAACTCATCCCTCCGATCAACCTGCCGCCACTGCCCCTATCTCACCACTTGACACCAATGCCCCCCCCCTTTTTATCACCACAATCCATAGAAAACACCATGAACAGAAGAGAAAGAAGAAACAAGGAAATATACCCAAATTCCAAACTTCGCCGGCAAAAATTTGTCGCTGCCCAAATTCTAGGTTTTAGAGCTCCGGCGAGGGGTGGTCGGCAGAGGAGGAAAAGGTGACGGAAAAGGAACGCGACGCGGGGGAGAAAGAAAGAGACGGCGGTCCTGTGGCCGACGAGTCGACGCGTCCGACGATGGACGGCGAGCATGCGTCGCGCCAAGGCAGCGGTGCTCGCGGGTGGCTCAGAGGCGAGGACGGTGGCGCCGACTGCTGCGGAGAAATCGGCGACCTTGGCGTCGGGCAGCGAAGGGAAGAAACCGTCGTGGAGGCATCGGCGCAGCAGGGGAAAAGAAGAAAAAAAATAAATAGAAAATAGAAAACTTAGGTTTTTAGGTTAATAACCCCTCAATACTGATAAACCAAACAGGCCTTTTAAAAGCCTGTTTTTCTTATACCCGTAAATATCCCGTACAAGCCCCGTTTAAATCCAAAAAAATTCCAGAAAAATTACTAAAATTTCCTAAAAATCCTGAAAAATTTCCAGGATTATTTCCTTCATTATTTGGCCATTTAATTTAGTATTTTTAAATTTCAGTATTTAACAGTAGTTTCCACGGGGATGACGTGGTGGCTAAGGTACGACGGTGCTTGCAGATATGGCGTGGATCGATTTCGGAGGAGGTCTAAAGTTCTTTCCTAAATTCAGATGACCTCCACGTGTCTTGGCCACCACGTCAAGGCTCATAGGGCCCTCCATGATTTACTTCCCTCATAATGGTCATGGGACAGATCGATGAGGGTCGCTAGGTTGGCGGTTCCAACCTTTTGCTGACAATGGTAAATGTAGACAATTGTTGCAAAATCATATGAAAAAAATGTGGAACCATCATGCCACATTAGCGGCTCCCCTTCGGCTACCCCTATCAATGGAAGAGATAAATTAGGAACCTAGTTAGCAAGTGCAGAGGAGAAGATCGATCGATAACTCAAGGCATTGAAACTCCAGGAATTGACCCTTGCCCACTTAAGAGTTACCCCCTATATACTTATCAACTGAGCTAGCCCTAGAGGTTATTGCAAAATCATATGACGCCTCGTTCATTGGAGGATATCTATAAATAGTGTTTCTTATGCATGCATTGTGTAGTTATTTAATATTGAACAAATTAATTTAAGTAATCAATAAATTAAGTATAAATATAAACTATTATTTCATAAGTAGACCGTCATAAATTAATTTTTTGAGTCAATAAAAAATTAATATCTATGATTATTCGAGTAATGAAAAATTAGTCCAGTATGATCAAACAAAAGTTTGACTTGCACATAAGCTGGGTTCATGGACATGATTACATGAACATTAATTGAGTATGCATAAATGTCAATTCGTGTGGAACTATTGAACGGTGTAAAAATCAAAATTAATTTTGAATGATTCAAGATTAATTAATTGATTGATGAAATAATTAATCAAATCATAATTATAATAATAATATTTGATTAATTAATATTCATAAATTTAATTTAATTAATTAGATAATTAATGAATTAATTATATATTGATTAATCAAAGTAATTAATTATAATATTGATTAATTGATGCACGAATCATTGAATGAAAAGACATACCCCATGATATTTACCTTTTGGAAGAAACTCTTCATCCCTATAAAAGGAACCACACTATTACTCTAGTCACTCAAAATCTAAAGGCAAAAAAAAAAACTCAAATTTTGAATTCTCCTGTTGAGCTCTCTCCTCTCTTAAGAGCTACAAGACTTTGAATGCTCATCAGGGCTTGAAATTTAGAGTGCTCCTATTTTGATATGTAGATCGTTGTATTTTGGAAGATAATTGTCAATAAACTGAAAGCACCTAAGCAGAGCAATAGCGTCATAAGGAAAGAAGACTTGTCTTTATCTCAACTTAATACTCTTATCCATAAAGATAAGCTTACCCGAAGGGGTATATAACACTTGAAAAGATATGTTGATATCCAAAGGGATAACTTGACGACCAATGAGGCTAAGTCAATAATGATGTCACTGAGAAGGTATGTATATTATCCGAAGAAATGCATTGATAACCAAAAGAGTGTGTCGACAGTCTAAACAGGACAAGATCTATATCGCCATACCGAGCTCCATCGGTTTAAGTTGTTGACTCATCATCGAATTGAATGACCAAACCCAGCTATTGGATCAACATCACCAAATGCCAATCTCTATATATATCCAACATCGTTGGAAAATTTGTTAACAATCTTAAGATGATATTTTTAGTTATGGCGACCATGGATCTCACTTCTATTGGAGAAAAATCGAAAATTTTCTTCATAACTTTCTTCCAGCGATAATAAAACACTATATGTGTTATTTAAAAAAAATATCTTTGCATAATTAATATTGAAAGATGGCTCAACGCATTTGAAGATGAGTCTTAATTAAGCGAAGGAAAAGTTGATTGCAAGAAAAAATATAATTTTCTATGAAATAATTATACTATACAATGGGTACAGTATCATAATGATGGCTAAGGCTTTGTGGGGGCCATTAGGCTAAAATCACAAAGTTGAAAAGCTAATGAAAAGCTTCGAATAAAAGCTCGAGCCCACTTTGATAAAAGTTAGACTTGAGTCTAACTTAACTAGACCTAAGTGGAGATTAAAAGAGATAGGCTAACTCTAGTCTCGACGTTGTGCAAACGTTTTTTTGGCTGACTTGACAACTCTTGACTAAATTGGTACTTGGCAGCTATTAGTCGAATTAGAACTCAATAGCTCACATCTGACTCAACATTTGGTAGTTTTTGACCTTAAAGAATGTGATCGAACAATACCTAAATGTTAGTTGGATATATTGTGGAAAAATTATCCTCACAAGGAATAGCAAGTCTCATTTGAATAGAGATGAAAAATCTCTATGAGTCATAGAAAGGTCACGACCTTCGTATGGAGCCAATAAATGTGGAGGTTAACCAGTAAATATTCGAGCAAGTTAAAATACCTAAATTAAGGTCAAATGAACTAATATGTGCCAATAGTTATAATATATTATATTAGCCAAGAATATGCAAAAAGGGCACTATGTGAAATGGTATGTCTTGAAATAATTATCAAAAAACTTGACACTATTAAAAAAATAGATCTTTAATGGTGAGATTCTCATTCAATATGAAGAATTATATGGATCCTCTATTGGTGCAATCGGTCTAGGTCATGATTGACCGGACTCGAGTTTGACTCGAGCGATATTTTGATGTTCGACAGAAACATATGACAATGTGATTGTCATGGTAAAGTCCAAGTTATGGGTACTTGGCATGGAAAGTCCAAGTGAGACACTTGGCATTGAGAAAGTCCAAGTCTTGAGTACTTGGCATGTAAAGTCCAAGCATGAGTCTTGGCAAGGGAAAGTCCAACATGGGTTGGCAAGGAAAGTCCAAGTCTTGAGTACTTGGTATGTAAAGTCTAAGTATGTGTCTTGGTATGGAAAGTCCAACATGGGTTGGCAAGGGAAAGTTCAAGCTTGAGTCTTGGCATTTGGAAAGTCCAAGGGAAATATTGGCGGCGTAAAGTCCAAGCGAGAGTCTTAGCAGCATAAGTCCAATGGTTGACGGCGTAAAATCCAAGCGGGAGTCTTAGCAGTGTAAGTCCAATGTGTCTTGGCGGTGTAGACACCGTTAGCATGACAATAGTCGATGGAAGCACCTGAAGGCTAGCGTATGGATGAACAAGTTATGGATGACTTGGAGGGATCTGATAGGCGTGAGGCTGCTGGAGGTGGCTAGAAGGCTTAGGTCTAGGTTACGGGTGGTCTAGCAAGTATGGGGGCACCATACTTGGGTTAAAACCTCATGTTTGAGGTGTATCAGTCGACTGGGACTATGATCAGTCGACTGATGGGAGTCAACTAGAGTTTGACTGCGGGAAGTGCCCCAATGATCCGCCAGTTGATGATCATTCGTTCGAGCAATGATTGATCCGTGATCGATCGACTAATGCTCGATTCGTACGAAGGCTCTCGATGAGTGATCGGCCCAAATACTCGATTGATTGAGCCATCAGTCGACTGATGGTGTATCCGTTGGACTTATTTGACATGCTTCATGTCGTTGTGAGACAACGGCTACAGGGGCAGTCGATTGATGGTCCCGATCAGTCGACTGCTAGGCGAAATCTAGCCCAAGAAGCAGCTTTAAAGGGTGCTCATGAAGGGAGGATTCACTACCAGTTCCTGTACGTCTTTGGGGCGATTTGCTGCTGCAAATCAGGGTCTCCAAGTGCAATTCAGGCAACCAACAAGCAAGCATTCCAAAAGCTCTTTGTAAAGTTTTCTTTACTTGCATTTCAGTGTATTTGTTTGTATTTCATTCTTATTGTTGTAAGAACTATTGTATGAGGTTTCTCCACCTCCGGATTGTTCCGAGAAGAAGTTATTTGAGTAGTGGTGTGTGATTGACATCGCTAGGGCTCTTACGAGCCCAATCCGTGGAGTAGGAACCATTCGGTTCCGAACCACATTATATCATTGTGTATTTTGTTTTTGTTATTATCATTATTCTGCTGCGCACTAATACAATTTATAGACGCGATCGCGATCGTAATCTATCGACATACGACGATGCGCTATTCATCCCCCTCTAGCGGTCACGAGATCCCCTACATCCTCTAGTTAAAAAGGTCTACCATAAGATCAAATATACTACATGTACAGGGAAATGGGTTAAAAATTTCAATATTTGAATTAAGTAGTAGTAATCCAACCATGTTAACTGGAAATCTCAAAATCATGATTTAAAAGAGACAATTAAGCTACAAGATTCGAGGCACTTAGGAGTAATTACTCCAACTTATTTTTGGGGATAAAAAGGTACGACTTGCAAAATGAATAAAGGTTGAGTAAAAGTTCTTAATGATTCTTACATTATACCATAGAGTTGTGATGGGGTATTGCAAGATACTCTTAATAGGAAATTACCTATATAAGTATGAAGACGGATCCCCTTCAATAAAACACTTATAAATTCCCAAGTTATTGTCCATGGTCAAAAATAGACATGATAGAGAATAGGTAGAAACCTAGGAGGATATTTTGTGGATATGATTATCTTGGTTTATACTAACGACTGAACAATTCAAGACATTCATTAGGCAATCAAGTAAATTCGATCATATTCTACTATTGAAGGTTCGAAGTCACAAACTACCTCTCTCGATGCAATAGTCTATTGTCAAAACTCTTATTTGAGATTTGAAACTTATCCATAATTTCCATTTATATGAGGGATTATTGAAAAATTAGTTTCGGTAACCAATAAATTGAATAAGAATATGGACGACTATTTCATGAGTAGACCATCATAAACTAATTTCTCAAGTGAAAAAAAAATAATATCTATGATTATTCGAATAATGAAGGGTTAGTCTCATATGATTGAATGAAAATTTAGCTCTCACACGAGCTAGGTCCATGGATGTGAATACATGAACGCTAACTTAAATATGTGTGAATATCAATTTATATGGAACCATTGAAGAGTGTAAAATCCAAATTAATTTTAAATGGTTCAAAATTAATTAATTGATTGATTGATTGGAAAGATTAATCAAATCACAATAGTAATATTATTTTATTAATTAATATTTATAAATGCAATTTGGTTAATTAGATAATTTATCAATTAACTATATTTTGATTAATCGAATTAATTAATTATAATCTTGATTAATTGATACATGAATCATTAAATGAAAAGACACACCCGATGATATTTACCTTTTAAAAGAAATTCTCACCCTTTGGGAGAAACTCTTTATTCCTATAAAAAAAAACTCTACTCCTATTCTAGTCGCTCAAAATCAAAAAGCAAGAAAACTCAAATTGTGAATTCTCCTCTTTAGCTCTCTCCTCTTTTAAAAGTTCCAAGACTTCGAAAGTTTATCATGACTCAAAATTTGGAGTATTGTTCCTGTTTCGAAATGTAGGTCATTGTATCTTGGGAGGCGATTGTCAATAAATCGTAAGCACTTGACCAAGTAAGGTAATATTGTCTTAAGGAAAGCAGATTTGCCTTCACTCTGGAACAAGATTCATGTCGTCATATCTAGCTCCACCAATTCAAGTCGTTGACTCGTTGTCGAATCGTCTAACCAAACCCATCTGTTGGATCAATATCATCAAATGCTAATCTCTATATATATATCCAACACCATTGAAAATTTTTCCTAACATTTAAACGACCTATGAAAATATATATGATGGTGTCCATGCTTTTCGTCACATATTTTACCAAAGCAAGAGTATTATTAAGATCTATTTTGAATCTTAAATTGTCCATCTTGTATAATCTGAGCATTGTAAAATTCATATTTCTTGCGTGAAAAAATGGGTCACTATCACTTATAGTTTATGCATGTTAAGTGTTTAGTTGAACTGCTTGGCATGTTCTTTGTGTTCATGGTTAGGCATGTGCACCCCTGAAGAACTGCAAGAGGTGTTGCTAAATTTTGCAACTTCGATTACTAAGAAAAATACATATATAGAGTGGCATAAATTCATGATGCTAGCTCGAATAGGATAAGACCTCTCACATAGATATACAAACTAAGGCATACTTGTTTAATATAACTTCTAGTATTTCTAATTAATTATACAAATTTTCATGTTCGATGGTGTTAAATGGAGGATCAAAGTTGGATGTCTCTTAAGTATGTCGACAACAAGGAATTAAAGCATGGTTTTATCAAGGGAATTGAAATATTCCAACAATTTGTCTATTGCCGAATATTATTTATCAATTAATGGTAATGAGATCCATGGTGTCCATATTTAAGAAATGATTTGCTTTAATCTATATAAATGGGGTCTTGTATATTGGGTATTCTAATTCGATATTATGGATATTATGTATTAAGTAATTAATTATCTAGTCATAATATATTGATCTATCTAGTGGATTATCTTCTTGTAAAGCTTCAATAGGCTTAGACAATTATAAAAGTACAGTGCACAACACATTCCTTCACTCTTAGTAACAATGTGAAACTACTAAAAACTTTATCAATCAGTTGTCGCCTTTATGGGTTTTTTTGCAAACTATTAATACACTATTGTATGAAAGGCAAAATGGCAATACTATTACTGTGTGATTGAATAATCATTAATTCGAGTTATGAAAATAATTTCTCGCAATGTAATATATAAGTGCATACATTATGTCTAAAATTTTACATTGACAAAAGTTCCATACTAATTGTCTTCGTATTAATACATTTTTAGATAAAAAATTAAAGGCTTTCACTCACCTCATAAATGATGAATTAACATTAAGTCTAGATATAACATGAATACATATATGGTTTTTTTAATGAAATGCTAGAGTCGTCTGTAAATATCTTATCTGAGCCAAATTATATGTTTTCAAATTAAATGTCAAATTTTACGGTGGTTTTGCCAAAACACTTTAATATATAACCAATTTGAGTGGCAATCAAGGTGATGGTTTTGCTCGATTTGACCAATAAGCGAACATGTGAGATTTGTCTCCGTAGAGATAGTGTTATGGTTAAAATATGACGGTGTTTAATTTGTAAAAATAGTATGAATCGATTCCGGAGGAGGTCTAAAATTCTTTTTTGAATATAGATGACCCCCACATGTCTTAGCCACCATGTAAAAGGTCATAGGACCTTTCGTGCTTTATCTCCCTCACAATGATCGTGGGATAGACCAATGAAAATTGCTTGATTGATGGTTCCATTTTATTTATTTATTTATTTTTGTGCAGAATATGCTAGATGACAAGTTTTTCATTTTAAATTAAGAAAATGTTTTTTTTTTAATGTTGGGGGCGGTAAATTCCAAAGTGTAGTGCAGCTTTTGTGTAACAAAACTTATGGCCCATGAAATGCTAAATTTTTTATGTAGCCACTATATGAAAAAAGAATATTTTTTTTTTCTATTTTGAATGACACATACCAACGTTATTGAATAAACTTCTTTTCGTGAGTTTATTTCTCAAATTTTAGTGCAGACAGAAGGTGATACAACCTCTCTTTGACCACATTAATGAGCAAAAAGACTTGCTTCGATCCTTGTTCACGTCCCACGGATTCAGTGGATCAGTCAAACAATGCCAAACCTACTCTGGCAATTATAACTACCAATGGAGGTTAATTAAAGAGTTCATTAGACAGTCTGAGTGGCCATTAAATGGCTCTCACGTTCTAGTCCTCGTTAACAGATACCAGATCAAACGAGTGAGAATTCACCTGAAAGCCTTTTTTAGCTCTGAAGTTTTGAGTTAAGTGGATTAATTACTGACGTTCCAAAGTTAATTTAATGTTAATATGGCTCTAAAAGTCAAGGAACCGATTCCCAACGAGATGGCATTAATTATAAAAGTCTTAACTTCACAAACCTAATCAGATCATAGTACATGATGAAATGAAATGTTTAAATTGATTTTTATGTTTTGGTTTTCTGAATCCAAAAAAAAAAAAGAAAGACAAGTTACAAGTTTCAAGAACTTCTGTTGCTGGAGTTGCACTCCACCAAAGAGAAACAGTAGGTCAAACTCAGTTAGTATCGATGAGATATCAGCAGCTCGACTGTTGCTTCTGCGATCTTCCAGTTTCAGTTATTAATTAATGAACCTTTTTTTTATTTTAATCATTTTGCCTCTGCTTCTCTCCTCGTTTATAAGTACGCCCCTTCCATTCATTCTTGAGCATAAGTAACAAGCTTCATCGATCATCATGGAGTTATTTGGGTTCTTCTCGGCTGGTCTTCTTTTCATGGCCGTGAGATCCGTTCATGGGGTCGGTGGAGGTTGGAGCAGCGGCCATGCTACCTTCTATGGAGGCAGTGATGCTTCGGGAACCATGGGTGAGTTTGTATTCCACTGCCTTAGCGATTTCGTTCGTGTTTGAGCCTGTTTTGATTTAAGCAAATGGAGCGGTGTGACAGGGGGAGCTTGCGGGTACGGGAACCTCTACAGCCAGGGCTACGGCACAGAGACGGCGGCGCTCAGCACTGCTCTTTTCAACGGCGGCCAGAGCTGTGGCGCTTGCTTTGAGATCATGTGCTCCGGCTCGCCGTGGTGCCTCCCTGGCACCATCGCCGTCACGGCCACCAACTTCTGCCCGCCAAACAACGCACTCTCCGCCGACAATGGCGGGTGGTGTAACCCTCCGCTGCAGCACTTCGACCTGTCGCAGCCCGTCTTCCAGCGCATTGCGCAGTACAGAGCAGGAATCGTTCCTGTACAATTCAAAAGGTAATTCTAGTCATCTCCAAATCCCTTTTTCTTAATTTTTCTTTTCGAAGCTAATTCTAAACGGATTGCAGAGTGGCTTGCGCGAAGAAGGGGGGCATCAGATTCACCATCAATGGCCACTCCTATTTCAACCTTGTTCTGGTCACCAACGTGGGCGGCGCCGGGGATGTGGTGGCGGTGTCGATCAAGGGGGCGAGAACAGGCTGGCTGGCGATGAGCCGCAACTGGGGCCAAAACTGGCAAAGCAACGGCTCTCTCGACGGCCAGTCGCTGTCCTTTATGGTCACAACCAGCGATGGCCGCAGCGTAACCTCGATGGAAGTGGCTCCGGCGTGCTGGAGCTTCGGCCAAACTTACTCCGGCGCTCAGTTTTAATTGAGCTCTAACAGCAACACCGACAACACTTAAGTTCTAGTATATCAGTTAGCTAGTACGAGGCGACGAAGAACCTCTTTTTGATTCCATTTGGTGCCTTTTCTTTTTTAACATTCTCTTCCTGGCCATGGTGGCAAAGGAGAATTGATCGCCGCCGGAAAAGGTGGTTTGAGCAAGTTCTTTTCTTTTTCTTTCTTTTTTTTAAGCCGTAGCAGAAAGAAAGGGAATGTTGCGCGCTTGAGTCGAGTGGTGGAAAGGCTGAGGTGAACTGGAAGTTGGTCACCCGCCATTTTAATGGCTCCTTCCTTTGCTGTACTTGTGTGCGTGTGGAAGAGGAGGGTGATGATTCAGTGACTGTAATCGGCATGAACTGCTGCTGAAATAGTTTATGACATGCTTAATTATATTCTCTAAAGAGAAAAGAATCATGCTTCATTAAATAATTTACAAAATTTAAAAAAATTACAATCGGTCCAAATTATAACGGGAGGAGAATATTTTTGTTAATAGGAATGCAACTACGATTAATAAGAATAAATGGCATAAAAAAAAATAACTTTCTTATTTGATCAAAGAGATTTAAGATAGAATTATTATATTATAACATTCTCTCAAGTATTCATAATTTAATTTTCAATTATAATATACTATAGAGTGTTTTCTTCTAGCGGGATGGAAATTTTGAGCGGTTTGAATATTTACTATGAGTATTTTCAAATTTATCTTAATAATCAATGAAAAATTTTCATGGACTGAATTGATCATCTCAAAATTAATCGATTCGAAGAATTGAATATTTAAGTACCAATCAATAAAAATTACTTCACTTTAAAATTACAAATTCAATAGATGAAATTTAAGTGGACCATAGTCATTGAACGTTGGACAATCAAAACTGTCCAAATAAAATTAGAAAGACAAGGAATGCCAGGAGAAAATTATTATTTCTCCACCAATAATACTTTTGCAAATGATAATGCTTTTATAATGAAACTATATATCAACATCAATAATGAAAGTTTAACTTGACTCAAATTTAATGAAAGTTTAATTCGAACGATTTTGTTTTTAGAATATGCAAATTTAATCCATAGGGAAATTGTGTAACAAAGACAAAGCACAATCCAAAATTAAAAAAATTTTGAGAAGAAATTTCAGTCTATTCAGATGTTTTTATCAACTTTGCATATTCACACTACAAAAAAAAATATGAAATTGGCGACGAACTTTGACAACGAAAATAGTTCGTTGCAAATCTATAACGAATTTTCCGACGAATTTTATGTTTCGTCGCAAATTTGTAACGAAATTTCCAAAAAAAAAAAATTTGATACAAAAATTTTAAAATTTCCAACATCTTTTTCGTCGCCAATTTAAAAATATTTTCGGCAAATAATATCTAATTTTTTTCGTTGCAGATTTCTGCACCGAATTTTTTTTTCGTTGCAAATTCTGCAACAAATTTTAAATTCATTGCAGAATTCTGCAATGAAAAAAAATTCGTTGCAGATTCTGCAACGATTTTTTTTTCGTCGTAGAATTCTGCAACGAAAAAAAAAATCATCTCCAAATTGGCGACGAATATAGGATTCGTCGCCAAATTGGCGATGAATTTAGCGATGAAAAAATATTCGTTGCTAAATTTCCCCTAATTATCCCGCCGCACCCAATCTCTCCATTTCCTCCGCGATCGCGCTCGTCCTCCTCCACGCCCCGCCTCAGACGTCTCCCTTCTCTCCTCCTTCCGACTCTCCCTTCCGCGACTGGCGAAAGCGGCGCATGACGCAGATCGCTGAGCTCGGCAGGTGCCGCCGCTGCACAGACACGCGACAATCGCCGCTGCGTGAGCTCGCGGTGATCTCGCGTGTTCGCGACAGATCCCCAGAGCACGCGCGGCGCATCGCCGGCGTGAGCTCGCGCGCAAGCTCGTGGCGATGCGCATGCCGGCGGCTAGGCCGCGTGCGTACACGCGGGCTTGCCGCCGAGATCGCGCGATGAGGCGTCGCCACGAGCTCGCGGTCATGTGTGCTCGTTGTGGCGCTCCCATGTGCGCATGGTCGCAGCGGCGCCACCGCGCGTGCTTGCGGCAGCCACGCGCGTGCCCTAGTGCGGCGGCATTATACGTAGTCGTCGTACGCCTGTCCACGCGGGCACTGTGCACGTGCCCTCATGGTCGCTGCATGCGTGCCCGTGCGCGTGTCCTCGCGCTCACGCCCGTCGTGTGCGTGCCCTCGCTCGCATACTGTAGCTTAAGTCACGACTTACGTACTTGCTGTGCATTGCGCGTGCTTGGCATGCAGTTGTCGCGTGATTTCGATCGTGAATTCAAATGTTACTTAAATTAATTATATAAATCAATATATATATAATACTGTGTCGTAATCTAAATATATATAATATTTTTTTTATAGGTTGTCCTACTTTGAAGGTGTTCGTCAAGTGTTCATATCTAGCCGTGAGTTCATCCACACGTTGTTTCCATTTGGACAGGTACGCGTAAAAATATTGTTTATAACATTAATTATAGTATTATTAATTTTGTTATAATTTTTATTCTTAATATTTGATTTTAAGTAATTTAATTACTGTTAATAGATCATAATTGTTCTAAATTATATTATAATTTACAATTAAATATTACACAAAATCATATTTAGTATTAGAAAAATTTAATTAATGTTGAGTATAAATTTATGGTTAGATTGATATATATATGGATGAAGTTAATTTGGAAGAAATTAAAATTAATCGTTGATATAATTTCGAAAACAGGATCGATGGAGAGAGAACGAAGTTGGATGTATAAAAAAAATTTACCAGAACGTCGTGGTTTAACCGATGAATTTATAATTGGGTTGGAACAATTTTTGAGATTTACTAATAATAATGTTGAGTTTATGGATGGGAATAAATTAAGGTGTCCGTGAAAAAAAATGTCATAATGGTAAACTTTTCCAATGTGATAAAGTTCGGGGACATCTTTGTAGATTTGGTTTTACGCCAAATTATTATAATTGGACTTGTCACGGTGAACCGTTTATATCCGATGAAGAGATTGGACGAAACATACAAAGGACAGTTAGTGGATAGCAAGTATATTACGATCAATTCAATCCGTACCAGAGGATGATAGTTGATGCAGTTGGTCATAATTTGAATAGCGAACCAAACGCGGCAAGTTCTAGTCGTTATCCTCAAGCATTTGAACACATGCATAATAATTATTCAACACCGT
Source organism: Wurfbainia villosa (assembly GCA_025175895.1). Classification (NCBI taxonomy): domain Eukaryota; kingdom Viridiplantae; phylum Streptophyta; class Magnoliopsida; order Zingiberales; family Zingiberaceae; genus Wurfbainia; species Wurfbainia villosa. The sequence continues at coordinate 95,827,017 of CM046001.1, forward strand.
TGGAGGAGATAGAAATTACTGGTGGTAATGAAAATGTGTACAATGAGCCGTATATAAAATTTCAAGAAGTATTGAGAGCTGCAGATGAACCCATGTGGTCCAGTTGTGACAGTCACACAAAATTATCTCTCACCGCAAGATTGTTGAATGTTAAAGCTGAGCATAATGTGTCCGAAGAATATTTTAATGATTTTGTTCAAGTTATTGGAGAAGTATTACCGCGTGATCACATAATGTCGAATGATTTTTACAGTATGAAAAAACTTGTGAAAGATTTGGGTCTTCCGGTGCAAAGAATTGATGTTTGCAAAAATGGTTGCATGCTATATTGGGAAGATAATGCAGATTTAGAGACTTGCAAATTCTGTAGTCAATGCAGGTACAAGAGTACCACGAGATCAAATCATAATAAGCAATTAAAATCATTCAGACAAATGTTCTATTTGCCTTTAACTCCTAGATTGCAAAGGCTTTATGCTTCGAAGGTGACTGCTGAACACATGACTTGGCATGCAAATCATGAAACAGAGAATGAGCTAATGTGTCATCCATCTGATGCAGAGGCGTGGAAAAATTTTGATCGAACATATCCTGAGTTTGCAAATGAGACTCGAAACATCAGGTTGGGGTTATGTGCTGATGGATTTGGTCCATTCGACAAATCAGAAAGAACGTATTCTTGCTGGCCAATTATCGTAACTCCGTACAATCTTCCTCCTGGTATGTGTATGAAAATACCTTATATGTTTTTAACATTGATTGTGCCTGATCCGAAGAAGTTAATAAATGTTTACATGCAACCGTTGATTGCCGAGTTGATCCAACTATGGGACGTGGGTGTTTCCACATATAATGTTCATACTAATCAGCTGTTCACAATGAAAGTTGTACTTCTTTGGAACATAAATGATTTTCTTGCTTATGGGATGTTATCGGGCTGGAGTACTACGGGGATTTTAGGATGTCCAATATGTATGGAGAGATCAAAGTCATTTAGATTGAAACATGGAAAGAAACCGAGTTATTTTGATTGTCATAGACAATTTTTACCGCCAAATCATAAATTCAGAAGAAATAAAAAAGAATTTTCTAATAATAGAATTGAAAGAACACCTCCACCATTGAGATTCACCGGTCAAATTTTATGGCAAAGAGTGCTTAACTTTTCATATGTTATTGAAGACCCAAATGTTACAACATATGATTATGGAATTATGCATAAATGGACAAAAACGGAGTATCTTTTGGGATTTACCGTATTGGCAGAGTAATTTGATTCGTCACAATCTTGATTTAATGCATATTGAGAAGAATGTTTTTGAAAATCTGATAAATACGGTGATGGATATAACTGGAAAAATAAAAGACAATCTGAATGCAAGAAAAGATTTGCATCTCATATGTAAACGACCCACCCTTGATGTTGATGCAAATAGTAGGGGACCAAAACCAAAAGCAGTTTATACATTGAATAAGGATCAGAAACGGATTGTTTATGAATGGTTGAAATCATTGAGATTTCCTGATGGTTATATCTTAAATCTTGGTAGATGCGTTGATTTGAAGGAATGTAAATTTATGGGTTTTAAAAGTCATGACTGTCATATATTCATGGAAAGATTAATTCCTATTGCTTTAAAGGAACTGTTACCAAATTTTGTCTGGGGTGCAATTATGGAATTAAGCATTTTCTTTCATGATATCTGCTCGACAGTACTAAGTCATTCATACATGGAGACATTAAAGAGAGACATTCTGATTATTATGTGTAACTTAAAAAGGATATTTCCATCGGCTTTTTTTGATTCAATGGAACATCTTTTGGTTCATTTGCCATATGAGGCTAAAGTTGGAGGTCATGTTCAATTTCGATGGATGTATCCATTTGAAAGGTGAATTTTTTTGACTTTTTTCTCATTGTTATTTCATTTGGTCAAATTTAGTCTAATTTATTTGCTAATAAATTTTATTGTATTACTCTTAGATTCCTCTATCACTTGAAAAAAAAGTGAAAAATAAGGCTCATGTTGAAGCTTCTATTGTTAATGCATATATTATGGAGGAAGTTACAACTTTTGCATCATATTACTTTGAACCTCACGTTCAATGCAAGAGTCGGAAAGCAGGAAGAAACGATGAGGGTCCTGTTGATCCAAATTTGAGGGCATTCTTAATTTTTAATTACCTTGGTCGACCAAGTGGATCTTGTACAAGTAGATACTTAACTGGTCCGGAGTGGCGAGCAACCCATACATATATTTTATTGAACTGTCAAGAAGTAATGCCGTATTTCGAGTAAGTATATAACAATTATATTAAACATTTCGTATATCATAAAATATTGTTCATGTTTTATTTAATTATATTGTAGGATTTTTCAAACTCTATATTCGGAGCTTCCAGAGCATGAGTTTAATAATTTCTGTGATGAAGAATTTGCACAATGATTCAAAAATTATGTAAGTAGTATATGATAGTAAATTTGATAAATCTTGTATGATGACACATATTTATTTTACTTTAGGTTCTTGATAATCATGGTCACATTGAGCAAGACCTAATAAAACATCTGTCATGAGGTCCAAATTCAATGGTTAAAACTTGGCCGACATATTTCATAAACAGATATAATTTTCATACTCAAGCTTATGGAACTGGGAAAACTACAATGAATAGCGGAGTTTGTGTTCAGTCATCTATTGATGGAGGTGCAATGAATGAATTTTATGGTTTACTAGATGAAATTTTAGAGGTAGCGTATCTAGGCTCAGATTTGCGAGTTATTTTATTTATGTGTCGTTGGTTTGACCCTATCAAAGGCATGAGGGTGCATCCACAGTTTAATTTGGTTGAAATTAACTGCAAAAAAATATACAAGAGATACAAACCATTTGTATTAGCACAGCAAGCGATTCAAGTATTTTATGCTTCATATCCTAGTCTGAGACGAGACAAAAGTGATTGATGGGCAGTTTGTAAAATAAAAGCACGTAATAAAATTGAGGAACATTGGGAAGACATGACATATCAACAAGATGAAGTTGTCAATACATTTCATATCGAAGAGTATAATATTTCAATGTTACGAGATCCCAGCGACATAGTAATAGACGTTGATGCAAGTGAACTAAATGAGTATGAAGATGAAGATTTCAATGATGAGGATGAGGATAAGGATGACGATGACGATGACGATGACGATGACAATTAGACGCATTACCAGGCCAAAAATTTTATTGCAGACTTCGATTTCTAATTATTGGTAATTTACCTTTTATTGAGTACCAATTATATTTTAATTCACTGTGTTATTCGAAATTCCATATATTTGATATACTAATGAACTTTTTTTTATTTAGGGTCATCCAGTTGCTATGAATATGATAATATTTTCATATTTTTCCTATTAATAATTCGATATGCAATTGTATTTTTTTCCTGTAATATTCTTCTAATAATCATGATTGTTAGTTTCGACGTGGCGGTCATAGACGTAGTAGTGATGGAAGATCATAGTCTTCCTCTGCTTCAGCACCCACACATTCTGATGCTCTTGCAGGAAATGTGCCCTCCACCTCTTCCCCAATTGCAGGATCCTCTGATTCTTAGCATATACCTGCTAATGTGTCTTCCCCGGTACAACAATCACTCGTGGAGAGGGAAGATACGAGAGAGTTTATATCTCCGTGCGGAGATTCGTAAGTATTCAAGTTTTAGAATATCTATATTTAATTTTTTAATACAATATGTTTTTTATAAGTATATAACGGGGTTTGTTTTTGGTTTATGTTAGATTTACAAATTCTGTACATGTTATTCACGAGGTGAATAAAATAGTGAATAACCATTGGGGCGACGCTTCTATGACTTATACAAGCACACCGGAAGAAATTAAAGTTCTGTGGTGGAATGAGTTCAAAGTAACTTATTTCAATCATTTAGTATATGAAATTACAGTTAATATAATCAATTTTTATTTTTCTCTACTGCAGCGGGTATTTATTTGGGAGGAGAGTCAAACACTAGAGATTAGGAGGATTTTTAAGAAAAAGTGTGGTGGTCATATTAGAAACATACTAAATCATGTTAAAACTAGAAATAAGAAACCGCACTATATAATCAAGGAGAATTGGAATAAAATTGTTGCGCATTGAGGATCTGATGAAAGTAAGCGGAGTGAACAGAATAAGCAAAATCAGAATTGTAACTCCAGCGTTATGTCTACCACGTATGCTGGAGGATCCATAAATATCGATGAGCATAGACATCGATTGGTGAGTATTTTTAATTTATGGTTTTGTAATCTAATGCTCACTAATTTATAAATATTAACTGTTTAATTTTTTTAGGCCAAGGAGACGAGAACTGAGCCATTATTTATTGACACTTTCACTCGTACATTCCAAAAAAAGGATAAAACTTGGAGTGGGGAAAGAACTTGAACAATAAAGGTGTGTAATTGTAAAAATTTAATTTCTTATGTTAATATTTATATTTTTTTTTCTTTCACAATAGGAGAAATACAATGAACTTTCACAAAGAAATTCGGGTGCAAGTGATGATGGAGTCGAATCGGAGCCATCTGTTAGCAATATAAATTTATGGCTCGAAGCATCAGGAGGGCCGAAAAGTGGAAGACTACTTGGACTCGACTCTTTGAGTCGATCCTATAGAGTCTCTGGTGCTTCTTCTTCATCCTCTCCAGCATCAAAAGCCCAAGTAATTCAATTAACCGAAGAGGTTAATCATTTGAGAGAGTTACTAGCGCAGAAGAAAACTGAATCGAGAGAGAACGCTCAGAAAGTTCAAGACTTAAATGAAAAGATGAACGAATTTCAAAGGCAACAAATGTTTATTATGCAACATATTCAGTTAACGTCTAGCTCAAATCAACTTCCTCCTTTTGGCTCTGCTCCTCCTCCGCTTGATCCCTGTCATGGAGACAATGATGATGTATTTTTTGATGACGATGGTGATGATGGTGGTTATCTTTGATTGTATTTGTGAAAGTTTAATTGTTAGCTACTTGACTTATGACATATACGATATTTATGCTTTTATAAGTTTGTTGTATTTAAATGTTACCTGATTTGTTGTATTTAAATGTTACCTGATGATAATGGTGCGGTAGACCTTTGGATGTATTTGTTATATGTATAAATTTGTTTGATGTCCATATTAATGTTTATTGTATAATTTTATTAATATTGTTGTGTGTTTGTTGTAAAACAGGAAAAAAAGATTAATTTAAAATATATTTTTTTTCATTTTTCTCCAGATTTGCAATGAAAATACAATTTTAGTTGCAAAATTATATGTATCAGTCGACTGATGTAAATATTTAGTCGACTGATACTTGAGAAACTACGCAATCCATAATTATTTGGCGGTCGATCGATGGATATGATCACCGATCACAATCAGAGCAATCACGAACGCCCGTAGTCGACCGATCAATATCGTCGGTGATCAATCATCACCGATCGATCGATAGTGAAATTTTTTGCGACGAATTTTCTTTTCGTCGCCAAATTTGCAACGAAAAAAAAATTCGTCGCCAAATTTAATTTTATTTGTTAATCCCGTTCATCAGATTTTGGCGACGAATATTTTTTTCGTTGCAAATTCTGCAATGAAAAAAATATTTCGTCGCAAAATTTGCGACGAAAAAAATATTCGTCGCCAAATTTCATTATATTGGGTGGAGATGCATGCGAGAGTTTTGCGATGAATAAATATTTCGTCGCAAATTCGACAACGAAAAAATTTATTCGTCGCTAAATTGGCGTCGAAAGTATAATTCGTCGCCGAATTCGGCGACGAAAATAATTATTCGTCGTTGAATTGGGCGACGACAATAATTATTCGTTGCCAAATTCGGCGACGAAAAGTATTATTAGTCGCAAAAATTTGCGACGAATCTTCTTTGGCGACGAAATATTTATTCGTTGTCAAATTTAGCGACGAATTTTGCAACGAAAAATTTATTCGTTGTAATTTGACGACGAATTTTATTTTTTCGTTACAAAATTTAGTGGCAAATTATTTGCAACAAAAAATTTTTTATTGTAAATTTCGTTGTAAAAAAATTTTGTAACGAATTTTTTTTATAAATTTCATTACAAAATTCGTCGCCAAAAATCATTATTTTTATAGTGTCAAGCTGTTTCTTCTTCATCCAATATTACGTTATAAAAAATAATCAAGTTAATATATATTCTCATTCACATAACTGATAAGAACCACATGACCGATCGGCTTAGGAATCTATACTATAGTAAATTGGTTGAAAGGAAAGAAAAAAGATATTAAATATAATTAATATAGAATAGTATCAAAAGAATTGTAATAAAAAAATTATCACAGATATAATTATTTCCGACAAATTTCACACAAAAAAGGCTTTTAGTGACTTTGTCTGATATTTGTTGTTACTTGCTATCTCTCTTCTCCTATCTCCCTCATAATGTGTCTCTATCTTCTAGCGAGCAGTGCAACTACTGACGATGTCAATTGGGCAGTCACGGCCCGTAGGCAGTTGAGATATTGCACACGCACTTTATCTTTGGGTGTGGATACGTTGGACGTGCATATTGATGTCGGAGATTAATTGTCACACTCTTTATAAATGCGTGATGGTTCAAACGAGAGATGGAAGAAAGGAGAGCAATTCTCCGTCAGGTTGTCTGAGTGTCATTATGTTGTGTACATGAAGACAGAGAAATTTGAGACCATCCAAATCGTCAGAATTTGATTTGTGAAAGAGTAAGAACGATTCAAATACGTGATCGTTCTTCAGACGATAAACTTCGGATCGAAATTAAAGATCTCTTTTTGAAATCGATCATTTTTGAAAGCGCAAAGAATCTGACGAATCACTGTAAGTTTTGTATTTACAGTATCGTATTTACAGAGTTTTTAAATTCATGCAAAATTTATATAAGATGCAGTAATTCCAATATTAGTATTAGAGACAGATTGATTTGCATCTGTTTGTATGAATTTAGACCGTAAATTTCACAGTTCATCGTGAAGATGATAAACAGTGATTTTGGCGAGCAATTTTTTAGTGGGAAACTGCTTGTCGTAGCCTTTCACGAGTGGAAAATCGTGTTGCCGAGTAGGAAAAGAGCCACGCGTAGTACTGTGCATGCTCGGTAGAACCCAACGGTTACTGTTGGTGCTGGCTAGACCTAATGGTAGTCGACTAGCACATATGGTGCTCGGGCATACCTAATGGTATTTGACAAGCACAAGAGGTGTTCGGTCAAACCTTATGGTGGCCGGATAGCCCATATGGTGCTCGGCCAAAGCACATGATGCTCAGATTTTACATATGGTGCTCAGATTTTCCATATGGTGTTCGGATCTTCCACATGGTGCTCGGCCAGAGCATATGGTGCTCGGATTTTCCATATGTGCTCGAATTTTCCATATGATGCTCGGATTTTCCATATGGTGCTCGGCTAGAGTACATAGTGCTTGGATTTTTCATATGGTACTCGGATTTTCCATATGGTGCTTGGAATTGACTAAGGGTGCTCGACCAGAGCTAATAGTTCTCGGTAATAGTGCTCGAGCTAAGTGAACACAGTGTTGATACTCTGCTGAGGAGAGCTGGGCTCGACACTCGACTCATTGAGCACAGTGCTTAGTAGTCGACATTGACTGACTTGCTTAAGTTGACAATAGTTGACTAATCTCATAACTAGACATTGTCGAGTAGTATGGAACAACTTGTACTTGGAAAACAACTCGTGATAAATTTAGTTAACTAGGGTTGACAGCTAAGGATGTTAAGAAGACAGAACACCACACATGGTGTTCGGATTCTTACAAATCACTGTTAAGTTGAGTCTTCATGGGATTAGTCGACTGGACTGAGATGACAGTCGACTAGTAAAAGTGTCAATCGATTGGTCAATGGATTAGTCGACTGAAAGCTCCTGAAATCAAGAAGATTAGTTTTTCTTGATTAATTGTGTTGGTTCTATTCTTGTATGAATTGAATTAATCAATTTTTGTACTGGTAAGTCAGTTTTGTACTGACTTGATTAATTTCAATTTTTCATATGCCACAGATGATTATCATGATGACTTGTCGTGATGTGTTGTGAAACAAGCTGAGGGAATCTATCTAGGGGATAGAGTACGACCCTGCTTATGGAGTCAGTGGACACATAGAGAGGCTTGATAGGCTATTTTGGAGACTCGAGATGCAGGAGTTTTCAATTCTGGATAACTATAGGATTTGGACTTTGGTTTGTTCATTGACGAAAAACCTGTGTGATGTTGCACATCAGATATGGAGGTGCTACGAGAAGGGCATCACATATACACAGTAGTGCATAGACTTATTTCACTATGCAGAATGTGAAGAAGATTCAGAAGAAGAACTTCTATGGGTTCTTTACTTGTGAGTTCTTTACAGGAATTTGTGACTTAGTATCATTCACAACCTGTGAGTGTCCTAGCCGAGAGTGCCCTAGTTGAGCCTAAAAAGATAGAGTTATCTAGTTTATTAAAGTTGTTTTGGTTATGAGTAGCAAGAATGTTATGTGTAACATTCTTAGTAGTGTTTGTTATGTGTTAACAATCTACAACATATTTATGTTAATGATATGTTTATTCAAAATGATTTATTCATTTTATATTGTTTACTCTACATGATATATGATATTTGTTTATTGCAATATAATCTATGATAAGTTCATTGTGAGTATAATTATAAATGATTAATTTATTTAATGCTAAATATCATGATTGAATAATGATTAAGTTCATTAGATGGGATGTATGTAATAGTATAAATCAATGTAAGTCATATTAGAACATACAAATGATGAGTGAGCATAGTTGCCACTTGATTTTGTAAACCAATTCAGATTTATATTGAGTTAATCAGAGATTACATACATAGAATATACACTGAATACTGAATAATTTATTTATTTATGGTAGGTTATGGCAACAAAGAATATTATAGTTGAATTAAATGAGGGTGAGAAACTTAATGGGAAAAACTACAAGATCTGACACCTCAAGATACAGTATGTTCTTGAGGAATAAGAAGTTCTGGAGGTTGTACATCAGGTTTTGATAGAACTTGTTGAAGGTTCCAATGCACAGTATAGACGAGACATTGATGCCTATAATGCATGAAAGAAGAAAGATTTCACTGCTAAGGGTATATTGTTAAGTTCAATGGTTGATGACCTAGTTTTTTAGTATGAGTCGTATCCTTCGACTCATGCAGTCTGAGTAGCCCTTAGAGATAGGTACAGTGGAATGAGTTTAAAAAAGCTTCGATAGCTGACGATTAGGTTCGACATCTACAAGAAGCGTCTGAATGTCACTATAGTTCAACACCTTAGGGAGATGTCAAACATGATTTTAGAGCTTAAAATTGCTAGTCATGAGTTGACCGATGAACAACATGTTTAGGTAGTTATTTATTCCCTTTCAGATTTTTGGGAGACCATGAAGCAAACACTGACTCACAGTGAGAGTATCAAGACTTTTACTGATATCTCACGTCATGTGGAATTAGAGACGGAGAGAGTCGAATACGCGAGGATTTCTGGACAAGCCTATATGGTTGTTGGTTATGCTGGATCATCTGGATCCAAAAAAAGAAATGGTTCAAGAAATGAAAGAGAAAGAAGAAGGAAGATGTTGTTGCGGGAATGGGACAAGACCCAATCAAGAAGAAGGGAAAGAAAATTGGGAAAAAACCTAAAAGCAAGATGACTATTGGGGATCTTTGGAAGGCTAAAGGGGGGGGGGGGGGTAAATAGCCTCTTTTCCTTTCTACAATTTGATTAGCAGAAGCAAAAGTACAATGAACAATGAAATTAAGAAACAAAAGAGTACAAATACTAACACAAAAATTTAACACAGTTAGGAGATTATGCTCCTACTCCACGGCAATCCTTAAGGTGGATCAATCCAAGCAAATCTTCCACTAAGAAAGCTTCTTTTACAAGACACTCCTCATCTTACAAATGATAGAGATGAAGATTAGAGAAGAGGAGGTTTAAGAATACAAGAAAGCTTAGAGAAGACACGGGGAGCTTGAAGACAGAATTTGGAATGTAAGCACTAGCCTCCTCAAGTACCCCAAGGTCCCTTTTTATAGAGCAAGGGTTGATTTTCCCATTGAACCTATAACAGTCGACTGGTGAACACCATCACATTGTCATGTTTTCTCCAAATCCAATGACTTTTTGACGGCGATTGCAAACGCCATGGCTCAACGCTAGGTGACGATCATTGTCATAATCATCACGATTGGTGTCTCGTAGAGTGATCGATCGACTACCACCTTCTGCTCATAGTCGACCGCCCATAATGGCAATGATCGTCGCTACGCTCGCAGTTTAGTTCGTAGTTGACTATCATCAGTCGACTGCCCATAATGGCTCCTTGCTAAAGTCTGCTTGGACTTTACGCCGCCAAAACTACATATTTGGGCTTACGCTGCCAAGACCTTGCCTTTGGACTTCCTTTGCCAATGTCTTCTTGGACATTTACGCCGCTAAGACTACATGCTTGGACTTATGCTGCCAAGACCTTCCCTTGGACTTTCTTTGCCAATATTATACTTGAACTTCTCTTTACCAAGTCTTCATACTTGGATTTTTCTGTCACTTAACACATTCACAGTTAGATCATAAATATTACCTAACTATAAATGATTATCCAAACATCAAAATACATAAGTACTTGGGGCCTTGTTGCACCAACAATGACTTATTTTAATTGTGGAAAGAAGGGTCACTTCGCTCAGAAGTGTACTGAGCCAAAAAAGGTAATTCTGAGTTTGTCTTTATTTTCCTGAGCATTTTGTTACTAGTTTAGTATTGTTGGCTGATTCTTATCCTTTGTGTATTATAGATTCGGGAGCCACCGACCATGTGGCTCAAGAGCAAGTAACATTTGTGGAGTACCGTCGGATACCAACTAGCAAAAAATGGATATATATAGAAAACAATGCAAGAGTTGAAGTCAAAGGAATCGACACTTGCAAACTTAACCTTCGTGGTGAAAATACTTTGTTTCTACATGATGTCATGTATGCTCTTAAGATTCGAAAGAATCTTATTTTTGTAACTTGTCTTCTTAATGTAGGACCATTGGCGTCGCTAGAGGGGGGGGGTGAATAGCAATTCGTCGATTTCATTCATGGAATTCATCGTGCTTGTCTACATTCGTTAGTACGCAGCGGAAATACAAGTATAAATACAAATACAAATACAATGCACACAACACACCATGACACATGGATTTTACTTGATTCGGAACCCTAGTTCCTACTCCACGGTCGAGCCCTATGATGCACGCGAACGCATCTCCAAATCTCATGACGGAGGTCATCGAGGACTCGAAGCGCGTGCTCACGCTCAACGCCCGCAAGTGCACGGATGCCGTCAAATAATAAAAGATTATTGGTCCCACAGGGACTAGGATTCGAATACCGATATGTTCAGTGGTTGAAATTGTTCGGAAGTAAACTCTAAAAGGTTTCAATTGCGAGGGTTGTCGGTGGACTAAACTCTAATACGGTGTCACATGGAGGAAGAAAGGAGCGTGCCGAGATCTTTAAAAGGGATTCTAGGACTTCGATTTCTCTTGTGTGTCGCAAAACATGCTGTCAACTGGGCATTGTCTAAACGTCTAGCTATGGTTTTGTGGAAGGAACATCATACACTCTCCCGATGAGCCACCACATCTACCGGGAGCTATCTCTGCCTTACAAGGACGGGATAGATGGTACGATGATGCCAAATCAATCCCTGCGATGAACCATTTCCGGTTCCATCGCATCCTTCTACCCACAGTTATAGGAGATCAGGTTTACCCCTAGGTTCCTTGTATAAAATCTCCTAAATCTTAGATACGAGGGATGTCACCCCTCGTATCGCCTAAGCACAGCAGGTAGAAAACCAAACACACATAGATATGGATATAAACAATTTCCAATTGCCAATTTAAACTCAAAAATAGAATTTAACTTGAACCAACATGTTATGCGCACACAAGCTACTCCCTAATCTTAGAATCTAAGGAACTACTCCATATATATAAGAGAGGAATCACAAGGCATGTAAATGTTCGAATACATCATAAATAAAGTGCAGGAACAAGGAATTACAATGCCTACGTGGTCTTCTCTCTGGCGTTGAAGTGCAAAACGTGGACCTCCGGCAGCGTTCTTCCTCCTCGTTGCGAGTCCCCGAAGCTTTTTAGGGCTTCGATGTGCCGTCCCAGCCGTCGTGCCTCCCCCTTAGGGTTTGGGAGCTCTAGGGTGGCTCCCCCGTGATCCCTCACCTCTTGGATGAGTTTCCTATATATAGAGGCGGCTCTGACTTTTCATAAATGCTTGAAAAACCCTATTTCCTTGAATTCACAGTGCCGCCACACGACCGTGTGAATTTCACATGGCCTGGCCGTGTGCAAGGCTAGAAAATAGATGAAATCTTGGCTGAAAATTGAGCTGGAAAAAAGGCACGGCCGTGTGTTTTCACATGGTTTGGCCGTGTCTTTTCTTGGAGCCTCCGTTTTGATCCGTTTTGCTTCGGAAACATGCCCAAGTCTTGGGACATGGCCAGTGTGTGTTCCCTAAGGTCCGTACTCCACAAATTTCCCATGAAATGCTATCCTGCACACAAAAGTATAAAAAGTAGATCTCCACACCAGAAAATATGAAATGCATGCAAAACAAAGTGAAATATGCATGAAACAAACATAAAATGTAATGAGATGTGAGCGAAAACTACTCCTAAAATCTTATATGTTTTGCTCACATCACTTCTCCCAGATTTAAATCTTTGCTTGTCCTCAAGCAAACCTCAATGCCATGAAGTTTTAAAAAGATATTGTTCCATACTTAGCATGTTAACTAAATTTATCAAGTGGTATTTGCAATCAAAGCAAAATAAATATATTCTAGAAATTCACTAAGTTAGCTCCTCGTGCTAAGCGAATCATTCTTAGGGGATACTCGTTCCATGGTGAGTTAAGTCGTCATCCTATAGCTTTCCTAAGGTCTACGACTCTTAGGCACTTACCTGCCCAAAGCGAGGGTCGTTCCCTAGATTTAACACAAAGTCTCAAAGGCGTGCTCGGTATTGAGAGAAATTGGTAGGTGTTTCCCCAGTAACCTAACTCGGTCTCAAAGGGGCACCTCACCATTTCCACCCATGATAACTATTTTTTTATCCCTCATAATATTTATATATATATATATATATATATATTTCTTTTCTTTCATTTCTTTCTCTCTCTTTTTCTCTCTCTTTTATTTTTCTGCTCACTGGGATTTTGATTTTTTCGAATGGGCTTACACAATCCGAGCATCTCCAGTAACTAAAATGCTAAACCTAAAGTTACCTATGAATTCCAAAGTACTAGACTACTAAGATGAATCATAACTAGGTACGTACTAGATTCTCCCTTTCAGAATGTTCAACATGTGTAGGTGAAAATAAAAGCTAACCAGTGTAAGTCTAGAACATTCATTAGATCAAATAAAATAAAATATCATGAGATAAATGAAGTTAAGCTACCTATGGGAACAACTCATGTAAGTAACTTTAAAAATACTACTGAGGCAGCTTATAGATAGCAAAAACTAAGTGTTGAAAAAAAACTGAACAACCTATGCATGAACAAATGAATGCTAACTAAAATGCAAATATCATGAAAGAAAGTACTGCTAGAAATAAAATAAATCAAAACTTGGGGCCCCTCCCCCAGACTTATATAAAACAATACCGCTAATATTATGGTCGAGGCGGGAAGTCTGGTAGTCTCGGCATGTTAGGCTCCTAGGAAAACCTGGTGCTAAGCCATTGATGCCACATGTATATGTGACCGATCTGAGAGCTGGTGGATGCAGCGACTGCTCTGTGCTTCTCCTCCCGAGCCCACTATGCCTATTGGGCACACATATGTTGCCGCATCTCCTGGCGGTAGGTGGCCTTCTCCTGGCGTCGGGCATCCTCCTCTTGAAAGTAAATATGGGCCTCGTCGTAGAAGTCCTTGGCCCACTGGAAGTGCTCCCGTAAGCTTGTAAACTCCGCCTGCGTATAGGAGCTATGATCATCTCATCGTTGCCCCTGCGTCTGCTGCTCGGCGTATATGTCATCGAGGCGCGATTGAAACTCTGAGAAATCATAGGCAGAAGTACCTGCATCCTGCTCAAAAGTAGGAAAAGAAAACGGTGCAGGTGTAGACTTTTCACGTGGACTAGGGGGCGCGACACAACCATGTGAAATCACACGGCCTGACCGTGTGTGCCTCTGGAAGTCAGGGCACGACCGTGTGAAAACACACTGCCTGACCGTGTGCGACTCTGGAAGTCAGGGCACGATCGTGTGAAAACACACTGCTTGACCGTGTGCGACTCTGAAAGTCAGGGCACGTTGCGCCCTTTGTTTCTTTTCTCGTGGTGCACAATGGTCTGATTTCTCTCACTCACTTCACAGCATAAACTTAAAATGACTTTTGTTTTTACCTAGCAAGTTCTTTCCTTACCTACAAATGCTAAATATCATAAATCAAAGTTCGAATTACAAAAAATTGAATGCAATAAAAAGAAATCCTAAAAACTAAACTTGGGTTGCCTCCCAAGAAACACTTTGTTTAAGGTCTTTTAGCTCGACCTTATTCATACATTTCATTTGATGTGTTTGAATCTTGCTCATGGGGGAGCAAGATATTTGCTCACTTTTCGCCTCTTGCCTTTTTGTCCTCCATCACTATATCCCTTAAATCTTGCTCGTGGAGGGGTAAGATACTTGTTAGCTGCTTTCCTTGGCTCGAGATTGAGCATGCTTAGCCTCAAAAGAATTTTTAGAAGTCTGATCATAATATTTCATTTCATCCATATGCTATAAATGATATAACTCACCATAAATATCCTCACCAAAAGATTTATTAGCAGATTCTATTATGTCGAATGATACTTTATCATCACAATTCGCTAAAAGGGCTTCGTTATTAGTGACTAAAGTTTCAGTGAGAGTTAGGGTAGGCTCTTCTAGATCCTTGAGGTTAAGAGGTGTTTTGATTGAAGCAATGCACTCCTAGATTAAAGTGTCCATTATATAATCCTCAAGTTCTTCTCCAAGTGGTGATTGAATAGATTGTCCTTCTTTACTTCCAATGTCATCTACGTCCTCCTCATCCATTCACTCAAAGTGAGCCTCCACCCTATTAGGTGTGATCCAGTCATTAAAGCCACCTTCTAGTCGTTTGGTTTCTTCTCTTGCTAGATCTCGTTCCATAATCTCCGCAAATTTTTGGCTATGCTCCTCGCATTCCCTAGTAAAATTATCTAGCGGGGCTTCTAAGTGGGGACTTGGTTCTGGATAAAATTTGCATGGTGACTCATAGCTCTCGTTCTCATTTTGGAAACAATATTGAGTCTCTGTCTGCGAATGCCGCCGTTGGAATTCAGCGTTCGCCGCTTGTTCTGTTCGAATGAAATCTTCCATCATCTGCTCAAGTTGGGATTTAGGCGGACAATATTGAGGGTTTAGGTACTCAAGGTCATAACTATATGAATAGGAATCATCTTGTGGCCATTGGTTATAATTGTAGGTGACATCTTCTTGTTCAATTTGTGAAGGTTCGAATATATCCAGACAATCGTTAATGGTATGTCATGTTTCACCACAATGTTCACAATAAATGTTACCAAAACTTACAGTATTAAATTGACCATAATCATGAGTAAAAGCATGCATCGTTATACACAGAAAATTATAGGTAAGGAAAGGAATAATAGTCGATTGGCGAGAGTCTCCCTTTTTTTTTTTTATTAAACTAGAGCACTACTAAAAATTGAAAGAAAGAAAGATGTAATTAATCTAAACTGTAAATTGAATAGGAAAAATCTAAAATGAAATAAAACTAAAATAATATAAAATAAAACAAGAAAATAAATCTAGCCTAAGTCCGATCTAATTATCCACGTCTTGATTCGATCAGTCCCCGACAACGGCGCCAAAAACTTGATGCACACGAACGCGTCCCCAAATCTTGCGACAAAGGCCATCGAGGACTCGAAGCGCGCACTCGCGCTCAACACCTGCAAGTGAACGGATGTCGTCAAGTAATAAAAGATTATCGATCCCATAGGGACTGGAATTCGAATACCGATATGTTCATGGTTGAAATTATTCGGAAGTAAATTCTAAAAGGTTTCAATTGCGAGGGTTGTCGGTGGACTAAACTCTAATACGGTGTCACACGGAGGAAGAAAGGAGCGCACCGAGATCTTTAAAAGGGATTCTAGGACTTCGATTTTGCTTGTGTGTTGTAAAAAATGCTGTCAACTGGGCGTTGTCTAAACGTCTAGCTATAGTTTTATGGAAGGGACATCATACACTCTTCTGATAAGCCATCACATCTACCGGGAGCTATCTCTGCCTTACAAGGACGGGATAGAAGGTACGAGGATGCCAAATCAATCCCTGCGACGAACCGTTTCTGGTTCCATCGCATCCTTCTACCCACGGTTATAGGAGATCAAGTTTACCCCTAGGTTCCTTGTATAAAATCCCCTAAATCTTAGATACGAGGGTTGTCACCCCTCGTATTGCCTAAGCACAGCAGGTAGAAAATCAAACACACATAGATATGGGTATAAACAATTTCTAATTGCCAATTTAAACTCAAAAACAGAATTTAACTTGAACCAACATGTTATGCGCACACAAGCTACTCCATAATCCTAGAATCTAAAGAACTACTCCATATATATAAGAGAGGAATCACAAGGCATGTAAATGTTCGAATACATCATAAATAAAGTGCAGGAACAAGGAATTACAATGCCTACGTGGTCTTCTCTCTGGCATTGAAGTGCAAAACGTGGACCTCCGGCGGCGTTCTTCCTCCCCATTGCGAGTCCCCGAAGCTTTTTAGGGCTTCGGTGTGCCGTCCCAGCCGTCGTGCCTCCCCCTAGGGTTTGGGAGCCCTAGGGCGGCTCCCCCCGTGATCCCTCGCCTCTTGGATGAGTTTCCTATATATAGAGGTGGCTCCAGATTTCCATAAATGCTTGAAAAACCCTATTTCCTTGAATTCGTGGCGCCGCCACACGATCGTGTGAATTTCACAAGGCCTGGGTGTGTGCAAGACTGGAAAACAGATGAAATCTCGGCTGGAAATTGAGCTGGAAAAAAGGCACGACCATGTCTTTTCCTAGAGCCTCCATTTTGATCTGTTTCGCTTCGGAAACATGGCCAAGTCTTGGGACATTGCCAGTGTGTGTTCCCTAATGTCCGTGCTCCACAAATTGCTCTATTTTTGCTCCAAAAATGTGTCGTTTTCCCATGAAATGCTATCCTGCACACAAAAGTATAAAAAGTATATCTCCGCACTAGAAAATATGAAATGCATGCAAAACAAAGTGAAATATGCATGAAACAAACATAAAATATAATGAGATGTGAGCAAAAACTACTCCTAAAACCTATATGTTTTGCTCACATCACCCTAGCGAGCTGTAGTGATGCACAACACCATTAAATCTTCTCTTTCTCGGAAATAATCCGGAGGTGGAGAAACCTCTTACAATAAATCTAACAATAATAACAACCAAATACAAGATGTAAATGAAATGAAGAAACAAGAACACTTTACACAAATGCCTTTACTTGATTGCTTGTTTTGGTTGTGTTGGAGTAACCCTAGAAGGTTGGAATGCAACAACAATTTGCCCTCTTTTCCTCCAAGAACAACGCCCAAAAACGTCCATAAGCCTCCTTCTTATAAGCCCCTTTGAATCCTTCAACGTCCCCTATCGGCGCTCGCGATTCCGAACGTTGCAGCACAATGGTCGCCTCGCCAGTCGAGGCGCCGCCTCAACTGATACCCCAGTCGAGGCACTAGTCGAGTCTGCGTTACTTCTGATTAGCTGTTTTCATACCTGTGTTGGAACCAGTCGATCGAGGCATCAGTCGAGTGATCCAATCGAGGCACCACCTCGACTAGCTCCTAGTCGAGGCACCAGTCGAGTGCACCTTGCTTCTGTGCCTCCATCAGAACGATTAGTCGAGGTGCTAGTCGAGTGGTCCAGTCGAGGTGCCACCTCGACTAGAATCTAGTCGAGGCACTGGTCGAGTGCTTCCATAGCACTATATTGACTTCCCAAGTTTCATCACCCGACTCCACCTCACCAGTTGAGGTGCCACCTCGACTACAACCTAGTCAAGGCGCTGTCAAGGTCACCTTGCTTCTGTTTGCCTACAAACGAAGCCCAGTTGACTGAATTGAACTTGCAGTCGACTGTTATACCTCAACAATGAGGTTTAACACCCCAAGTATGATCCCTTCATACTTGATACTCACCCTAGGCCTATACCTAAGCCTTCAACCCACTTCCACTAGCCTTACGCCTCTCGGATCCCTCGAGTCCGTGACTCTTCATCCTTGTGCTAGCCCTCAAGTACTTCCATCGGCTATTGTTATGCTCTAGTGTCTACCTTTGCCAAGAGGCCTCGCCTCCGGGACTTCCCCCTTTGTCAAACTCTATCTCCCTGATCATTCGAGTTTTCCCTTGCCAAGACTCCTCGTCCGAGACTTCACTGCTAAGAGGCCACGCCTCCGAGACTTCATTGCCAAGACTCCTCGTCCGGGATCTCACTGCCAAGCATGGTCTCCCAGACCTGTCGGGACTTCCCTCGCCAACTCCCCGTTGGTCTTTCCAACACCAAGTATTCAGCCTCCCTTGACCGACTTGGATTTTCCCTTGCCAAGCATCCATACTTGGACTTTTCCTTGCCAAGTCACCATACTTGGACTTCTCCACACCAAGTGTCCGGTAAACCTTGATCAACTTGGATTTCTCCAATAATCTTCCTCATATAACCTTGGATATCCCATATTATCCACTAGTCATATGGTCAAACCATATTATAAACCATTGTCGAATATCAAAATCCTACTCGAGTTCCACTCGATTCTAGTCAATCGTGACCTGGGTCGATTGCACTAACACTTGATTTAGGGTACTGTATTAATTTTTACAGTTGGTGTGTAGAACTTAAGATTGACTCAATGTCAATCGGACATGATTTTTCAAGGAATGGTTTTATGGTTCTTGATATGGAACCAAATGTCAATTGTGTGATTGATAGTTATTTTTCAAATATTGCTCTTACTATTAATGCAGATATAACTTATGAGGTTTGACATGCTAGGTTAGGACATATATGACAAGATCACATGAATCGGTTAGCTAAAAAGGGCTTATTGGGCTCTCGAGCTAAGATTAGATTATCTATATGTGAGTATTGTCTTGCTGGAAAAGTAACTAGGAAATCATTCAGTAAGGCTATTAGGGCTGAGTCACCACTGCAATTAATTTATTCGAATATTTGTAGTTCAATGAATGTAAAGGTTAGACATGGAGCTTCTTATTTCATTACATTTATTGATGATTTCTTTCATTTCGGTTATGTGTATTTGATTTCTCATAAATCTGAAGCATTAGATTACTTCATTCGTTATATGAACAAAGTTGAGAATCAAATGGAACATAAGGTTAAGACATTATGCACTGACCATGGGAGGGAATAGTTGTTGGATATGTTCAAGACAATATGTAATGATAAGGGGGTTATTAGACAACTAATAATCCCAGAAAATTCACAATAAAATGGGATTGCTAAAAGAAGAAATATGACTCTTCTTGAAATGGTTAGGTCTATGATGACGCAAGATAATTTATCAATCTCCTATTGAAGAGAGGCATTATTAGCTGTGGTCTATATACTTAACAAAGTATCTTCAATGTTAGTTCCATCAACCTCATATGAACGTTGGACATGCAAAAAACTAGATTTGAGCAATTTGAGAAACTGGGGGTCAACTGCCTATGTTTATGATAGTTCTCACAAGTATAGAAAACTAGGACATAGATGTAAGAAATACAGATTTATAACATATTATAAGACCTCCAAAGGTTATGTATTCATAGGCGAGAAACAAGATGGAACCATCTCCGAATTGGATTCGAGAGATGCTACTTTTCTCAAAACTGAGTTCCCAATGAGAGGTGATGTTGATAAGACAATTCCTCTATTTAAAGGCTTGAAACATTATCAATAAGAGAGGTGTTAAGACAAATGCTTGAGTTTAGTCAACCGAGTGGGAGTAATATGTTTGGTCACGGGGTGACTTCTCAATGGCCTAACTTATGAAAAAGTGTTCATAAGATCAAACCTAAGAAGAGGTTTGATATTGAGAATGAGGCAATGATGACACTCCCAGTTGACGATGATGAACCTCAATCTATTGAGGAAGCATTGTGATGTAGAGTTAGAGAAAAGTGGAAAGCAGTAATTGTTGAAGAGATGGAGTTGATGATTCAAAATCAAGTTTGCAATTTAGTCGATCTTCCTTCAGGCCGAAGGGCTATTGGAAATAAGTGGATTCTCAAAATAAAAAGAAAAATTGATGGATCGATTAATCGATACAAAACTCGTTTGGTCGCAAAGGGATTTACCTAACTAAAGGGCATTGACTTTAAAGAGAATTTTCTCCCATAGTGAAGTTTGTGTCAATTCAAGTTATTTTTATAGGATCGATGGTGGCCGTCTAGAGGGGGTGAATAGCCCTCTTTCATCGTACGGTGGTAGTCATTCGTTGATTGTCTACAAGTAACGTTAGTGCAAGCGGAATATACTAATACAAATAATTAAGACAAAGCAAAGTAAAGAGCAATTCGCTAACAAGAGAATATAACGTGGTTCACATCCTCGCCGCTAATCCACGACCCGATTCGTCCAAGGTGAATCACTCCTTTGCCAAATCCACTAGATTTCTCCTTTGCACCAAGCTAGGTGGAGGTAACCTTTTACACAAGAATCACTCCTCTTACAATATGATGTAAATAAGCTCAAGTAAGAGGATGGAAAATGTATTGGGCACTTTGGAGGAGTTTAGAGCATAAGCATTAGCCTCCCAAAGTCCCTTACCCCTTCTCTTTATAGAGAAAGGGAATTTCTTCCCGTTAACAACATCAGTCGACTGATGCCCCGATCAGTCGACTGATACTAAAGTCGTTTCCCAACAACGGCTACTTACCAGCTCGGATTCACGAGATCCGCGGCCGATTCTCCAATAGTCACATGATCAGTCGACTGATGTTGACTTCCAGTCGAGTGACCCGTGAGCTTGACTAGCTTCTGTGCCGTGCACAGTGCGATCAGTCAACTGCTTCCCTTGAGCAGTCGACTGATGTCGACTTGATCCAGCAGCTAACACCAGTCGATCACCAATCGACTTGGAGTAGTCGACTGCCATGACATCGCAGTCGACTGGTGCCGGGCAAAACTCAAATGTTACATCCGTTTGAGCTTCCGGCGGTCGGATAAACCTCAACCCTTGCGGTCAAGCCTCTGACATTCAGCCATTCGACCAAGTTCGCCTAATGAGCTACTTACAATTCACTTATTCTCTCATCTCACTTGAAGTCCCTCGCCGAAGCTCTCTTCGTTCACGGCCACGTCCCTCGACAGCATCAAGCGAACGACTCTGCAATGCTCCTTCGCGTCTCTTACCCTCGAAGGCTGCTTCCTTGGCTTCGCTTCAAGTCATCTCGTCCAGCGGTCCCTTGGCAACATCAAGCGCACGACTCTACAATGCTCCTTCTCCGACTCAAGCACGAGGTTTTGAGTGGTGACACTTGCCTAAACTCCATGTGCGAATTACTAAGTCCTGCAAGACTCCAACAAACATATCAAATCCAAACATCCTAACTTAAACCCTTTGCCACACGCATCAAAACCATATCCCATGGGTTGATTGCCCTAACAATCTCTCCCTTTTTGATGTGTGGCAATCCGTTTAAGTTAGGTAAACAAATAACAATGAACATAAGCAAGGAAAGCATGTAAGTAAAAACATGAGTATAACAACTCCCCCTTAAACATGCAACTCCCCCTTAAGACATGCTAAATTCCCAATTAGCATGATTAACTTAAACTTCCCTATTTCTCCCACTTTGACACCATCAAAAGTACTATCCAAATGATATATAAGCATGACATCAATTCTAAAGAGGAAAAAATACCAAAAACCAAACAAAAACCTGATAAAATCAGGTTACTATGCTCGTGCATAGTACATCAGTCGACTGACACACGAAATACAGGTTTTTTAATTTTTCTGGATGAAATTCAGAAATGCACTATAAATTCCAGAAAATTCAAAAAAATCATGATATTTTGAAAACACATTTCTTTTAAAGTGCTTTATTAGTGAAAAATGAGTTTTCATGAAAATTATTTATATTTTCAATGATTTTCCAAAAATCCAAAAGTTTCAAAAACAACTAGTGTTTTGATCAAATTTGTATCAATTTTAACACCTAGTTTTGCATTAGATTGTTTCAAAACATGAAAGCACAGATTGTAAAGTAAGAAATTGTTTTGAAAACATATGAAACATCCAACCATGATCTTTGGGCAATATGTCTATGAATTAAACATAAGTCTTCCCCATGATTGGCCTATTATTGCTATTTTGATATTTAAAATGACCATCTAGATGTCATAGGCATTAGTGGACCATTTGTATCATCCTATCATCTCACTCATGCTATGTTTTCAATCAAGGTAGCCTATGGTGAGTGTGAGATGTTCCTAAAGGTATTTGTATATACTTAACCATCAAATTCATGCATTTCTACCCATGGTCAAGTATCACTCTAACATACCACATGATCATAAAAATATATATGAATTAATTTTACATTATGATCATGAAACACATGTATCTATCAAATTGTAATCTTGCATTAGATAGAACAACATGATAAAAATTCAAATATCACCTAAAGCATGATTTAATCTATTTATGGGTGCATTATCATCACCCAACACTATTTCAAAACTTAAGCCCCCCCATCCTAAGTCAACCAAAAATATGATATAGGTAAAGCCCACATGGTTGACTATCCTAGGGTTTTCCTAACCCTTAAGGATGAATTTAGGAACCCAGTACAAGTTCTTTCCTATGGGGTTCACTAAATATTCCTTAAGGATCCATTTTCTAGCAATTGTCTTATTTTTGCTTTGGCCCCTAGCAATTAAATATTTATAGGTCTTTTCATTTATTTTTCCCTTATATCCTAAGCCTTTCTTATTAAAGCTTGCCCTTTGGCTCCCTATAATCATATTAAGGGTGTTGGAGCCAATTGTAAATTTTTCTAGGGCCTTGGTCAAATGATCTACCTTTTCCCTTAACATCCTATTTTCCTCAATGCATGCATCATTAACATCAAAAGGCATATAGTTATGTGAGCATGCATCATCATTATTAACATTTAAACATGCTTTTTCTAATTTATTTTCTAAAACATTAATTTGATCTAGCATGCTTTTATTCTTTTTTTTTAGCCCTAAATAAATCCTTAGTAAGGCTAGAAATCATGGAAACTATTTTATTGTGTGAGAGATTCGTTACCATAGTCTCCATGTCTTCTTCTTCGAATGAGGAGGATGATGATGAGCCTCCCCCTTCACTAGAGCTCTCCTCACTTGTGCTTCTTTCTTCTTGCTTGGAGAAAGAGGTGGAGTCTAGGTCATCAAATGCCATTAGGGCAAGATTTGAGTAGACATGTTCTTCTTCTTCGGATGATGATGATGATGATGAAGAAGAGGGATCATCCCATGTCCTTGCTTTGAGTGCTTTTGTCTTCCCTTTCTCTTTGGCCTTCCTCTCTTCTTCCTTCTTCTTGCTCCCCTTCTTCTTCTTTTCTTCTTTCTTTCTCCTCTCTTTCTCCTCTCTTCTTTGCTCTTGTTCAAGAGGGGACAATTATCCCTTATGTGTCCCTCTTGTTGGCAATTATAACATATATCTTCCCCCTTGGTCTTCTTCTCCTATCATTAGATTTGTTAAATTTAAAACCTTTTAATGCACGCCTTACCTTTCTTACCATATAAGCTTCTTCCGTGCTATCCATGGAGGAGGAGGAGGCTTCATCGAAAGAGGAGGAAGTCTCTATCTTCTTCTTCTTCCCCTTGTTGGCTACCAAGGCTACTCCTCTTGATGGCTTGATTCTTGATTCTTCATTTATTCTTTCAAGCCTTGTTTCATGGAGCTCCATGGTTGAGAAGAACTCCTCCAAGGTGCTCACTTCTAGGTTCTTTGACATGTAGAAGGAGTCCACCATTGAGCTTCATTTCGATGATCGGGGAAAGACATCGATTGCTTTCATAAGCATATCCCGGTTCGAAAGTCTTTCTCCTACACTTGTTAGCCCAATTAAAATTTCCCTAAATCGAGAGTGTAGTGAGGTTACCTTTTCTCCCTTTTCGAGTTTAATATTTGATAGTTGGGAACGGAGGAGATCTTGCCTTGCAAGCTTGGCCTCCGAGGTACCTTCATGAAGCTCTACTAGCTTCTCCCACATCTCTTTAGTACTTGCACTCTCTCCAATTCGGTTTACTTCTTGTTGGGGGAGTACATTGTAGAGATGGTGCTTTGCCTTTGAGTTTGCTAGGTACTCTTCCCTTTGCTTTTTAGTCCATCTAGACTTCTCAATTGGCTTCCCCTCTTCATCCTTGGGACCTCGAAACTATTTTCCATTATTATTAGAATTTCAAAATCAGTTTCGAAAAATACCTCCATTATCTTCTTCCACCAAGAGAATTCTCCCTCAAACTTTGGTGGGTGAATGATGGAGCCGACCATTCTTGATTATAGTGCTTGTTGCGGCGGTTATTCCTCGACAAGCGACTTGGCTCTGATACCACTTGTAGGATCGATGGTGGCCGGCTAGAGGGGGGTGAATAACCCTCTTTCGTCGTACGGTGGTAGTCGTTCGTTGATCGTCTACAAGTAACGTTAGCGCAAGTGGAATATACTAATACAAATAATTAAGACAAAGCAAAGTAAAGAGCAATTCGCTAACAAGAGAATATAACGTAGTTCACGGCCTCGCCGCTAATCCACGACCCGATTCGTCTAAGGTGAATCACTCCTTTGCCAAATCCACTAGATCTCTCCTTTGCACCAAGCTAGGTGGAGGTAACCATTTACACAAGAATCACTTCTCTTACAATATGATGCAAATAAGCTCAAGTAAGAGGATGGAAAACATATTGGGCACTTTGGAGGAGTTTAGAGCATAAGCATTAGCCTCCCAAAGTTCCTCACCCCTTCTCTTTATAGAGAAAGAGAATTTCTTCCCGTTAACAACATCAGTCGATTGATTGCCCGATCAGTCGACTGATACTGTAGCCGTTGCCCAACAACGGCTACTTACCAGTTCGAATTCGCGAGATCCGCGGCCGATTCTCCAACAGTCACATGATCAGTCGACTGATCTTTATAATGGATAGAGGGGGTGATTAGCCTTTCTTTGTTTCTACATAAACGTTAGCAGAAGCAATACAAATACAAATACGAATATGAATAAGAAACAAGAAAACAATGCTAACACCCGATGTACATGGTTCGGAGATGACGCTCCTACTCCACGGTAATCCGTAAGGTGGATTAGCCCTAGCCAAGCTTCACTAAATCCTCCTTTGGATGAACCAAGGTGGAGAAACCTTGTCTTACAATGCTCTCCTCTTCTTTACAATGATGGAAGATTAAAAGCTAGAGAAGAGGAGGTTTAAAATCATAAAAGCACTTGGGAAAGCTTGGTGAGCACGAGGGTGTAGCTAGGAATGAGAGCACTAGCTTCACCAAGCTCCCCAAGGCCCCTTCTTATAGAAGAAGGGTTGTTTTTCCCGTTGGGCTTCGATCAGTCGACTGATGCTCACCATCAGTCGACTGCCGCCGAAGCCAACGACTTCTGAACAAGCAGATCCGCGGAGATATGTAGCCGTAATTTCCAATGGCCAAGTGATCAGTCGACTGATCCCTCCATCAGTCGATGGAGTGATCGATCCGAGTGATCGTAGTGATCGAGTGCGACTCCACTCATTTTCGTATTTGCGTTGATCGATCATTGCCGCTGTTGGCGGTCCGATCGATCAACATCGATCGCCACGCGGCGATCGTGATGGTCAGTTTCACCGACTCGGTCGAGCACTGACCGATCGGTCGATACATCGTACGATCGATACTTATCAAGTATGAGTAATTCACACTTGATTTTATACCCTAGACCTAGACTCAACCTTCTAGCTCCTCATTAAGCCTTGCGCCTCCAGGATCCCTCCGAGTCCGCGACTTGTTCATCCTTTGCGCTTTGCTTCCAAGAGCTTCCTTCGGTTTCGTCATGTCTTGGGTTGCCAAATGCTTGAACTTTATGCTGCCAAGACTACAAGCTTGGACTTATGCTGCCAAGACTTTACTTTGGACTTCTTTTGCCAAGGTTCACTTGGACTTTACGCTGCCAAGACTACAAGCTTGGTCTTACGCTGCCAAGTCCATCCCTTGGACTTCCCTTGCCAAGATCATACTTGGTCTTCCTTTGCCAAGGTTCACTTGGACTTTACACTGCCAAGACTACAAGCTTGGTCTTATGCTGCCAAGTCCATCCCTTGGACTTCCCTTGCCAAGATCATACCTGGACTTTTCTTTTACCAAGTCTTCATACTTGGATTTCCCTGTCACTCAAACATATTCACAATTAGATCACAAAGCATTGCCTAACTTATATGATTATCCAAACATCAAAACATATAAATGCTTGGGGCATTGTTGCACCAACAATCTCCCCCTTTTTGATGTTTGGCAATCATATAAGTTAGGTCTTCTTAATATGCACATAATATGAATTCTAACTTAACCATTCCTTCTCCCCCTTTGACATACATCGAAAAGAGAGGAATTCATAGATTTCTTGAAAGAGTTAAGGATGTTGGAACTTGGACTAAGGTATAGGATTGATATTAAGCTCCCCCTTAATCCAAGATATGCTTCATGATGTGTAAATAATATTTGAAGCAAAGCATAACAAAAATTCAAAAATTAAGTCCTAGCTTTGCACCAACAATGGAAGTTTGGGGATGAAAAGATACATTTTATAAAACTCCCCCTAAAACACTGCATAAAACAGTCCTAAAAATTTGTTTATACTCAATATTATCATGCTATAGTTTTAGGACATCAAAGATACACTAAATATCAGAAAATGGAGTTATTTATCAGAAAACACAGTGTATCAGTCGACTGGTTTCTGAACCAGTCGACTGCTACGCCTGAAATCGAAATTTCAGCCTTTTTAGCCCAATTTCAGAAATGCGTTAGAAATTCTAGAAACCTCGAAAAATCACGAAATTTTGTGGACACATTTCTGAGATCATACTTTATTAAGGAAAAATAGTTTGAAAAATATATGTTTCCCAGATTTCAATATTGATACAAACTTGGAAACTAACAAAAGGTTCTAAAAATTTGCAAACTTTGTACCACTTTTGTGTTCCACTTAAAAACTGTTTTTCAAAATATGATGAACATAGTTTAAAATATATATGATTTAGAATTTACAACCATATTCTTAGAGCTATGTATTCATTACTTGAATACAAGCCTTCCCAATGATTGGTCCATGAGGTATTCATGTCTCTAGGTGTGTCATTGGCTCATAGTAATGCATCATAACAAGCATGATGAGCCAAGTACACCGTCCCTATCATCTCACATGTTCCTAAGTGTCTCAATACAAAAATCAAGGTTTATTAAGGCTTTTTGTGAGATGCATCAAGATATAAATGTAACATATGAATATGGGATCATGCAAACCTAGAATTTTTACTCTACAAAGCACATACCAAGCTCTCTCCTTAAGGATGAAAATTCAGTTTCGGGAAGAGATTTGGTGAAGATATCGACAAGGTTGGACTTAGATTCTACATAATTAAGTTCAATGTTCTCTCTTGCCATATGATCTCTTATGAAGTGATGTTTCACTTCAATGTGCTTGGTCCTAGAGAGATGTACCGGATTTTTGGTCAAGTTGATGGTACTCACATTGTCACAATAAACTTTAATGTTAGAGTAGTGTAGCTCATAGTCCTCAAGAGTATGTCTCATCCAAAGTAATTGAGCTACACAACCACCCATAACCACATATTCGGCTTCGGTGGTTGATAAAGCAACACAATGTTGCTTCCTACTACTCCAACTAACTAGGGAGGACCCAAAAAATTGGCATCCACCACTAGTACTCTTCCTATCCAATTTGCAACCGGCATAATCGGAATCGGTATACCCAAGCAACTCAAAAGACCTAGTCCTAGGATACCAAAGTCCTACATTTGGGGTGCCTTTAACATATCTTAAAATTCTCTTAACGGCTACTAAATGTGATTCTTTGGCACAAGATTGGTATCTTGCACACATACCTACCGCAAATAAGATATCGGGTCTACTAGCGGTTAGGTATAGTAGGCTACCAATCATACTCCTATAAAGTTTAAGATCAATTGATTTACCATCATGATCACTATCTATTCTAGTGCTAGTGGCCATAGGAGTGGTTACAATTTTGGTATTTTCCAAACCAAATTTCTTGATCATTTCATTTGCATATTTGGTTTGATAAATATGAATACCTTCATTGGTTTGTTTGACTTGTAACCCTAGGAAAAAGTTGAGCTCTCCAACTAAACTCATTTCAAATTCATTTTCCATGTTTTTTATAAAGTCTTGAAGAAGATCATCATTTGTTGACCCAAAAATAATGCCATCAACATATATTTGGGCTATAAAGATATCCTTTAATGTTGACTTTATAAACAAGGTTTGATCTACTTGGCCTCTCCTAAAATCCTTAGAAATTAAGAAAGATGACAATCTTTCATACCATGCCCGGGGAGCTTATTTTAACCCATATAATGCTTTCCTAAGCTTATATACGTGGTTTGGATAATCTATGTTCTCAAACCCGGGTGGTTGCTCTACATATACTTCCTCCTTAATATAACCATTTAAGAATGCCGATTTAACATCCATTTGGTAAAGTTTAAATCCCATATAGGAAGCATACCCTAAGAGAATTCTAATAGATTCTAACCTAGCAACCGGGGCATAAGTCTCATCATAGTCAAGCCCCTCAACTTGATTGAATCCCCTAGCAACCAACCTAGCCTTATTTCTAGTGATATTTCCTTGGTCATCTAGCTTATTCCTAAAGACCCATCTTGTAGTAATTATGGTGCTATCATTGGGTCTAGGTACTAACTCCCATACTTGACTCTTTTCAAATTGAGCCAATTCATCTTGCATTGCCAAGATCCAATCCGGATCATGTAATGCATCATTGATCAATTTGGGCTCAATTTGTGAAATAAGAGCAACTTGACTAGTAGGAGTTCTATGAAATGACTTAGTTCTTACTCCTTGAGATATATCTCCTACTACTTGGTCAAGTGGATGATATTGATGAATTCTTAGGGTTCTAGAAAGGGTTTCAAATTGATCATTGTTATCTTCCACACTTCTTTCATCATCGGAATCTCCTCTTCCTCCCCCTTGATCATTACCCCTTATGGTCAAATTTTGAAGTTTTTGGGTAATGTCTTGATTATTGTCATTAATATCCTTATCAATGGAGGGCTTTCTAGGGTAGGTACTAGTGGTTTCATCAAATTGAACATTGGAGGACTCCTCAATTCCTTGGGTTCTCTTATTGTAGACTCTATATCCTCTATTTGTGGATGAGTATCCAACTAGGATTTCCTCATCCGCTTTGGATTCAAATTTTCCTAAGTTATCTTTGGTGTTTAAAATATAAACTTTACATCCAAAGACTTTGAAATAATGAATTGTGGGAATAGTCCCATTCCATAATTCAAATGGTGTCTTTCCTAAAAACCTATGGATTTGAACCCTATTTTGGATATAGCAAGCGGTATTAACCGCTTCCGCCCACAAGTAGTTAGGTAGAGAATATGCATTAAACATAGTCCTAGCCGCCTCTTGTAGGGCACGATTTCTCCTTTCCACCACCCCATTTTGTTGGGGTGTTCTAGGACAAGAGAACTCATGCTTGTAACCTTGCTCTAAACAAAATTGTGAAAATTTAGAATTCTCAAATTCACCACCATGATCACTACGGATCCGGTTGATTTTGAGACTCTTTTCATTTTCAACCCGTTTACTAAATCCTATGATTATTTCTAATGTATCATCCTTATGTTTCATAAAGTAGACCCAAGTATACCTAGAAAAATCATCTACTATAACTAAACAATATTTGCTACCATTTAAAGGAGTACTATGGCAATCGAATAAGTCAAGATGCAATAGTTCTAATGGTAAGGAAGTATTAGTTAAGGTTTTACCTTTGTGTGATGCTTTTGTTTGTTTTCCTTCTTGGCATGCATCACACATTTTGTTCTTGACATACTTGATCTTTGGTAGCCCTTTCACCAACTCCTTGGCTATGTTTTTCATGTTGATGTGCCCCAATCTCCTATGCCATAGCCAACTTTCTTCTTCTTTCGCAACAAGACACTTAGTGGAAATGTTAGAAGCATATGAAAGATCAACATAATAGATATTTGATTTCCTATATCCAACTAACATACAATCATTTAATTCCTTGTGTCTAATCATGCATTTAGAGGATTCAAAAGAAACATGATAGTTTGTATCACAAAGTTGACTAACACTTAATAAATTAAATTTCATATTTTCAACTAGTAAAACTTTGTGAATGATAATTTTGGAGGATACCTCAATTGTACCTCTACCTAATATCTTGAGTTTGTTGGGAGTATGAGGAATACAATCAAAGTCCCACATTGGTAAGACATGGAAAAGATCATGTGCTTATAAGAAAAAAGATATCTCCATTGGCATGAGGCCTTTTGGGTAAAGCCCAAAAATAAAACCATGAGGGCTTAGACCCAAAGTGGACAATATCATACCATTGTGGAGATATGTGGAGCTTATAAGCACTAACAATTGGTATCAGAGCGGGGGCGCTAAGATTTGGTGAAACCACCAATCTAGCACGTTTTGGTTTTCTTTTCGTATTTTTCGATTCGTATATTTCTTAGGTTTTGTTTCCCGCACTACTAATCCAAGACCAAGTCTTGGTACATAGTTTTTGGTTGTGTTTTTGCTAGTACTAATCTCCTTCGGAGTACCTCACGATCAAACGAGCATAACTTTTGCTACAAGTGGACTCACGAAACGATCTACCCACCAAATCGAAGCTCTCTGAAAGATCTACACTTTTTACTGGGGGTTTACCCCCGTAACAAGCTGTTTCCAGCCCCAAAATCCAGCGTTTAGTACCCTTTCGGGGACATCGAAGGTCGTAAGTTTCAAATTTTTTTTAGTTTTTTATCCTCCTTATTTATTTCTGTTTTTTTTCTATTATTTCCCGCATTACTAATCCAAGACCAAGTCTTGGAATTCTCTTTGGTTTTTATTTGTGTTTTGCAAGATACTTAATGGCTCACATTGAGGGATATAGCACCACCCGACCTCCGTTCTTTAACGGAGATGATTTCCGTTATTGGAAAGGTCGGATGGAGTGTTTCTTGAAAACACAAGTCGAGACTTGGATAATAATCCAAACCGGCTTTGCTTTACCCACCAATGATCAAGGAGAGCCCTTGGATTTCAACAAGTGGACAAATGCAACCAAGAGGCAAATCGAAGCCGATGCAAGAGCAACCCAAATATTGCAATGCGGCTTGTCCAAGGAGGAACTCAACCGCATCGGACCATTCATTAGCGCCAAGGACCTATGGAATAAATTAATTGAGCTACACGGCGAACACCCGATGCTAAGGTATGTAAACGTGACCTTCTTTTCAATAAGTTGTATAACCTCAAGATGCAGGAACACGAGACGGCAACACAACTACACGCCCGCGTCCAGGACATTGTCAACGGCCTACACACCATCGGACACAAGGTCGAAAACCGTGACCTATTAAGGTACGTTCTTAATTCATTTCCTAGGACTACAAAGTCCTACAAAGTCTCTAAGGACCTATCGAAGCTTAGGTTAGATGAATTATTTTCCGAGTTTGAACTTCACGAGCAAACTAACGTGATCCGGGCCGAGAGAGGTATTGCTACTTGCAGGACAAAGAAGCAAGCCACCTACTAGGCAAGTAGATGAACTCGAAGGCGAATCCGAATCCGAAGAGGAGGCCATAATAGTCAATATTGTGCGGAGAATAGTTCGACAAGAAAGAAGGAAATTGAAGAATGAGAACCAAAGAAAAGGGAGCAAGGAAAGCCTTCCATGCAACTTGGGACAGAGAAGACATAGCTTACATGGCAAGAGAACGGAGGAGTCCGAGTCGAATCCGGCCAGAGTCCAACTACAACTCCGACTCAGGACCCCAAGATTATTTAGAGAAAACTCAAAGCCGGACCAAAAGGGAAAGTTAAGGTTGATTTCTCTTTAATTAGTACACTTTACATACAATTAAAGCGCTTAATAGGAAATTAACTAAGTCCGAGTCTAGGGTTGAGTCGTTACTTGAGGAGGTTGAAACCCTCAAGCAAGAGGCTACTCTAACCTCTTCAACTAGTCAAGTTCAAGAGAGAAACTCAACCCAAATTGAAAAACTTGAGAAGGAGAATTCTCTCTTGAAAGACCAAGTTCAAGAGGTCGAGGCTAGGTTGGAAAAGTTCACGTTGGGATCTAAGAACCTTAACCGACTACTTGGAACCCAAAGAGCCGTGTACAACAAAGACGGACTAGGATTTAAGTCAAAGACTACGAATAGGTCTTATATGTCTATCGTAAATCGTAGTCATCAAAGAGTCCAAGCATGGGTCCCAATGGTTTTATTAAATTCAAATATAAGGACTAATAAGTATTGGATTCCTCAGATCAAGTTCATTATTTGAATAGACCTTATTGGTTCAATGGTCTAGGGAGCTAACACTAAAATAGTATACCGCTTACTTAGCAAAACCATTGCATGTTTAGAATTTCATTAACTTGTGAACTTACTTAGAATCGTACATAACCAACTAAAATCCTTGAAAAGATTGAGCCTCGGGAGCCTCTTTTCATAAATAACTAGTTAGTCAACTCTTGATAATATAGTATCGGGACGTGGCGAGATGATAGTGCGTTAGGAGACAAAGTCTCGTGTATTCGAGCTAGATAAGGCGTATCTAGCTTGGTGCACTTGACCGAGTTGATCTAGCTGAAGCTACCTCGCCTTATCCTAAACTAGTTTGACCAGGAAGTAACCCTAAGTGACTTAAGTAATATTTTCTTGAATTTGGCTTTGTCTAAGGAAGTGGTCGTTGTTCCGATCAAAGAAGGCCCCTGTGCCTCGCCACGACCTGGAAGCCAGTTTCTCGAAAAGTTACTTAACGATCTAAAGGTTAAATCTGAATCTAACCCAAGGTCGACTATCTTTAATCAATTTAAAATCATCTCACAAAACATATAAGGTGAACAAATTATGAGACACATAGAATGGGTGAGATGTTAAGGATAATTGAAATATACTTGAAACAATCCTTCAAAATACTACTTATTTTCTCAACTATTGTACTTAATAACTCGAGGCCAAAGTTTAGCGCCCCTACATCTCTTATACTTCATATATTTGACTAAGGGGAGAGCAAACTAATCTTAAGGGTTATATTATAAATCTTTAGATTATTGGTGCAGAGGGACACACTCAACCAATCTATCTAACTATTGCTAGACGATGCTTGGACTTATATTTGATTTATCTAGATGCATTCATAAACGACATTGTTTTAAACCCCTATTTTATACAAAAACCCCAACACTCTTTTGATTTATGGCAAAAGGGGAGAAGAGCGAAAGTTAAGGGGAGTAACACAAAATTTCATTTTGAAACACAAAATTTGTTTTTGAAAACTAAAGTATCTCTTTCAAAACTCACCTAGTGTTAAGGAGGAGTTTTGGTTAAGGGGGAGTTTTTGGGAATGGCATTCATCATCTACTATATGTGTTTTATGCTTTAATTTCCCTTAACTTTGTGTTGGTTTGCCATAGATCAAAAAGGGGGAGATTGTTGGTGCAGGGGCACTAGATAATCGAACCTGTGTTTTGATTATGGCAAAGACACAAAGTTAAGTTTATATTGTTATCTCACGAGCTAAATCAAGTGTGCAGAAAAGTACTAAAGCTGGAGCTGAAGGCTAGCGACACCCGGAGGAAGCCGTGGTGGTCGGGCGACACTTGAGTGAATTCGGAGGGAGCCGAAGGAATCGAGTGGAAGGCCGGAAGCAAGAGCTACTATCGAGGTAAGCTCGTGTGAGTGAGAGATTGTAAGGTCGTGTCCTCTTTACGGGACGATCGTAGAGGGCGATTCGACTAAGACTTCTTGTGGAAGGTCTAGGTCGAGATCGGACGGTTAGAAACCGTCGTATTTATCATTTTCCGAGCTAATCTCTTATCGCAGGAAGTGGCCGGGCAATGATCACCGGACATTGGGCGATCGATCGTATCATCGATCGATGAGATGCATCGCGACCGTCATCATCGATCGATGAGAGGCATCAGTCGACTGATGGCGACGATTCAGCTTTTGCGCTAGGTCAAAACGGATAACGTTTGACGCGGCCACTTCGCGATAAAAATTTGGAAAAATTCATGATCCGTTCCAAAGAAATAGGAGACAAATTCAGAGGCTAAAGTCTATAAAAGGAGGGGAGGATTCATCTCCAAAGATTATCAATTATTCATCAAGTGCTCCTACAACGCCAACGCTTCAACATCATATAACGACGCGACGATTTACAACCTCATCTTCTTCGCTTCAAGAAGCAGATTCAAGTAATATTTTTGATATTATATTCTGTGTTTTTTATCTTCATAACGAGGTGAGGTAGGCTTGTTGCCTCATCCTCGTGTATTCGGTTTTTGTAATCGTTGTCTCCTACCTCCAACGAGGAGGAGACGTTTTAGTGCTTTGCCCTCCGTACGCGGTCTAGGACCGATAGGGCCTTGGAGTAGCAACCGCTGGGTTGTGAACCAAGTAAAATAAACGTGTTCATTTATTTTCCGCTGTGCTTACTTTGCGTATTGAACGAACGAAAAAGGAAAGTTTTACGATCGCTATTCACCCCCCCCCCTCTAGCGACGCTTCTCGATCCAACAGTTGGTATCAGAGCCATGGTCCATGTCAAGCCATGAACCTCGAACGAAGGAAGTTGAGCTCCCACGTCCGGATCAAGAGAACCAGACATCAGGAAGGAAGTCTAGTTGGGTCGGGGGGACCGAACAACTGGCAGGAAGTTCTGGTGGGTTGAAGATCGGACATCAAGCAGAGAAAATCCTTCGAGGAGGGATAGGCTTGAGGGGGGGGGCCCAATGTGGTCCTTCGTTTGAGGGGGGGATTGTTGGGAGTATGAGGAATACAATCAAAGTCCCACATTGGTAAGACATGGAAAAGATCATGTGCTTATAAGAAAAAAGATATCTCCATTGGCATGAGGCCTTTTGGGTAAAGCCCAAAAATAAAACCATGAGGGCTTAGACCCAAAGTGGACAATATCATACCATTGTGGAGATATGTGGAGCTTATAAGCACTAACAGAGTTTTCCACTATTTTTAAAAGACACCGCTCCCTTCTTCACATACTTAATTGTTGAGAACTTGCTCACATCCCCAGTCATGTGTGTTGAACAACCGCTATCCACGATCCACATACCTTGCTCTCCTACCTAAATCACATGATAAACACAAGCTTTTGGTACCCCAAACATTTGAACCAGTAACATTAAGTAAAAACTTCTTAGGTACCCATGCTTTCTTAACCTTACCCTTAATGGTTGCTTTTCTATTTATTAATGAGATATAAGCAACTTCTTTTTCTTTTGGCTTGTATCCTACACCGGCCTTATTGTAAACGGCTCTTTGTGGGCTAAGGATCATGTCAAGGTATTTTGAGTCATTTGTAAATTTCTCTAAGCATGCCTTTAACTCACTAACCTCATCCTTAAGTTTGTCATTCTCTTCCTTAAGCATGCAAGAATCAACATGTGAAGGTTTTTCATTCCTAATGGCCTTTAGTTCTACCTTCATACTTCTAACCTTAGATTTAGACTTATCTAGAGCCTCTTTAAGATAAGCAATTGATTTATAAAGAAGCTTAACTTTAGGAGAGTTCATTACCTCATCGTCACTAGATGACGATTCATCACTTGAAGAGCCTTCTTCTTGGCTTGATGTACCGGAGTCATCCTCTTGGGCCATGAGTGCCACATGGCGTGTGACGTGGCAAAGCTCATCATCGGAGGAGGAATCTTCAACACTTGGTGTGTCCCATGTGGTTTGAGCCACCATGACCTCCTTCTTCTTTTTCTCCTTCCTTTCCTTCTTTTTCTTTTCTTTTTCTTCCTTCTTCTTTAGCTCCGGGCAATTTGGCTTTATGTGCCCCTTCTTATTGCAAGCATGGCAAATCACATTGTTATTAAAACTTGAATTACCACTAAACTTACCTTTTGAAGAATGAGACCCCTTCCTTGCTTCTCTATTCTTGAACTCCTTTGATTTTCTATAGAGCTTCTTGACAAAGTTGGTCATCTCACTAGACGAGTCTCCATCACTACTTGAATCATGCTCCGACTCGGATGATGATGACACTTTTTTTCTTTCTTTCTTCTTCTTTTCCTTCTTTTCAACAAATAGAGCTAAACCCTTTTCCTTAGAGAACATGTTAGTTTGCTCATGCAATTCAAACTCACAAAATAATTCATCAATTTTAATTTGAGAAAGATCCCTAGTTACCTTAATAGCATCAACTATAGAAGTCCATAGAGAATTTCTAGGAAATGCTTGAAGAATATACCTTACCAAATCCCGGTTGTCAACTTGCTCACCTATGATGTAGAGTCCATTCACAATCTTCTTAAACCTTCCATGCATTTGGCTTACGGTTTCATGGGTCTTCATTTGGAAGGCTTGAAGTTGTCCAATTAGCAAGTCCTTCTTGGCCCTCTTTGACTCCTTGGATCCTTCATTTAGCTCACTGAGCTTTTCCCATAACTCCTTGGCGGATTCGAAAGGCCCCACCTTGTTGAGTTGCTCCATTGTAATACCGCATTAGATGGTGAGTACTGCCTTTGCATTTGACTCGAACCGCCTATTCATTTCCCTTGTCCAATCCTTGCTTGGAATAGGGTCTCCATGTTCATCCACCGGTTCCTCAAAGCCATCTACAGTGCTATGCCAAATTTCAATATTACTCATTAGATAATATTTCATCCTACCTTTCCAATAAGCAAAATGACTCCCATCGAAGAGCGGTGGCTTGGCGGTGCTATATCCCTCTTGAAGAGCCATTGATGCCTTGGTTGATGGTGAAATCTTCCAAGCTATCCAAGCTCTGAATCCACTTGTTGGATCTTTATAATGGCTAGAGGGGGGTGATTAGCCTTTCTTTGTTTCTACAAAAATGTTAGTGGAAGCAATACAAATACAAATATGAATAAGAAACAAGAAAACAATGCTAACACCCGATGTACGTGGTTCGGAGATGACGCTCCTACTCCACGGTAATCCGTAAGGTGGATTAGCCCTAGCCAAGCTTCACTAAATCCTCCTTTGGATGAACCAAGGTGGAGAAACCTTGTCTTACAATGCTCTCCTCTTCTTTACAATGATGGAAGATTAAAAGCTAGAGAAGAGGAGGTTTAGAATCACAAAAGCACTTGGGAAAGGGATCACGAGCCTTCTTAATGAAGAAGGATTTCCATCGAAGGCTCGATATTTTGCACTCGATCAACCATCGATCGCTGGCAACAACGATCGCGAACATCAATCGTGATCGCCATCAAAGTAGTTGATCGATGGTCGTGGTTTCACTCAATTGCATTGTTTCGATCACGATCGATACATCATATCACGATCGATACTTATCAAGTATGAGTAATTGATACACTTGATTTTATACCCTAGACCTAGACTCAACCTTCTAGCTCCTCATTAAGCCTTGCGCCTCCAGGATCCCTCCGAGTCCGCGACTTGTTCATCCTTTGCGCTTTGCTTCCAAGAGCTTCCTTCAGTTTCGTCATGTCTTGGGTTGCCAAATGTTTGGACTTTATGCTGCCAAGACTACAAGCTTGGACTTATGCTGCCAAGACTTTACTTTGGACTTCTTTTGCCAAGGTTTACTTGGACTTTACGCTGCCAAGACTACAAGCTTGGTCTTACGCTGCCAAGTCCATCCCTTGGACTTCCCTTGCCAAGATCATACTTGGTCTTCCTTTGCCAAGGTTCATTTGAACTTTACGCTGCCAAGACTACAAGCTTGGTCTTATGCTGCCAAGTCCATCCCTTGGACTTCCCTTGCCAAGATCATACCTAGACTTTTCTTTTACCAAGTCTTCATAATTGGATTTCCATGTCACTAAAACATATTCACAATTAGATCACAAAGCATTGCCTAACTTATATGATTATCCAAACATCAAAATATATAAATGCTTGGGGCATTGTTGCACCAACAGAAAACATATTGGGCACTTTGGAGGAGTTTAGAGCATAAGCATTAGCCTCCCAAAGTCCCTCACCCCTTCTCTTTATAGAGAAAGGAAATTTCTTCCCGTTAACAACATCAGTCGACTGATACTATAGTCGTTGCCCAACAACGGCTACTTACCAGTTTGGATTCGAGATCGAGATCCGATTCTCCTCACGATCACGATCGATGCTTCCATCGTCGACTTCGATGTCGACCTCGACTACCACGCTGCGACATCGATCCGATCGACGTCGACTTGATCCAGCAGCTAACACCAGTCGATCGTCGATCGACTTGGAGCAGTCGACTGCCATGACATGGCAGTCGACTGGTGTCGGGCAAAACTCAAACCTTACATTTGTTTGAGCTTCTGGCGGTCGAGTAAACCTCAACCCTTGCGGTCGAGCCTCCGACACTCAGTCATTTGACCAAGTTTACCTAATGAGCTACTTACAATTCACTCATTCTCTCATCTCACTTGAAGTCCCTCGCCGAAGCTCTCTTCGTTCACGACCACATCCCTCGGCAACATCAAGTGCACGGCTCTGCAATGCTTCTTCGCGTCTCTTGCCCTCGAAGTCTGCTTCCTTGGCTTCGCTTCAAGTCATCTCGTTCGGCGGTCCCTTGGCAGCATCAAGCGCACGACTTTGCAATGCTCCTTCTCCGACCCAAGCACGAGGTTGTGAGTGGTGACACTTGCCTAAGCTCCATGTGTGAATTACTAAGTCCTGTAAGACTCCAACGCACATATCAAATCCAAACATCCTAACTTAAACCCTTTACCACACTCATCAAAACCATATCCCATGGGTTGATTTCCCTAACAATTTTGGCCTTTGTGGCATATCATGACTTGAAATTACATCAGATGGATGTAAAAACTGCTTTCCTTAACGGTGAGCTTGACGAGGAAATCTATATGGTTCCACCAGAATGTTTCATTGCTAAAGGCCAAGAGTAAAAAGTTTGTAGACTTAAAAAGTCTATATATGGGTTAAAGCAAGCGTCAAGACAATGGAATATAAGATTTAACGAAGTCGTTTTATCTTATGGTTTCGAGATGATCAATAAGGATCATTGTATTTTCCTAAAAAGGGAAAAAGAAAAGTATGTCATTTTATCATTATATATTAATGATATACTGATCGATAACAGGAAATGATATAGGGTTTGTGATAGAAGTCAAAGAGTGACTTTCATCACAGTTTGACATAATAGATATGGGAGAAGCTAAATACATCTTAGGCATAAAGATTGTAAGAGATCGATCTAAAGGACTTTTGGATCTATCTCAAGAGTCTTATGTAAGTAAGATGTTACAATATTTCAGCGTGTCTGATTGCAACAATGAACATACATCTATTGTGAAAGGTATTATTCTAAGCAAGAGTATGAGTCCTAAGACTCTTAAAGAAATAACTGAGATGAATAAAAAAATCATATACCTATACTATTGGTAGTTTGATGTACATTATATTGTGTACTCATCCCGATATCAATTATGTTGTTGGCTTAGTCAATCGGTTCCAGTTAAATCCAGGACCGAGATGCTGGAAGGCGGTGAAAAGGATATTCAGATATCTGAAAGTGATATCAGATTATTGTATTTGTTTTCAAGGATCATATATGAGTCTGAAGAGCTATTCAGATGTAGATTGGGCCTAGGGACCTGGATGATAGGAAATCTACATCAGACTATGCGTTCTTGTTGAATGGTGACATCATCTCCTGAAACAGTAAGAAATAGGCATGTATAGCCTTGTTAACAATGGAAGCTGAATATGTGACATGTTCAACGATTGTACAAGAAGCGGTCTAGTTTAAAAGGTTCATGAAGCATTTGAAGATTGTTGAGGGCAGTGGGAGTCTGATTACTGTCTACTGTTACAGTTAAGCTGCTATAGCTTTTTTTAAGGATCCCAAATATCACAGCAATGACAAGTATATAATTATAAAGTATAACTCTGTGAGGGATATTATTGCTAAGAAGAAGGTGATTCTTAAGTATATCCTACATGTGCTATGCTTGTAGATCCTTTTACTAAGCCAATAACTAGAGAGTCATTCAATGAACATGCAAAGTCTATAAGACTTTGAAGAATGTAACAATGTTGTAATTAATAATCAAATATTGTGATTTGATTGTATGAAATGTCATAACGTATACAGTGAATGTGAATGTTACATTTTGATGATAAGATCTCGACGAGTATGTTAGCAGATAGTGATTGATCCTCTCACATGGACAATCATTTCTATTTGTTGTGTATGAATAGAGGTAAAATCAGTGCTTATAGGATAGCTTGTGAAGCTATATGTATAGAAAAACATATCTATAAGCTGGGGTCGCCTTGATATTTGTATCAAGATGTGATCATTTGTCAATTTATGATCGAAATAAATTCACCCACCATTTACTATACCTGTTTAGAGCCAGATTAGAATTCATATGTTGAATTTTAGATTAGACATTAGGAATGTCTAGATCGAAATCTATACGATGTTAATTTGAGAAAACATACTCTCTAATAAAGAGAGTAACATCGTAGCATGTGATTCATACCACGTGTTAAGTCGACAATAAGGGTAGTAGCAAAATGGATCCCTACTTCTCTACTATGTGAGCTCTTTGAGATTATATGTTGATTTTAGCATTTGCCTTGAGTGACTATTTAGCTATCTACTTGAAGTTTTAATTAAGATCTGCTACTTTAGCATGTAAACCTATTGACTATAGATGATTCAACCTATGGAACATGACTAAGAAAGTGACTGATTAAAATGAATGAATTCGAGCTAAAAAGGAAGATTAAATAGATTTATATTTTTTGATGTTATTCGCTGGTAGACCTATTTCTGTTATGTATAGAAATGATTATGAATATTGAGAATATGGAACATGCTCTTGACATGATGGTCATTATGAGGGATTAGAGATGTTCATATTTATATAAATGAAGATTATTTAATCTGAGTAAATAGTAAGACATTGATGTATCCAGGAAAACGGTTATATACCACCAGGAGAATGGTTGTGTACCACTTGAAGAACGACTGTGTGCTAGCTGAAAAATGCCTATGTATCATTTAGAGAATTATTATGTACTTTTTGGGGAGCGACTAAGTTAGGTGTATTAACTTTTCTTAGCATTGATTGCTCTATGGTGTGCTTGTTGTCACACGAACCACTTTTCTAAGTATGAATTGGATGCTCTATTGGTCATTGTGACCATTGATCTCTGTTCTTTTAGTCTATGTGATTATGAACTTCGGGCTCTATTTAGTCTACGTGAGTAAATACCTCTATTAAAATTGGTCTACATGACCATTTACTTTTGTGGTTTCACTTTGGGAAATATAGGGGAAGGGGGAGCATGATCGTCGTCAGGCTGTTGAAGTGTCATTGTGTTGTGTACACGAAGACAGAGAAATCTGAGACCATTCAAATCATCGAGATTTGGTTTATGAAAGAGTGGAATGGTTCAAATACATGATCATTCTTCAAACGACACGCTTCGGATCGAAATATCTCTTTCTGGAAATCATTTTTGGAAGCATGAAGGATCTGACAAATTACTATAAGTTTAGTATTTAAAGTATTATATTTACAGAGCTTTTAAATTCATACAAAATTCATATAAGATACAGTAATTCCAACACAGCTACTAGCCTAGATCACAACACTATTTGTATGCCTCTAGTCACACTCCACTGGAAGGGTCAGACGAGGTGATGAAGTTGGTCTATTGAATTCTTTCTCACACCCATGAAAGAATACCCAGTGAGCCAATCTAGTAGCAATGGTGGATAAAATTCTCATAGAAAATTGACGAGCAACAGCAGATAACTTCTCCTTTGGCTTTATGTTGAGTATAAGAGAGTGTAATCTTCCTTTACTTTTGTTTGGTTTTTACAGGAGAGATTCCCTCATTTTTGTGCTTGCCACATTCCTTTACTTGGTGTGTTTTACTCATTTCTTGGACTTGTTAATTATAAGGCTCCAATGGAAGTTCTTTCATTGGGGGGTAGCTTCATGTCTGGTTTGAATTATGTAGTATCACATTTTGCCGAAGCTAAGCCCAAAAAAAGTTGACAAGGGTTCGATGGCATTAGTACATTGCCTGAATGTGACATGGGTATGGGAAATAGTACTGTTGTCATGCCCCGAGAGTATGCCGAGCCGAAAATCAAATGGACGACATCTTCCCTGTACGTTGCAACATATCCAATTTATACAAGACCCTTGGGCCCACAATAACAATACAATAAACATAACTATACAACTGAAGAAAAATAACAACATAACAAAACACAGCAGAAATAACACAACAATAACACAATCCCACACACCATACATACCGGCATGACTAACACCAGAACTAAGAAACACCATAACAAAACTAGAAAAAAAGGTACAACAACAATAGTGTCACAGACTGCAAATCA
Source organism: Wurfbainia villosa (assembly GCA_025175895.1). Classification (NCBI taxonomy): domain Eukaryota; kingdom Viridiplantae; phylum Streptophyta; class Magnoliopsida; order Zingiberales; family Zingiberaceae; genus Wurfbainia; species Wurfbainia villosa. The sequence continues at coordinate 95,869,875 of CM046001.1, forward strand.
TCACATAAAAACCAAAGACACCGAAACATCAACGATAAATCCCAAAAGCTCAGACCCTCGGAGTTGAGATGAGACGATGCTAGCCAGCGGTGCTCCAAGCCGTCATGAAGACTTCTACCTGTTACCTAGGCGACAGAAAAACCCAGGATCCGTGGTGGTGAGTATAACTCAACAAGTAATAAGATAGAACATGTAAATATATCAATATCACATTTAATTCAATAGTATAATCTACAGGTATGACAGGTATACATCAGCATAATAAATATACATACATGCATACCACTAAACAAACTGAACAACAAAAGATGCTGACATACCTGACAGTCAGCTACTCTACACTCATCCAACTAGGGCATATATCCACAACATAAGGTATGAAAAGTAATACTAACTCACACTACATCATGATACGGGTCGAGGGTATCACAGTGACCGACCCATAGGGTGCGGCATAACAAATGTTTTGCCCTCACACAAGTTACTCCTCGGGGAGTAACCTGGGAGGCAAGATGACTGACGACTCTCTCAACTCCAAGGGAGACTATGTCTTCAGAATGCATGCAAATGATATGAATGTACTGTCACACATATAGACATCTACCATAGATTCTCTGTTCAACAGAGAGTCATACCCATCTAATCAATATACTCTCTATCCTGTAGAGAGTCATACTCAATTGATCGACGGACTCTCTATCCTGTAGAGAGTCGTACTCAACTGATCATAACAAGCTAGGACCACCGGTCCATAGCGACATACTAATCACGATTCACCTGACCATTACACAACATATGGTTGCTAATAAATATGCAACATACCAGTATTGGAATAAATCCTACATTTAGGGTATTACCTACTCACGAATGACCTTTTACTCAATTTACAAATCAGGTCATCATTCGTACTCTAACATCTACACCCTACTAAACATTTATAGATCTACTTACATCACATATGTAACTCCTAAATCATGATAAAAGAAAATGTGATATCAACATTTGAGTATATATAGCCAACGACAAGTATCAAGCATAAGGATAAATGAGAGCAGGGTCAAGATAATATGAACATATAAGATGATCATATCTATATCTAAATCTAAATGCAACTATAACTACCTGAGCAAGGTAGGAAATTACCAACCTAATATGTAGAATATCCAAATAAATCTCCACGTCCAAGAGTTTCTCACAATTAAAATCCTGTAAGAAAGAGCAAGGAACATGTCTAAGTTCTTCATAAGTCCAACAGTGCTATCAAATCTCTATCGATTAAGTTATCTACTTAATTGATCTATCCATTCCCTTACACTATTTAGTCAACCCACAAGTGCATATATTGCCACATGCATACTCATCCAGATATGAACTTACTAAGCTTAACTTTCTTTGAACATCTTCTTGATCTCAAATTCCCTATAATTCCACCATAGTTATCCTAACCAAGTATCCACATAAATCTATCCATTAAATCTATAGCATCTACACTTCTTCTATCAACTATTAATCAGTGAATCCAATAATAACTGACTATAGATCCAACATCACATCTATAACAATTCAAATCAAAACTTAGCAAGCTTAGATTTACCTGCACAACGTCGTGTTCCAAGATTGGGATATCATTCCAAATCACAAAACCGAAATGTAAACATCCGATCTCACCCCCCCCCCCCCCCCCACCCATCAATATTAAATTCATTGCAAATCAACGCATAAATCTGTAAACTATATCCCAACCAATCGAATTCACCATATTTGACTGTAAATATACCCAACCGTAACTCATCTTTTACTGCCTATCCAAATCCTGCTTCCCCTGCACCACACCAATCCCGGCGACAGATTGATGGCTGAGGATTGTTGCTCCTGGCGGAGAGAAGGGTCTATTGGGTTGTGATCGCGTCGTTTGCTATCATCTAGATCGACACAACACAACTTGGAGATGGCGGTCTGAAGAGTGAAGTGACTAAATTTTGGCGATGCATGCGAGGTTGGGCTCGGCGTCGATCCAATCCCACGGTGGCGACGCACAATCCAAAGAAATCCGAATCCTCAACAGTGAGAGTGAAAAGCGGCGGATAGGAGGGCAGCGCGTGCTCATGTGGCTGGCCATGGTCGGCTGGTGTTATGGGCTAGGCGATTGTGGCGACCGAAGGTACGACTGTGGATGGTGAGCAGCTCGAGAAGATGGCCATGGGCGGTGGCAACGAGCTCGGGTGGAGATCGGGCGGAGATCGGTCTAGATCGGGTTGGATCGGCACCTGCGGCAGTGAAGAGGAGCACTCGAACAATGGAGGCAAAGAGGAGGGGTCACGCGCGATTAGGAGAAACAGGAAGAGACAACGGCGACGAGGAAGAAGGGACGCTGACAAGCTGAGCTTCAAGTGTGGTGACACATGGGAAGAGTAAAGCTTGCCGTGGGGAGAAGAATCGGTGGGATCTGAAGATGGCGATGAGGAAGAGAAATCGAAGAAGAAGAGAAACGCTCGCGTGCGTTACGAAGGGGATGGGTCGGGTTTGGCATTGAAGCGGATCGGGTTTAAAACCCTATAAGCCAAACGTAAATCCACTTAAACCATATATTCTCCAAACATAATATTATCCCCTTAGCCATTTTTTTCTCACCGTATTTTACATTCTCTCCCACTTAATAAAATTTGGTCCCCAAATTTCGTACTTAATTGTAAGAACCAATACAAGAAATTTTTGGATTCATCACATACCTCAGGTGAAAAGATGAGGATATCAAGCTAGGATAGTATCTTCCAGCTCCCACATAGCCTCCTTATCAGTATGATACTATCATCCATTCTTTATGAGTCGGATGGTTTTGTTCCGTAACTGACGCTCCTTGCAGCCAAGAATCCGCACTGGAATCTCCTCGTAAGTCGCATTAGACTGAGGTAGAATCAAAACCTCTTTGAGAACATGATCAACTCGTGGTACGTATTTCCTCAACCTAGAATCATGAAATACATTGTGAATAACCGCCAGTGTCAGAGGTAAAGCCAACCAGTAAGCTACCCCTCTAATCCACGCCAATATCTCAAATGGGTCAATATAGCATGGAACTAATTTCCCTTGTAGCCCAAATCGTTTCACCACTTTCATAGGTGGAACATGTAGAAATACCTAATCCCCAATTGAGAATTCTAAAGGCCTTCGCCTCTGGTCTGCATAACTCTTCTGTCGATCCTGTGCCTTGGATAATAACCATCTGGTGATGCGCACCAACTCTGCATCATGTTGGATACTCTAAGGCTCCAATAGTTGTCGTTCCCAACCTCCTCCCACAACACAGGAGATCTGCAGGGTCTGCCATATAAGGCGTCGGAAGGAGCCATCTGAATGGAGGAGTGGTAACTGTTCTTAGAGTTAAATTCTACTAAAAGAATGTGATCCTCCCAACTGCCACCGAAACCCATGAAACAGGATCTCAATAGATTCTCCAATATCTGAATGATACGCTCAGACTGTCCATCCGTCTATGGATAAAATGTTGTACTAAGCCAAAGCTCTATGCCCATAGTCTGATGCAGACTCCGACAAAATTGTGAGGTAAATCGCGGACCTCTATTAGATATAATACCCAAAGGCACTCCGTGCAATCTGATAATCTCTCGGCAATACAACTCTGCCAGAGATCCAATGAGTCCGTCCCATGAATAGGAAGGAAAGTGATCTGATTTGGTTAGTTGATCCACGATCACCCAAATCCCATAATGTCCTTTATGGGTTTTAGGTAATCCCGCAACGAAAATCCATCGTGATATGCTTCCACTTCCATTCCGAAATCGAAATTTTCTGGAGCAACCCAGCGAGTTTCTGATGTTCAACCTTCACCTATTGTCATACTAAACATCGAGCAGCAAAATCTACTATATCTCTCTTTATACTATTCTACCCGTATCAACGTTTTAAATCTCGGTACATCTAAGTACCATTAGGGTGAATAGCAAATCTCTAATGATGTGCTTCTTGTAGCAACTCTTCCTTAACTGGATGCGTGTCCGTAACACACTATCCTTATCAGAGACGAGGAATTATCTTCTCAAAAGAGAAGTCCATCGACCATTCAAAATCCACTACACCACACACTCTGTAAGTGCATGGGAGACTATAGCGACCAATCTCTTTTGTTGCAACTATTCGTGTTCCAGCAACTCTATAGTAGCTATCCAATAGCTAATCAAAACTCCATGAGCACTTCTGCCCCATATCACTACTACACAAGATAATACTGCTAAGTTCATGTCATACGTATGACAGCTTATCTTGTAGTTTCTTAACTAATGTAGGCATAAGATATGTCTCATGCAACTGTATCGGATTCGCTCCATTCCCTGAAGTGATGCATTTGCGTACAATACCCTTCCATCCACATCAGAAGGATTAACTAACACTGATGCAAAAGTCAACCATTAACTGAGCCCTGAAAACTAGCTTCACAGGCTTCCGACCAAGTAAATTCCATCACCTTCCTGATCAAAATAAGTCAGTGATATACTAACGCTTAAAATCATCCTATCAATATCTACGGTAATAACCAAATCCATATAAGGAAACAATAACTACGGTGGTCGAGTGCGCAACTCCAACTACCACAATCAATAGTGGCCAAGTTACGCAACTCCAACAACCACAACTTGATCCAATCGTGTCCCGAGTACACGATTTCTCAAATCCATGGATGACTAAATCGTTTAATAGTCTAACAACATAATCAAAACTCATAAAACTCATACCAAGTATGAAATTATCGTCTTTACACACCTACATCCTCTTTACTCTACACTGATGATATATCAATCATCACAATGACAATGATAATTGTATGACATCATGTCACTATAATATCAACACTCCAGTCCTAAACCAATCCTAGAGTATACACAGGTGTCCTTAGCTGATCTAAATAGATCATCTATCCACAACGAAGGATATTTATTCACAACAACTACTATATTCCATCATCGATAATCAATGCATAATCTCAAAGGTCCATCTATCCTTCAACAAAGAGTTCTGGATCTTCTCAAGGAGAAATACTGGAATAGATAAATATCCCTTCCAATATCTCCTATAATCGCCACTCACGTTCTTCCAATTTCTATAGTGTTTAGCAACATTGATACAAACAAAACTATCACCCGGTATGTGATATTCGATATCAGAACTATTTCCGCAATCATTTCGATCGCAATCATCCGAAACTACATCTGAATACTCTCAGATTATACGCACATCCGAGAGACAAATCGTATAATAATCTCAACAATTTGACCATCCGTAAGGATATGTCTACAGTAAAGATATGTCTATCCAAGTCTAAGGGAATCCCTTAACTTCTTAATTGTTGGTCCACATCTCACCTGACAGTAGAGATACCACCGACCCATAAGTCGATGTATAGGAACCCTACTAATCTGAACTAAAAATATTCTAGAAAAAGATACCTGTAAACTACAAGTATCTCTCAATATATTAACCTAGAGAGTAAACTAAAGTAGTACCGTAAACGATCAATTATCTGTCGATCTGAACCAAAGGCTCTATACAGGTCTTGGCCTTTCTCCGAAGAGAAAAAGATCAGATCCAATAGTCCATGATAAAGCGGTCGCATTTCTGCGACGAATGACTCAAGGATTTTCCTAGATTATATGATTCCATCACTTAATCCTATAAGCTGCAACTGTAGAATACCGAATAGATACGACCATCGTCATATACTCTCTCCTCTGTACTAAGCCAATCCACATTTGGGGGGTAACTATTGTAGTTGTCTGTATGAGTCTTCTATGATGTCTTCTGCTGATACTGCTGCATAAATCACTTCCCTTGAAGGGAAGTAATCATGGAACTCCAACCATGCCTGAGGTAGCAAGTCGCTGCTGATGAGATAATCCAATCTTCTGTGCTAATCTCTACTGTCGAGACGGTGCGTCATCCTCCCAGAACACCATCGATAGTCTTCAACTGAGTCTTTAAAATACACCTCCTCCACTGTACTAGTTGCTTACAATAGAAACAAAAGAACTTATCCAACGGATAATCTGACTTCGCGTGCCTTCGTGCTCCACACTGCATGCACATAATCCCTTCGAAGTCTTTGTTCTGATTTCGCTGATAGCATCAGACAGTTCTGACGATTTGCGGTAGGTCTTCTATAATCGAAAAATAGTTCAAGGCCTATGACTCCAATCTAGCTCCTTTTATCCAACAGTCAGAGACTTCTGACTCTTATAAGTTGACCTGCAATATCTGCTTATCGGTCTCCAACTCTTAAACACTTGTATGGAGTCATTTCTAAACTCCGGACTCAATCCAACATCTTCCGACAGGATCTGATAGAAGATCCAGTGATCTTAATTCAAACGTAAGCCAATAACCGTGGGTGGCTTAAAACATCCATTCACATTCTTGAGCAGTTAGGTGAGCGTAAACTCTGCAAGTCTAACGACTTTGCATGGTATTCCCCTTACCGACGATCACCCTACTTGAAGCTTAAGAATTCCCTACAATGTGTCACAAAAAGTGACACGGGGAAATACTCTCTTTCGACAACACTAAACCATGATCAAGTGATATATTATTCCCCGAAGATTATTTTCTGCATTTACCACTAAATACCGACTTAATCCCGATAATGGTATGCAAATAACTCTACTTTCTCTGTATAACACGAGTTAAAGTACTCAAAAGTACCTTCAAAGTTATACAACCCAGTACGAACAACTCAGGGATAAAAATCCCTATAAAACATCGTAAACTAGCCTTTCGCTATCTGCATCAAAAATTGCCTACTTGTCTTGTCCATTACCCAACAGGTAATGATCTGACTAGCATAATTAGTGAAAATCCCTAAGACTATAGTCTCTGATTTATACAAGAAACGTGATGACTTGACCCCTATTTTCCGACTCAGTATCAGTCGGCTCTCAAAGGTAAATCACCTTTTTGACACAGGTTCAAGACTCATAGACTCAACAGGTCGTTCCCGTGGTCAACTTATACCACGGTTACAAACAATAACCAACACACTACAAGTTATTCCCTGTTATATACACTAAATGCATAGTCAACAAAATCGAGAGTATAAACACTAAAGGTAACTCCTATTGGTCACCTCGGTAGACGACCCTTACTACGAGTCTGCAGAGATGTCATAACTCTAACTGTATACACCTATTGATCAAGTTTAGATAAATATCTACTAAACCATAAGTTATCAGGAATTCTTACCTCGTGCTGCTTGGAGCTCAGGCTGCTGTCAGTCTCATCTTAGAAAACAAAAATCGAAACAAATTAACTTCCAAGAATCCAAGACTCAGCACAAAACAACATTGTATGACATCGCAGAACCTAGGGCTCTTATACCAATAAAGTTGTCATGCCCCGAGAGTATGTTGAGCCAAAAATCAAACGGACGACATCTCCCCTGTACGTGGCAACATATTCAATTTATACAAGGCCCTTGGGACCACAATAACAATACAATAAACATAACTATACAACTGAAGAAAAATAACAACATAACAAAAAACAGCGGAAACAACACAACAACAACACAATCCCACACACCATGCATACTGGTATGACTAACACCAGAACTAAGAAACACCATAACAAAATCAGAAAAGAAAGGTACAACAACAATAGTGTCACAGACTACAAATCATCACATAAAAATCAATGACATCGAAACATCAACGATAAATCCCAAAAGCTCAGACCCTTGGAGTTGAGCTGAGACGATGTCAGCCAGCGGTGGTCCAAACCGTCACGAAGACTTCTACCTGTTACCTGGGCGACAGAAAAACCCAGGGCCTGTAGTGGTGAGTATAACTCAGCAGGTAATAAGATAGAACATGTAAATATATCAATATCACATGTAATTCAACAGTATAATCTATAGGTACGACAGGTATACATTAGTATAATAAATATACATACATGCATACCATTAAACAAACTGAACAACAAAAGATGCTGACATACCTGACAGTCAGCTACTCTACACTCATCCAACCTGGGCATATATCCACAACATAAGGTATGAAGAGTAATACTAACTCACACTACATCATGATACGGGTCGTGGGTATCACAATGACCGTCCTACAAGTATACAGGTACCCGACCTACAACCATACCGAAAATACAATAGCATCTATGAATACATACAAACAAATGCAACAAGCATAGTACATACAAATGCATCATCAGAGTGAGTATACATATAGACTGCATCAGTATGTATACTAATCACAATCATCCATGTATATATATATATATATACACATGCATATATGTATATATATATAGCAATATGCAAAACGTCATATGATACGGCAATGCAGCATGCATGGTCATGCCTGCGCACCCCTACTCGCTACCACGACCCCAGTATGACCTAGGTGGCACGACATGACAACTGTCCCAACTTAACACCAACCATTGCTCTAGAGTGGCCGAGGGGGCAGTATGATCAAGTAGCATATGAGCGTAAAGAGCTCGCTACACAACGGGGGTCCCTGCTGCTGGCCACTCCGACTGACACTACCTATGAGTGGTTGAGTGTCACGCACCCAGGACAATTGCACGCAACTCTAACTACCACCATCTATAGTGATAGGGTGCGGAACAATAAATGCTCTGCCCTCACACCAGTTACTCCTCGGGGAGTAACCTGGGAGGCAAGATGACTGACGACTCTCTCAACCCCAAGGGAGACAATGTCATCAGAATGCATATAAATGACATGAATGTACTGTCACACATACAGACATCTATCATAGACTCTATGTTCAACAGAGAGTCATACCCATCTAATCAATACACTCTCTATCCTGTAGAGAGTCATACTCAACTGATCGACGGACTCTCTATCCTGTAGAGAGTCATACTCAACTGATCATAACAAGCTAGGACCACCGGTCCATAGCGACACACTAATCACAATTCACCTGACCATTACACAACACATGGTTGGTAATAAGTATGCAACATACGGGTATTGGAATAAATTCTATATTTAGGGCATTACCTACCCACGGATGACCTTTTACTCAATTTACAAATCAGGTCATCATTCGTACTCTAACATCTACACCCTACTAAACATTTATAGATCTACTTACATCACATATGTAACTCCTAAATCATGATAAAGGAAAATGTGATATCAACATTTGAGTATATATAGCCAATGACGAGTATCAAGCATAAGGATAAATGAGAGCAGGGTCATGATAATATGAACATATAAGATGATCATATCTTTATCTAAATCTGAATACAACTACAATTACCAGACCAGGGTAGGAAATTACCCATCTGATATGTAGAATATCCAAATAAATCTCCACGTCCAAGAGTTTCTCACAATTAAAATCCTATAAGAAAGAGCAAGGAACATGTCTAAGTTCATCATAAGTCCAATAGTGCTATCAAATTTCTATCGATTAAGTTGTCTACTTAATTGATCTATCCATTCCCTTACACTATTTAATCAACCCATAAGTGCATATATTTCCACATGCATACTCATTAAGATATGAACTTACTAAGCTTAACTTTCTTTGCAAATCTTCTTGATTTCAAATTCCCTGTAATTCCACCATAGTTATCCTAACCAAACCAAGTATCCACATAAATCTATCCATCAGATCTATAGCAACTACACTTCTTCTATCAACTATTAATCAGTGAATCCAATAGTAATCGACTATAGATCCAACATTATATCTATAACAATTAAAATCAAAACTTAGCAAGCTTGGATTTACCTGTACAACATCGTGTTCGAAGATTGGGATATCATTCCAGATCACAAAATCGAAATGTAAACATTCGATCTCACCCCCCATCAATATCAAATTCACTGCAAATCAATGCATAAATCTATAAACTATATCCCAACCAATCCAATTCACCATATTTGACTGTAAATATACCCAACCGTAACTCACCTTTCACTGCCTATCCAAATCCTGCTTCCCCTGCACCACTCCAATCCCGGTGACATATTGATGGCTGAGGATTGTTGCTCCTGGCGGAGAGAAGGGTATGTTGGGTTGTGATCGCATCATTAGTTATTGTCTAGATCGACATAGCACAGCTTGGAGATGGCGGTCTGAATAGTGAGGCGACCAAATTTCGGTGATGCACGCGAGGCTGGGCTCGGCGGCGATCCAATCCCAAGGTGGCGACGCACGATCCAAAAAAATCTGAATCCTTAACAGTGAGAGTGAAAAGCGGCAGAGAGGAGGGCTACGCTCGTGCGTGGTCGGGTCGGGTCCGGGTGTCACGGATAGGCGATCGCGCATCGGAGGTAGATCGAGTGCGGCGTGAGGTGAGTATCGAGAAGGCGGCCATGGGTGGCCGCAACAAGCTCGGGTGGAGATCGGGCTAGATCGAGTGGAGATCAGGTTGGATCGACATCGGCGACAGTGAAGAGGAGCACTCGAACGATGGAGGCAAAGAGGAGGGGTCACGCGCGATCGAGAGAAACAGGAAGAGACAACGGCGGCAAGGAAGAAGGGACGCCGACAAGCTGAGCTCCAAGTGCGGCGACAAGTGGGAAGAGTAAAGCTTGTCGTGGGGAGAAGAATCGGTGGGATTTGAAGATGGCGATGAGGAAGAGAAATTGAAGAAGAAGAGAAACACTCGCATGTATTACGAAGGGGATGGGTTGGGTTTGGCATTGAAGCAGATCGGGTTTAAAACCCTATAAGCCAAACCTAAATCCACTTAAACCATATATTCTCCAAACATAATATTATCCCTTTAGCCATTTTTTCCCACTGTATTTTACATTCTCTCTCACTTAATAAAATTTGGTCCTCAAATTTCGTACTTCATTGTAAGAGCCAATATAAGAAATTTTTGGATTCATCACATACCTCAGGTGAACAGATGAGGATATCGAGCTAGGATAATATCTTTCAGCTCCCACGTAGCCTCCTCATCAGTATGATGTTGTCATCCAACCTTTATGAGTCGGATTGTTTTGTTCCGCAACTGACGCTCCTTGCGACCAAGAATCTGCACGGGAATCTCCTCGTAAGTCGCATTAGACTGAGGTAGAATTGAAACCTCTTTCAGAACATGATCAGCTCGTGGTACATATTTCCTCAACCTAGAATCATGAAATACGTTGTGAACACCCACCAGTGTCAGAGGTAAAGCCAACCGGTAAGCTACCCCTCTAATCCACGCCAATATCTCAAATGGGTCAATATAGCGAGGAACTAATTTCCCTTGTAACCCAAATCGTTTCACCACTTCCATAGATGGAACATGATGAAATACCTAATCCCCAATTGAGAATTCCAAAGGCCTTCGCCTCTGATCTGCGTAACTCTTCTATCGATCCTGTGCCTTGGATAATAACTATCTGGTGACGCGCACCAACTCTGCATCATGTTGGATACTCTGTGGCCCCAATAGTTGTCATTCCCCAACCATCTCCCACAACACAAGAGATCTATAGGGTCTGCCGTATAAGGCCTCGGAAGGAGCCATCTGAATGGAGGAGTGGTAACTGTTCTTATAATTAAATTCTACTGAAGGAATGTGATCCTCCCAACTGCCACCAAAATCCATGACACAAGATCTCAATAGATTCTCCAATGTCTGAATGATACGCTTAGACTGTCCATCCATTTACGGATGAAATATTGTACTGAGCTAAAGCTCTGTGCTCATAGTCTAATGCAGACTTCGCCAAAATCGCGAGGTAAATCGCGGATCTCTATCAGATATAATACCCAAAGGCACTTCGTGCAATTTGATAATCTCTCGGCAGTACAACTCTGCTAGACGATCCAATGAGTCCGTCCCATGAATAGGAAGGAAAGTGAGCTGATTTAGTTAGTCGATCCTCGATCACCTAAATCGCATCATGTCCTTTATGGGTTCTAGGTAATTCAGCAACGAAAATCCATCGTGATATGCTCCCACTTCCATTCCGAAATCGAAATTTTCTGGAGCTACCCAGCGAGTTTCTGATGTTCAGCCTTCACCTACTGGCATACTAAACATCGAGCAGCAAAATCTGCTATATCTCTCTTTATACCATTCTACCTGTATCAACGTTTCAAATCTCGGTACATCCGAGTACCACCAGGGTGAATAGAAAATCTCTAATGATGTGCTTTCTGTAGCAACTCTTTCTTAACTGGATGCGTGTCCGGAACACACTATCCTTATCAGAGATGAGGAATTATCTTCTCAAAAGAGAAGTCCATCAACCATACAAAATCCACTCCACCACACACTCTGTAAGTGCATGGGAGACTATAGCGACCAATCTCCCTTATTGCAACTATCCGTGTTCCAGCAACTCTATAGTAGCTATCCAGTAGCTAATCAAAACTCCATGAGCACTTCTGCCCCATATCACTACTACACAAGATAATACTACTAAGTTCATGTCATACGTATGACAGCTTATCTTGTAGTTTCTTAACTGATGTAAGCATAAGATATGTCTCATGCAACTGTATCGGATTCACTCCATTCCCTGAAGCGATGCATTTGCGTACAATACCCTTCCATCCACATCGGAAGGATTAACTAACACTGATGAAAAAGTCAACCATTGATTGAGCCCTGAAAACTAGCTTCACAGGCTTTCGACCAAGTAAATTCCATCACCTTCCTGATCAAACAAGTCAGTGATATACTAACGCTTAAAAGCATCTTATCAATATCTATGGTAATAACCAACTCCATATAAGGAAACAATAACTACGGTGGTCGAGTGTGCAACTCCAACTACCACAATCAACAGTGGTCAAGTTACGCAACTCCAACAACCATAACCTGATCCAATCGTGTCCCGAGTACACGATTTCTCAAATCCATGGACGACTAAATCGTTTAATAGTCTAACAACATAATCAAAACTCATAAAATTCATACCAAGTATGAAATTGTCGTCTTTACACACCTGCATCCTCTTTACTCTACACTGATGATATATTAATCATCATAATGACAATGATAATTTTATGACATCATGTCACTACAATATTAACACTCCAGTCGTAAACCAACCCTACAGTATATACAGGTGTCCTTAGCTGATCTAAATAGATCATCTATCCACAACGAAGGATATTCATTCACAACAACTACTATGTTCCATCATCGATAATCGATGCATAATCTTAAAGATTCATCTCTCCTTCAACAAAGAGTTCTGGATCTTCTCAAGGAGGAATACTGGGATAGATAAATATCCCTTCCAACATCTCCTATAATCGCAACTCACATTCTTCCAATTTCTATAGTGTTTAGCAACACTGATACCAACAAAATTATCACCCGGTATGTGATATTCGATATCAGAACTATTTCTGCAATCATTTCGATTGCCTACTCCACTTGCCTATGCAACGACAAGCCTTGGAGTTCATCCGAAACTACATCCGAATACTCTCAGATTATACGCACATTCGAGAGACATATTGTACAATAATCTCAACAATTTGACCATCCGTAAGGATATGTCTACAGTAAAGATATGTCTATCCAAGTCTATGGGCATCCCTTAACTTCTTAATTGTTGGTCCACATCTCACCTGACAGTAGAGATACCACCGATCCACAAGTCGATGTATAGGAACCCTACTAATCCGAACTAAGAATGTTCTAGACAAAGATACCTGTAAACTACAAGTATCTCTCAATATATTAACCCAAAGGGTAAACTAAAGTAATACCCTGAACGATCAATTATCTATCGATCCGATCCAAAGGCTCCACGCAAGTCTTGACCTTTCTCTGAAGAGAAAAAGATCAGATCCAACAGTCCGCAATAAAGCGGTCGCATTTCTGCGACGATGACCCGAGGATTTTCCTAGATCATCTGATCCCATCACTTAATCCTACGAGCTATAACTATAGAATACTGAATAGATACGACCATCGTCATATACTCTCTCCTTTGTACTAAGACAATCCACATATAGGAGGTAACTGTTGTTGTTGTCTGCATGAGTCTTCTATGATGTCTTCTGCTAATACTACTGCGTAAATCACTTCCCTTGAAGGGAAGTAATCATGGAACTCTAACCACGCCTGAGGTAGTAGGTCACTGCTGATGAGATAACCCAATCTTCTGTGCTGATCTCTGCTGTCGAGACGATGCGTCATCCTCCCGGAACACCATCGATAGTCTTCAACTGAGTCTTCAAAATACACCTCCTCCACTGTACTGGTTGCTTACAATAGCAACAGATGAATGGATCCAACGGATAATCTGACTTCGCGTGTCTTCGTGATCCGCACTGCATGCACATAATTCCTTCGGAGTCTTTGTTCTGATTTCCCTGATAGCATCAGACAGTTCTAACGATTTGTGGTGGGTCTTCTATAATCGGAAAATAGCTCAAGGCCTATGACTCTAATCTTACTCCTTTTATCCAACAGTCGGAGACTTCTGACTCTTATAATTTGACCTACAATATCTACTTAACGGTCTCCAACTCTTAAACACTTGTACGGAGTCATTTCTAAACTTCTGACTCAATCCAACATATTTTGGCAGGATCTGATAGAAGACCCAGTGATCTTACTCCAAACATAAGCCAATAACCGTGGATGGCTTAAGACATCCATTCACATTCTTGAGCTGTTAGGTGAGCATAAACTCTGCAAGTCTAATGACTTTGCATGGTATTCCCCTTACCGACGATCACCCTACTCGAAGCTTAAGAATTCCCTACAATGTGTCACAGAAAGTGACGCGGGGAAATACTCTCTTTCGACATCACTAAACCATGATCGAGTGATATATTATTCCCCGAAGATTATTTTCTGCATTTACCACCAAATACTGACTTAATCCCGATAATGATATGCAAATAACTATACTTTCTCTGTATAACACAAGTTAAGTACTCAAAAGTACCTTCAAAGTTATACAACCCAGTACGAACAACTCATGGATAAAAATCCCTATAAAACACCGTAAACTAGCCTTCCGCTATCTGCATTAACAATAGCCTACTTGTCTTGACCATTACCCAACAGGTAATGATCTGACTAGCATAATTAGTGAAAATCCCTAAGACTATAGTCTCTGATTTCTACAAGAAATGTGACGACTTGACCCCTATTTTCCAACTCGGTCAACAAAACCGAGAGTATAAATACTAAAGGTAACTCCGGTTGGTCGCCTCGGTGAACGACCCTTACTACGAGTCTGCAGAGGTGTCATAACTCTGACTGTATACACCTATTGATCAAGTTTAGATAAATATCTACTAAACCATAAGTTATCATGAATTCTTACCTCGTGCTGCTTAGAGCACAGGCAGTTGTCAGTCTCATCTCAGAAAACCAAAATCAAAACAAATCGACTCACGAGAATCCAAGACTCGACACAAAACAACATTGTATGGCATCGCAGAACCTAGGGCTCTGATACCAATAAAGTTGTCGTGTCCCGAGAGTATGCCGAGCCAAAATCAAACGGACGGTATCTCCCCTATACGTGGCAACATATCCAGTTTATACAAGGCCCTTGGGCCCACAATAACAATACAATAAACATAACTATGCAACTGAAGGAAAATAACAACATAACAAAATACAGCGGAAACAACACAACAACAACACAATCCCACACCATGCATACCGGTATGACTAACACCAGAACTAAGAAACACCATAACAAAACCAGAAAAGAAAGGTACAACAACAATAGTGTAACAGATTACAAATCATCACATAAAAACCAAAGACATTGAAACATCAACGATAAATCTCAAAAGCTCGGACCCTCGGAGTTGAGATGAGACGATGCCAGCCAGCGGTGCTCCAAGTCGTCACGAAGACTCTACCTATTACCTGGGTGATAGAAAAACCCAGGGTCCGTGATGGTGAGTATAACTCAGCAAGTAATAAGATAGAACATCTAAATATATCAATATCACATGAAATTCAATAGTATAATCTACAGGTATGACAGGTATACATCAGCATAATAAATATACATACATGCATACCACTAAACAAACTGAACAACAAAAGATGCTGACATACCTGACAGTCAGCTACTCTACACTCATCCAACCTGGGCATATATCCACAACATAAGGTATGAAGAGTAATACTAACTAACACTACATCATGATATGGGTCGAGGGTATCATAGTGACCGACTCACAAGTATACAGGTACCCAGCCAACTACCATACCGGAAATGCAATAGCATGTATGAATATGTACAAACAAATGCAACAAGCATAGTGCATACAAATGCATCATCACAATAGTATATATATATATATATCAAGATGTATACTAATATATATATATATATATATATATATATATATATATATATGTATAAATATATATAGCAATATGCAAAATGCCATATGATACGGCAATGCATCATGCATGGTCATGCCTGTGCACCCCTATTCGCTACCACGACCCTAGCGTAGCCTAGGTAGCACGACATGACAACTGTCCCAAATCAAAATCAACCACTGCTCTAGAGTGGCCGAGTGGACAGTATGATCAAGTAGCATATGAGCGTAAAGAGCTCGCTATACAATGGGGGTCCCTACTGCTGGCCACTCCGATTGACACTACCTATGAGTGGTCGAGTGTCACGCACCCAGGACAACTGCACGCAACTCCAACTACCACCGTCTATAGTGATAGGGTGTGGCACAACAAATGATCTGCCCTCACACCAGTTACTCATCGGAGAGTAACTTGGGAGGCAGGATGACTGACGACTCTCTCAATCCCAAAGGAGACTATGTCGTCAGAATGCATGCAAATGACATGAATGCACTATCACACATACAGACATCTACCACAGACTCTCTGTTCAACAGAGAGTCGTACCCATCTTATCAATACACTCTCTATCCTGTAGAGAGTCATACTCAACTGATCGACGGACTCTCTATCCTGTAGAGAGTTGTACTCAACTGATCATAATAAGCTAGGACCACCGGTCCGTAGCGACACACTAATCACGATTCACCTGACCATTACACAACACATGGTTGGTAATAAGTATGCAACATATGAGTATTGAAATAAATCCTACATTTAGGGCATTACCTACCCATGGATGACCTTTTACTCAATTTACAAATCAGGTCATCATTCGTACTCTAACATCTACACCCTACTAAACATTTATAGATCTACTTACATCACATATGTAACTCCTAAATCATGATAAAAGAAAATGTGATATCAACATTTGAGTATATATAGCCAACGACAAGTATCAAGCATAAGGATAAATAAGAGCAGGGTCATGATAATATGAACATATAAGATGATTATATCTATATCTAAATCTGAATACAACTACAATTACCTGACCAAGGTAGGAAATTACTCACCTGATATGTAGAATATCCAAATAAATCTCCACATCCAAGAGTTTCTCACAATTAAAATCTTGTAAGAAAGAGCAAGGAACATGTCTAAGTTCTTCATAAGTCCAACAGTGCTATCAAATTTCTATCGATTAAGTTGTCTACTTAATTGATCTATCCATTCCCTTACACTATTTAATCAACCCATAAGTGCATATATTTCCACATGCATACTCATCAAGATATGAACTTACTAGGCTTAACTTTCTTTGCAAATCTTCTTGATCTCAAATTCCCTGTAATTCCACCATAGTTATCCTAACCAAGTATCCACATAAATCTATCCATCAGATCTATAGCAACTACACTTCTTCTATCAACTATTAATCAATGAATCCAATAATAACCGACTATAGATTCAACATCACATCTATAACAATTAAAATCAAAACTTAGCAAGCTTGGATTTACCTGTACAATGTCGTGTTTGAAGATTGGGATATCATTCTAGATCACAAAACCGAAATGTAAACATCCGATCTCACCCCCCATCAATATCAAATTCACTGCAAATCAACGCATAAATCTGTAAACTATATCCCAACCAATCCAATTCACCATATTTGACTGTAAATATACCCAACCGTAACTCACCTTTCACTGCCTATCCAAATCCTGCTTCCCCTGCACCACTCCAATCCCAGCGACATATTGATGGCTGAGGATTGCTGCTCCTGGAGGAGAGAAGGGTATGTTGGGTTGTGATCGCGTCATTAGTTATTGTCTAGATCGACATAGCACAGCTTGGAGATGGCGGTCTGAATAGTGAGGCGACCAAATTTCGGCGATGCACGTGAGGCTGGGCTCGGCGGTGATCCAATCCCAAGGTGGCGATGCACGATCTGAAGAAATCTGAATCCTTAACAGTGAGAGTGAAAAGCGGCAGAGAGGAGGGCTACGCGTGCTCATGTGGCTGGTCGTGGTCGGCTGGTGTCACGGGATAGGCGACTGCGGCGACTGGAGGTGCGACTGTGGATGGTGAGCAGCTCGAGAAGGCGCCATGGGCGGCGGCAATGAGCTCAGGTGGAGATCGGGCGGAGGTCGAGCTGGATCGGGTGGAGATCGGGCTGGATCGGCACCGGCGACAGTGAAGAGGAGCACTCGAACGACGGCGGCAAAGAGGAGGGGTTGCGCGCGATCGGGAGAAACGGGAAGAGACAACGACGGCGAGGAAGAAGGGACGCTGACAAGCTGAGCTCCAAGTGCGGCGACAAGTGGGAAGAGTAAAGCTTGCCGTGAGGAGAAGAATCAGTGGGATCTGAAGATGGCGATGAGGAAGAGAAATCGAAGAAGAAGAGAAACGCTCGCGTGCGTTACGAAGGGGATGGGTCGGGTTTGGCATTGAAGCGGATCAGATTTAAAACCTTATAAGCCAAACCTAAATCCACTTAAACCATATATTCTCCAAACATAATATTATCCCTTTAGCCATTTTTTTCCCACCGTATTTTACAACTGTTCCTTCTAATACCACTCTCACTCATGAGGGTGGCAATGGAGCAGTCTCCGTGCTTGGTCAGGAGGGAATAACTAGTTCTTAATAGGATAGGATGGCTTTGCACGCACACACCCTCCTCGAGAAGATAACATACATTTCCATCCAGAGACTTGACTTGGATGGAAATGCAAAGGTTCTCAAACACACTATCAAGCCTACTGGAGTTGACACCACGGGCGGATCTAGGGCTATTTAGGGGTGGGCATGACCTCCACCTCCTAATTTTAAGCGATTATTATTTTTCACTATAATACTATAATATATGTTGCCAAAATTTTATTTATTTTCTCTTTTTTAATTAACATTATTATATTTTAGTATGCGACCCTCAATATAAAATCTTGAATTCACTCCTGGTTGACACATTGACATGGCAAAGACCTTAGCTTCATTAGTTGGGAAAGAGATTAAGGGGGGCAGGGCAGCAAGCAAGCAAGGAGCTTGGCACTTTGTGAGCCTCTACATCTTGAGCCCTTGAACTCTATGCTTGGCAGACCTAAAATTGAATAAGCTCACAATCACTCTAAATCTTGATCTCCTTTCACTCAACTCAGAGCCGATTCTTGGGAGGGTTGTTGAACCCCTCGTTTAGAGTTTAAAATTTGGACTTAAAAAAAATACATGTAAGAGTGTTCAATTCTTATAAAAATAAAATTTTTACCATTAAAAGAATCTTTTTTTATTGTTTCATCTAGGATCCATTAAAATTTTTATCATTCTAGAATCACCGACTCTCTAGAAGGGAGCTTTGGCACAACGGTAAGGTTGTTGTCTTGTGACCAAGAGGTCACAGGTTCAAATCCTGAAAACAGTCTCTTGCAAAAAAAGCAAGGTAAGACTGTGTACAATGGATTCCTTTTCCGGTACCCCGCGTGGCGGGAGCTTTGTGCACCGGGTTGTATTTTTATTTTTTTTATTTTTTATTTTTTATTTTTATTTTTTTTTTAAGAATCACCAACTCTCTGTCTCAACCTATTCAAGGACCGATGACAGTTTGGAAACTTCAAAGGCCCTGCCAGACATCTTTTTGGGGCTTGTAAGATTGATTCAGGACTCTGAGATTATTAATATAGCAAGCCAAGCTGGATTTGAAGAAAATTTTGTCAGTAAGGAGGTCGAGGCCATCAATGGCATTGGTTTTGATAAATGATCTTCCTCAGAGGCCAATGGTGTGTTGTACTATCTGAATCCTATGAAGCACTTAAGTTGACATTGTGTCAAGCTGAAAGTGTATCTGGAGGTTTATTGCAGGGTTAAAAAAAAAATGAAGTTTGGGAGTATTTGAAGGTTGAGTTTGTTGCCTAATCTTAGTCAAGGCTCTTTTCCTTGAAAGACAATCACTTGATTCAGTTATCATCAATATTCGAGTTTTGTCCTACTAATCTTGAAGATAAATGACTTTTTCCTTAGTTCACTTGCCAACTAAATTTGGAGTCTAATTTTTGAGTATTTTACTATTGCATTATTTTTTAAATACTCATTCCAATTGAAATTCAAATTTTGATTCTTTTATTATTATTATTTTTTGAGTATTTTACTATTGCATTATACCCGTGAGGGGCATTGCTTTGATTCTATAGAACACGTTTGGTGAAGGAACTATCTTATGAAGCTTATAAGGAAGCTTCAAACTCCTTCACATGGACAAACAACCGAGTGGTTCCAGTTTGTGCCCAACTCAATAGGTTAGTGACTAACCAAGACATGGAGGATTTGATTCCTAGCATCAAGAGGCAATCTATTTATCCGAAGGTACATTAATTTTTAAGTTTTAGTCATGTCAGAAGGCCGAGATGTAAACTATTCAGATTTGAAAATCACTGGGTTTAATTTTTCATCCACAATACTTGAGCTGCCCCAACACTCGTAGAGGATCAGTTGGGATGGGCAATCAAGTGCAGCAAATTGGTTGTCAATACTAAGAACTTGAAATGCATGGAACATCAAGAAATAGGTATGCAACTAGGCTGAATATACTAGCTGAGTCCAATGAAAATGCAATCAAATTTTGACTTAGACATTTGCCTTCTTCATTCTAAAGCCATGAACGGATTTCAAAGATCCAAACTGAATTGGATTAAATCGGGCCACGGGAACACTTCTTTCTTTCACGAGGTTGCTCAAAAAAGATGTAAGAGAGCTTTGGTTCGAGTATGTTTGGGATGGAGATACTCTTTTGTTGGATCAGGAGCTCATTGCAGAGCATTTCACTAATTTCGTTTGGGGAGTTGTATGGAACTATGGATCAGCAGGATGTCTTTGATTTGATATACATTGCTATGAAACATGGACGCTCTTTCCAAACTGGTCCAGCAATTTTCCATATTGGAGATTGAATCTGCTTTCGAGAAGACGTAACCTTTTGAGTCTCCATAAGAACAAATGTGCAAGCCTCTTGTAGACTTCACCAGATCAGCATATAGTTGATAACAACTCGATAACTCCAAAGAAATGACCAAGCTCTCTTTTTTTGGCTGAAGTTCTGAAACTAGTACTGGTTTCGCATTAACATGATCCCTCATTGTTGGTAGTTTAAGTCCTCCTCGATCGACCTTTAGTTTTAATATATATAGCACGTATAGGTTTGTAATTTGCCATGCAGAAATCAACTAATCGACGCTAGTGCAGAGGATGGATTTAACTACGAAAGGAAGATGAATCATCAATTTATTATTTAAAGAAATATATAGTCCGTCCATTATTTTATAATGGATAGACGAAAGAAAGGGATTTACAATTTATCCTTCCTTTGTCTGTAACTCCAAGTAAAAGTAAACTGGGTTTACAACTTAAACTGATTTGATTATTCTAATTAATATATACACTGAAAACTCGATCTGTTTCCCTAGCTTCTTGATATACAGTAGCTGTTAGGATTCTCAGATGCAGTAGGACCCTCAGATCCATTGCCCGATCTACTCGCTGGTTGATGAGCAATGAGATTGGACAGATCTGAGTAACTATCTGACTTCACTGCCCACCAAAATCCAAAAGCAAAGAAAGCAAAGTGTGTATATCTGGATTCGGCCGCACCTTAATTTTTGTAAAAATTTTCAGATTATTTTATTGATTAACTTGGTGGTTGCTTAATTATTATATATATGTATATAAGCATATCGGTCGGATCTTTTCTTCTGGATTTGTCCTCGTGTAAAATTGATGGAACTGGTGACGAAGAGAGAGAAGGCGGAGTGATGGCGACGATGGTCGCGAGGCAGCGTGTGGTTCACCGGCCGGCCGGCAAACTCGGCGGGAGTCACGGTGAGTCGTCGTTTTCGATCGTCTCCGTGCAGGGCATCACCCTACGCCCGCAGCAACAAGACAATTAGCATGTTCCTTTGGTTGGTCATCAACCGCCTCGTTTTCCTAGATTCGTTCCTCGAAACGTACAGTAGCTGCATTGCCACTATAGTGTTTTCTGTCTTTTCGCTGCAGGAGAAGATAACGTGGCAGACATTAAAATAGCGATTTTTTTTTTAAATTTATTTTTGTAAATTTATTCAAATAAATTGTTCTACGGAAGTTAGTCACTCAATCAATTTTAATTAAAACTATAATATAATTTAGAAAACTTAAAAAAAAAATATTAGAAAAGAATAATTAAGGAAGTGGTTGTTATAAATTTTTAAATTTTGCTATTGAATTGTAAATTAAATATATTTTAAATATATAGAAAAATTTAACAATAATAGAAATCCAAGTAGTATCCATTTGTAAGTTGAGGAACATTTTTTCTTTTTCTTTTTAAAGTGAAATATAAGTAGGAAAAAGTTATAAGTAGCCTCAACATCCATGAGAGATGAAGAAGCTCACAATTCTATTTTCGGCGTAGGTAATTTAAACATTGTAATTAAAAATAAAGATCATATAATATGTTTTGAGTATAGGAAACATGGACATTACAAAAGTAAATGTTCAAAATTAGCCAAGGAGAAAGCATCGACACCAAGAGTCAATGAAAAGTCAAAATATGTCGGAGTCCCCACTAGGAAGAATAAAGAGCACATGGTGTGCTTCAAATGCCATCAAAAAGGCACTATAGAAGCCAATGCTCTAAGAGAAGACAAGCTCGCAAGGGTAATAGAGGAGCATCATATGTAGGGAAGCTTCTAAAGCAAATCCTAAAATATATTTTAGTAATGCACCTTCAAATCTTAATGTTAAAGACAAGCTTTTAATTCACTTACAATTGATCATAAGGAGCATGTTAGAAATAGAACGTATTGCTTAGGTGATAAATCTTACAATATTAGGATTAAGGACAAATCTAGAACAATTCTATCTAAGGAAGCAATTAGAAAGGTAGAAAATCATTTGGACATTCACCCTAAAAAGGATAGGCATATGCCTAAGAGAAAGAACTATTCCCAAAAGATTAATGAAAAATCAAAAATTAGAAAATTAGAGTTAGAGAACCAAACCTTGAGGTTAAGACTTGAGAAATTAAAGAAGACCCTTAGGAAGATGCAAAATCAAATTCAAGGGGCAAATGGTCAAAAATTAAGATCTATGAGGCAAGAACCATCTAGGAGCAAGAAAGGTTTGAGTCACAAACCTGAGTCCGAGAAGACCTATCATAGTGTTTCATTCGATTATGGAACTCAATCTAGGTATAGAAAAATCAAAGTTACTAAGGAAATCATCCCTAAGATTAATCATGGTAAGTGTCTAGTGGCAAAGGTTTCTATGAAATCTAGAAAAGTCACTAAAAAGGTCACAAGGGAAATTATCCCTAGAGTTAACCTAGGCAAGACCCATTTGACCAAGGCTTCCAAGCTTAAAAGGGTCATTAAGAAGGTATCAAAGGAGGTCATCCTTAGTGAATACCTTGTAAACCCAAGGAGCTCTAATAGGTATTGAGTTTCTAGGAGCGTGATCCCTTCATGCTAGATGGGTTGGGTTGTGTCAACCTTGAATGGATGGGTAGTTAACCTAACCATAGCAAAGTTGGCACATTAGATCATTTTCAAGGTTATGTGACATCTTGGAAATAAGGTTAGAATTTAATCCTAAAGGTTTTTAGGATGTTCCAATTAAATTTGAGAAGTTTTAAAAATTAATCAAATTGGCATGAGTTAGGTTTAGAGGTCACGATGTGTCATTTTGGGGTTTTGGCACATTTGGCAGATGAGTAGTATTATGACAAAATAGATTTAATCCTAACAAATGATAATTAACACTAAAATCTAGGTATTCTTATATATGTACCTATTATTTGTCATACTTTGTTTGTCATATGCCATGTAATGATATCATATTTCATTTAATCTTATAAAATATCATGATAATGTTTACGTTGATTTTTATGTCATGTTAGTGGTTAGATTTTATTTATATGTCATGATATCATGATTATTGACACATGTTTTATTTATGCTATCTTATATGTCATAATCATCATTCATACATTTAGGTCAATTAAAATTGATTTAAGGACTATGACATGATTTGAAGTCTCATATATAAGGGAATCAAATAGAGTTACCTAGAAAAATACATGAGACCTTAGATTAGGAAGAACAAAAACTCACATCTCACATTGATACACCCTAAACACATATGTGATGTTAGGAAAATGAGTTAAGTTCTAAGTATATAGTTCTTATATCTAGATGAACTCAAACTCATTTTATACCATTGATGGATTATGGAGAAAGCTAATGTGCAAGTCATATACATTGAGCCCATAGATCATGGTCCAATAAAAGATTTTAAAATCATTTCAAAATCAATTTAGAAAACCTTGGTGAAGTCTATCTTTTGATAGCAATCACCATTGATGAAGTTAATACAAAGTAGGTCAAAAATATTAAAGTTATCAATGGTTTTGAATTTTGTATCAATCTCACTATTTAATGGGTATTTTATTTTTAAAATATTCTTCACTCATTGTATCATAAATAAGTATTATACGTATAAAGTTTCATTATTTTTCAAATTACATATATTTACTTATGCATTTCTGAAACTCATTTCTGAATTTTGGATTTCTACATTTGTAGAAACGATCATTCTTGTAGGCAAGCGATCGGTAGTGTTGAACGATTGACCGATTCTTGTTGAGTCATCAAGATTGATTTTGGATAAACAAGATTTATTTAGCCCAGTTTCAGTCAATTTAGGCTACCCTAATATTTTCTAACCCTAGGATATGCTTTGGAAAATATTAGAAGGGTGAAAATCCATTGGATATGGATTAAGAGAGTTGTTTAAGATGAGAATCAAATTTTAAGGTGTGTGAAAGTTTAAGGTTGAATTTTTGCCCTTGATTTTGATGATTTAGTGTTCCTATAGGCTTAGGGACTCTCTAAGGACATTGTTGGTGCAATGGTCAAGGGGGAGCAAGCATTTAGGAGTGTTATCCATCATGGGATGATGGATGTGTATTCCTCAAAGGCGGAGACATGAAGGGTTTTGGAAACCCTCATTGTGATCACCAAAGGAGCAGAATTGGAGAAGTGAGGATTGCCTCTCATTTAGTGATATGGGATTTATCACTAGGAAGAGTAAAGACATCCTAGATATTTTTTGGACCAAGGAGGAGATTATAAGATCTCATTGGTATATGAGACATTGATACCCTTGGGGAGTCTTTTTGATGCATGCCAAAAGGGGAGAAGTGAGGTTTAAATTAGGTAAACCTTCACTATGCCTTGGCATTGGAAGTGTTTAAGCATAGGTTATTGTTGGTCTAACTTAAAGGTATTGTCAAACATCAAAAAGGGAGAGATTGTTGATGCAATCGACCCAGGTCACGATTGACCAGACTCGAGGTTGACTCAAGTAGTATTTTGATGTTTGACAATGGGTTTACTATATGGTTGATATGGGGTTGATCATATGATGAAGAAGTCCAAGTGGGACACTTGGCATGGAAAGTCTAAGTCTTGTATACTTGGCATGGAAAGTCCAAGTTTTGTGTACTTGGCGTGGAAAGTCCAAGTCTTGGGTATATGCCATGGAAAGTCCAAGCATGGGTCTTGGCAATGGTAAAGTCCAAGTCATTAGTACTTGACAATGGAAAGTCCAAGCATGAGTCTTGGCAATTGGAAAGTCCAACATGGAGTTGGCAAGGGAAGTCCAAGAGTGTGATATTGGCAACGTAAAGTCCAAGCATGGGTCTTGGCAGCATAAGTCTAATGTTTGGCAGCGTGGAGTCTTAGCAGCATAAGTCCAAATGAATCTCGACATTTGGGAAGTCCAAGGGTGTGATATTGGCAGCGTAAAATACAAGTTGTAGTCTTGGTAGCATAAGTCCAATGTTTGACAACATAAAGTCCAAGCATGTATTTTGGCAGCGTAAGTCCAAATATACCTTGGCAATATAGACCCGAGTAGCATGACAATAGCCGATGGAAACATCTGAAGGCTAGCGTATAGATGAATGAGTCATGGATGACTTGGAGGGATCCGATAGACGTGAGGTTGATGAAGGTGGCTAAAAGGCTTAGGTCTAGGCTAAGGGTTATATAGCAAGTATGAAGGGATCTTACTTGGGGTAAATCTCATGTTTGAGGTTCATCAGTCGACTAGAGGTTTTGCCCAGTCGACTGGTCAGTATGGCTGACTCATACTGTGTGGTTTGACACTCAGATTGAGTGCTCGGTATTGTGTAGCTCGACATTCAGACTGAGTGCTCGGCACTGTGGGGCTCAACATTCAGACTGAGTGCTCGACACTGTGTGGCTCGGCATTCAGACTGACTGCTCGGTATTGTGTGGCTCGACATTCAGATTGATTACTCGGCCGCGGTGTGGCGGCTTCGGTGATTGCTCGACCGCGGTGTGGCTCGAGAGAGAAATTGGTAGTCCATCGATCATTGCTATTTTGCCACAAGCACAGAAAGTTTCGTAGTCAATTGGGTAGTTGACTGATAAGGTCTGGCAGTCGACTGCTTGGCTATCTGTTGGAATTTTTCCAGCGTGGATTGAGCCGTTGTGAGACAATGGATATAGGATCTATTGACTGCTAGTATGGGCAGTCGATTATGAGGCAGAAATCAGGCCGAGTTATAGCTTTATAAGGAGTACGAAAGGGAGGTTTTCAGCATCGGTTCTTGGGCAATTTGAGGCGAAGTGCTGGTGCATTTCAGGGTCTTCAAGAGTAGTCCAAGAAACCAAACAAGCAAGCAAAAGCATTCCTTGTTGTAAAGTTTTCTTTACTTATATTTCGTTATATTCGCTTGTATTTATCTTACTTATTGTTGTAAATATTGTACGAGGTTTCTCCACCTCTAGATTGTTCCAAGAAGGAGTTTATTAGTGGTTGTTTGCATCACTAGAGCTCATTTGAGCTCGATCTGTGGAGTAGGAACCCTAAGGTTCCGAACCACGTATATTTTGTGTATTGCATTTGTGTGATTGTGTTTGTACATTTTATTTATGCTTTATTCTATATTCCGTTGCGCATACTAATGATTGTATACAAGCACGATCAAATTCCATCGAGCGATGAAGCATAACGCTATTCACCCTCCCTCTAGTGATCAACGATTCCTCTACACTTTTACCTCCATATACAGCGTGCACAATGGCATAATTCCTTCGCCAATGAACTCTAGAATTCTAAAATATATAATATAAACCGTTGAATTGCATAATAATAAGAGCCATCTTGAAAATATATGAACAACTTTAGCCAGTTGAGATGCATGTCCGTCACCATCCTTCTATAATTTTACTAAACCAATGAAAGTGAAGACCTAATCTAAGGGTTTGCCTTAGCAGGTCGCAATTATATTTTACTTTGTTGCTCTTCCAGAATGAATCCTACCTTAAACCCGACTCCTCCATCCCACCACCGTACGGGGACAGTAGCTTCGGCTAATATTGAGTTATAATGAAAGTGAAGACTTGAACTAAGGGCTTGCCTTAGTAGGTCGCAATGATATTTTACTCTACCACCCTTCTAGAATGAATCCTACCTTAAACCCAACTCCTCCATCCCACTACTGCACGGGGATAGTGGCTTCAGCTAATGCCGAGTTGTAATGAATGTGAAGACCAGACTAAGGGCTTGCCTTAACAGGTCGCAATGATATTTTACTTCATCGCTCTTCCAGAATAAATCCTACCTGCCTTATGAGTTGCACACCGATTAGCCCTTCTTGTCATTGCTCCTCCCTGCCCCACCATCATTCAGTGGAATAAGAATATGCTATGGCTAATGCTGAGCTGAGACTCCATCGGAACACTTCGACTTAGTTAGGGGACTTAAAAATTGCACACCGACTGACCCTACTACTCACCACTCCTTCTTGCCTCACCACCATTCAAGGGAATAAGAATATGCTACGGCTAATGTTGAGCTGCGACTCCATCAGAACACTTCGACCTAGTCGGGGACTTACAAATTATGCACCGACTGACCTACCTATCACCACTCCTCCCTGCCTCGCCACCATTCAAGGGAATAAGAATATGCTCCGGTTGATGCCGAACTAAGACTCCGTCAGAATAATTTGACCTAGTTGGAGACTTATAAATTGTGCACCGACTGACCCTACTTATCACCTCTCCTCCCTACCTCACCACCATTCAGGGGATTAAGAATATGTTATGGCTAATGCCAAGCTGAAACTCCACTAGAACACTT